>CM070782.1:96522565-97117565 GCA_036346955.1 Dipus sagitta | reverse complement strand
CCGTTCCACTGGGGACCCTTCTCAGTGGAGTTACAGGTATTCCCCGTGGGGCTGGGAGTGATGTGGGAGCAGCAGTCAGCTATTTTGGTGGGGAGGGAATGCCTGGGGGAATGATGTCTCAACCTGTGGCTCTTAAAATCTTTCTGCCTCCTGTTCTGCAAGATTCCCTGAGCTGTGGTGGGAGATAGACTAAAAGATATAACCATCAACACCAATATGAGGGGAGAGGGTGGGATGAAGCCTGAGCTTTTAAATTTTTTTCTTTTTTTGTCTCCAGCCTGTAACCCCCAGTACCAGAAATTTGGTTGCTACCCACAGTGAGCTGTTGATCAGAAATACCTACGAGGTCCCCAAAACAAGACAGGTTTCTGTTAAAGCACTGGATTATCAGCCTGAGAAAATACATTTGTCATTTAAACACCCAATCCATAGTATTTTGTTAGGGTAGCATGAGACATAATGAGACAACTGTTAAAAACATACCTACTTTTACAAAAAAAAAAAAAAGTATAATTAACCTCATCACTAATAAGAAAAGTATTTCCTTTAATATGGATAGCCAGGAAGAAGGGAGGATTCTCCTCCATCTCTTCTACTCTACATCACACTGGATATCTATGTTTACTAGTTACTTTTGTATCACTGTGACCACACCTGACAGAAACAAGTCAAGGTAAGAAATGATTTGGGGGGGTGGCTCATGGTGTCGGAAGGTGCCAGTTTATTATGAAGAAAAAGGTTTGGCTGAGCAGCTCAGTTCATGGTTCTAGGAGCATGTGGTCAAGGCTGTTCCAATCGCTGCAAGATCAGGAAGTAGAGAGAAAGGCAGGAAGAAGGGGTCATTTATAACTCTCAAGCACTCATATCTGCTTCTTCCTACTGGACCCCACCTCGTAAAGATCCCACAGCCTGTCAATAGTAGCCCCATCTGAGGACCAAACATGAACCTGTGGGGGACATATAAGATTCAAACCAGATCCTACCCATTCTAGACAGAAACTGGTTAGGACTGTAAGATAAACAAATAGGAAAAAAAATAGAATTAAAAGCATAAAAAATGGAAGCAAACAAAATCATGGTTGTTCACAGATGAAAAAACCATCCACAAAGAAAACCCAAAAGCATCAATGAAAAAGTATAGCCAGTTTACTTTATGCAAAATAAACATGCCAAAATTAATTGTGTTTATATTCCAGCAATAATCAGTTTAAATATCAGGTAACTTTAAATATTAGGTCTAATTACAACAGTAGCATTGTGGCGTTCTTAGGAATGACTAACAAAAATATCCAATGCCTTATTTTAAAAACACATAAAATTCTGAGATGGAGAAATTGCTCAGTGGTCAAAGGCATTTTTTGCAAAGCCTGATGGCCTGATTTGTTTCTCCAGTATGCACATAAGCCAGATGCACAAAGTAATGCATGCATCTGAAGTTCATTTACAGTGACAGGAGACCTTATTGTGCCCATTATCCTCTTCTCTTCTCTCTCCTCTCCTCTCCTCTCCTCTCCTCTCCTCTCCTCTCCTCTCCTCTCCTCTCCTCTCCTCTCTCTCTCTCTCTCTCTCTCTCTCTTGCAGATACATAAATAAAAACATCTATAAGTTTTAAAACCATAGAATTTTGACTAACATGGTAGATAATAAAAGATAGAATGTGCTTGAAATGAGAACTCATAAAATCACCAGTCACTCTAAACTGATTCATAGTAGTTCTCAATCCAATGTTTCTTGAAGCTTATCAATTCCAAAATTTACATGGAAGAGATATAAGTCCAAAACAAGTCAACATACTTCTCTCAGTGAAAGCATATGATATATTTTCATAATATTTCAGCTGGTGTAAATTGGTTGTGTAATGAGGCCATCTTTACACAATATATAATGAACTTTGAGCAAATCTTCTCATACCCCCACTCTTCTCCCCGTCTTCTCTCTGCTCCCCCCGTTAGTCCCCTTTGTTCCCTGGCAGTTTTGCTTCTACTTTCATGTCATATTTATAGTTGTGATTTTACATAATATATAAAATCTGGTGCCCACAAATGATAAAACACACATTTGTATTTCTGAAACTGACTTACTATGATTTTTTTTTCCATTTTCATTCATGCTTTAATGTTGTAGCTATGACCATGGATACCAGCACAGGATTGGCAAATAGAACCATGAATAGAGTACACTAAATCAGATGGCCATAAACAATTCCATGTAAAAATGGAAACAATTTGTGACAAAAGTAATTGCACTTTATAAATCAGTGGATCGATATAAAATCAACAGGTTATGACTGTAAATAGTTCTGGAACCATTGTGAAGTTAAGATTTAATATGAAAAACCTATATCCAAATATTATTGAAAATATGACAGTATCAGACTGGAGAGATGGCTTAGTGGTTAAGGTGCTTGCTTGCAAAGCCAAAGGACCTAGGTTCAATTCCCCAAGACCCATGTGAGCCAGATGTACAAGGTGGTGCATGAATCTTGAATTTGTTTGTAGAGACTGGAGACTCTGGTATGGCCACTCATATCTATTCTCTCTCTTTCTGCCTCTTTCTTTTCCAAATAAATAAATAAAAAATAAAAACATGATAACATGGCAAAGAAGGCTTTATCAAGAAATAAAATGGCCAGGCGTGGTAGTGCATGCCTTTAATCCCAGCACTTGGGAGGCAGAGGTAGGAGGATCACTGTGAGTTCAAAGCCATCCTGAGACTACATAGTAAATTCCAGGTCAGCCTGAGCTAGAGTGAGACCCTACCTTGAAATACCAAAAAAATAAAATAAAATAAAATAAAATAGAAAATAAAATGCTAAAATCACTGTGAAATGATTAATAAATTTGACTATATTAAAAAGTAGAAGTTCAAACCACCAAATGACACCACAGAAACACCAGATAAGCCAAGTACTTTCAGAAGTTATTTAAAGCTACTCAACAAAAATAAAACTAATATTGAAATTTAAATGAATCAATAAGAACAAGGCAAATAACACAGCCTCCTCTGCACCAAAGAAAGGAAAACAGTATTGCTACACATAAAAAGCAAAAATAAAAAAAGTCTCATGCAAATAATAAAAGGTCCTTATCTCCATTTTATTAGAAAAATGAGGATCAAAACCACTATCTTATTTAATACTTAACTGGAAAGCTGGTGAGTACCAAGTGTGGGTGACTATATAAGGTAATGTGGACTCTTATCCATAAGTGAAAGGAAAACTCATAAGCACTTTGGCAAACAGTATTGCACTGCTCCATAGCTGTACATGGGCATGTTCTATGACCATGAGAACACTTATATATACATATGCACCAAGGTCCTCTGGAACCAGTATATCTCCTTTCTTTCCCTAGTTGCTTCTTGTCAGGTATTTTGTCTCAATAATGAAAATGTAACTGAAACACAAGTCAAGCCTTTCATCAGCAAACAGAAGAAAATAACAAACATTAGAATAGAATTAAGTTAGGAAAGTGAACAAGAGGAAACGTATATTCAAGAATCAGTAAAACTAAGACCTAGTATTTTATAAAAAGAACAAAACTCAGGGCTAGAGAGATGGTTTAACATTTAAGGCACTTACCTGCAAAGCCAAAGAACCCAGGTTTGATTCCCCGGGACATAAGCCAGATGCCCAAGTGGCACATGTGTCTGGAGTTAGTTTGCAGTGGCTAAATGCCCTGGAATCCCCATTCTCTCTCTCTCTCTTTCTCTCTCTCCCTCTTCCTCTCTCTCAAATAAATTTTAAAATATTTTTAAATAATAACAAAATTCATAGATACTTATATTGTTTATAAAAATATTATAAATGAAAAATAGGATACTTACAACTAATGCTAGAGGCATGAAAAGAATCTAATAACTGCTCAGATGGCTCAGTGCTTAAGGCACTTGCCTGCAAAGCTTAATGACCCAGGTTCAATTCCCTAGCACCCAACTAAATCCATATGAATAGTGGAACATGCATCTGGAGTTCATTGGTAGTGGCTGGAGGCTCTGGCACACCCATTCTCCCCCCATTCTCTCTCCCCCCCCCTCTCTCTTTTCTATCTCTATCTCTTCTTACAAATGTATATAGATATAAAAACTAAGATACTACTATGAGGATTGGGGTGTGCTTAGTGATAAAGTTCATGCCTTGATGTGAAAGATTCTGGATTTGCTCCCTGACAACACACACACACGGCAAACAAATATACATAGAAAAACTGAAAAATCTACAGACCTATAAATTCTGCACAAATGCAACTTAACAAGGATAAATTGTAAAAAATAAATAGGAAATCTGAAGACCTATAGCCAATATGATGAATAAATCAGTAGTCAAATAGTTCCCGTCAAAATCCTGGACCAAGTGGCTTCAATGTGAATTTTATCAAAAATAAGAAAATTTACTACCAATTCTTCAAAAATCGTTTCAAACATTGAGTATGACAAAACACTTGAAAACCTATTTCACACAACAAGAATAAGTCACAGCTAGACACAAGAAAATAAAACTTTAAGCCAATATCCATGGTAAGTATACTTGTAGGCATGCTCAACAAAATCCTAGCAAAGCAAGTTCAACATCCCACTGAAAGGGTCATACAGCAGAAGCTAATAAGGTTCTCTTCCTGAAAGTTAAGGCTGGCTCAACATGCACCAAGTGAGTGAATGTGCTCTTCCATCTACAGCAGATGATGGAAGTGACGTAATCAGCTCAGGAGACACAGAAGCCACCTGCTCAAGCTCAGTACTTCGATGATGAAAACTCAAAAATCTAGACATAGGCAAAGTGTCTCCACATAATTAAGGTTATCTATGACAAATCACCTCATACCCAGTGAAAATTTTAAAACTTCTCACTATGGTCAAGAGCAATGCAAGTTACTCGTTCATGGATTTTCTTCAACATAGTAGTGGAAGTTAGGTAAAGAGATAAAAGGCATCCAAATTATAAAGGAAGAAGTTAAACTCTTCCTATTTACAGACAACATGATCTTATATATCAAAACCCCTAAAGACTCTATTTTTTAAAAAAAGTTTAATAAATGGAGCTGGAGAGATAGCTAAGCAGTTAAGACGCTTGTCTGCAAAGCCAAAGGACCTGGGTTCAATTCCCCAGGACCCACATAAGCCAGATGCACAAGGTGGTGGGTGCATTTGGAGTTCATTTGCAGTGGCTGGAGGTCCTGTGGTGTACCCGTTCTCCCTCTCTATCTGCCTCTTTCTCTGTCCCTTTCTCTCTCTCTCTCTCTCTGAAATAAATAAAGTAAATTTAAAAAATTAAAGTAATAAATGAATTCAATAAAACTGCCTAATAAGAACAAACATGAAAAACCAGCTATGTCTCAAAACACTAAAGATGAACTATCTAAAAAACATGTGTTATAAAGTTTCAATGCACTAAAAAAGGATAAAATACTGAGGACAAATATCAAGGAAATAAAAGACATGTATACTGAAAACTGAAAAAATACAAAGAAAACCCCCAAAACATTAGAAAGTCCCTTTATGGGTTGGAGAGATGGCTTAGCGGTTAAGACATTTGCCTATGAAGCCAAAGGATCCCAGTTCGATTCCCCAGGACCTACGTAAGCCAGTTGCACAAGGGGCACATGCATCTGGAGTTCGTTTACAGTGGTACAGGCCCTGGTGTGCCCATTCTTTCTCTGTCTGTCTCTTTTCTCTCTCTCTGCTTGCAAATAAATAAATAAATAAAAATATATTTAAAAAGCCCCTCCATGAAAGCATATTCCAGGTTTATAAATTAGAAACTTCAATATCAGTAATAAATATCCCCATACCATTTCAATGATCAATGCAATTCCTACCAAAATCACACTGACATTTTGTTGTTGTTGTTTTTGGTTTTTTCAAGGTAGAATTTCACTCTAGTCCAGGCTAACCTGGGATTCACTATGTAGTCTCAGGGTGGCCTTGAACTCACGGTGATCCTCCTACCTCTGCCTCCCGTGTGCTGGGATTAAAGGTGTGCACTACCACACCCGGCTTCACAATAACATTTTTGAAGAAATAAAAAATAGCCATTTTAAACAACATTTTCAAAACTATGTAGGGGTTCAGGATTAGCCTAGTCAGTAGAGAGCTGGCCTTACATACATGAGGATCGGAGTTCAATTTTCACAGCCCAAGTAAATGCTGGTCCTTGGTGGTACTGTGATCTCAGTTCTAGGGAAGGAAAGACTGACAAATTTGTGGAGCTCACTGCCAGCTAGTCTAGCCTAATGGTAAGATCCTGGCCACTGAGAGACCCTGTCTCAAAAACAAGCGTCAGTGTACCTGAAGGTGTTATCCAAGGTTGTCCTCTGGCCTTCGCATACCTATGCACAACATGCCCCCACATAGACACAAACATACACATGTACAACACACACAAAAAATAAATATAGAAGGGGACAATAATTTGTGGCAGAGGGAAGGAAAAACAATGGACAAAGAAAATAAGGGAAATGGGAGGAAGGAAGTCAAATATAGAATGCTTTCTATCATAAGTGGAATCCAGATATAGATAGCTGGTGCAGTTGTGCTCAGGTGTTCTAGGCAGGGACTCTATAGTATACCTTCTTTTGGACCAATGGAGAAGGCTCTGATATTCTCCCACCCTTGAGCTACACACAACAATGCACCTGGGTCTTTGCGCAGGTAAGATCGTCCCAGGGTGAGAAGGGATGCTTTTTATTACTGTTAATTTTTTACTCTGAGGCACACTTAAAAAAAAAAAAACCTGGGCTGGAGAGATGGCTTAGTGGTTAAGCACTTGCCTGTGAAGCCTAAGGACCCCAGTTCGAGGCTCGATTCCCCAGGACCCACGTTAGCCAGATGCACAAGGGGGCGCATGCATCTGGAGTTCGTTTGCAGTGGCTGGAAGCCCTGGCGCACCCATTCTCTCTCTCGCTCTCTGCCTCTTTCTTTCTCTGTCGCTCTCAAATAAATAAAAATAAACAAACAAAAAATAAATAAAAAAAAAACCTTCTCACGTTTTTTATCTAAGGTCCATGTTCAACTTTATTGAAGGTGCTTGATCTCTCCTTTCCTCTGAACTTTCTTAACACCAGTAGACAACGCTTAATCTAACTTTTCTGCTCTGATTACGAAGTTGAATGGATCATCTCTGTCAAGAAGAAACCTTACTGAGACTTCTGAACTTGGCATTAACCAGTTCTCACAGTTCACTGGTTCTTCCAGATAACCGAGCTGCAGGCTTCTACATTATAATCATGCTCACCTTCTTTCTCAATACTGTTCCTCCAGCCCTCCTTGCCCTTGTTGGAATGACTCCTAAATCACTCTTACTCTCTGAATCAATTTGAGCCCACAAAATGTGAAGACAACCCAGTCTCTGTGGCTGGAAATAAGCCTGGATTTATCTTTCTCATTCCTGGGACGGGCCCATCCTGATCTTAGCACCCTGCTCTGCACCATTTTCCCTGTCAACCTCTGACTTACCTCTGAACGTTATGTGTGATGGTGAGTATTGCTTGTGATCAATCCAGTTTGTGAATCAGATTTATTAAAGTGTGCTGTAATAACCATCCTAAAATTTTTCAAGATATGGAATCTGTTTACATGCCTTGCATATGATGAGTTACGAAAACATGGTGCAGTTAACAATGGAATATTGTTTATCTATAAAAAAGAATGGGGGGTGCACACAAGGAGTGAGTAGGCCAGTGATCCAGGTTCCTTCACCTCCTCCCAGATCCCTGGTCCTGGTACCTCACTGCTGGCTTGGGGCTGTCTGGACCCTGTAGGCATGTTGCAGAAGCAGGCCTGTTGCTTTGCCTTCTTGATTAACCTGCCCTGGGTCCCCAACTCCTGGATCCCCTATGCATGGAGTGAGTAGGCCAGAGCTCCTGGTTCCTTCCCCACCTCGCAGGCCCCGGGGAAACCACAGAGGAAGTGGGGAGGTGAGCAAGAGCGCCGCTTCCATGGTGAGCCTGACAAGCAGCACCAGGGTGAAGGAGACAGACCCTGAGGACACTCAACACCTACCAAAACAGACATACAGAGGATCCTAAGAGCTCATCACTGCAGTAAGTTTAAAACTCACCCAACACAGCTCAGGGAATTTTGCAGAAGAGGGGGTGGAAAGACTGTAAGAGACAGGTTGGGATGCCATGCCCAGAGGCACTGCCTCCTCCCCATAACTGACTGCTGCTCCCACAGTGCATAACCCACAACCCCATGGGGAATACCAGCAACCCCACTGAGGAGGGCACCCTGAAGAATGGGGGCATGGAGGAGGGAAAAGATGGTACCAACACATGATGTATCCATACAAAATGTGTTCTTAATAATATACATATATGAAACAAAATATGTATTTTTGTATATATGTAGTATCTATTATATATATATATGAGATCCTATTACTTGCAACAGCATAGACTGAACTAAAAACAATTATATTAGTGAAACACAACAGGTACAAAGAGACAGGTACCACATGATCTCATTCATATGTGGAATCTTAAGTTGGTCCCTGCTGGGTGCGGTGACACAGACCTGTAACCGCAGCTACTCTGGAGACTGTTGCCAGAGGGTCATAAGTCTGAGGCCAGCCTGAAGAAGGTGGTGAGATCTGTCTCAAAAAGTAAATTAGGGTCGGGAAGACAATTCAGTAAAGCAGTTGCTACCCAGTTATGAGAATCTGAGTTCAAATCTGCCGCACTCACATAAAAGCCAGACATGGCCATACGTGCCCATATACTCAGTGCTCAGGAGGTGAGACAGGAGAACTCCTGGGGTGTGTTGACTGGCTAGTGTAGCTAAATTGATGAGTTCCAGGTTCAGTGAGAGACCTTGTCTCAAAACCTAAGACAGAGAGAGACTGAGGAAGAAACTTGACATAGACCTATGGCCTCCACACACACATATGTGTGTGAGATTCTGCACACATGTGTGCACTCATATAAATATGAACGTGCACATGTAGATGCATGCACATGTCAAAACAGACCCTCAAAAAGTTGATTTCACAGAAATGGAGAGTAGTACCCCAGTTACCCCGGACTGGGGAAGAGTAGAGGAAAGAAAGGATGGATAAAGTTACCGATGGGCACATGGTTTTATTTTTGATAAAAGCTGGAATCTCTGGAGAGAACTACTGCTCTGGGAGATGACTGTAGATTGGAATTATATGCTGTATAATTCAAGTACTTAGACGAAAGGATCTTGAATGTTCTGACACTGGAAAAAAAATGTACCATGACCCCTGAAATCTTATATCTATCATGACTACCAAACCAGTACTATGTGAACAAGGCTGCTAGTTCAAGATGGATCCTGCCCCCCTCCACCCCGTCCAGGACCAAAGAAACAGTGGCATCTCTGTGCCTTGGTTACTGAAACTGTCAACATTTTTCCTAGGCTATTGTTTTGGCTTTGTTTTGGTTTGGTGTGGGGTTTTGTTGTTGTTTTGTTTTGTTTTGTTTTGTTTGTTTTGAGGTAGAGTCTCACTCTAGCCCAAGCTGACCTGGAATTCACTCCGTAGTCTCAGGCTGGTCTCAAACTCACAGCGATCCTCCTATGTCTGCCTCCTGAGTGCTGAACTTAAAGGTGTGCACTAACACGTCTGTCTTTTTTAATCCGTTACTTTTATTTTAAATTCAGTCCCACTCAAGTTCTCAAGATAAGGGCAAAATCCAGCTAATTCTTTGCCAGAATATAACATGAACTGCCTCTAACCCAATTCCTGGTAGATTCTCTCTTCGTCAATGAAAGCACATGAGCCAAGCCTCCACTGTATTTCATCCAATATTCTGGTCCAAACTCCCACCAGAATGGCTCCTTAAGTTCTGCTTACAGCACTGTGGGGGTTTTCTAGCCCAAAGTTCCAAGCGCTTGTACATTGCTTCCTCTGTAGCTAGGTTTCAGGAGCTTAGAAAGAGTCCTTAAACTCCAAACCAGGTGTTTGTGTATGTTTTAACTGAAGAATTGGGATAAACTGAGGCTGAGAAGGATAATTTGTAAACCATTACATTTTTATTCAGAAATATCGAGGTTACAATAGAGAGGGAGGGTTCACAAACTGAGGAAGTGGGAGAGGTTGACCCCTGTGTGACGTGTAAAAGTCAATTGGCCTGGGCTCAGAAAGGGGGTCCACCCACTCCTTGGTGGGGTGCACACTCAAAGAGAGAGAGATCTGATTGGGTGAGATGAGCAGATGCCGAATTCCGGTTCTGCTGCTGAGAGAGGCAAGGTGACAGTGTGACGTAAGGTTTCTCTTTCGTGAACCTTCCCTATCTAACTGTCTATCTACCATGGCTACCTGACTAGTCACTCTCACTTCAAACCGGTTCTGAATGTCTATGAAGCATGGGTTCATGTCTATCACAGACCCACTTCTCAATATTAATTTTACATATTGGTTATTTTCTTGTTGCTATGATAAAATATCTGACAAGAAGTAGCCTAAGGGTGGACGGGTTTACTTTGGCTCATAGTTCTAGGGGTTAGAATCTGTCATGGTAGGCAAGGCAGGGTAGCAGAATCATGTAGCTGGCTGGTCACATATATATTTTTTTCTGCTTCTGGGCATGCTAAGTATATTAGTCAGGAAACAGAGCCAATAGAGTAACATGTATTATAAAAGGGATTTATTGGACTCAATTATGGGATTCAGGTTGGGCAATCTAAAAATAGCTGCCTACAAGCTAGAGGGTTTGAGAGCCCAGTGGCTGTTCAGTCAATAAGACAGGATGCCTCAGCAGTCCCAAGTGAGCACTGAGCTGCTGACTTCCCATCCGCACTGGAAGGCCAGTAAAGTTGGGTTCGGCTGTGCATCAAGGATACTAGCAATGGGTAGATGAACTCATCAGTGAGTAGCACAGGCAGTCAAGCAAAAGGCCTTGTGTTCTCCTAGAAGAGCACACCGTGTTCCACCCACTGTGGGGGAAGGTCTTCCTCCTTCCTTTAATCCTTCCTGAAAATGCTCTCACAGGCCTATCCAAGAGTCCTGTTTTATACACTTTTATAGTGTTAACTTTGTTACATATGTTAAATGTTTAAATATATTTATATTTATTATTTATGTATTTAAATATAATGTTAAAACATGTTGATACTTTCATCTAGGAAACAATTTAAGTGGAAGTTATACTTCTTCAAAGGTTGCTTGTTAACTTTGTTAGACAGACCAAGTCTAATAATAATTTGATCCCACTACTCAGGTCATATTTTTCTCAATACTTCATTGGATGCATCATGTCTTTTTACAATGGCCACCAGACTTCTGGGACACAGGCTGCTCCCAGTCTTAACTGAACGGAGGCATTTTTGTCTCCTGGTCCTTTACTGAGTGTGGTTCATTCCCTGTGGTGGTTTCCTCACGTGTATGTGCATTGGTCAGTATTCAACCAAAGACTTAAATCTCTGCACATCGCCCCCGAACTCTTTCCCCCTCCCTCCCTCCCTTATTCCTTCTCTCCCTCTCATTCTTGCTCATTCTCTTTCCCCTCCTCCTTTCTCATCTTCTCTTTGTTCTGACACTTTTCCTGAAAATCCTAGACATCTTGATGTCTATAAGTTGACAGATCTTTCTCCTCAGTTTGAAGAGAGGCTGTTCCTAGCACCGAGTCCTGAGATCTCTCTGGGGCTACCATAGAGCTCATCTCCATTGCCGCCTCCTTCTTGGGGTTACTGGCCTGAACGGACTATTGTCCAAACCTACACTCATCTGTCATGTATTCTCTATTGCTTTCTTCCTCCACGATTGTATTTCTTCCTTATCCAACACCATTACTAAGAAGATTCTTGAACATGTGCCAACAAGTTAAGCAGCCATGGTCATTGCCTTTGGAAATCTGAAGTCCAGTGTGGGCACATTTAACAAACTCTACAGGTTCAGATAACTAAGTTCCCATTCCCAAATCCTATAGTTCTCAGAAGTGGAAAGCACTTTGTTTAATGTCCACTGCAAAGTAGAAATCGAAGCATGAATTATCATGTCCTGTACTGAAAACCAAATATAGAATTTGAGATCTATGATGATAGAACGGTTTTCTTAAATATGTGCAGTTCACCATTTAAAAGAAAAAATCTGTATTCAGCATCCAGATCTCATGACTCTGGATCCATTGTTCTGTATTTTTCTTTTTTAATCTTTAGCCAAGACAGCTATGTCTTTGGAACTCTAAGGAGCAGTGAATATTGTCCCCTCAATCTCAACATGGAAGGGTGATTCAATTGTATGCAGACTGAATACTGGTACTGAATTCTCGCTGACGATTGCCTTGGCTCTTAATCCAGGGTTTGAATCCTATAGCACGGCCGCTTGTGCCAGACTGCTCTCTACCTACCGCTTTCTCTGCAGTGTGGGTGGCACAGACGGTGGAGATGCATATTGCCCGAATGCTAGACAACTTAACTTGCCTTCCTCCTCTGCCTCCTGCTACCCTCAGTTTCCTCCCGTGAACAAGTGAGAACAAAACAAGTACTGCTATGATGGATATGCTGTAAGGTTTAAGTAATTCAGAGTATTGAGATACTTAACATAAACTCTAAATTTTAGTGAAAAGTCACAAATGCTCACTGCTATTACTTTTTTTTATTATACTTTGACAATGTTCCTAAAAGCACCTTTCTCTTTAACAATAGAAGCTGAGAGTGGTCTCCTGGTGAAAGTCAAAAGTGGCCCACTGTTATTACATTTGCCTCCGCTTACTTTTACTTTAGGCACAGCCCTGTAGGATTTGGCAGAAAAAAAATAATAAAATAATTCTTTGTTCTGCTTGGACTAGAATGATTCACACTCTCTTTCAAGCCCAGGCACCTGTAAATACGTACGCCATGGGAATGTAATTCTCTTTTAATTAAACATTGTAAAATCTGTAGAAATCTTGAAAAAAAATACAGAAAACTATGTGAAAGCTACATGGAGAGGCAACAAAGAGGTCCATTGTAGGCTTATTAAATTATCCCCAATGATGCTGATTTCACATGGATGTATACACTTCTTTCTAACATTTGCCATACCTACAAATTAAGTAATTTGGCTAATTTTCTTACCCAGGTGAAAAAAAAAAATCACGCAAAGGCTATAAGCCAAGGCATCCTCTGTTTTCTTCAATACAGGTTGGGTGCCGGCGGGGGTGGGGGGCGTCATTGGCTGTGTAATTACACACATGTGACCTGCCTGACGTTTTCAAACTACCTTAACTTTTTACTGAGTCCCTACTTAAAATCATTTCCTTAAGGAGCAATTTGGGGCTGGTCTTTGGATTCACACCTGGAAACTGCTGTCAGGAACTTTTCCAAACTACACTACCAGTAGGTATTTACACAAGACAGAATCCTAATGTAAGTACCTTATTATGCCCTAAACAGCCACCTAAGATGCTATCTTTTGAAGTGAGGTCAGTTTTTTTGTTTGTTTTTTTTGGTTTTTGTTTTAGAAAAAGCTTATCTCCTCCTTGCCCCCATGACCATTTTCTTTAATAGAGGCCACACAAACTGCAGTTGTTTCTAATCTCTCACCTAATCAGACTTGGTATCCAGCAGATAATCAGAGAAGATGAAATGTTAGAAAACACAAACATGTCCTGGAGAAAACCAATTAAAAATAGTATCATACTAACTAGCAAAGAAAAGATTTAACCAGCAGTTAAAGGAAGATGTCAGGAGAGCTGCTCTGGGACACAAATGACCTCCGTCTCAAAGACAACACAAACTGCCACCATGCTGTCTTCCCACAAAGTGTGCAGAGCCTTCTAAGTGTGATCTCAAAGTGTTTTGTTGGGGCTGGAGAGATGGCTTAGCTTAACTCTCCAGGTTCCATATAAGCCAGATGCACAAGGTTATGCAAGAGCAAAAGGTCGCACGTATGCACAAGGTGATGAATGCATCTGGAGTTTGATTACAGTGGCTGAAGGACCTGATGCACCAATTCCCTCTGTCTCTCTCACAGTCTTGCTCTCTCTCATAAAAAAAAGGGCCAGTCTGTTGAGTTTGCCACAAAAAAAAAGTGTTTTGTTGCTAAAATAACCAGAATGTAGCATGACAGTCCAATTATTTTACTGGAATTGTTACTAATTTATTTATGATTTAAAAGGCTTAATGTGTTAAGAAATAAAATTGCTGTAAACAAAAATGCATTTCTTAAGAGAATATGCACTTGATTTCCATAAATTAATCAGATAGCATTTAAAGGCAGAAATTTTCTTTTCAAAATGGAAAGAAAAAAAAAAAAAAACATAGCCAGTAATTATATGTAGATCATTGATGGATCTACAGATTCTCTATGGATTCTTGAAATAAGCTAATTCAACCTATGATATGTGGAAAACAAAAGGCCTCTACATCTTTCAGAATCACTAACCCTACTTTTCTATAGACAAAGTTTTACAATCACAAAGGAGGGGGGGGGGGGATTCCTAAAACAGTCAAGTCCCAATCGTCAGCACAGTTCATTAACATGGAATTTCATGGTACCTTGCTTACTTGGTTTCATGCTCACAGTCTGCCAGGTTCTCCTGTGAAATAGCTAGTGAGAGACCACCCAGTTTGTGTGTCCTTGTACTTAAAAAGACTTAGCAGGACTGGATAGAAAGCTTAGTGGTTAAGGCGATTGCCTGCAAAGCATAAGGACCCATGTTCAACTCTCCAGATCCCAAGTTAGTCAGAAGCACAAGGTCCTCCATGCCCACTAGGTGGCGCAAGCGTCTGGAGTTGGATTTCAGTGACTGGGGTCCTAGTGCACCAATTCTCTCTCCATCTCTCTTTCTTGCTCTTGCTCTCTTTAAAATAAACAAAAAATAAAAATAAAAAGACTCAGCAGATTTGTGAGATTGCCTGGCCACACCTTCTATTGTGAGATACACTCAAAATCATCAGCTGCTCATAACGACATAAAGGAGTTGAATATAAATGTGCTCTCTCTTCCCTTATAAACATGCGGATGCCTCTTAACATTTGTGTCAAAGAGAAGAGCCTGCCCCTGGGCATTCGGAAACTTCCTCTTGCCTTCCATGTCACCTCTCCCTTTTTTCCTTCAGTGACCTTAAAATCACCCACAGCTCTCCAACTTCTCCATTCAAATGGTTTGTCATTGCTTTCAGCAGAAGGTTTTCTTTTCCTATAACTCATTCGGGAAAAGGCTGGCTGCTGCCGTTGCTAGGTAGTGGTAGCAGTAATGTTCAGGTGATGCCGTCGCTCTCCGACTCTCTCTGACCTACGTTTTCTTTGGTATTATATTCCCACAGTTGGGGCCATGCTTCTCCATGATAACTCATCCTATAAGGAGCCTTCCTTCTTGCTTTGACCCTGAACCCAGAGCATCACTCAACAAAACTCATGCCTTGAAGAAAATTATGAATCATGAATGATTTGGAGTTGTTACCAATGAATCCTTTGTACTCAAGAACTAGGCAGACAGCGTTCTATCCTTGATGCCAGGTAGCAATCCTAACGTGGAAAAATTACCAGTGGTGATGCCAGGCTTTGGGTCAGCACAGCACTACCAGCATGTGTCCACATTCAGATACCATGAACTCTGTTGAATTTTCTACTACTTATTATTTATGCTATCCACATAAGATCCAGGAGTCTTATATATGATTAAGAGTGGTTTCTGAATAAGTGTGTTCTTGCATCGTCAAGAATTAAAGGAAAAAGTTGAAGCCTGTGGTACAGGGGTTGTTTTTGTTTGTTTGTTTGTTTGTTTGCTGTTGTTGTTTTGTTTGTTTGTTTTGGTTTTTTTGTTTTTTTGTTTTTGAGGTAGGATTTTGCTCTAGCACAGGTTGACCTGGAATTCACTATGTAGTCTCAGGGTGGCCTCGAACTCATAGCAGTTCTCCTACCAACGCCTCACCAGTGCTGGGATTAAAGGTGTGTGCCACCATGCCTGGCCTGTGGTACGATTTTTAAAGCAAAAATGTTTTTTTAAATATTTTATTTATTTATTTGAGAGAGAGAGAGAGAGGAAGAGGCAGATAGAGAGAAAGCAATACCTACACAAGACCCTCATAATAGGAGAAAAAGATGATGACATCAAATTAAAAGAGAGACCAATGGAGAGAGGGAAGGGATATGACGGAGAGCAGAGTCATGAAGGGGAAAGTGGGGGAGGGGAGGGAAATACCATGGTTTTTTGTCTGTAAGTATAGAAGTTGTCAATAAAAAATGTATATTGAGAGAGGGGGGGTGGAGAGAATTGGCATGCCAGGGCCTCTAGCCACTGCAAATGAACTCCAGACGCATGTGACCCCTTGTGCATCTGGCTTACGTGGTTCCTGGGGAATCAAATCGGGGTCCCTAGGCTTCACAGGCAAACACCTTAACCCCTAAGCCATTTTATCAGCCCCCAAAAATATTTTTAAAAGAAAATATCCTTTAGTTGTTTTGAGTTGGCTGAGATGTTTTCAAAATCCTAACTATTGAGAAAAAGTCTGTGCAAAGGGCAAGTTTAGGTGTGTCATGGATGGTAAGTGATAGCTTCCCTTCCTTTGAAGTTCAAGTTCCTTCACTTGTGGGGATGCTTTGCTGTGGAATCAAATCACTGGGCTCTCAGCCATATTAGATTAGCCAGGACAAGTGCTTTGTGTGGTTCAGTACCTTTCATCTTGATCTTTGCAAGTCTTCGGTCACACTCACTGATCTCCACAGTGTCTTACTAAGGTAAGTACACTGTTTGGATTCCTCAGGAATTTAACTGACAATCGTAACTTCACTGACAGTCTTCATTACCATGACTCTGGGATTTTAGTTTTCTGGCCATTTCCTGGTATATCCAATTCTTCCTTCTATTTGCTTTTAGTTATTACCAACGCATTCCATCATTTTTTTAAAAAAATTTTATTTAACTGCATTTCTTCCTGAATACTTATTTTTTAGATTTTTTAAATTTTTATTTAAAGCCAGGCGTGGTGGTACACGCCTTTAATGCCAGCACTCGGGAGGCAGAGGTAGGAGGATTGCCATGAGTTCGAGGCCACCCTGAGATTACATAGTGAATTCTAGGTCAGCCTGGGCTGGAGTGAGAACTTACCTCAAAAAACCAAAAAAAAAAAAAAAAAAAAAAATTCAGTTATTTATTTGACAAAGAGAAAGAGGGGGAGAAAGAGAGAATGGGTGTGCCAGGGCCTCCAGCCACTGCAAATGAGCTCCAGATGCATGTGCCACTTTGTGCATCTGATTAATGTGGATTCTGGGGAAATGAACCTGGGTCCTTTGGCTTTGCAGGCAAATGCCTTAACCACTAAGCCATCCCTCCAGCCCCTGAATACTTATTTTATCCAGTATATAGCTGGAATTGTATAGCCTTGCCATTGTGCTCATATTACTCTAAAGCTATGGTCTCTAAAACAGATTTCCAAACAGAGTTTGAACAAAATTCCTAGTGGAAACTGCACACTCCACCTACGATTGGTCTGGGAAGTTAGTTGACCAAGGGTGTCTGTCCTTTGTCCTGGTTGGTTGGTGTCGCCTCTTTAGTTTTAACAGGCCCTATTTTTCTTTCAGTGATTTTGCATATTATCAAATAGCAGATAAGTCTTTCAATAAACAAAGGTAACTATTTTCTTTACAAACTCAGCTCTAAGGTTACCAAGAGTTGTGCTTTTCCAGCACCTCACTAAGCACACTCATCCCACGTGGCTGTTTGGTTTACTCTGATACCTCAATGTCGAGTTTAAAATCAAAAGCCCAGTACTTTGCACCAAAGGCTAGCAGACGATGAGAGACCAAGGCATTCTAAAGAAAGGGATGAACACTTAATCATGCGATGGACTAGAGGCTGAGATAGCCCCACTTTCTCTCTCTCCAGTTTGAAACCAAACCCAGAATCTGAGTATGACTGGCCATGCCTGTGTATAGGGAAAGTGGAAGCTTTTAAAGCAAGTTGGATCCGAATAGCATCATTTTTTCCTACAAATATCTACAATTCTGCAGCACCCAGGAAAAACCTCAGTGAAGAAAAAAAAAAAACCATACTTTTGTGTGGCTTGAATCAGTTATTATTATTATTATTATTATTATTATTATTATTAAATTTGGTTTTTTCGAGGTCGAGTTTCACTCTAACCTAGGCTGACCTGGGTTTCAGGATAGCCTGGAACTCACAGCAATCCTCCTGCCTCTGCTTCCAGAGTGCTGGGATTAAAGGCGTGCGCCACCACGCCCAGCTTGAGTCAGTGAGTCTGTGTTGGCCGCTGCATCTGTGAAGGGCTGTGTTCCAAACAAACCTCCCTAGAATGCACTGTTGATTTGGAGCATAGATAGAGGCTATAGGGTCAACATCTGAAACTGTTCCAAATGGAGAAAGCCCCAAGGGGAGAGTGAGAGCATGTCTTTACCTGAGATTATTGTCCCTCTATGATATGGCGCATGGGTCTGCACACTTGAAACCAGCCTGCACACGTTTCTCCAGGGGTCTTGCTCATATAACTTCAAATATAATTTTTATGCTGATAACCCTATAGTTAGGATTGCTATGATTTTCTTCTCAATCTCAGGACTAAATAGTCAATGGTCAATGGACTAAATATCCTAAATAGCTTTTTTTTTTTTTTTTTTTTTTTTTGTGGTTTTTCGAGGTAGGGTCTCACTCTAGCCCAGGCTGACCTGGAATTTGCTATGTAGTCTCAGGCTAGCCTATAACTCACAGCTATCTTCCTACCTCTGCCTTCCGAATACTGGGATTAAAGACTTGTGCCACCAAGCCTGGCTTTAAATATCATTTCTTTGCATGCATGTGCACTTGTGTGTGTGTGTGTATGTGTAGTATGTGTGGGGTATGTATGTGTGTGGTGTGCGGTACATATGCAGATGTATGCACACGTGTAGAGGCCAAAGGAGACCATCAAGTGTCTTCCTCTCTTGCTCTTCCACATGTTTCCCTGAGACCAGTGAACCCCAGTGATTTTCTGGACTCTGCTTCCCACAGGACTGGGGTTATAGGCATGTGTGGTCATGCCCAGCTGTTTAGGTGGGTGATGGGAAAATCAAAGTCAAGACAAATCAGTCTCGCATAGGTCTAATGCTTGAATGACAAGTGTTCTAACCCACGGAGCAGTCTCCCTAACCCTAGTGATCATTTATTTTCATTCACTGCACCAAGCCCACCAAACCCACAGTCTCTCCTACACCCATATGTACTTCTGTTCGGGTATTAGCCCAGCACAACAGTTGTCAAAATCAGAAATTCTATAGCCAACCACCCCCTTACAGAACACACTTCTACCTTTAATATATCTTTGGACATCAACTGCCATGTTCCATCTCAACTGCCCCTACCAAAATTCAAGGTCAAATGCAAAGGTCAGAGAACTGTGATAACTTTTAAGGAGTTAGTGTCCTAGCCTGGCCTCCATCCTTTCTCCTCCTACTTTCTATATTTATCGCTCAGCTCTACATGAGTGCTTACAATCCTCAGAGGCTACAGCTCACTTTTACTCCCGGACCTGCACACACATTGTCTTCCAAGCTGGGGAACTCCTCCATCCTCCTTGGCTGGCGACAGCAACTGGTCCCCTAAGAGCTCAGCTTACATGTCACTGACCTGGCTTCCAGCCCTAAGGCCTCTTCTTGGTTTTAAAGGGCCTGGTGTTTTCTCTACACGGGTCTGAACTAGAACTCCTGCCCACTTGTTGATACTCTCAGCAGACTGCAACTTCTAGGAAGCCTGGCATCTGACCTAAGTGTTTCACCACTACATCCTTGGCATATAGCTCAGGTTGGGGCACAGTTGGCATTCGGTACACACTTGTGAGTTCAGAAGAAGAAGTGGTAAATAGAGTAAGGGAAGAAGGAAGACATGCGGGGGGGCATGAGGAAATTTAGGTATTAACTGAACTGCCTTGTAAATACATAAATGGCTTATAAATGTAGACAAATATGTAAGCAAATAAATTCTGAGAATCGATATTTTTCCTGCGACATGCCTCTGTAATGAAACTAGACTATAGAGAGAAAAAATTATTTTAATTTAGTTTTGGTTTTGGTAAATCAATTTTAAATTGTTTATTTCTTCTAAAAGTTTGAATGTTTTAATACATTAAAAAACTAACATTTGGGGCTGGAGAGATGGCTTAATGGTTAAGTGCTTGCCTGTGAAACCTAAGGACCCTAGTTCAAGGCTCTATTCCCCAGGACACACGTTAACCAGATGCACAAGGGAGTGCACGCGTCTGGAGTTCATTTGCAGTGGCTGGAGGCCCTGGCACGCCCATTCTCTCTCTCTCTGCCTTTCTCTGTCTGCCGCTCTCAAATAAATAAATAAAAATAAAGAAACAAAAATTAAAAAAAAAAAACTAACATTTAAGGGCTGGAGAGATGGCTTAGTGGTTAAGAGCTTAACTTCACGTGAAGCCTAAGGACCTCAGTTGAAGGCTCGATTCCCCAGGACCCACATAAGCCAGATGTACAAAGTGGCACATGCATCTGGAGTTCACTTGCAGTGGCTGAAGGCCCTCGTGCACCCATTCTCTCCCTCTCTCTCTCTCTCTCTCTCTCTCTCTCTCTCTCTGTCTCTTTCTCTCTCTGCCTCTTTGTCACTCTCAAATAAATAAATAAAATTAAACAAAAAATTTAAAAAACTAACATTTAATAGAATAACAAAATGGAGCTTTTATAACATATATAAACTTTCCTATGTTATATTTTTAAATTTTTATATTTCATAAGGAGAACATACTTTAAGTGAGGCACATCAGAATGTGTAGCTGCCACAGTGGTCAATTTCTTTAAGAGTGTTTTTAGATCATTCTTCCTTCCTTTACCCTACAGGAAAAAAAAAATGTTCACAGAATGATGATATTAGGGTCTGAAATTTTTTAAAGGCATGGATGCAAAAACTATATATATATATATATTTTTTTTTTTTTACTTTTTATTTTAAATAAAGTCAATGACCATACCAAATTTAACTCTTGAGAGGCAACTAACGTTCTTTAATCAATGAGCCCATAGATATCTTAATGACCAAAATATTCTGGGAATGGTTAAAATGCTATCTTGTATGTGCTTTTTTTAAAGTTCCAGGTACATTAAACCTGGAAGGCCAAAACCATTTTAAATGGAATGGTTTTAAACTAGGGATTTCTCTTCAAAGTGCATTGTTCAACATCAAAGCGTAATTCCAGGGGTCCAGACGTCAATTGTTGCATAGTTTCTTCCGTACAGGTTACTCCCTCTCCTGTGGTCGTTTGCACTGTTCTCTATTGTCAAGAAAAATGAGTCAGAGATCAAGGGTAACAAATTCATGAGCATGCTCACGTGTGCACATGCACACACACACACACACACACACACACCTCTTTCTCTTGAGAAACACATGGATTCCTAGATTATGACTTAAGATGAAATTATCAAGTTAAGTATTATAAGTATTACTTTGTTTCCCAATTCAAAGCTGTAATAACTGCAACAAACAAAAATAGCTGTTTCCCTCTGTCTTGAGAATTAGATAAAGAATTAATTAATTTTACTAATGCCAGCAAATCTATTGTCCATACCGGGAGACTGCAGTTCCCATGGGGTCTGCTGCATCTCTCACACTTTCTGTTTGGATAAAAAGAGAGATTTATACAAACACAAGTCTCAAGCTATTAGACCAGGTCAGGCTGGACTCATGTCACAGATTATCCCTTGATAGTAAAAAAAAAAAAAAAAAAAAAAGCTACAAGAACTGAACCGGAAAACAATCATCCCAAATTGGTTTTCTGCCTCAACATAAACAGTGTGAGAACTGGACATTACTCTGATGCTAAGTCCCATGGAAGGATCCAAGGGAAAGGGCTCTTCCCTGCAGGACACAGTGTGACAGGACTTGAAAGGAGTTCCAAGAACCTCGCTCCACAGGAATTCTTTGAAGACATCACTTGGGCTTTCTTTGTGCACACAACTTTTATAGAGGTCTGTCCCTTTAAGTTAATAATTATTTAGTTGTTGAAAAAGAGAGATGCATATTTAACTTAGTTGTATACAATCTTGTTTTCCCCAAGAAGCCCACTCGTTAAGATGATGCGGGTGTAATGACTGTGTTGTTTCAGAGATTCACTAGGAACTATGAGAATATTTTTTTTACTTGCTGTATCTTTTGTTTGCTTAGTTTTGGGCACTTGGGGTATATATTACCCATACATACTGTACAGTAAATAAATTTCTTAACTAATTATTTCTTCTGTTGAGAAGCATATATTATCAGGATTATTCTTCATAAAAATTATGGCTCTTGCTAGTGTTTTTAATAATGATGGCCTTGGACATATTTTTGCATGTTCCCCTTATCTGCTTCATCAGCATGTGGTCTGCTTTAAACCCAACATTCTCTGATTATTCACATTCTTTCTTCTTCCTGCGGTTCCAAAACATTTCATGTGCACTGAGTTCAGCTTTGGTGATAGAGCGAGGAGGATGTTTCTCGTCTCTCGTTGTTAGCTCTTACCACAGAAAGCGCCTCTTGGTTGGGATGCAACGGAAGTTTGTCCATAAGTGCCTGACTCAAAGAATTTATTGTGTGATACCACATACTATTGCACTTGTTGCATGTTTCATCTGCCTTTTGTTGATTCATTTTAATGTCCTCTACAGCTCATTGCATACTATATTTTTAATATTTTATTTATTTAGTTAGTTAGTTAGTTACTTGAGAAAGAAAGGCAGATAGAGAATGGGCATGCCAGGGCCTCTAGCCACTCAAAATGAACTCCAGACACATGTACCACCTTGTACATCTGGCTTTACATGAGTACTGGGGAGTCGAACCCAGGTACTTAGACTCTGCAGGCAAGTGCCTTAACTGCTGAGCCATCTCTCCAGCCTTATACTTCATTTTCTGTGTGCATGCATGTAAAAGCCAGAGGTTGACATCAAGTGTCTTCTTCAATCACTCTGAACCTAATATTTTAAGCATTGTGGTTAAAGGAGCTTGTTTGCAAAGCCTGCTGGCCTGGGTTTGATTCCCCAGTACCTACATAAATTCCAACACATAAAGTGGTGGGCACATGCATCTGGAGTTTGTTTGCAAAAGCAAGAGGCCCTTATGTGCCTTCATTCTCTCTCTCTTTCTCTCACTCTGTCTCACACCAAAAAATAAATAAGTACATATAATTTTTATTTGTCACAAAATATTCTTTTGATTTCCCACCAACCATCTGAAAATGTAAAAGTTCTTAGCTTGTGGCTTGAATAAAAACAAGTAGCACACAGAATTTGCACTGTGGGCCATAATTTGCTGACTCTAACATAGATTTTTTTGACTTTTTAATTGATAATTTTTATGAATGCATATATTGTATTTTGATCATAAACCTATTACTTTCTCATATTACTCTTCTCTGACCTCTGTCCATTGAACCTTCTTTTTCTCCAAGTGGTCCCTCTTCTATTTTGATGTCTCTCTCTCTCTCTCTCTCTCTCTCTCTCACACACACACACACACACACACACACACACACACACACACAAATTAGGATTGCCTGTGACAGTCTCTCTCACTGGACTTAGAGCTTGCCAATTAAGCTAGACTAACTGGCCAGAGAGTTCTGATAGTCCTTCTCTCTCTGCCCCTTTGACTCCGGGGTTGCAGGTGTATGCCATGCCACAGGCCATGACCCGGATGCTGAAGATCCGAACACAGGTCCCCGTGCTTTTTCCCACCCAAGCTACC
Organism: Dipus sagitta; assembly: GCA_036346955.1. Classification (NCBI taxonomy): domain Eukaryota; kingdom Metazoa; phylum Chordata; class Mammalia; order Rodentia; family Dipodidae; genus Dipus; species Dipus sagitta. The sequence continues at coordinate 97,093,957 of CM070782.1, read as the reverse complement.
TCTCCAGCCCTGCAAACTACAATGTCAATAAATAATCAATGAAACAGTGAACAGTAAAGCAGATATACAAAGAATCAGATATTTGCTTGGGTTCAAAAACCTTATTTCTATGTTTCTCCAAGTTTTTATAGTCATTATTACCTCCCTCCCCCAAAGTGGGATGATTCTTCATTGTCCGTTTTTGTATTAATGTGATCCACATACAGGAGGGAACAAACCCACCAGCCAGCAGTAGGTGGTTAATAGTCGAGAGTTTGGAAAGAAAAAACAAGGTCTGGTAGAAGAAGAGGATGGTTTGTCCAATGGCCACAACACCGAGAGAGGACTGCAGACATTCCAATAACAGCTATCACAGGGTAACAATAAAAATATGACATTTGGGCTGGAGAGATGGCTTAGCAGTTAAGCACTTGCCTGTGAAGCCTAAGGACCCTGGTTCAAGGCTCAATTCCGCAGGACCCACATTAGCCAGATGCACAAGGAGGCCCATGTGTCTGGAGTTCATTTGCAGTGCCTGGAGGCCCTGGCGCGCCCATTCTCTCTCTCTGCCTCTTTCTCTCTCTGTCTGTCTCTCAAATAAATAAATAAAATAAACAAAAAATTTCAAAAATATGATATTTATCTTTCTTGCCAAAATAGTCATAACTTATGTCATTTTTAAGAAATATTATTTATGTCTGTGTACAATGGTAGGAAACTTTTCTTAGAAATAAAATAAATATATTTTATTTATTTATTTTATAAAAAAGGCAGAGAGAGAGAGAGAAAGAAGGAAAGAATGGGTACGCCAGGGCCTCCAGCTGCTGCAAACAAACTCAAAATGCATGTGCCACCCGTGTGCATTTGGCTTATGTGGGTCCTGAGGAATCAAACCTGGGTCCTTGGGCTTTGTAGGCAAGTGCCTTAACTGCTAAGCCATCTCTCCAGCCCATGGATGCTAACTTTTTACCTTGTGTAAGTTGAGTAAGCTTTTATTTTTCCTTTGAAGCAGAGAAGTAAATGAAATTCTTTGTTCCTCTTGCCAAGTTCTCCTTCCTCCCTGGTTTATGGCTACAAAAAGTAGAAGAAAAATCCCAGAGTCATTATAAGCTGGAGCTCATCTGTGTGTCCACTCCAAAATATATTTAAATCTCTAATTGCATCTATAATTACCTTCTCTTTCTCGTGGGAGCTAGATTCATTCCTATACATCCAACTAGTGGGCATCTGTTAAGGGAAAGGAAGTCAAAAAACTGAAATTGCATTAGATGTGGGCCAATATAGCGTAAAGGCTTTTAAAAATGATACTAGCCATTACATCTGTAGTGGAACTGTTTACCCTACACCATACCCTGCCCTGTTCCATAGATACCAGTTCCCTTCAGTGTGGGGAGCTCTGAGCTCCACTGCCGCCTGCTTCTGTGGACTGCTCTCCCCACCCTCACCACCTACGTAGCAGCCTCATGTTTGCACAGACTCAACCATGGGGCTGAAGTCCAGAAGCTTATGAGGGCACAGCACTTTTGTCTTCACATAAAATATTAAGAAACAAGCCATACAAAAAAAGAAAGGCCAAAGAAATATTTAATTAGAATCTCACTAAGAAAGAAAGGACATGTTTGCTCTTTCCAACTCTTAAAATCCTGAATAAAGACAATGTAGCCAGATTTACCAATGAATTCTGTCACTGAAATTATGAGTTTTCAGTTCTTGATGTGGCCAAATTAAAGTTTATCTGAGCATGGTATTATCAGGATCACTTTTATTATTCCATGGTTTGTATCTGACATGTAATTATTGACCATCTGCCACCATGAGGTTCCCATCAATATTTGTTACACTTCATTATTGTTTGAACAAATGTTTTGGTGGGAGGACAGACACCCAGCCTTAGACACGTGTGGTGCCACTATCCTCTGCAAAGGTAGGAAAAGATGCACAAAGCTCTTATCAGAAGCCTGGGATTCAGTTTGCTGAGTGACCTGAGTAAGAAATCCTCCATCAAACATTTGGTATTTAACACGAGTAAGGGGCTCTCTCCTTTCATGCACCCATGTCACATCTACTTTACCCAAAGTGAGGAAGGGACTTTGAGTCGTGAATGTCCACTCAAGTTTTAGAACTACACAAGTCATGAGGTATCCCTTGTGAAACAGTAGTAACCACAAAGATAATAAACTCATTTGTCTCATTCAACACTCTATCCCATCAGCTGCCATTGCACTAGTATTCATGAAATGAAGTCAGCAATACGGTTATCTAACAAGCAATCAAAATGATTCCTTTTATTGAGAACTTTCTAATTACTATGTGGACATTCTCCTAACAACTGTCTGTATGTCTTAGGGGGATGATAGCCTCATGGGGTTCATTTTATTTCCACATAACCCTTCTGAAAAGTGATGATCATAAGTTTTTATAGAAATGTTAAATTCATGAATAAAAGTTAATATTATAAAAGTTCTTCAATGAATAAAATAATTTTCATAGGCATGTGAAACAAACTTTCCAAGCATATTTTTAATCACTGTACAAATTTATAAATGCACGAGGTTGCAGAAAAGGACTAATGAGGTCATCTGGTCCAATTGTCTAACGTTACAAAGGAAAATAAGTGAGGCACTGATTTAATTAGACCCAATGTCACACCTTTACCCAGTGACAGAGATAAGAGTCAATGCCCCCTGAGGTGCAGCTCCCAATGGCTTTATTTTTTGGTATTCTTTTACTACTCTTTTCAAGATTGTTAGGGTTGATTATTATCTAACAATCATCAGAGCCATCCCAGGGATGGCACCACCTGGCATCTGGAGGTGGATAAAATTACCTACCATGAATATTAAGTTGTTCATTAGCAAAGATTCTTAAGAAAGTGACTGTAACACAGACCTGTGAGTGGGAGAAGATGAACTAAGTGCACCTACAATTCCCCAGAAGTTTTTTCTCTGTGCTACTTACAACTAAAAATAAGACAAACCATAAGGCCCCATGAGAAATTGACCTGTGGACAACTTTTTTTCCCTCTAAGTTTAATTTTTTTAATGTATTACGGACATACTTAGCATGGACACATCATGTGTTGGTATCATCCTTTCCCTCGTCCCTGCCCCGTTCTGCAGGGGACGCTCCTCAGTGGGGTTTCAGGCCCTCCCCATGGAGTTGTGAGTTACGTGTTGTGGGAGCAGCAGTCAGTTGTTGGGGGAGTGGGTCAATAAATTTTATCTCATCCACTAGGTGAGTCTCCTCAGAGAAGGATGTGGTACCTTCTGTTCTGTGCCTCCAGAGATTATGTTCTGGCTAAGTCTTTCTACAGCGAGAAGGAAAACCATAGTTGCAGCTCAGGGTCAGAAGTTATCACTGCCTGGCCCTGCAGACATGACACCTGCCAAGAAGCTGAGCTCCTGTTTCTACAGCTATGAGAAGATGCAGGTTGTGGGATGATGTCACCCCAACACCTTAGGATTGCTTATATGAAACCCCCAAGTGTGTTCACTGTTTGACTCTAATTCCATGATTGAGTCACAGGAACTGCTGTAGGTCATCCAAAAGCCCATGTGTTTAAAGGTTTGGGCCCCGGGATGGCACAGTAGGAAGTCATAGAACCTTTGGAAGATAGGCCTACTGTTAGTGCTGAGGTCATCATGGCCTTGCCTTTTGAGGGGATTGTGGGATCCTGGCCCCTCTGTGCTCTACTTTGCTTCTTGGCTGTTAAAAGAGAAGTTTCACTCCAGCGTGCACTCCTTCCATGATGTGTTGCCTTACCCCAGCCAAAACAACCAGGCCAGAAATCATGGACTGAATTCTCCATAGCAATGAATCAAAATAAACCTTTCTTCTTTTTTAAAAATTTTATTTACTTATGTGTACATGTGTGCGAAGCGGGTGCACCAAGGGCCCCTACAGCTGCAAAGGAATGCCAGACACATGTATCACTTTTGCTGGCTTATTGTGGACACTGAGGAATTGAACCTGGACCAGAAAGCTTTGGAAGCAAGTGTCTTTAACTGCTTAGCCATCTCCCCACCCCTAACCTTTCCTCTTTACAAGCCGTCTCAGGTACTTCACTGAAGCAATAGAAAGTTGACTAACACAGGAACATTTAAGTCATCCCGAACAGTATTGGATGGTATCAATCTTTTTTAGAGAAATAGAAAAATCCATATGAATTATAACATTTTCCTTTAAATGCAACAAGGAAGATTACTTTTCACATGGCCATCATCAAGCCACATCTGAGAAAAGTTTTTTTTTTAATATTTCCTTATACCCCCCCCCCCACTTTACGGGAGTTTTCATTGAATTAAAAACAAAGAAAATTCAAAGTCCAACTTTGAAGTTTTCCCAATATTCAGCTCATTTACTATCAGAATATTTATTCCATAGTCAACAGAAATGTCTCACAAGAAAAACTTAACCTTGAAAGGTTATATTTGAAAACCAAGCAATTCAACTCCATATTGCCTTTTTATTATGATTATCTTTGTATTTGTGTGTGTGTGTGTGTGTGTGTGTGTGTGCATGCACGTGTGGTTCTGTGTGTGGGAATAGGATCAAATGTGCCACCACACACATGTAGAGATCAGAAGACGAAGCATTCTGTTGTTTTTACCTTCTGTCTTGTTTGAGGCAGGGTCTCCTGTTCATTATGACTGTGAACACTGGGCTAACTGGCCTGTAGGATTTCAAGGCTTGTCTGTCTCTCCCATCTCGCCATACAAGAGATGGGGTTGTAGATGCTCATCACTGCTCTGGCTTTACATGGGCTGCTGTAGATCCACAGTCTGTGTGTCCAGCTTGTAGACTGGGTACTTGACCCACTGAGCTATCTCCCCTGCATCTACTTTGCTTTTGTAGAGGCAAAATGTTAACGTAATAGCAATTCATTTCTTGGTGGAATATTTTTTAAGAGAATAAAACTGAGAATGGACAAGATAGATATGTAACACCCTTAATGAGGTAATCAGAAATCACAGCTGTTGCCTGTGGCTCTCATGGAGAAACCTTTGTTTCAGAAATATCGGTGACTCTGGTCTCTCAGTTTCTCTCTTTTAGTGATAAGGAGTCCCAGGGCATTAAGGCAGTCCAATAATCCAATACAAACAAGATCCAGAAGCCAGAAGGTTCCAAACCTAATACTAGTCTTATCTTTTTTCTTTATGTCAAGTCATATGAACTTACACAATTTGTTAATGCTCACCTAAGGCATGTATTTTTTTGTTTGTTTGTTTGTTTTTTTTTGAGGTAGGGTCACACTCTAGCCCAGGCTGACCTGGAATTCACTATGGAGTCTCAGGGTGGCCTCGAACTCACAGTGATCCTCCTACCTCTGCCTCCCGAGTACTGGGATTAAAGGCGTGCGCCACCACACCCGGCCTAAGGCATGTATTTTGACAAACAAAATTCAAACTGCCTCACAGAAAACCCCTTGTATTGCATACGCTCTACACCAGACAGCATTAGCCCTGCCTCTGTCCCCTCTTTTAGTAAGAGTGATTCAGACACTCATGGCCAAAGGTTTTCCTGAGGTCACTCTCATGACTGGCTCCTAAATTCTTAGTATGCGTGATGACGGCAGACCTGGGTGAGCTGCGGTATTTCACTACAAAGACTTGCTGTCTCATCTCATTAAGCCTCTCTAGAAAATCAAGTCAAGAGGCATTTGGCAGCCTATTTCATAAAATCTGTGTAGGATCTTACATAGGGGCATCAAGCTTTCAGAGGTGAAAGTTTACACTATAATAGAACATTGTTTGACGATTCAGAACTCACAAGGGAAGGTTTAAATATCAAAGATGGGCCAGGATAATAGTGTTCTAATCTAATACAAGACTGGAGGATGAGCTGAGAAGGCATTAACACCAGTTATCAGTTTGAAATTATTTTCCTTTTGGCTATTGTAATCATATTAGTGTTTAAGTACAAGTGCTTCAGTTTAGAACAAAATGGGCTTAATTCTCTCAAAGGTTTCCACATAGCTATCATTTCAGAAAGCAAAGTTAGAAGTTCTTGGCCAGGCATGGTGGCATACACCTTTAATCCCAGCACTTGGGAGGCAGAGGTGTGAGTTCAAGACCACCCTTGAAACTATGTAGTGAATTTCAGGTCAGCCTGGGTTAGAGTGAGACATAAGAAGAGATTGAGTAAAGAAAAAGTGGAGGAAGGGCTAATCAAAATCTAAGAGGATATAAATAAGTCATATGGAAACCTAATTTTTTGGACAAGGGAACACTTAGAAACCATAGATTGTTGCTAGAAAATTTTTACTGGGATGGGCTACCTCCCAGTATGTTATTGGCCAAGGAAGTCCCTGATGCCCCCAAAACATTACAGGCCATTGCCGAGGCCCTTGGTTTCCCACCAGGAATAGATGGTAAGACCCTATTGCTAAAGACTCCACATACTTGGGCTGCAAGGTCACTGAGAAATCCTGCTACAGCTGACCTGAAAACCTCCTCCACGTAGACCAGCTAACAGAAAGCTGGAAAAAAGTCATGCTGCATGAAGTTCAATGGGAGAGAGAGAAATCATCAGTGAAGACACTCAACAGCAGACACTTCAAGCCTTATATTTGGCCAGCCAGGCCAAATGAGCCAACTGGTGCAATAGTGGCATGTCTGTTATGGGGGAAACAAACCGCCCTCTAATTTGACTGGAGGCCCGCTCCATGGGAATGGAATACATCCCTGATACTGAAACATTCAACAGGTGTAGTCATGAGCCCTAGGGGTGTAACGTCTGCTGTTGTCTGGCTAAATGTACACACTATGCTCACCAAACTTCCCAGTAAGCACTTCTCTTAATGTTCATATCCATATATTAAGGCTACTGTACTTTTGGTTAGAGAAGCTTCTCTTTTCAGATGGCAGTGACCTTGGGATAACTCAGAAGGCACTATGGTGCTGGAAAGAAGTGACAGAGGAGTGTTCAGCACTGAAATATCTCTATCACATCTTCCAAGGCTCAGGGTCCATTGCAGAAGAGATGGCAGAAAGAAAGAGCCAAAGGAAGGGTAGGACTCCTCACAAAGTGCTCCTCCAGAAACAAAATGGCCTGGACATCCATGACCTCACAATGCCTGTAACCACCTACACAAGACCATCATAATAGAAGGTAAACATCATGACATCAAAATAAAAGGCAGACTGATTGAGAGGGGGTGGGGACATGATAGAAAGTAGAGTTTCAAAGGCAAAAGTGGGGGGAGGCAGGGAATTACCATGGGATATTGTTTACAATTATGGAAGTTTTCAATAAAAAAATTAAAAATTAAAAAAGAAAATAAAAGAAAAAGAAAAACTAAAAACAAGAAAAAGAAAAAAAAGTTTTGAGCTGGAGAGATGGCTTAGCCATTAAGGCACTTGCCTACAAAGCCAAAGGATTATTGTTTGATTCCCCGAGGACCCACATAAGCCAGATGCACAAAGTAGTACTTGTGTCTGGAGTTCATTTGCAGTGGCTGAAAGCTCTGGTGCACCCATTCTCTCATTATCTTTCTCCCTGTGCTTTTCTGTCTCAAACAAATAATAAAAAAAAGGAGAGAGCAAAAAAGCTACATCTTCATAGAGAGAATTACCCTTACCTATTGATTTCATAGTCATTATTTGTTCATTAATTCACCATTTTTTTTCTAACCACAAACGCATGGCTGGTTAGGTGTAAGGAAAAAAAAATAGAGAAGACACCTAAAGGGTCTTTGAAACTGACATTTCAAGGATTACCTATGAAAACTGAACAGAAATGTGCTCTTAAAACAAGTTCATCTATGTGCCTCTACTCTGAGCACACATTGCCTGGGGGCAACTCAAGCTCCTGCTGAGAAGGTAGAAGCTTGAAAGTAGCGGAGAGACACTGCGTTGCTGCGCCCTGGTCAACAACACAGCACATGTGAGAGTATGGCTGAGTGAGTTTTATTCTGGACCTGAAAGGATCTGAGAAAGAAGCATCTAAATGAAGAGGAGCAATGAGGACAAAGATGTGGTGTCTTTGCCCAAGAAAGGTCCACGTGCAGCTGGCACTGGTGAGTGGGAAGACACTAAGAGAGTGGCGAGGCCCGGCAGTCGGACGGGCTATGGCTGCGCTGGCCAGAACGATGAAGGTTGTTTTCATCCCTTACAGACGAACGAACGACAAGGAATGTCTTTATCCATTCTATTATACTTTAACGCCTCCGGGAGGGAGTGAATTGTTGGGGGAGCGGGCCTATGGGTGTTATAGCCAGCTTCCCATTGCCAGTGTTTGGCACACTCTCCTGTTGCTGTTGTCCACCTTATGTTGGCCTGGGGGTGATGTCCACCCTCTGCTCATGCCATCGTATTCCCCTGCCATTATGGAGCTGTAGGCCAAAATAAACCTTTTTTCCCAGAAGCTACTCTTGCTTGGGTGATTTCTGCCCGTAATGTGAACCTGACTGCAACAGTGGGTATCCCTACCCAAAGCACTCGCTTTGGGTAGACGTCTCCTTCATTGTGTGGACACTCAGGTAGTCCCATGGAGGCCCACTTGAGATGTTAAATAAGATCTCCCCTCAACAGCAACCCCATGAAGGAGCCATCTTGGCAGCGTGTCCTCCAGCTCAACAAGACTTCACCTGACTATGTCCTTGGAAACATCAAAGAGACCTTAGCAAGAGCCCTGTTGTTAGCTAATTTCTGAATTTCTGTGAGGGTAATCATGTGTGGAATGATTTGTTACATAGTATTAGAGAGCAAATGTAGATGATGAGATGATAAAATAAGAGGATGACACAGGCTAGAACCTGGAATGTGGCCTCAACTGTGCGAATAGTAAGGAGGGAATAAACACAAAATATTGCAAGGGAGGAAAAGAAAGAAACTAAGGTGACTCTGAGGAAATGTTAGAAAGCTGGTGCTTAAGACTAAAATATGAGTAGGGAGGGGAAGGAGGAATAGTATTATAGAAAATAATCTTTTAGTCTTGCAACTGTACAAAACTAGAATAAAAGAAGCTGTTGCAGTCAGGTTCGCATTGCTGGCTGAAATCACCCAACCAAGAGCAGCTTGTGGGGAAAAGAGGTTTATTTGGCTTACAGGCTTGAGGGGAAGCTCTGTGACAGCAGGGGAAACGATGGCATGAGCAGAGGGTGGACATCACCCCCTGGCCAACAACAGATGGACCATAGCAACAGGAGAGTGTGCCAAACACTGGCATGGGGACACTGGCTATAACACCCATAAGCCCACCCCCAACAATACATTGCCTCCAGGAGGTGTTAATTCCCAAATCTCCATCATCTGGGAACCTAGCATTCAGAACACCTAAGTTTATGGGGGGCACCTGAACTAAACCACCACAGAAGCTATGGTGCAAATAATAGAAATTGGCTTTAGAACTGCTTAGAGCTCAGTAAGTTCAATTACCCCATTTTACAGACAAAGCTAGTGCAGTCACACAAGGACCTGTGCTTAGGAGGGCATCATGCTCTGTCTCTCCTTCCTGACATTCATAATCATTTTTCAACAAAAGGCTAGGCGCTGTCACTTTTCACTGGATGTGAAGATTAAGTGGCTAGCCTGGGGTACACTCAGCTTTCCCCTGTTGGTTCTGGAAGAACTACCTGATGGTTGCAAGATTATCTGCTCCTCACATAATTCTAACATGGGGTGGGGGAGGAGAACAGGGTGGTGTTGGCGTAGTTCATTCCACGTCAGGTTGATTCCACTAAACAGTATGATCTACTTGCAGCCATTTCCCAGGTGGTGGATCACCATGACGATAGTTGGTGTAACACACAGATTGTCTTCACACACTAACAAGTGACATTCCTGAGCCTCAACTATAAGTTCTCTTCAAGGAGACAGGCATGTAATGCCAGCACACTAGTGAATGAAGGATCTACTAGCCGTAATGTTGCATAGTATTGTACAGTGTGTTTTAAACCATTACAAGTTTACTGAGACTCCAACAACTTTGGGGAAAAAAATATTGAAGAAATGTCATGTTCTCAGTGAGTTATATAGTTCATGATAGTAAACTGGATGTGTGTGTGTGTGTGTGTTTAACTGGAACTCATGTCATTGAACAAGACTATTATGTCAAAACCACAGTTCATTTATTAGCAGGCAAAGCTGTTAGAAGTAGAATTTGAATGTTTAATCTGCCCCGACGTTAATCTTTAAGAACATTAACTTTAAATTGAAATGAATCTTATTCTCAGCCTGCAACCACTTCATTCTTTTGTCAGTATTCAATGAGTATTTGGCAGAAGTGTTTGAAACCCTATAACTTTAAATGATATAGAGTATTTGTTAGCATATTTTATTTCTAAAGTACTATCATTTAATTATTTAGTACTAGAAGGCTCATCTGAGGAAAAATATAAATGCTTTTGGTAATAAAAAGTACTAGTAAGCAATCATCTTTGTTTTAATAGAAGCACAAGTATTGTGCCTCCAATGGTGTTATTCTAACTAGAAAACTACAATACATGAAAGTGAATATTCAGAAACAAGGAATGGTGGCAGAAAGTGGAGCGTAGCACAGTGGTTTGGTGTTTATAGTTGAGCAACTAGTTTCTCTGATTAAGTAGTTGGGGTGTCAGAGTGGTTTGGGGGCTCCCTAGTGCTGTGTGCTGCTTCCTAATCTGTTAGCAAAAAAAGAAAAAAGAAAGATCCTACTTTGCTCAACAAGCTTTCAATCCTGTAATTTCATAAATGCTAGAACAGGGCATCTTAACCTTGATCTATGGGCTTCTAGAGCCTCATAGACTGTAAGAGGCTGATAATGTCTCTTGAAGTGAGACACAAGGAGCAGTGTGGATGTGGGTGTTCAGAGAACAAGGTATTTCTCAGCCCGGATGAGGGGCCTCCTTTCCACCTGGCTCTTTCAATCCCACTTGCACCAGAAGGCCACAAGTTTTACTTCCTCCTAGAACTTTCTCCCAGACACTGTGCTCCCCTGCCCTCCAGACTCCTGGGAAGCCCTCCTTGCTAACATTCCTGGTCATCCAATTATCTTTTGGCACATTTTGGTCAACATAAGTGGAGGACCTGGGCAGTAAGTGTGCCTGTGTCTTCTTGCCAGAATGTTACTGTGTAAAGGGAGGGCTTCCATGACTATTTGGTGATGTTGCCTCCATTGACCATATCTCCGTCTTTGAGCATCCTCCACATTCTTCCACATCTGAAAAATGTCAATAAATGTCTCCCCATGTTCACCTTGCACCCACCTTGACACTGACCTCATTAGATCCTCCTTCATGTCTGTCATGCTTTACTAAATGTCCTAGATTCTCACTCTAGTCCAGGCTGACCTGGAATTCACTATGTGGTCTCAGGGTGGCCGCAAACTCTTGGTGATCCTCTTACCTCTGCCTCCCGAGTGCTGGGATTAAAGGTGTGCGCCACCACGCCCGGCCGTTCTTTAATTTTCACTTGAGCTCTGCCTTTATTTTATCAATGTTGACATGGGATTGTCAGATGTGGGTTTTGGGGAAAGTATTTTAAGATTATTTCAACCATCTTTCAGACACAAAGTGGCCTTGATATTGATGACCTCTCAGTGGCTGATGCTACCTACATATGACCTGCATGAAAGGAGAAAGAAAAATGACATCAAAATAGAAGAGATACTAGTTGGAAAGAAGGTATTGAATGGAGGAGCGATTCTTGAGGGGAAAAGTGATGATGATGGGAGGGCATTATGGTCATGGCATATTGTTTACATTGATGGATATTGTCGATAAAAACTTTAAAAATGAAAAAATACCTCCCAGCTACTCCATCTACTACTAGTTGTACTTTTAATACCCATTGATGGATTGTAAAAAACTCATGGTAGAAATGAAAACAACTGCAAAGCTTTACAAAAAATAATTGTTAGCCGGGCGTGGTGGCCCTCACCTTTTTTTAAAAATTAATTAATTAATTTTTTTTTACTAATTAGTTTTGTGCTCAGTGAGTACAGTCAAGTTGGTACCATTGTTAGGCTCATGTCCTACCTCCTCCCGCTGGCCCCTCCTTGTTGAGGTATATGGGTCATGCATTGTGGAGTTAGCCCACAGTTATGGGTAGGATAAATGTCTCTGCGTATCATGTGTGTCCCTCCCAAAGCTGCGCGATCGGTCGAAGAAGACGACCTTCCCCGACTAGAGGAGGACCGGTCTTCGGTCAAGGGTATACGAGTAGCTGCGCTCCCCTGCTAGAACCTCCAAACAAGCTCTCAAGTGCGCTCGCCTTTTTAATCCCAGCACTTGGGAGGCAGAAGTAAGAGGATCACTATGAGTTCGAGGCCACCCTGAGACTACATAGTTAATCTCAGGTCAGCCTAGACCAGAGTGAGACCCTACCTCAAAAAAACAAAACCAAAACAGAAAAAAATTGTTGTGGGCTGGAGAGATTGCTCAGTGGATAAAGCGGCTGCTGGTGGATGCTGGGCAAACATGAGGACCTGAGTTCAGATCCCTAGACTCAAACCAATGCTAGGCTTGGTAGCTTGTACATGTAAACCCAGCGCTGGGGAGGCAGAGACAAGCCCATCCACTGCAGTCAGGTTCACATTGCCAGTATAAATCACTAAACCAAAAGCAGCTTGTGGGGAAAAAGAGGTTTATTTTGGCTTACAAACTTAAGGGGAAGCTCCACAATGGCAGGGAAAATGATGGCATGAGCACAGGAAGAATATCATCCCCAGGCCAACGTAAGGTGGACAATGGCAACAGGAGAGTGTGCCCAACACTGGCAAGGGGAAACTGGCTATAAAACCCATGAGCCCGCCCCCAACAATACACCACCTCCAGGAGGCTTTAATTTCTAACTGTCATCAGCGGGGAAGACTAGCATTCAGAATACCTAAGTTTATGGGGGACACCAGAATCAAACCACCACATTCCACCCCTGGCCCCCATAAACTGATATCCATACATAATGTGAAATGCAGTGCATTCATCCAACTTTAAAAGTCTCCATGGTTTTTAGCAATTCCAATGACGTTCATACATCTCCATAATAGTCCAAGGTCTTTAACTGAGCCATAACACCAAAAAGTGACCCCCAAACCTATAATGGCACAGAATAAGCATACTGCAAAAAAATGGCACTGAGTATAGCAAAGAAATATTCAACCAATACAAAATTTAAACAGAGCAAACATCAAACTCTATAGCTCCAAGTCCAACAACTCTAGCCAGTGACAAGTCTCCAAGTCCAATAATTCTAACCAGCAACAAGTCTCTGGCATTCCAATTCTGCCCCTCCAGCTAGGCTACTCACAGTCCTAGAAAACGTCATGGGGGGGCCAGCACCTTTCCTTAGCAGCCATCTTGTGGTCCTGGCATCTCCAATGGGTCTCCATTGCAACCCACGGTCCATCCTCACGGCTTCATTGGGTCACCAGGCAGGCATCCAGCAAACCTGCTTCACACTGCCCATGGCCATTTCCAAAACACAAGACCACATTGCAAACTCAATGACCCTCTCTTTCCTGTATTTCATTTTTTAATTTTTTTAATATTTTATTTTTTTATTTATTTGAGAGAGAGAGAGAAAGAAGCAGAGAGAAAAAGAGAATGAACATGTCAGGGTCTCCAGCCACTGCAAACAAACTCCAGATGCATGTGCCTGTTGTGTATCTAACTTACGTGGGTCCTGGGGAATTGAACTGGGGTCCTTAGGCTTTGCAGGCAAATGCCTTAACCACTAAGCCATTTCCCCAGCCCTCTTTCCTGTATTTCTTATACTCCACAATACCAGCTAGGGTGCCAATTTGTTAATCCAGGGAGAAATAAAGCAGACTTTGAAGAACAGTACACTCCTTGAGCATTCAGACCCCTTCAAAAACTGCATTCTTTCTGTTGTCTCAATTCAGGTCAGCTGGCTCAATCTCAATGGTTGTAATCTTTCATACAGGTGCAGCTGAACAGGCAGCAGTTTTGGCCCAAAGATTTCATTTTTTCTGTGCCATGTCCATCTGCTCACACAAGTCCACTTCTAGTCAATGTAACCCTGCACAAATTCTCAGGACAGGTATAACAGCAAGGCTCCCCCACAAACTGCTCCTAGCCCAGTCCAGTCAAAGCTCTTTCTCACCCTCCTAAGCCAAACATCGCAGTCCATAATTCTTACTGCATTCAAGTCTTCCAATTCTGACCAGAATAATCCACCAGTGGAGAAAGAGGTGTGGAACGCCTGAGTCAAACCACCACACTGTCCCTAGATCTTATTGTCTAGATAGTCTAGCCCAATTGGTGTGCTCTGGGCTGAGACTCTATTCACCCAAAATATAAGATGAAGAGCAACTGAGGAAGACACCTGATGTCAGCCTCTGACTTCCACACATGTACCTGCACACACACACACACACACACACACACACACACACACACACACAGATTATTGTAATTATTATGTGTGGAAAATTTTCAAGGGTTGTTTGTAAGTATTTATCTTTTTGTTGTTTTGTTGTTGTTGTTTTTTCAAGGTAGGGTCTCACTCTAGCCCAAGCTGACCACCTAGAACTCACTGTGTAAACTAAGTTGACTACAAACTCATGGTCTTCCTTTCTCTTTCTCCCAAATGCACAAGTATGCCTTGCTTTTCTGATTTTAGAAAGGCATCTATCTCAAAGGGCTTTAGGAAATACAGACAATAAAATTTTAGCCACTTGCAGACTCAAATTGGTCCTCAGCCACTGAAGGGTAGCTAGTTTTTCCTCTTTATTTCTTTCATAAAGCTTACATGTTATTTTCCTTCTAGAAAGCAAATGTTTTAAAAAAAATCTATGAGATTCAAATATCTTGTCCTTCTTGAATTCTACCCTTTTCCTGGCTCTCCCCACTTCTGCATCCTGTCCCATTCATGCATACTAGCACAAGTTGTCCTTACAAGTCCTGCCTCACAGTACTCTATGATAGTGTTGGATGTCGAGGCTCATACATACATCAGATCCCCTCAACATGTTTCCTAACTTCCGACACATCGACGTGGGCTGCTCTGCAATTTGAAGCACTTGGTAAGTTACTGTCAATTTAGTTAACCGTCAGCTAAATTATATTTCACTCAGGTTTACTGTAAGGATTAAGAAAATACCGTATCAGTTTGGAATAACTACTTAAGGGAATTAAGGTGTGGGTGTCTCTTACCACAAGCTATATTGAAGAACAACAGAAGTAGGGGCTCTTTTACAAACTAGTGAGAGATGAAATTTTAAAATGTACATCTAAATTCTTGAGCACATCTGAAAAGGCTGCTCTCAGTAAAATTATGCCAGTATCAAAGTGAATTTGAGCTGCTGGGGTCATCGTGAAGCTGAGGAGGGGCAGCCTCAGCTCATTTCTTATGCATCATTTTGAGACTCTCGGGCATCTGACACCCGATTTCTGCTGAAAGCTACAATATTTAATGCATTGTTTTCCTATTACCAAAGGATTGGCACTGTATGCCATTTATTTCATTGTGAGACAAAAGCTGATCTCTTCTTATAAAAGAATGTCAAGCATCAGCTAATTTATGAGGGAAAGAGAGTTTTCTGGAGGTCTGCCGGCGTACTACATACAAAGGGATATACCCTCGACCCCAGTTCACATAAAGTACTTGCCGAGTTAAAAGAGATGTTTTGGACATGGATGTCGCATTTCCCAAATCTTTAGAAGGAGTAAATGGAATCATACTTAAAACGTCTCTACAGGGCTAAAGATATGGGTTAGTGGTTAAGGTGCTTGCCTACAAAGCCAAAGGACCCAGGCTTGATTCCCCAGGACCCACGTAAGCCAGATGCACAAGGTGGCGCATGAGTCCAGAGTTCTTTTGCAGTGGCTGGAGGCCTTGGTGTGCCCATTCTCTCTCTCTCTCTCTCTCTCTCTCTCTCTCTCTCTCTCTCTCTGTCTCAAATAATAAAATAAATGTTTCTACTAATTCTTCTTTGGACCTGGTATTAATTTATATGTCAATTACTGACTCATGTTCTCAAGAAGAGAGAATGTCAGGAAGGGAAGAAAAGAAGACTGGGAAGATGAAAAGAAAGCAAAAAAAGCAGGGAAGGAAGAAACAAAGGGAGGAAGGAGGGAGGGAAGACAGAAAACGTTGCCTGAGAAGCCCTTGTGTTTCAGGCATGGTGTCATACGCTTTCTTGCAAAAGGAGAAAATTAGGGCTAAAAAGTGATGGATCATCTTCCCAATGCCACATTCCTACAAGAGGCCAAGGTCAGGTTATCTCCCTCCAAATCACATGTCTTCCCACAATGCCATGTTGCTTCTCAAAATGCTTGGCAATTTTGAATTAGCAGCAATAAAAACAAAACGAGACAACTCCTACTGGGGGGGATGAGTTGTTGGGGGCATTGTTTAGTAAATAAAGTGTTTGCAACCGAGCCTGCGGACTGGACTTTGAACCTCAGCACCTACATAAATGTTGAGTGGGAATGGTAACCAGTCTGTAATCCACGTTCTTGAAAGGGAGAGACAAGATTCCCGGGACAGGCATGGTAGCTGTACTAGCTGAACCGATGAGCTCGAGGTTCAATGAGCGGTGCTGTCTCAGTAAATAAAGGCTAGAGTAACAGAAGAAGCATTTGAAATCCACACATATGTGAACATGCCGGGCAGCACTCAGGAGGCAGAGGTAGGAGGATCGCCGTGAGTTCGAGTTCACCCTGAGACTACATAGTGATTTCCAGGTCAGCCTGGGCTAGAGCGAAACTCTGCCTTGAAAAAACAAACAAAAAGCAAAAATCGGGGGGCTGGGCGTGGTGGTGCACGCCTTTAATCCCAGCACTCGGGAGGCAGAGGTAGGGAGCTCCATGAGTTCGAGGCCACCCTGAGACTACATAGTGAATTCCAGGTCAGCCTGGACCAGAAAGAGACCCTACCTTGAAAAACCAAAACATAAAAAAAATAAAAATAGGGCTGGAGAGATGGCTTAGTGGTTAAGTGCTTGCCTGTGAAGCCTAAGGACCCCAGTTCGAGGCTCGATTCCCCAGGACCCACGTTAGCCAGATGCACAAGGGGGTGCACGCATCTGGAGTTCGTTTGCAGTTGCTGGAGGTCCTGGCGCACCCATTCTCTCTCTCTCTCTCTCTCTCTCTCTTTCTCTCTCTCTCTGCCTCTTTCTCTCTCTGTCACTCTCAAATAAAAAAATTTAAAATAAATAAATAAATAAATATAAATAAAACGGGGCTAGGGAGATGGCTTAGCAGTTAAGGTGTTTGCCTGCAAAGCCAAAGGATCCAGGTTTGATTCTCCAGGACCCACGTAAGCCAGATGCACAAGGAGGCACATGCATCTGGAGTTCATTTGCAGTGGCTGGAGGCCCTGGTGCATCCATTCTCTCCGTCCCTCTCTCTCTCTCTCTCTCCCTCTTTCTCTCTCTCAAATAAATAAATATATATATATATATTAAAAAAACAAAAGCAAAACCAACTCTTGCAAACAAGCGTATATATTCAAATTACTTGGCTAATATGAAATAATTCAGCAATTTTAAGTAATTGTGCTAGGCATATCAAAAAATGACTGATGTTCAATAATTTTCAGTAACTTTACTAAATGTCAGTAATATCTGAAGGCAAGTGGATGCGTGGATTTTTGTTTATTCTAGGGAAGAGCCTCAAGAATTTGCTGGGCACCGGGCATGGTGGTGCACACCTTTAATCCCAGCATTCAGGAGGCAGAGGTCGTAGGATTGCCATGAGTTTGAGGCTACCCTGAGACCACATAGTGAATTTGAGGTTAGCCTGGACAAGAACAAGATCCTGCCTTGAAATAAACAAAAAAGCAAATAACAACAACAGCAACCAAAAAAAAAAAAAAAACCAGACCTCTAAAATAGTCATTACTGGACTAGAGAGATGAATTAGTGGTTAAGGCACTTGCCTGCACAGCTTAAGAACCCAGATTTGACTCCCCAGAACCCACATAAGCCAGATACACGATGTGGTGCATATGTCTGGAGTTCATTTGCAATGGCTAGAGGCCCTGTTGCATCCATTCTCCTGCCCTCTCTGTAATAAATAAATGCAAATAAAATAAAAGGTAGTCATTACTATTTCCATTTAGCAGGTAAGGAAATGATAGCTCAAAGAAGATATGTGGTTTATTCAAAATAGCTTACAAGCGTCAATTTAGCTTTCCTGATCTAATCCTCTCCCCAGAACACACCCTCTGAGCATGGTTGCACTGGTGATCAAGCCTTCAAAACAGGATTCTCTAGCAAACAGTTTGAATCTAAACGATAACAGCTATTATTGCTAAATTTTATTTTAATTTTATTATGTTGTTGTTGTTACTGTTTCAAGTCAGGGTCTCACTCTAGCCCAGGCTGACATGGAATTCATTAAGTAGTCTTAGGTTGGCCTCGAACTCACAGCATTCCTTCAACCTCTGCCTTCCAAGCTGCAATTAAAGATGTGCACCACCAAGCCTGGATCTAAATTTTATTTTATTTATTTTATTTTATTTTTTATTACTATTTTATTTTGTTTTGTTTTTTGAGATAGGGTCTCACTTTAGCCCAACCTGGCCTGGAATTCTTTATGCAATCTGAGACTGGCCTAGAAGTCATGGCGATTCCCCTACCTTTCTCCCAAATGTTGGGATTAAAGGCATGCACCACTACCCTTGGCTCTAAATTTTATTTTTATCCTTTGTAAATGATTACAGTAAATTCTTGGGCAGCTAGTCCCTTATTTTCTTTGAGGTATTAACTAAGAAATGAAGTATGAAGTGAATGAACTATAGATAGAGAGTAAGGCTTTCAAAAGGTTTGAAGCAAATGTTGGCATCAGAACAGACCAGGTATGGAAATCGCGAATTCACACATCAGCCATAAGACAAAATGAAGCCGGGATGAAGTCCAAGTATTCCAGATAACTCTTCCAACTGACGATTAGAACCTGTCCACATGCTCCTCTAAAGGAATAGGAATCTGGGTGTCTCTTTCATTTTTTTTTCTTTTCCACTTTCAATAGTAACTGAATGGAAAAAATTTCTAGTCTAAGAAAAACAATTCAAGTGAGGGACAAGTAGCTTCAGAGTGGGGAAAAAAAAAAACGCAGAAGGGATGTCACAGTCCGAGACAAGATGACTGTCCACAGGTGAGGATGGGAGCTCCACACTGACAGCTTCCGTCCGTATGGAGCTGTGGCCCTCAGCTCAAGTGCTGACACCTGCCGCTCCATGTGACAGGATAAAGAGATGGAACCTTCCAGAAGTGTTTGCTTCATCAGTGCTCTACTCGTAGACATGACATGAGTGTCCCTACAAAAGGAGTCAAGGGTGCTCCCTTGCCCTCCTGGCATGGGAGGGCATTCAACAATGTGCCATTCTGAAGAATGACCCTTACCAGAGGCCAAATCTGAAAGCCCTGACCCCGGACTCACCAATGTCCAGAACTATGAGCAATGCGTTTGTATTGTTTATAATTTATCAAGCCTGACATATCTATTCATAGCAGCCAGAACAGACTAGACACAGTGTTTTTCAAACAAAAAAAAATCAAAGATACAGATTTTATCATAGTCTCCTAATTTTTAAATTGTGACCATCTCAAAATATAAGCCAATAAGCTGCATTTAGTATCAATGCTAAAGCGACCATTATGACTTCCTTTTTGTAAACTTCATTTTATTTATTTATTTATTTACTTGAGAGAAAGGGAGAGAGGCAGAGAGAGAGGGAGAGAGAGAACAAGCATGCCAGGGCCTCTAGCCTCTGCAAATGAACTCTAAGCCATCTCTCCAGCCCATGACTTCCATTTTGTGAGCAAATGAAGGTATACTTTATGAGACGTTGAAACTTGAGCTATATGATTGCCTCAATGTGTATTAGGAGTATTAGAAACATCACATTATGACCATCATTATTTCCTGGACTGTGTGTTTGCTGAAGTAGTGGCATTATCTAGTCAAGAAAGGTGCTCATGAGGGGGGTAAACCCTAGAATTCTATTGAGACCAGAAATTCACAATAGTGATGTGAAAGCCCATGATAAAGAGCCAAGCACGGTGACCCTCAACTCTAATCCCAGAAGCGCTTGGGAGGTGGAGGCAAGATGTTCAGGCATTCAAAGCCAGCCGTGGCTACATAATGAGTCTGGATCCATGAGGCCCTGTTCCTCAAATAAAATAATTTAATTAATTAAAATTTCATAATAATCAAAGTACTCTGGCTTTTCAAATGTAGAAATAGAATAAGCCAACTGAGACCAATAAAGAAATAATTTCCCCTTGGCCTTATAGCATTAGACACCTCCAGCCAGTTTAAACGTCGCCTAATTTGGAAGGAGATTGTACAACTACTGCAAGACAAACCACTTCATCTCAAGTATAGTTTGAGTCTCCTGAATCTGCATGGATAGTGGTCCGCCTTATCACACACACACACAAGCAATGTTGTTTG
Source organism: Dipus sagitta (assembly GCA_036346955.1). Lineage (NCBI taxonomy): Eukaryota > Metazoa > Chordata > Mammalia > Rodentia > Dipodidae > Dipus > Dipus sagitta. The sequence continues at coordinate 97,073,634 of CM070782.1, read as the reverse complement.
CCTCTCTGAATTGCACGTGATGCCCCTTGGCAGACATGACATCCTGTGCAAGAAGCCCTCACACACCGATGTCTATGAACCTCCTGATCTGTGCTTGCATTATTAGTCAACAGGAGACAGAAGATAAGGTAAAGAGGTCAAGGGGGAAGCCACTTTTCCACCCAACTACATGGTCTGTTTCATGGAAAATGCTGAGGCAGAATGAAATTGTGTCCTACCATATGGAGCAAGATCTAGGTTTGGAGTGTCACCCAACCAGGGGACCTCACAGGTGTAAGAGAGGGACTCGGAAGAGTCAGGAAGTCACTGGCCTGGTGACTTTGGCAGAAACAGGCCCTTGCCCAGGCCACTATATCTCCCAGCTGTGTTTGGATCTGCAGGGACCCACAGGTTCTCTCACTCCACAGGAAGCCACGTGTTGCATGCACCGCAGTACACAAAGAGAAGCTACGTTCCCGTTGAAACTGCTTATGAGGAAAGTGGGTTTTAGATGAAAAAGTCACTTCATTTTGTCATTGCTCTTTCCATTTTAAGTTTGCCACCGGTGCTGGAAATTTCTTCAGAGTGTGGCAAGGTTCTGTACCTCGGAAAACACCTCCCCTCTGTTCACCTCGCTGCCCACACCTCAGGGCAGGGGAAACTACAAGAGGGACGGCTGGACTCAGTGTCAACGATGGGCAGGACCGAAAGTTCGTGTATGTGGAACTGTGTTACCAGACCGAGGAAGGCCAACACACCAGAGCAGGGCACCAAGCCAGCAATTAAGAAAAAATCATTTATTCCCCTACTGCTTCCCTCCTCTTCTCCGTTCATGCACCCTTACTCTCTGGCGCTCTCTCTCTCTCTCTCTCTCTCTCTCTCTCTCTCTCTCTCATGTCTTCCTGCTCTTCCTTTTCTTCTTCCTCATCCTTCCCCTCTTCTCCTGTCCCTACCATGAAGTTTGCAAATTAATGCCTTTAGAATGCCTGGAGAACACAGCATGTGAGGAGGGTGTTTTACCTCCTACATGGCTCATTCTGACTCCTAGGTTCCCTATGGACTCTCCCAAGAATCACCGACACTAGGCCTTCCCAGAGCATACGTCCCCTGCCCCCAACACACACACCTTGAGGCATGGTAAATATAAGCCCCACTATGCCTCAGATCCTGCTTGCTAATATGCCTCACAAAAGCCTCATGTTCTCCCCCACATGATATGGGTTACAGGACAGCCCAGATCTGTGTACCAAAAACCCACACAGAGGGCTGGAGAGATGGCTTAGCAGTTAAGGTATTTGCCTGCAAAGCCAAAGGATCCCAGTTCGATTATCCAGAACCCATGTGAGCCAGATGCACAAGGTGGCACATGCATCTGGAGTTCGTTTGTAGTGGCTGGAGGCCCTGGCATACCCATTCTCTCTCTCCCTTTCTCTCTCAAATAAATAAATAAATAAAAAATATTTTTAAAGAAAAACACACAGAACTCTGTCTTCTCTACAGCAGTTTTGCTTTGGCTCCTTCAGGTTATGGAGGAAGCTCGTATAACACCGTCTAGAGCCACCATCAGAAGCCTAGATTCTAAGAAAATGCTCATCACCTATTTTCCAAAGCCCGAGAGAAGAGTAAGTGACCAACAAAAAGGGCCTCTGAGCAAGTGCTTGCTTCCACTCAAAAACAAACAGAAGGAATTAAAAGCTGCAAAACTATATTTGAAAATATGTCATTTATTTATCTTACTTAGAGAGAGAGAGGGAAAGAATTGGCATGCCAGGGCCTCCAGCCATTGCAAACAAACTCCAGACACATGTGCCACCTTGTGCATCTGGCTTACCTGGGTCCTGGGGAATCAAACCTACGTCCTTAGACTTTGCAGGCAAGCATCTTAACTGCTAAGCCATCTCTCTAGCCTCAAAAATCTATTTTAACAGGATTCCCTAGTGAATACACACACACACACACACACACACACACACACACACATACACTTTAGGACTGTGTTGAGGACAAGCCTTAGGGAGACTGAGATTCATGTTACAATGCACATAGCAAAACCGCCGGCCAGCCCAGATGCACAACATAGAAGGCAGTACAAGAAGCCATCAGGTAGTCATGCCAGTCCTTCTGATTCCTACAGCATCCCAGAGCCTCCAGGATTTGCAGCTTGGCTTCTCAAATGTGTCTTTTGGCTCAGATACCCAGCTGGTGGCCTCTGTCTCTTAAACTAAATTTGCCAATGTCAGACAGTCCTAGCTTAGAAGAAGAGATATGATGTTATGGGACATGGCTTGTGGGGTCCCAGTTTTGTGAACCCCCCCCCCCAGAACAGTCTTCAGTTCTCTGGGCCTTGACCTCTCAGTCTCTAAACTAAGCAAATTGATGAGCTATTGTCAAGTATCATAACCTACAATAAAAATACATCTTTGGGCAGGAGAGATTGCTTAGTGGTTAAGGCATATGCCTGCGAAGCCTAAGGATCCAGGTTTGATTCCCCAGAACCCACATAAGTAAGATGCACAAGGTGGTGCATGTGTCTGGAGTTCATTTGCAGTGGCTGGAGCCTCTGGAAAACTCCATTCTCTCTCTCTCTCTCTCCCTCCCTTTCTGCCTCTTTCTCTCTCTCAAATAATAAATAAACAAAAATAAAATATTTTTAAAATATACTTTACACAAATATGCCACACACTATACACACATTAAATGTTTTATATCATATACATAGTAGTATTATTTGTGTGTTATTTTAATTATTATATTATGTATATAAAATAAAGTAAATAATTAAGACAATATTTAGTTATACTACTTATAATATTTTATACATGTGCTCTTTCTTTCTCTAGTGCTGGTCAGAGAGCATTCAATTGATTTAATAATGTGTTAACTTGGTCATAACATTTCCTGGGCTGTAAACCACCATCTCTAGTATATTCTACTTGTGATGAGATTTCCAGGACTTTAGTATGATGTAGAGGTTTGATGTGTCAACAGGAATAACAAACAGACAGGTTGTTGTGGTCTGGTGGTGCCGTAAGTGTATATCAGAAATTTCCTTTCATAATCAATGTGGTTCTGTAAGGTAAGTACATGTATTATTCCCATGTTCCATACAAAGATAATATGTGATACACAGTTAATAATTTTTCCAGGACACATAAACAGGAAGAAGGGAAACCAGTCACTCAGACTAGCTGTTCTGACCCCACAGCTTTTACTCAGAAGCACTCTGCCACCACTATTAGCAGAGTCCAGCCGAGACTCTCTAGCATAGTATTTTTTCCCCTCACTTGTCCTGAGTAGAGATGCAATGTTCCTGGAAGAACACAAGGGTTGTTTAGGGAGGAGGAAGTAAGAGACAGAAACCCCAAATCCAGGTCCTCAAGGGAAATATGGGGCTTTGGCTTCTATTACCAAAAGTAGCCTTTCTTTTTTTGTGTGTGTGGGGGGGAAATAAGGTTTATTTTGGCTTACAGACTTGAGGGGAAGTTCCAGGATGGCATGATCAGATTGGACATCACCTCCTGGCCAACACCAGGTGGGCAACAGGAACATGAGAGTGTGCCCCCAAAGTAGCCTTTCTAATTTGAAGGTTCAATTAGAAAAAAACATGAGCATTGGCGGTGACATAAAGGCAGCCTTGCTCCAGCAAGCACGGAAACTCTCCCAAGTTCCCACACTTTAAGGGCCAGGATAGACAAAGATCAGCGAAGACTTCATCTTGAATCAGGAAGGAAGCGGTGGCCTCCAGCCATAGGTCATTGTCACCTGAGGCTGTGGAGATGGTGAAGACGCTCTGTGGTGAAAGCTTCTTTTGTGTGGTATTTTCCTTTTCCCTCAAGGAATCTAGGGGTGGAATGAGGAGAGAGGGATGGCCTCTGTCCACAAGGCTGAGCCTGAAAGATTTCATCAAGAGAGTGAACTTTCAGGAAGAGCTCAAGAGGGGAAGAAAAAAAAAAAAAAAACAATCTCAGAGAAACAGAGCAAGGGGGCTAACCGAGAGGGCTGTGGTCAGCAGTATTACTCCATAGCAGAGCCAGGACAAATGACTGAAAACTGAAACTGAGCTCATGTCAGCCATTCTGCCCAACATTCAGATGGCTTCCTTCACTTCTTCTGGAGTCCCCCCTGTTAAAGAATGGTACACACTCTGCGTATAGTTTGCATCTTGAATAACCCCTTCCCATAAGCACACATGTTGAAAACTTGGTTTCCAGCCTCTGGTGTCATTGGGAGTCGGGGCCTTTAGTAGGTGATGCCTAGTGAAAGGAAGTTAGCACTGAGGCCTGCCCTTGAAGGGGCTATTGAGAGCTCAGCCCCTGCCTCCCTTCTCCTTGCTTCCATGACTACACAAGGCACACAGTCTTCTCTGACGTGCACTCCTGCCATTGTGCAGCGTGCTGTCACCGGCCCAGAGGATCGGAGCCAGGGAACTGCCCACTGAAATGTCTGACACTGATAACAACAACAACAAAAAGAAACCTTACCTTCTCTAAGTCAGTTATCTCAGGTATTTTCTCACAGTGTTGGGAAGCTGACTGACAGAATGAATAGCCCTCATTCAGGATTCTGTTCAAGGTGTACCATCACAAGGCCCACCTTGTTCCCTAAAACGTAATGTGTACCTTTCCTTATTCTTATCCCTTATTTATTCCTTATTCCTTATTCTTTATTCTTTGTTCCTCATTCTTTATTCCTTATTCTTCCCCTGCTTTGTTTTCTTCTAAGCACATATCACAACCTGGTACGTGGTTCATTTGTTTTTTGGGTTTTTCTTTTTTTGTTTTGTTTTGTTTTGTTTCTAGTTTTTCCAGGTAGGGTCTCACTCTAGCCCAGGCTGACCTGGAATTTCACTATGGAGTCTCAGAGTGGCCTCGAACTCATGGCAATCCTCCCACCTCTGCCTCCTGAGTGCTGGGATTAAAGGCGTGCGCCACCATGCCCGACAGTTCATTTGTTTTTATCTAATGTGTCTTCCCTCCCAGCATATAGTAGTGTGGAGATCTCAGACTGAGTCTAATTATTTTCCTAGCGAACCCACCTAACTGGAACTGAACCGTCCATTAGTAAATGAAATAATGAGGAAAAAAATCAAAGAATGATCAGACCTTACAGAAAAAAAAAGTCAGATGAGTCATGAAAACAGCAAAATAATGACTGTTTCTAACCAGTAAGGAGATGTGAAAAAATGAGATGTCTAACCTGAATGTGGAGTAAGGTGAGGCAAAGCAAGCCGCACTGGCAAGTCTTCAGTGATGTCAAAGACGGGAGCACTGGTCGCCTGTGAAGGGCTTAGGGTCCTATTTTTATGCATGTATGTATGTGTGCGCATGTTTATGTGGGGAGTGCACATGTATGTGAGTGCACACGAACGTGTGTACATATACATGTGGAGACCAGAGGACAACCTCAGGTGTCACTCACCTTTTTGTAACTCGACTGCCTCTTCGGGAAGCTCCAGGAACGCTCCCCAGTGCTGGGATGATAAGCTCACGCCACCACGCCAGGTATTTTTGCATGCATTCTAGGGGTCAAACTGAGGTTCTCATGTTTGCAAAGCAAGCACTTTACCAATTGAATTATCTCCCCAGCCCTTAGGGAACTATTTTAATGGCCTTTGCTCTGGCTCCCCCAAAATAATGGATTTCAATAGCTTCTATTTATTGAGTCAGGCGTATGACCTGCATTAGCTCCAGTCTTCACGATGACTCTAAAAGCAATGAATTATTATTCCTACTTTGCCAATGAAGAAAGTGGGACAAAAAGTTAAACAATTTATTCACAATAGCCAAAAGATGGGAATGACCCAAATGTCTATCAATGGACAAATGCATAAACAAAATGTGTTATAACCATACAATGGAATAATATATTATCAAAGCACATTATATGCATACACTAAGTTGTTGAAAATTAAGATTAAAAAACAACAAAGTAAGGATACATGACACTATATGGATAAGCTTTGGACATGATGTGATGTGTTTGCTGCCTGAAAGGAACCAGACACAGAAAATCATACACTGCATTGTAACTTAAATGAAGTAATCAGACAACATAAAGCCATCAAAATGGAAATTAGGGAGAGGATGGGGTGGCGATTGTTTAATAGGAACATATAGTGCTTTAGAACTTGAGAAAGGTACTGCCTATACAACATTGTGAACCTATTAAACACCAGCACATTATAATACACTTTTAAATTGATGACCGTATATGAATCTTCTTTTAACAAGTTAAAATAAGAAGCTAAGAAACTTGCTTAGAGCCATAGAAGTAGTAAAATATCAGTGGGAATTTCTTGGAATGCTCGTCAGCCCACATTTTTAGCACTCTATTCATGTGTTTTCAAATCTAAAGCAAAGCCTTAAAATTGATACCTTGGAAATTTCCTTCCAGTATTAAACCTGAGAATGATAAGAGATGAAAACCAGTGATACGACTTTATTAAATTTATTTAATGTTTCTAAATTTATGGGCAACCTAGCAATCAACGAGATTTTCATTTTCCCCCTCATAATTTGAGAATGTTAAGAATTGAAAAGTTCCTAAAATGGCATCGAGTCTCAACATTCTTAACCAAAGCTCAGTGAAAACTCACGATGTTATAGGTTCTTTAGAATTATGTATATATAAGAGCTTGCATGTAAATTTGCATACAAAAGTTGCTATAGTAAGAGTTTATTGTTTTGATCTTGTTATCGAAGGTGTCTAAAATAGTAATAAAAAAAAAAACTCTTCTGAGGAGTACAACCCATCCCTGTCATTTCACAGGTAACAAAACTGAGAGCTAGAAACAAGAGTGCAGAAGCCAGCATTAGACATCTATCTTCCAGCTCCCAACACAGAGCTCCTGCTTTTCCAGCATGGCTGTTGAGATCTCCACCTTATGCATCTGGCTTACATGGGACCTGGAGAATCAAACCTGGGTCCTTAGGCTTTGCAGGCAAGTGCCCGGACTGTTAAGCCATCTCTCCAGCCACAAAATGGAATTTCTAATGTCATCCTGTCTTATATCCTGACGAAGACAGAGGTGGAGAAAGGATGTAAGTGTGAGTCAGTTTTCCCCTTGCCAGCGGTGATTTCAGGCATAACATTCATTTTGCAGTCACCCTGGGGTTTAGAAACCCTAGCGAGAGCAGTGCTTCTCAAATTTTACTGTGCATGTAAGTCATCTGAGGATCTTGTTAAAAATCAGATTCTGAGCCAGTTCTGGAAAGAGGACTTCTCATTCCTAACAAACTCTTAAGTGATGTCGGTATTTCTGGAACTCTTTTGGTGACAAGACATTGTGACACTGAACTTAGAATGCTTCTGTGTACCAAATGTTTGACTCATTGCATCAAAATATTTTGGGGGTAGGCATGAAACTTATTGAATATATTTCCTCAAGCTCTTAGATACAGATTGAAAAGGTCTGTGGTGGAATGGACCTATTTTTTTAGTGGCCAGCACTTGTAATTCTGAAGCACAGTTATGGTTGAGAGAATTGTGGCTATGAAACAGAGCCTTCCAAAAGGAAGGTCAGCACCCTAGTGTGCAATTTAATAAAATATAACGAAGAAAATAAATCATATAAGGTTATTTGAGGTTTTCTTTCCCTAAGGAAAAATGGAGTTAAGTTTAAGCAATATTTAGCATTAGGATTAATAAAGGTGCCTTCACTCAATTCTCAAACCTCACCATAAGCCCTAGATGCTACATCAAAACAAGGGAAGGTTCAGCAAGCACATAGCATACACCAGAGGCTACCTACTTGTTTATTTGTCATTTATGTTTTAATTACTTTATCTTGTCAAGCACATCCTTTGGAATGTGGACAGTAACAACACACTGTAATCAGTACAACCCACTGGGCACCCTTTCTTATGTCTGAGGGAGCTTTGCTGGCAATAAATTCTGACTTGTGCCTTACTATAACCATCTTCCGGTTTCCTAATTATTTATCTGGTGGAAGTGACAGAGAAGAATCCATCCTGCAGCCCCTGGTATTGTGGTGCCCAATGTGGGGCTCGAAGGTAACTCCTCCAATCTTCTGCTCTAAGATGGGTATTAAGGCTTCTAAGATCACATGGGAAACGTCTCTAGGAGGGCTCCTGGTTAACTAGGAAAAAACAAGATCCTCTTCAGAAGGAGGTCCTAATTATCTATACCCAGGCATAGCCCAAGTATCCTCTAACACATGAGGAGATTTGCCCCTCCGCTGGAAACCTAAACTATAATACCTTTGAAGTTGATCTTTTCTGTAGAAAATAAGGAAATGGGGAGAAGTACCCTTCATGCAGCTTTCCTTTCTTTGAAAAGTCGCCCTGACCTACTACAGGGGATGTAAACTTGACCCCAAGACACTAGAGACAGTCTGTGGAAAACTCAACACCATACAGCCAACCCTCTCTGATGCATAGAAGAAAAAGGGAGGCCCCAGCCCATATCTGTACACCCAAGACCCCTGATGGGATCTCCTCCCTATCTTATACCCTCTGTTCCACCAGTCCTCAAAGGACTATTGTGAGGCTGCTGGGAATAGCTACTCAAAGATGTCTAGCTTCTCCTAAAACATATGCAACATAGGGGCTGGAGAGATGGCTTAGCAGTTAAGATGTTTGCCTGTGAAGCCTAAGGACCCAGGTTCTAATCCCCAGTACCCATGTAAGCCAAATACATAAGGTGCTACATGAGTCTGGAGTTCATCTGCAGTGGCTAGAGGCCCTGGCACACCTATTCTCTCTATATATCATCTGCTCTTTCTCTCTCTCTATCAAATAAATAAATAAATTATTTTTAGGGAAAAGATACGTAAGATAATTGCATGCCTCCTCATTCTACTCTGGTCAAACTCTTGAAGAGCTGCCTTTTGCTATACAAGATTGCTGCTCTCCTGTGTGGATATATGTTGTTTGAAATAAAGATAATGCTTTTACCATCTTTTTCTATGGCATATTTTTCAGCTATAACAAATGCTAAAACTCAGAGTTGAAAAATAAACTACTTACAGCCAAAATGTTGAATCACAGTTTCAAAGGTGTTAAGCCAACATCATTTGTAAAATGAAGCATGTTGAACCACATTATTCCTGTTAAAATTTTGATGATTAATTAAAATTTTAAGAACCAAATGGTTTGATGCTGTCAAAACAGAAATTTCAAACTTTCAAAATTTATCTCATTCTTTTAAAATTTCTACATTAACTAATTTGTAATACAGTAGAAGATGCATAACATAAACAAAAAGGAGGCAAGCTCTGTGTGGTGGCTAACACCTTTAATCCCAACACTCAGGAGACAGAGGTATGTGGATCACTGTGAGTTCAAGGTCACCATGAGACTACATAGTGAATTCCGGGTCAGCCTGGGCTAGACAGCAAGACACTAGCTTAAAAAAAAAAAGCAAAAACAAAAAGGCATTATGTATTTGGAAGACAAAAAAAAAAAATCTTAGAGGGCTGGAGAGATTGCCTAGTGGCTAAGTCATTTGCCTGTGAAGCCAAAGGACCCAGGTTCAATTCCCCAGGATCTATGTAAGCCTGATGCACAAGATGGCACATGTATGTGGAGATCTGGAGTTCTTTTACAGTGGCAGAAGGCCCAAATACACTTTCTCTCTCCCCACCTTTCCCTCTCTCTCTCTCAAAAAAAAAAAAAATTAAATTAAAATTTTTTAAAGACTTTACAAAAAGACCTTAGAGATCACATTTCTAGAATATAACTTCTTGAACTTTAATGTGCATACAAACCATCTGGGCATCTTATTAAACTAAGAAGTCTATTTGAGAAGGTTATAGTGGGCCTGATCCAGTATTTCTAGTGGGCTCTCCCATGATAGTGTTACAGCTGTTCCTAGGACTACCCTTTAAATGAAAAATTCATCACAGATGTTTAGCAATACCATGTAGCTACTACCAGAATAGCAATGTTCATCTCTCCCTCCTTTTGGTTTAGGAGACATGACCTTATCGGTGAACAGGCCAGCTCTCTTAACACCTCCCTACTGCATGTTCCCATGGAGAGAAGTGTCTTCATTCCCATGCTCATAAAGGGAGGTTATAATTAGCCTCACTGCTTGTTCTCTAGTGTGAGTTCTTTAGAAGGATAAAAACACTGCCTAATAGTGGTGTCTTATGTTTATACACGGTTTATAATTTACCAATCATAGCCACACAGGCTGGCCCCTATCGGCCCTAGGAAGGTACTTGGAAGTAGGACAGAGCAGTTATACTGTAAACCCATTGCCAAGTACTGAGCAGCTGAAGCCAACAGAGGGTTTTCAGAGTTGGCCTAATCAGGAAGAACTTGAAGAAAAAGGTACTGCCAAGCCTGGACATAGAGAATGGGGAGGGTTTTTAGTAGGTGAGGGTTGATACATTCCAAACCACCGTGGATATTCAAAGCTACTTCTCTGAAGCAGAAACCATTTTAAAAAGCTGAACTCATGGACTGATGTCATCAGGTTCACCATGGGCTCGGTAGAGTTTGACATTGGCAAGACTATAAGGGAGCTTCTAAGAGAAAAAGTAAAAAGGATAAAGATGTGAAAGGAGACGATAATAGGAGAAAAAGAAAGAAACATATTTATAGTCCTTCCTTCCTGGTTGGCAGAGAAAGTACTCATGGTTAACATTATCGAGAAAGACAAGCCTTTATGTCTAGGTTCTACCAAGACGTCCTGCCTTTTGAACGAGTTACATCCCAGCTGTGATGGAGACAGACGAAACAAATTCCCCAAAGAACAAGTTCCTTTCCACATTTCCACAACTATGTTCATTGTAGCATTATTTATAAGAGTAAAACCTTGTTAACAAACTAAGGATTCATAATATGGCTTGGTTAGGTGAACTGTAGCATTTTAGGATAAGTTAGAGGGATACACAACAACTAAATAGAGAGACATACCTCCTCCTGGATAGAAAGAATTAATACCTTAACAGTATCAATTTTCCCAAATCGACACATAAATGTATTCTAATGTCAAATAACTATTTTAGTGCAACAAACTAATTATAAAAATTTATGAAAATAAGCATATATATCACATTTGTCAAGAAAACCCTTAAAGGAAAGACTGATAGAGTGCTTACAATCATGGGCATTAAATATATATTTGCACAGTTGAACTAATTAAAATTGCATTTGGGGCATACAAATAGGCATATCAAAGTAATAGAATGGTCCATATTAAATATAAATGTAGGAAAATCTAATATGTGATATGTGACCCTAGAACTCAATGGCAAAATAGCAGATTTCTTCACTAGGAAGTAACTGAGTCATTGACCACACATTCAGAAGAGAAATAATTTAACTTTACACCTCAGTTATGTTTAAAATTAAATCCCTGCATAATTGAAGACCCATTTTAGGGATGAAGAGATGGCTTAGCAGTTAAGGTGCTTGCCTACAAAGCCTAATGACTAGAGTTCAATTCCCCAGTACCCATGTAAGCCAAAATGCACAATGGCGCATGTATCTGAGGTTCATTTACAGCAGCTGGAGGCCCTGGCATACCCATTCTCTCTTTCTTCTTCTGTCTCTCTCCTCTCCATCTCTCTCTCTCTCTCTCTCTCTCTCTCTCTGTGTGTGTGTGTGTGTGTGTGTGTGTGTGTGCTTGCAAGAAAATAAATAATATTTTTAAAAATTTTAAAATCCACTTGAAAAAAAATAATAAACAGACTTTATCAGTACCAGATACAAAGAAGCAGGACAGAAAACCCAGAGGCCTCACTAGCTATAATGCATGAATTTGACTAGGTGAAAATTAAAAGTGTTCATGCACTGAAACAATCTATGAAAAAAAATTGAGGGAACTATGACAGATACAGAGAATGTTTGCAATACATTTAACAAAGTGTTAATATGCCTAACAATGAGAGACATCAAAAAAGTGTTTATAAACAGACGAACATCTCAAACAACAAATAAGCATAATATCAAGTGGCCATAGCATGAGAAAAAAAATCAAATCATAATGCTCACATCAACTCAAAAGACTGTGAGTCAGAGCAACAGACTTAACCTTGCTTAGAAGACTGGTAAGATTAGGTTGATAATATCCAGTGCCTGCAAAGATGTGAGAAAGCATGCTTGGTAGGAGTGTGTAATTGTAATCATTTGGGGGTAGAATTTTGGGGATATGTATGGAAATTTAAATTGACCCAACCCTTTGACTCTGTTATCTCACTTTTAGAAATGTTTCCTACATTTTTGAAGAGAAATCTGGTTGCTGTCAACACTTAAAAAATTAACATTTTTATTCATATGTATATATTTTAATATTTATTTATTTATTTATTTGGAAGAGAGGCAGATATAGAGAGAATAGGTGCACAAAGGCCTCTAGCACTGCAAACAAACTCGAAGTTCATGCACCACCTTGTGCATCTGGCTTACGTGGGTCTTGGGGAATTGAACCTGGGTCCTTAGGCTACTCAGCCATGCACCTTAACCACTAAGCCATCTCTCCAGCCCACATGTAAGGCATTTTGATCATAATTCTCTCCTATTACCTTCTCTTATCCCCTCTCGCTGTCCCCCTTCCACTGAGCCCCTTTGTCTTCCCAAGTAGTCCCTCTTCTCCCTCAGTGTCTTTTTTCCATTGTACATATGTGTGACCCACTATGTTTACCATTTACTACCAATAACTGCTCAGGCAGGAATAGGGCCATCATGCCCCTTCTCCATCATCCTTGACAGAATGTTGATGAGTCCAAAGGTATTGTGCAGGTAACAGTAACTGTGTGGTCACATCATGTCCTGAAGACAAGGTTCCACCCAATTAAACTATTTCTATGTGTTCATCCTAAGGCATATGCAAAAATAATTATGACAGCACTTTTGTCAATGAAAAAAGTTTTAAGTACTGAAAATGTAACAGGAGAAGAATACGTTACAAACTATGTAAGCGCTGAAAAGAAGGCACTAAACTTCCAGGCAGCAACCTAGACCATGGAATTGCGTGAACCTTTAAAAGGATAGGCCACTGGAGTTGGGTCTAGATCTCACAGAACAGTGCTTGTCTGGCATATGCAAGGATCCAAGTTCAATCCCAAGGATCATTAAAACATTTAAAATAGCCTGGCGTGGTGGTGCACGCCTTTAATCCCAGCACTCAGAGGCAGAGGTAGGAAGATCACCGTGAGTTCGAGGCCACCCTGAGACTCCATAGTGAATTCCAGGTCAGCCTGGGCTAGACTGAGACCCTACCTTGAAAAACCAAAAATAAACATCAAAAATAGTCTTAAAATTTAAAAACAGCAAGACAGTTGTTGGGAAGACAGCCCAGCAGTTAAAGGCCTACAAAGCCTAGTGGCCCAGGTTCAAAACGTGTCACAAGTTTCTGTTATTTACCTGAAGCAGCAAGAGACTCAGTACACACACACACACACACACACACACACACACACACACACACTTGCAAATAATTTAAGAAAAATAAGTTCAGGGCTGGAGAAATGGCTTAGCAGTTAAGGCACATGCCTGTCAAGCCTAAGGACCCAGGTTCGATTCTGCAGATGCACATGGTGGCACATGCATCTGGATTTTGTTTGCAGTGGCGAGAGGCCCTGGTGTGCTCATTCTCTCTCTCTCCCTCTGTCACTAATAAATAAATAAATGAAAATAAAATCTTAAAAAATATAAAAATAAGTTCAAAGCCAGGCATGGTGTCACATGCCTTTAATTCTAGCACTCAGAAGGCAGAAGAAGAAGGATCACTGTGAGTTTGACGCCACCCTGAGACTAATTCCAGGTCAGCTTGGGCTACAGTGAGATCCTACCTTCAAAACGTGAAATAAATAAATAAAAGTTTAAGCCACAGAAGTTATTGCATTTTTCATTAAAAAATAGATACAAGCTCGAATAGAGTCATAACTACATATGCATTTTACAAAAGACAGTTGTCCATGGAGGTCTCCTCTGGAGATAAGAATGGATTAAAAAGAGAGATGTGTAATTAGGAAGATTTTTTCTTTTTTTTTAACTTAACAGATGTAAGTGCAGATTTTTTAAAAATAGTGTATGTGACCTTTTTTTTTTTTTGCTGTTTTGATATTTCTAGCATTTTCTATTTTGTTAAAGAAAGGACAGTTGGGGCTGGAGAGATGGCTTAGCAGTTAAGGCGTTTGCCTGCAAAGCCAAAGGACCTCGGATCGATTCCCCAGGACCCACATAGGCCAGATGTACAAGGTGGTGCACGCCTCTGGAGTTTGTTTGCAGTGGCTGGAGGCCTTGGCACGCCCATTCTCTCTCTCTCTCTCTCATCATTCTGCCTCTTTCCTTCTCTCGCTCTCTCAAGTAAATGAATAAATAAAATTTAAAAAAAAAACAGGAAAAGAAAAGAAAGTCATCCTCAAAGGAGAAAAACGAAGGAACAAGAACACAATACTGTCCCAAGAAAGATGAGCTGTAGCGGAAAGCAACATGGGGTTCATAGAGACAGACGGGAGCAGGGAAAGGGGGGCTCCTAGCCAGGGAAGACCAGCTGCAGGGGAAGACGCGCGGGGAGCTGGGAGAGGCCAAGACGACCCAGCCCAGAGCGAGCTGATGGCTAGAACAGCGGCAGTCAAAGAGCAAAAGAATGGAGGGCGGCTGCTGGTGCTTCTCTGTAGAAAGAGCAGCAAAGCCAGGCTCCCACCCTGGACCAGGGTTTCAGTCTAGCTCAGGCTGACCTGGAATTCACTATGCAGTCACAGGGTGGCCTCGAGCTCACGGTGATCCTCCTTACCTCTGTCTCCCAAGTGCTGGGATTCAAGGCGTGCGCCACCACGCCCGGCTTTTACCCTGAACCTTTTGATGGGGGAGTTGTGCACGGAGTCACACTTCTCAGAGGAGGCTGAGAAACACCGAGTCAAGGCAGTTTGAGAGGAAAGCAAGTGGGGACAGCTGATATTCCTTCACTAAGGTTGACAGATTAAGAAAGGGGCGAACTAGGTCGTCAAGCCACCCAAAGGGTTGGCAGGGTCAGGAAAGGTGTGAAGGAGTGGATATGAAGAAACCCAAGGATGAAAATGATTAAGTATGCAAGCGAGGCGGGGGAGGGAGAGGGGAAAGGACTTGGTGTTTCCGTTGCATGTCAGGATTTTGTGTATGCTGTCAGCGTTGGTGTGTGTGTACACATGTGTGCGTGGAGATGCACGAGAATGTGCGTCTGCATGTGGAGCCCAGTGGTTGACCTTGGTGTCTTCTTCCTTCTCTTTATTCTTTTCTTTGTTTTTGTTTTTGTTTTTGTTTTTCAAGATAGGGTCTCACTCTAGCTCAGGCTGACCTGGAATTCACTATGTAGTTTCAGGGTGGCCTCGAACTCATGGCGATCCTCCTACCTCTGCCTCCCAAGTGCTGGAATTAAAGGTGTGCGCCACCACACCCGGCCCTTCTCTTTATTCTTATTGAAGCAGAGTCTTTCATCTGAATACAAGCTCACTGATTCAGCTTATATCTAGCTAGTCAGCTTGCCCACGGGAGTCTCCGTCTCTAAATCTTGCACTTGGCAAGAGACAGAGAGAGAGAATGGGTGTGCCAGAGCCTTTGGCCACTGCAAATGAACTCCAGATGCATGTGCCACCCTGTGCATCTGCCTTGCATGGGTAGTAGGGAATCCAACTTGGGTCCTTAGGCTTTGCAGGCAACTGCCTTAACTGCTAAGCCATCTCTCAGCCCCTTTCTGGATTTTTAAGACAGATGTTACTGGGCCTGATTTATAGCCAGTAAGTAAAGCTCAGGGAAGTCAAATAAATAGTAAAGACCCCCAGTGAATGCTAATGCCTGGGCTCTTTCTGGTGCCTTGGGCTATGGACAAGGTCTTGGGGGTGAATAGATATGGGACACAGGACACAGCTAAAGTCAGCTGGGAAGGGGGCAAAAAAGGAGGAATATAGCCACCGAGGCAAATGCAAGAAGAAAGCAAGAAGGAAACCCAAGGAAAAGGGTGGATTGCATTGGTGCGAAAAGGAAATATAACACCAACTGTTAGGTGGAGAGGAAAGACCACGAGGCTCACGCTGTCATCTCTGTAACGCCGAGGTAAGGCAGCGACAGTCTGCGGCTACCCATCAGTGACCCGGATGCCTCACAACAAAGCAGAAAGCCAGCCTTGACCTTCTCTCCCTTCCCCCCCACCCCTGAGACATTGGATTAGTCACTCAACAACCAAGCTGTCCTCTGCTGTGGAGCAGGAGCGTGGCGAGCCAGGCAGGAATGGTAAGAGGAAAGAGCAAGGTCCCTGCCTGCCAAAGAGCCAGCAATCTTGAGTTTTCATTATCGGGTGAAACAGCGTGGCGAGTAAATCCACAGTGGGACTGAGTCATCTTAAGGTGATACAGAAATACAGACAGGCTGGCTGGGAAGACAGATGCTTCCGCAGTGAAGAATGCCTTCTGCATAAGTTTAAGGACCTGGAAGGCCTGAGACCTCCCAAGTTCAACCCCCTAGAGCCCTGGTAAAAAGCTGTGCACGGTCACACACATCTGTAACCCCAGTCTATGACTACAAAAAACAGCAGCTCTAGATTGAGGGAGAACCTTCCCTCTCGAGGAAGTAAGTGGATAAGCCATAGAGAAAGCACCCCAAGTTCTCTTCTGGCCTCTGCTTGCACACAGCGAGCATGTGTACACACCACATCGTACACATTCTGCACACAAACACACAGGCAGAAAAAAAGAAGAAAGTAATACAGAAAAAATAAAGCTCCAATTAATGATGATTCAAGATTTTTTTGACATATGATTGCTGTGATAAGGTAGGCACTTTGAAAGACACCCTGTTAGATTAAATTTGGGGTTACTTGATTTTTGCAAAACTTCAGGGTAACGTAAGTGTTCTGAGCATGTTGGAGATAGGCGAGGTTAGGCTATGATAATCAGTAGGTATACTTACTAAATGCATTTTTCTAATTTAAAATCTCTTCAATTTAGCAATAGATTATTTGGGGCACAACCTGGCCAGAAATATCTGCATTCTGCCATTCAAGAAGCTGCCCACTGGTTTTGAAATTAAAATGGCTCTGTGCACCTTCCTGAATATGGCTGTGTCAACCCCGAGAACAGGCACAAGCTCTGCATGGCTGTGTATCCTATCAGCTAACCAAACCAGGTGCGGTCTATCCTGTGACTCGTTCAGGGCCATCGGGCAGAAAAACATTATGTTATTATATCCTGTGGGCATCTTTTTCTAGTCCAAAAGGATCACCAAAAACATCGTGGGATTTTTATCAGCTCCCTGAGACTGAGTGGGTGACCACTGTGGAATAGGGTCTGACAGTTATAATGTGTCAGACAAACCAGAGGAGGAGAGAGCAGGGTTTCAATAACTGTTTTTAAACTCAGCCTTCATTTATATATCTCATGGTGGACTTCTAAAATTATGTAACGGTCCGATGCGATATTAATTAATGGTGTCAAACAGACACTGGCGATTTACTTATTCAGGAATAACAATATAATTCAAACAGCTGTTACTATTTACTCCAATATTTTATTTGCAAGGTAGAATGTGGAGGGAACAGGGCTTAAGGAAAAAGAAAGAGATGGTTTTGTGTGGCCTGTTAATATCAAAAAATAAAATAACATTCAGGTCATACAGCCTATTAGAAAAAAAAAAAGCTAATTCTGTATTTGGGGAAAGCAACCAAATTGCGGGTTATTTAGCCACCACTGATGTTTTGGGTACTGTTTTGACATAGCAATGCATAAAGCCAGCATCCTGGAAGTTTTGCTTCAACTATTCAAAAAGAAAGCAAAACCTTTTTAGAGTAACTGCTTTTTTTTTTTTTTTTTTTTTGCCCACTTTTCTCTGACTCCTCCTTCTCAAGGAAGGTGCGAGTCAAATCCCCCCCCCCCCGCCCCCGATCCCCCTCAAGTATTGTCTAAGTGCTGTTCAACATTGCTGTGAAATAAAGAAAGAAATCTGACACCAAGCCTCAGCTTGGCTTGCTGAGAGAAATATCATATTTGAGGTCATTTGAATTACGAGTGCGTTTTTGTATTATCGTTTGGTCGGTCTGTTTACTAATGTGCAGTCCCAGCAGAAGAGAGTCCACTGGTCATGCACAAGCGAGCCGGGCAGGATCGATCCGTGATTTCTTCCCACATCTTCCCTGGCATCTGTTTCTTCGTCACCTTGTAAAAATTGACAAGCTCTGGGCATTTTGCATGCTGAAGAAAAATCTCTGTTTTGCCTCCAGCAAGGAACATGCATGTTGCAACCCTGACTCCTCCTCTAATGAAGAAAGAGTGAACAAGTGCACCCAGTTGAGCTTCCGAGACCAGAGCTGGCGACGGTGGGTGGGTGGCGGGGAGAGGGAGAGCCGAGGCTGAAATCCCCAGATGCCCGGTCCTCTGGGCTGGGCTTTCCCCGCCTTCCTTCCTTTTCTGTCTTGCTCGCTCCGATCCTGCTTTGTGGATTTTACCCACTGCTCATGAAACAGCTTTTTACCTACAGTGACAGAGCTCCGCGTCCTTGGGCAGGAAGTGCTCAGAGCCTGATATGGCAGACTTCGCTCGCCGGCAGAAGTGAGTACCCATAGCCGGGCACACTGCGCGCGGCCAGGGGAGGGGCGGGCGGGCGCTCTCCATGGTCGCGGGTTCGAGGCCGTGGGCGGGCGCTTCTCCATGGTCGCGGGTTCGAGGCCAGCGTGCAGGCGCTCTCCATGGTCGCGGGTTCGAAGCTGCGGGCAGCCTGGGAGCCAGCACGGCTGCAGGCGCGGCGGAGCAGGGAGGGGGCCCTTCAGAAATCCCCCTCGAGCAGCTACAACCCGCAAGCGCCGGGAAATCCCAGGCTGTGGCCGGGTTTTTGATGTCCCTCCGGGGTGCTTGGCCACCGCACTTCAGGTTTCACCACTGCGCTGGGCGCCCAGGAGTCTTTTGGGAAGGTACCACCTGCAGGCGCGCCTTTGAGAAGGAGTTTCAGTGGCGCGATTGTCGGGGTTCTCAGACTGCAGGTGGTTCGTGTGAAAATGCAAGCTGGGGGAATAGCGGGTTGGTGGAAAGGACTCCGGGCGGGCGAGGCGACTGCGAACTTGAGGAACCTCCCACCCCCAGCGCCGCTGCAGCACGTGCTGGGATCCGGTGTGAAAGTGAATTAGCTGTGCTGTCCCGGGCGCAGCCCCACCGCCACCCCAGGCAGCAGGTGGTGGCCGGGGAGCGGCTTGCAGCGCACGCTGGAGGAGCTTGCGGTGCGCGCGGAGCCCAAGCCAGCGAGGTGGGAGCTGCGAGAAGGGAAGCAGGGAAGGAGTCACATTCGAAGAACCCAGACCAGCATCGCAATGGCAATGGAAGGGAAAAGCAAGCGCTTTTTTTTTTTTTTTTTTTTTTTTTTTTTTTTTTTTTTGAGTAAGAAAATATCCTTTGAGGGACTTCTACTAGCGTCTTCAGGAATCAACCCTGTTTCTTTCCCTCATAGAAGGCAACTCGGGGTTTTCTGTGATAGAATTTGAAAACATGGTTGCAGAAATCATTATTTATCTGCAGAGGGTCCTTTGACTTCATTCACGGAGGTGGCGGGAAAAGATTTGCAATCTGAGTACTCCCCCGCCCCCCAGCAACCCCAGGTAGGGTCTCACTCTAGCTCAGGCTGATCTGGAATTCATTATGTAGTCTCAGGCCGGCCTGGAACTCACAGCCATCCTCCTTCCTTTTCCTCCTTGAGTGCTGGGATTAAAAGTGTGGACCACCACGCCTAGCTTGAGTATGTTTTTAAAATATATTTTATTTTATTTGAGGGCATGGATGTGCGGGGGCCCTCCTGCCACTGTAAACGAACTCCAGGTGCATGCACAGCTTTGTGCATCTGGCTTTAAGTGTGTCCTGAGAAACTGAACCCAGGTTTTGCAAACAAGTGCCTTTAACCACTGGGCCACATCTCTCCAGGAACTTGGCCATTCCCAGCTCTGCCCCTTCCCTATGCCACCTTGTGCATTTTCTTCTCCCCGAGACTCAGTTCACTCTGCAAATTAATTATTCCATATGTAAAATTATTCATTCCATATGTAAGTACTCAGTTGGGAAGAGGCGCTGGACAGTGCATGACACAGAGGAAAATTTCATTTCCCAGTGGATTTCTCAAAGTTGGGATCCTGGGTCCTTTTGAGAGTTAGTCGTGTGCTGTCAACCCAGAGGGGAACCCGATGCTTGCAGAATGTGGGCGGAATTTCACATGCAATTTCTGAGGACTTACGGATATCCCCCCGGAGACCATGTGAAAATTCCCTATCTTGAAGGACCCTTCATCAAGACATCTCAGGCGAGCTTCTGATAGTGGATAGCTACAGCCCATGGCAGGCCATGGGAGTAATTGGCAGCTCTGGCAGGGTCTGGAGTCAGGCACGCTGCTGGAGGAGATGCCCTCTTTCCTGAGGGAGGTCTCACATGGTCTGTCACATGGCTTCACCCACATTTGCTTCCTGGGAACCCCGTCCCCTCAACTCTTCATACCTTTCCTAAGGTGATTCTCCTGACCCCTAGAGGTTTTGATCTACAGATCCCACTGGAGAGCTGCCTGCGGGGGCTCAGCGTCCACATGTGATTTTCACTTCACCTAGCTGGATGTCAGAGGGCAAGGCCAAGGCTTCGCTTGGGCACAAAGTGTGCCATACTCCCCAGTGCAGAGCATGGCCATGGCATGATATCGCTTTGAACATCTATCTTTGCCTTTTAAACTCTGGGGTCTCATACCTTGTAGTAACCTCCGTCTCCCACCAACATTGCCAGCAAGGTGGAGCAGACGCCCTGTGTAACTCGCCAGGCTTTGGAAATTACGGCACTTTTGGCAAGTCACTGACCTTCTCTGAGCTTCACTTTTCCTGTCTGCAAAGTAGGAGCAAATGTTGCTTTTGTCCTGTATAGTTGTTGAGAGAATGGAAATGCTTAACCCACGGTCAATGACAAATTGCTCTGATTAATATTGATGTGGAGTTGTAAGTAAGTGTCAAATGGTCACATGCTTTTTAGAACAGCTTACAATTTCCTGTGGAGCTTGCAGCAACCAGAAGAATGGGTGAAATTAGCTTGGGCCCTATTATTGTCAAAGATGAGAGAGAGGTTCAGAACGCCAGATTGGGTTTATTGCTTCAAATCGGTGTGTCTAGCAGAGTTCTATGTGTTGCCGACAAATAAGGTATGTCCATAGTGACATGAATTCTCAGCCGTTCTCTCTATTCTCTTTTGGCCTATTGTCTTGAATACAAAAGAGTTCTCGACATCCATAACTACAAACAGTGGGACATGGAAACACAGAAGTGTGCAGCTGGGTCCATCTCCAAGTACATCAGAAACTGTCTCTGTGGAGGGAAGTTTGTCTTTTTCTCTTCCCTCTCCCTCTCTCTTCCTCTCTCTCTTTCTATCTTTCTCTCTTTGCCTGGCCACTCAGTTACAAGTCATCTGACAAAGAAATGTGGGAAAAATGATCAGAACTCTAATGATGAAACTGAATGCCCACAAAGTAGCCAGAGCCTGACCAGCAGCAGCACATTCTGTAATGGGTGTTTGTATGTGTAAAGATGACCCTGTTGATATATTGCTGTTCACTGAACCTTTGACGTGCACTAACTACTCTCATGTGGTACCCCATGTAACCCTCACAGCAGCACTGCAGAGTCCGAGTTATCATGTCAAGTTTTACAGACAAGGAAGATGAGGATTAGAGACACTTGCATAATTCACCTAGTCTGTATAGTTCAGGACCCACACCCAGGCCTTTCTGTCTTTGGCATCTACTCTTTTTCCATTACCCAGTGCTGCCAAGCGTCCCACTATCAGAAAGTTGCATCATGCCAGCTGGAGCTGGATTCATCTCAAGGGCAAAAAATAACCACATGTAGTGGAAGATTTTTAGTGATGTGAACAGACACTTTGCTTGTGGTACATAGTAAGTGATAGCAACAACAAAACCACTTAGGGTGGACTGAATTTCCCATCTCTTCCCAAGCCCAGGTGGTAAACTCCAGATAGGCAATACCCAATGTCAGCCAATGAGGCTGGGTCTCTGCCAATGGCTTCCTGGGCATTCCTTTCAGATTAACAGAAGTTTGGAATTTTTATTGCCTGCAAATTGTAGAATCAAGACACCAATTGTGCTTACTCCCTGTGTTAGGCATCCATTCATTTATCCACTAGATACTTAATGTGCTTTGTTTTGTACTGA
This sequence comes from Dipus sagitta, assembly GCA_036346955.1. Taxonomy (NCBI): domain Eukaryota; kingdom Metazoa; phylum Chordata; class Mammalia; order Rodentia; family Dipodidae; genus Dipus; species Dipus sagitta. The sequence goes on along the minus strand of CM070782.1, from coordinate 97,051,537 downwards.
GGATTTGTGATATAACAGGGAGGAAGACAGGCAAAGAGAGAGAGTGACAGATAAGAAGAAGGTAACAAAAATACATTAAGATCATCATAGAAAGCCAGGCATGGTGGCACATGCCTTTAATCCCAGCACTCGGGAGACAGAGGTAGGAGGATTGCCATGAGTTTGAAGCTACCCTAAGACTACATAATGAATTGCAGGTCAGCCTGGGCTAGAGTGAGACCCAACTCAAAAAAACAAACAAAAAAAAATAGATTTGGGGCTGGAGAGTAACAAGGATTGACGATTTTACATAGACAATCAGAAAAGACTTCGTAAGATCAACTTCCACTTAAATTTGGATAGAAAAACAAGAGTCCACCTTGTGACACACTTGAGAAAGGTATCATGCCTTAGCAGAAGAAATTTCATAGAGATGATCTCAACATGGAATAAATTTAGCAGCAGAGATTCCAATCTAAAGATGAGCTCTTTAAAAATCAAGTTGGGTTTTATATAGGGGGTGTTACTACCAACTGCCTAGTATGCTATTTTTGAAAACACTTTTTTATATATATTTTATTTTTACTTATTTGACAGAGAAAGAGGCAGAGAAAGAGAGAGAATAGGCACAGCCACGGCCTCCAGTCACTGCAAATGAATTCCAGACACGTGCGCCCCCTTGTGCATCTGGCTTACGTGGGTCCTGGGGAATCAAACCAAAGTCCTTTGGCTTTGTAGGCAAATGCCTTAATCACTAAGCCATCACTTCAGCCGATGAAAACACTTTTTTATTGAGAATTTTAATACGTAAACATACTGAAATTTGATCGTAATCCCTTCCTATTACCCTCTTTGGTCTCCTTCCTCACTTCTATTCCATTGAGTGCCCTCCTTGTTCAAAGAAGTCTTTCAGTTCTGATGTCTCGTTCTGCTTCCTCTGTATGAAAATGCTAATGGTTTCAGGTTTGTGCTACCTTTGTCTGAGCTACATACTGAATACATATCTTCTTTAATCCCCCCAACCATCTAGTGAGTTAGCTACTTTTGTCTTCATTTTATGGTTGAGGAAAACTGACCCATCGAGGAAAAGCAGCAAGCCCAAGTTTACAAAGCTGATTCTTGAATTGCTCAGTCTATTGTGCTCCAAAGCCCAAACTCCTTTTCCAATACAGCAAGATAATCTCTTCTAAGAGATAATGAGAGAGGCTGAAGATGGGAAATGCAAAACTTAGTAAGTAGTTAGGTGTTGGCAACGATTTCTAACTGATGTCTCAAATTCCTCATAGTGGGTCCAAACCTGCACTCTTTGGTACAATGGCTTTGTGGGGATAGTGAACATTTGACATGTGCCTAATCTAGTCAGAAAGTGTTTTCTAAGTGTAAAACTCATAAATTTCAAGCAACCAAGTAGTGCCCCCCTAAAAAAGGTAAAATTAGCTCCTAATTATAAGTTAGTTTATGTGTTAAAATGACAACAGTTTAGATAGACTGGTTTGGGTAAAATTTATTTAATCAATTTCACCTACTTCCTTTTTAATTTTTTATTAAAATATTTTATTTATTTATTTATTTATTTGACAGAGAAAGAAGGAGAGAGGGACAGAGGGAGAAAATGGGCATGCCAGGGCCTCCAGCCACTGCAGATGAACTCCAGACACGTGCGCCCCCTTGTGCATCTGGCTAACGTGGATCCTGGGGAATCCAACCTGGGTCCTTTGGCTTTGTAGGCAAATGCCTTAACCACTAAGCCATCCCTCCAGCCCCCTTTTTAATTTTTAAATGTAGTTTATTAGCAATTTAAAATCACACATACAAATAACATTATATTTTCATTGAGTACCACTGCTTTAAACTAAGAAGTAGGCAAAGTTAGAATAGAAATTGCTCCTTCGTCCCTTGTTCCAAACATAACATTTCCCTCTACTCTTGGCTCAGACTGTTCTCAAGTCTGTCCCAAATTCAGTTAGTTGGTGATTTATGACAGAGAAAATGTCCTTTTCCTCCTCCCCAACCATCATGCTGCTGGTGAGCAGTGGAACTTGGACCCTGTCTACCAGAATTAGGATTGAACTGGATGAAATCAACTCAGTGGACCCTTTTCCTCATGCAAGCATACCTCAAGGGTCTGTCCAACTTCCAGGGACCAAAGTGTCATTTAAAATCTGGATTTTCCAGCTGGAGGGATGGCTTAGCTGTTAAGGCATTTGCCTCCAAAGCCAAAGGACCCAGGTTCAATTCCCCAGGCTCCATGTTAGCCAGATGCGCAAGGGGGTGCACGTGTCTGGAGTTCATCTGCAGTGGCTGGAGGCCCTGGTGCACCCATTCTCTCTCTCTCTCTCTCTCTCTCTCTCTCTCTCTCTCTATCACTCTCTCATAAATAAATAAATGAATAAAATATTAAAAAAATAAAATCTGGATTTACAAGTTTTACCTTTAAATTGTTTCTTAAGATGACAATGTATTTGTTACTTCTTAACACGGTGGAAAATCAGAAAAGGAAATGGCTAGGGTTTCACATATTTGTGCAAAGCTCACTAAGTCATCTCCTGTGGCGATAACCATCTCTCCCCTTGTTGTTCTCTTGACTGAAACAGCTTGAACAAGAAGCAGCCCCAGTGTCCAGAAGGACGGCTTCAGGGGTCCACTTTCGGTGTCCTTTGTTCACGACCTAACATGGCACTTGACCTGGCAATAGAGTCAAGATATCATTTGTTCTTGCAGTTTCAATTACTTCAAAGAGAAGAGCCGTCAGACACTGGACTTAGGGGAAGGCTCTGGCCTGGTTATCAGAGATGTGGGTGCTAATTTCCTCTCCCCTGCTGGTTTGTGGGCCACCCTCACCTTTCTTCCCACAACAATCCTAAAATAAGCTTAGAGTCGATAAGATAATGGTACAGAAAATGCTAATGGAGAAATGTACTATAACAATTGACCATGGTTTTCATGGGTTGATGAACTCGGCCTACAGGGCTGTGTTTCTTCCACTAGCTGGAGCAAAATGCTGAAGGTGCTCTTTGAGGCATACAAGTAACATCTGTTCATTTTCACTGGGAATCTAACTCTGAGGGAAATGTCCATGAAGCTGAAGTGGGTGGCTGTCCATGTGTTTATGTCCACAACACATATTTTTGCATCGTCTGAGACAAAATATCTGTGCCAGACTCCATGGGAGAAGTGGAAGAAGAAGAGAAGATCCTGGGGCTGGATACGATGGCTTAGCAGTTAAGGCATTTGCCTGCAAAGCCAAAGGACCCCAGGTCCCATGTAAGCCAGATGCACAAGGAGGTGCATGTGTCTGGAGTTCCTTTGCAGTGGATGGAAACTCTGGCACACCCATTCTCTCTCTCTCTCTCTCCCTCTTGCTTTCTCAAATAAATAAAAAATATTTTCTAAAAAGAAAAGAAAGCCCTCTCTCTGGGGAGAGCACATTCCCCAGTTCAGAAAATGGGCACATACACAATATGACAGGAACTGCAAAGACAATATGTTCCAAGTGATGCATGAATGATAGAAACTAGAGCCTGGGGCTTGCACAGTGCAGCATGCCTATTCACTCTAAGGTGCATTGGTGTGGTCCAAGCAGAAGTTAAACACTGAGGGATTGAAGGGTAGACTAAAGGCAAAGGAAAAAGTAGAGAGAGAGAATATGGAGAGGAAATGTGCACCACAGGAGTGTGGCACTGGGAATGTGCATGGGGTGCTGGTGATTTGAAAAAAAAAAAAACTGAGCCTAACTAACTCAGTGGCTGTGGAGCCTACATTCATATTAGAGTTACATGGAAAGTTTTAGAATTAAGGCCTCAGCCCCATCCATCTCTAGAGCCTTCATTCAGTCAGTCTAAGGTCAAGGTCTAGCTTTCAGTAGGATTTTTGTTATTGTTCTAATTCCCCAGAATATTGTTATGTGAAGCAAAGGTTGAGAATCACCAAACTTTTAAAAACCCAAGATATTATATTATGATCATTGGGAATAAAAGAGCATTCTTTTTTTTTTTTTTTCAAGGTAGGGTCTCACTCTAGCCCAGGCTGACCTGGAATTCACTATGGAGTCTCAGGGTGGCCTCGAACTCACGGCGATCCTCCTACCTCTGCCTCCCGAGTGCTGGGATTAAAGGCATGCGCCACCACGCCCGGCTTCGAGCATTCTTATTAAGGGATTAAATAGACAGGCAAGAGGTGTGGTCACTGTGGAAATTTTACATATATATGTTTGTTTTGTATAGTCTTTTTGGATTCAAAAAAAATAACAACTGGCTGCATTCAAGCCTATCAAAGTGTTAGGCAATTGGTATCTCAGAACAGCTTGCAGCCTCTAGGCTCTGGGCAAACACTACAAAATGCTTTATTACCATGCCTATTAGTGCCCACAGTGGCTAGCCTCTAAGAATCTATAATGTTCTTCACTTCTCCAGTATTTGATGGCTTGCCTTGGGCCATGGGGCTAGCTGGTGGCAGAGGTTAGAATCCCCGGATGCTGAATTCCCCATATGGTATTGGACTCCTGAGGTGAATCTCCCCCATCCCTCTTAGTGACAGAAGTCCGTGTCCCCAGCACTGTCATTCCTTATAGGAATGAATTGGTGTCACCCATTAGTAGGCAACAATAACTATTCCCCAAGCTGCCAACACCAGAATCCTACAAATGTCTGCTGCCAGAGAACAGCCTGACAGTGGCCCCATGATCCTTGGGGACCCCATGCAAGTGAAATTTGGTCCTAGTCTCTTGTAGTTCACCATTCTGTGAAAAAGAAGGGCAGTGGCTCCATTTCTGCTCTTCCTTGGCCCCAGCACTTGACAGCCCTCCATACCCCTCACCAGAAGCTTATGTTCCCTGAAATGATATCAACTTATTACACATCCAAGAAAGGAAAAGAAAGCCTGATTTTTTTACAGCTGCATTTTCAAAGACTCCCTTCAAGCTAAAGGGCCTATTTCCAGTAGTGAGACTTGGGGCTTTTTCTGAAGGATGATGGGAGGCCAGCATGTCTAAAGAGGCATATAGCAGCCTGCTCAGGGCAAGAGGGCCAGTCCATCTGCATCGTCTTCAAATGATTTTTTTTCCCCTCTGTCTCCAAATCCATTACCAATGTAAGAGCAATTGCCAAAAGCTTTAGCTATAGCAAAAAGCAAGCTCCAAAGCAGTGGTTCTCAACACTGATTGCACATGAGATCACCTTGGGAGCTTTTACTTTTTTCTCTATGCCTACTGAGTAAAGATTTCTGGGAATGGGGGGCCTGGGACTTGATATATTTATAGTTAGTCACATGACTATAACGTGCATTCCTAAGAGCTACTGCAATGATGCAAATCTTCCCAGGGGTGGTGTGTGTAGTTAGTGGTATGTGGGAGGATATGGGATGTGTGTATGTGTGTGTGTGTGTGTGTGTGTGTGTGTGTGTGTGTGTACATGCATATGCCTTATGTACAACCTGCGGAGGCCAGGGGAAGATGTTGGATAGCCTCTTGTATTGTTCTTCCTGCTTATTTCCATGCGATACAGCCTCTCACTGAACCTAGAGCTCCTCAGCTACTGGTTAGGCTGGCTGACCAGGGAGCCCCAGCATTCTTGTTTCTGCTCAGCACTGCTGTAATAGGCCTGTGCAGCCATGCTTGGTTTATTTATTTATTTATTTACTTTTTTTTTTTTGGCATGGGTGCTAGGGACTGAACTTAGATCCTCACACTTGAGCTGCAAGTGCTCTTACTCACTGAGCCCTCTCCGCAACCCCATGATGTAAATCTCAATGGCTTCTATCCAGTTATTTCCCTGTTTTAGATCACCCAACTCGTGTTTTTATTAGGTGGTGGCGATTCCATTGTTCTATTCTCTGGGGAGCCTGATTTGCAACGTAACATTAAGCATTCTGCTTCTCCAAACAGACTCCATCCTCAAAGCTGCCCTGAATCACCTTGTGACTACAATTTCTTATGTATGGGCAATTTGAAAGTCAGATTGCCAGAAGCTGAATAATTACGAGATTAAAAGATAAAAGTTGAGCTTGCCTGCCACCCATGTATTAAATTTCCCAATTACTATGCTGATCTTTACTGAACCAAGATTTGCTTTCTTGTCTCGGTCATTTTCAGGCCAATTAGCCTCATTCTTGTCCACACCCATAGTAAAAGCATAATGACAGCGATAGTTTCCAAGGACCGTCACTAGGTAGACTTTACCAAGTCAAGTTGGCCAAGGATAGGCTACATTAGGTAATAACTTCCCCACACCCAGGACATTATTTGGGATTCAGAAGCTATTAGCACCAGACTGGGCAAGGGAAAATGATATTTTGTTTGAAAATAACCAATTCCAAATCACTCTAAATATGAGTGACTCTAGGATCGATCATCCACAGTCTAGCTGCATCTAAGACTTCAATCCTTTCAAGAAACTTGTGTTAATATAAAAAAGAAACCAGGTTTTCATATTAGATTTGGCAGGAGAGTAAAGACATAAAAGATGGTGTATAGCCAGGTATGGTGGCACATGCCTTTAATCCCAGCACTTGAGAGGCAGAGGTAGGAGGATTGCCATGAGTTTGAGGCCACCCTGTGACCCTACCTTGAAAAACAAAAAAATAAAAACAAAACAAAACAAAAAAAGATGGTGTGTATGCTTATTTCTCTATAGTGAAAGAGGAAGAAGACAGATAGACAAGGATTTTCTGTTAATTCTGCAAGCATCATAAAGAACTAAAATTGTTCAAAGGTAGGGTCTCACTCTAACCCAAGCTGACCTGAAATTCATTCTATAGTCCCAGGATAGCCTCAAGCTCACAGTGATCCTCCTATCTCTGAGATAGTGAACCACATAGGAAAAGAGTGAGATGGCTTTAAAATAAACCCAATATGGCTCAGGAAAATTCTGCAGAAGAGGGGCGAAAAAGTTGTTAGAACCACACGTTGGGACATTATGCACAGAGACATTGCCTCTCCCCATAATTGACTGCTGCCTCCAGAATGCACGACCCACCATCCACACGGGGATAACTGGCATCCCCAATGAGGAGGGTCCCTTCGGAGGCAGGGGGCAGGGATGAGGGTAAGAATGGCACCAACATGTGCTGTTCACACACTAAGACTAATAAAAAAAGAGGAGATGTCTTAAAATCATTGAATAGAGATAGGATGTGAACTGCTCTGAGGAAATCAGTTGGGAGATTTAGACTAAAGAAACAAGTTATAATTTAATTTTTAAAAATTATTGAAAATTACCAATACTGATTACTCAGATTGAGATGAGACACCTCTTGTCACACCCTCCAGGGTTTGGGGAACATTGCAGAGGAGGTGGCAATTGAAAGAATATTAGTGTGGCTCTCACCACTGGCCAGAGAAGCTGCTCGTGGAAGATGGCAGTAGCTAATGAAGAGTCTCAAAATTGATGAAGGCACTGAAAATTAGATCCATTTTCCCTTGTGTGTGGGAATGGGCTATAGACTGGAACAAAGGGATGGTGGGAGGCTGAACAATGAGCAAAGGTGAGAAGAATGGATGGTATTAAGGTGACTGTGGTGGAATAGAAGAGGTGTTGGAAATGTGGTACACATACACAATAAAATTCTATTCAGCAGTATGAAAAAAAATGAAACTATAAAATCTGCAGGAATATGGATGGACCTAGAAAGAATCCTATTAAGTAAAGTGACTCAAACTCCGAAAGACCAAAGCTGTATGCCCTCTCTAATATGTGGGACTTAGGTTGCAATGTCTATAAGTATGTATAGATAAGAGGACAAATTTGTGTAAAACCTATAAAAGTAGAATGTAGCCAAAAGGGTGTATAAAGATATGATCCAGAGGATGGGTAAAGGACATGTGTGTCATGTAAACAGAAGTGGGTCAGGCATGGTGACACACGCCTTTAATCCCAGCACTTGGGAGGCAGAGGTAGGAGGATCTCCCTGAGTTCAAGGCCACCCTGAGAGTACATAGTGAATTCCAGGTCATCTTGAGCTTGAGTGAGACCCTACCTCAAAAAAAAGAAAAAAACACAAGTGGGGAGTATATTTGACGGGGAGAAGAGGGTTGGATACAGAAAAATGAATGAAAATGAGCAAAAATCAATTGTACTTGAAAATTCCATATAAATGATAACTACATCTCTGTGTGCCAACTAAACTTTTTAAAGGACGAGGTAATGGATTAGATATAGAATCGGAAGGCAGAGGCGGAGGCATCAGATGTAGATAGGCAGGGATGTAGGACATCCAATCAAGCCTAGGCCCAACTAGACCAAAATTAAATAACATCTAGTGCTATTCAGAAACATTAGAAATTTTGACTTTCATTTATTTAACCAGAAGAAAAACAAATTCTATCTAAGGAGAAATTTTTGTTTGCCATTTTTTACTTCCTAACCCTAAAAAATTAATCTGGTGCCCAGACTGTTCTCATAGGGTTTGTTGTTTAATTACTGGACTTCTCATAAGTTCTAAACTGGCTACTTCATTCAAGTTGTTTATCTTTTCTGAGTATTTTGACATTGGCTTTACCCACCAAGACCTTCCTGTCGTGGGGCGTTTACTGCTTTATGCACTTGATCCGTTCTCCATGTGAATGCTAACATCATAATGGCAACCACTTAAGGAGCCCTTACTATCTACAAGAGTGTTTTGAGAATATCATATTTTAATTAGTCTTTTCAGCTACCCTTAGAATAACTGGGTGGTCTTCTTATGTTATAAATTAGGCCTAATAAAAGAGATCTAGTCATTTTCCCAAGATCACACAGTTTCTAAGATGACTGTTGCAGATAGGTTCTCATTGCTGGTAGAAATCACCCAACCAAGAGCAGTTGTGGGGAAAAATAAAAAGAGAGAGAGAGAGAGAGAGAAGTTTATTTTGGCTTACAGGCTCAAGGGTAAGCTCCATGATGGCAGGGGAAAACTATGGCATAAGCAGAAGGTGACATCACCCCTGGCCAACATAATGTGGATAACAAGAACAGGAGAGTGTGCCAAACACTGGCAAGGGGACACTGGCTATAATACCCATAAGCCCACCCCCAACTTCAGAGCACCTAAGATTATGGGGGACACCTGCATCAAACCACCACAATCACATAGCGGCAAAACCAGGATTTGAACTCAGTCTGATTGCAAAGCGCCGGGATGTCAGCCGCTGTGCTGTGTCCCCACAAGCCAGGTGAGTGCTCTTCCCTTTCAAAATTGCAGGTATTTTTCCTGCAAATACCCCAAAACGCCACTAGGAGGCATTTCACCTGGCAGTTTGCAGGTGTGCAAATAGAGGGGAAACGACATAATTCAGAGGTTAGGTGGCCAAACTCCATCCCAGGAGGCCGTCCATCTAAACCACCTGCCATCTTCCATGGTGTAAAGGCAATCTTCTACCTGATCTGGACACAGTTGACAACACAAGAGGCCTCTTGATACACGCAGTCCCTTCTTGCCCTCCAGCCCCTTCTACCCACTACCCATAGTTCCTGCGTTGTACCGTCCTACCTGCCAATCTCAGATATGTTCCTTTAAGTTGAAAACACCACAGTTCCTTAATAAGCCAGATAGCAAATTCTGGTTGCTCTCTAGGGCCATGTAAGACTGGCTGCTGGACACTTAAAAAAAAGAGAGCCATTAATTTTTCTGTCAGCACATTGTTCACTTTAAAAACACCCCCCTTGTACATCAGCCAGGGACCAGGTTGAAACCACAGAGGAATTGGTGAGCCTGTCAGCCAGCGCCAGGGTGACGCACATAGACACTGAGGATACTCAAAATGCACCAAAACAGAAATCCAGAAGCTGTTGAGAGCTCAGCACTAAAGTAGACTTAAAACACACCCACCACAGCTCAGGGGATTTTGCAGAAGAGGAGATGGAAAGAATGTAAGGGCCACAGCGTGGAAGGGAGGGTCCAGAGGCAGTGCCCCATCCCTCCACCCCAACTTACAATGACGGACTGCTGTTCTCACACCTCATAACCCACAACCCCATGGTGAGTACCAGCAATCCCACTGAGGAGGGTCCCCAGTAGAATGGGGGCAGGGAGGATGAAAATAATGGTACCAACATGTGATATGTCCATAGAGGTTTCTACTTAATTAAAAAAAATACTTAACATTTTTTCTTTAGAGTTTTATTAGTAGGAATAAAATACGCCTAGGGAATATAATGGTTCACTCTGTTTTGTCTGCCTTCCATTGGGCATTTGCTTCTAGAAAATTATTTTTTTAAGTGACTTGATTTCCCAACAACCATCTTGAAAGTAGCAGACCTTTCCTCTTCCTTGTGACGGTAATGCCAATGGATATAGCAGAACCCAGATTTATATTTAAGATGTCTTTAAACTACGTAGCCGACTCTTCAGCAGTGATGGCAAAGGGTGGTCACTATGATGACTCATCTGTTACTCTGTAAGTTTAAGCTTGATAAATATTTTAATTAAACTGGATGCAGTCTTTTCTTTTGCTACAATTGCCATGGGGCAATTTTCAATACAGACTAATATGCATTTATTAAAATTGTTACATTTAATCATATCACCAATCTGTTCATTTTGCTGTTTGTTTGATTTTCAATAAGCACTATTTGAAAATATTATGCAACTTTATCAGATATTTCTTATGATTAAATTAAACTCCAAGATGGGCATGGTGGCGCATGACTTTAAACACAGCACTTGGGAGGCAGAGGTAGGAAGATCACCATGAGCTCAAGGCCAGCCTGAGACTACATAGTGAATTCCAGGTCATCCCGGGCATAATATATCTATTTAACTAGTTAGTATTAGTACTATCCCTCCTAGGGCTTGTGACATCCCAAGCCATAGGCTTTTGACTATGTTTTCAGTACCAGGCATAAATTTAAAAAAAAAAAATGCAACTTCAAGTCAAAACTGTAAGTACCTTCTTAATTGGAATAGTTTGGTTAAATAATTCAGCAGAAAGTAAGGGTGGGTATATGAAGCAAATGTAGCTATGAGTTCAGCTAAAGTGAAGTCATTCAAAGATCAGGGCAATACCACGGCAGCTCTGGGATCATAGACCTGATTCTATCACCTCATTCATCACCTATGTCAAACAAGCGCAGCTTGTTAGTCAATGCCATTCTATTGTAAGCTACCTGAGGGCAGGATTACAACTTGTACTCCTTTGCATAGTCCGCCCTAGGGCCTAATAATTTCCTTCGAGTTCAGTAGTCAGTAAGTGGGTAAAACAATGAAAATTATATTACAGATTATAGACAGGATGCAAATCATCCTCTACTCAACTGAGTTTAAACCAGAAATGAAATTTTGCTCATCACCAGCATACATGTAGATTCTAAGACTGTAAGGCAGCAAACTGTCTTATGCCAACCTCTGTCCCAGGTTGTCCATGGTCATCGTACCACATGCTAATGACCACTTATGTCCTTATCTCCTCTAGGAGTCACACAGTATACCATGTGAAGCCTAAGGAATAAATTCACCTGCTTATTCTACCTTCCCTCTGCTATCTGCTGACTCCATTCCAGAAAGAATTTCTTTTTTAATACTTATTTGAGACAGAGGGGGTGGGAAGAAAGATTGATTATGGGTGTGACAGGGTCTCTAGCTGCTGTAAACACAAATTCCAAATACACACACCACTTCCTGTATCTGGCTTTGCCGGGGTATGGGATGCGGGGTGGGAATTGAACTCTGGTCGTCATCAGCCTTTGCAAGCAAGCACCTTTAACCACCGAGCCACCTCTCCAGCCTCAAGAAAGAATTTCCTTTTACTGCACTTAGGTGACCATATGTTCAACTTAAGGCCCTGCGCCCCTTTGGCTTGTTTCCCTCCCACTTGTCTATGCTCTCCTGTACAGTGCCTTCCTCCTCTGAACTGGATGTTCCTACAAATGTACCAGAGAACTCCCCCTGCCAAAAGTAAAAATTAAGGCCACTATAGTCCAAGAAATAAATACACCCAGCATTTTCATGTACATAGCAGTGAAACCGCCTCAAGTATAACAAGTGGAACATTTCCCAGCAGCTAGAAGGAAAAATATGTTGAGGACTATGAAAATACCCATCATACCTTGCAACAGTTTCTTCTGGTGACTGAATGTAATATTATAACTGTGAAAAGCCTTTTTAGTATCCAACTTAGCTAAATGTAAGTTCACGGCACTGGAACCTTCCTTTGTAATTCTAAATATCAATGAGTGAGGCTCTCCCAAGGACTCAGAATCTGCCACGGAGGAGAGTCCTCCGCACATCTTGCAAAGTAACATATTCAGTAGGATCAGATAGGCAGCACATATCCCAAAACTAAATTTTCAGGTGGAAAGCTGTGAAACATATCTGTTACCTATGTCATCTTTACTTTCTCTCCTGTAAGCCTAATGCTCCAAGACCTGCATTTTCTGAGATTGCTGGTTAAGACAAGACAAGGTTTGTGTGTGCTTTGCACTAAAAAGGCACTCAGTTCATGCGTGTCAGAGGTACCACTGTCACCAAAGACTCCCTTGCCCAATAGGGGAAATCACCAAAGGTAGAGTCGACAAGGCAAAATTCCAAGAGCTTGGAACAAGCACTGAGTCTAAGCTCAGCACTAATTAACATTCATCCACTCAATTCTATTTCCCTTCCTTCTTAAACTCCACCAAAAGACCAACATGATGTTTTTGGTTGCATGGTAAAACTATAAGGTTTGCAGCCCTTATAAAACAAGTTAATTTCTGTGAATACAAGAATAATAAATGTATTCTTTCTTCTGAATTTGCTTCAATGCTATGCCATGGAGAGGTTGTATGATCCAGGGAAACTTTTCCCAATTTTTCTTGAATCCCAGGCTCCTCATTGGTAAGATAGGACAAGTCCATGCTTACATACCAGTACTACTTGACGGTTGAGTAAAGTAATGGACAAAAGTCTCCTTGTCAGCCGGGCGTGGTGGCGCACACCTTTAACCCCAGCACTCAGGAGGCAGAGGTAGGAGGATTGTCTTGAGTTCAAGGCCACCCTGAGACTACATAGTGAATTCCAGGTCAGCCTAAGCCAGAGTGAGACCCTACCTCAAAAAAACAAAAAAAGAAAAAAAATATCTCCTTATCTGTTGTAGGCCCTCAATGAGTTTGCTCTCTTCCCTTGTAATTCCAACTTCCAGCTATGCATTTGGATGGTTTCAGCATCTGTTGCACATGGAAGAAAGACACGGGAATGATGACAAGTGATTTATCGATTCCGTGCCTCGTCCACTCAGCCATGGATGGAACACTTTCAAGGCCATTGTGCTTGCTAAATCTTTATCTTCAGAGCTATGCCGTGAGTCTTTGGAATCCAAATCTGATAAGTACTCAGAAGAACTCCTTAAGAGAGAAGAGCTGGGAGATTACCTAACCATAACTTCTCCATTTGCCCTACATTTGATGCCAGCAGCTTGTCAGGCATGCACAGTTCCCAGAAATGTGTAGATGGCAGAGGCACCTGTTCCTCTGGAAAAGCCAAGGGAAATGGAAGAGCTCAGCAATGGTGTTGCACCATTGGCAAGAGGTGCAATGGAGAAGGCTGAGAAAAGCCCACTTCTGGGGGGGGGAGCATAGCTGGCCATTGCCGTGGAAGAGCCTGTTAGACTGGCCTCAGACTGGACAAAGGCCTGAGTGGCCAGGGGCTAGGTTGGGCTCATAGAAACTGAGCCTGGGGCAGTAAGGATCAAACGCCAACCTAACAAAGCAGGTCTGTTTCCTTGGTGAGCAACGGAATGATGTGGAATTTGTGACTCACCGAACCACCTGGAAGGCCAAACAATCACAAAATAAGACACCCGACTTCCTTGGGCTGCTTGGAGGGATCCTCAGACTTGAATAGCTATCATTCAGAAGTGAAGGGTGCTTGCAACAACCCTTCACAGAAAGTCAAGGTTAGACACTTGCTTTTGTTCGTAATTTAACGTTGGTTCTATATATTTTTAAATCCTTAAACATTATGATTCATGACATAAAAAAAGAAAACCTTTACTTGTGGCAAGCTATGTAGTGAGAATCCAGTAGCAGAAGTCTATATGAAGCCAAAATATGCAAAACAACAGTACTAACAAGTCCTCCACGTAGCTTGGGTTGCATTGCTAAGTCAGAAATCAATAAGGTATGGGAAATCCTTTGAAATGTAAGGCATACTTCAAGTGTAATAACTAAAATATGTGGGCTTCACCGGGCGTGGTGGCTCACGCCTTTAATCCCAGCATTGGGGAGGCAGAAGTAGGAGGATCACTGTGAGTTCGAGGCCACCCTGAGATTACATAGTGAATTCCAGGTCAGCCTGGGTTAGAGTGGGACCCTACCTCCAAAAACAAAACAAAACAAAACAAAAAACCAAACAACCAAACAAACAAATATATAAATATATAGGTTTCTTTAAGAATAATACTTTAGAGCTGGAGAGGTGACTTAGTGGTTAAGGTGCTTACCTGCAAAGCCAAAGGACCCAGGTTCGACTCTCCATGACCCAAGTAAGCCAGATGCACAAGGGGGCACACACATCTGGAGTTTGTTTGCAGGGGCTGGCGGGCCTGGTGTGCCCATTCTATCTATCTATCTACCTATTTCTGTATCTCCCTTTCTCTCAAATAAATAAATAAAAATAAAAATTTTTTTAAAAGAATAACACTTTACATAAACTGTGCTTATGAATTCTCACTGTTATCATGGAGACTGGGTATGGAAGGCCTTGGAAAAAGCAAGTCCAAATGTAAAACAACTTCTCCCCACAGTAGCATTTCACAGAAACCTCTGCTGCAAAGTGTTCATTAACTGGGGTCTCTTCAACTGATATTCTTTTGGAAGCAGAGAATTTCAGATAGGATATGATTATTGTACAATGTAATAGATAGCTATGATTATGCAAGATTATTCAAGCTTCTCCAAGAATCTTGCCTCTGTATAAGTTAACAGCTACTGCTGATATTTCTTTTCTACAGGTAAATTTGTCCAGTGAATGGCAAGTATTACATGGGAATGAAGGAATGACACAGTTAAAGATGAAATCTCTACTGAATCACATTATTTGGTTTTGGCTACTGAGTCATAGCTCTATAACAGGGAAATTAAGGTTCTGGGGTGCTTCCTGGAGCCCCAAGCCCTGAGTTCATACCTGCAAACTAACCAAAGAGTTGGCAATTCCAGATTCAAGAGAATGATTTTCAAAATATCACATTTTACTCAGATTTTATAAAGGAGTGCAGAAAGGGGAAGGCTGAGAGGTAAGGGACAAAGTGGGGAGAAGAGAAATATACCACGTGGAGCCCAAAAGCCCACGTGGGCCACGTGTAGCTCAGGAGTCCATGTGACCACATAGGGGTCTGGGGAAAAAAAGCGTGGAAAGAAAAGAGAAAAGAAAGTTCAAGGAGCTCCTGCCAGGTGGGGAGCTGGAGGAGATAAAGAACCCATGTGGAGAGTAAGGGCTGGGGGGGCCTCCCGCTGGGCCTGGGCTAAGGCTTAGGCCAAGGCCCTCATGCCTGGCCTGGGCGGAACCAGCCCAGGCCTAGCCAAGGAGAAAAACTCACCCACAGCCGATGTTCCCAAGTGATCAGAGAGTCTGTCCTCCCCTTGCAAAGGTATTTATAACCTCAGAGCAGTGGGCTGTCTTTTGGCCCAGGTGAACCAGAGGGCCAGCTGGTTGGTTAGGACTAGTGGCTGTCTCAGGAAGAGATTAGCTTAATTTGATCAACCATAATGTTTAAATTCTATGAAAGACTTCCCTCCCAGGAGGGGTCCTGACTGATGGAAAAACAATTCTTTGGAACTAGGCAACAGGAAAGAAAAACTTTCCTGCCCTTTTTACACCTTCAGAGGTCCAGTCACCCTAACTCTACCCCCCCCCCCCCTTCAGCTCCATTCTTGATGTGTCTAATCATGGTATTTCAAATTTAGGTCTTAACCATTATCTGCTATGAAGTTTGAACTTTCGTTTTTTCCTTTTTTGGGGTTTTTTGTTTGTTTGTTTGTTTGTTTCTATTGTTGTTTGTTTTGTTTTGCTTTTCCAGCTAGGGTCTCCCTCTAGCTCAGGCTGACCTGGAATTCAGTATGTAGTTTCAGGGTGGCCTCAAGGCAATCCTCCTACCTCTGTCTCCCAAATGCTGGGATTAAAGACGAGTGCCTTTTTTTTCTTCTTCGAGTTCTGGGAGATCCAACCTTGGGCCTCATGCATTTCTAGGCAAGTGTTCTACCAGTGAGTTGTACCCCTAACCACTACTATGGTTTCCATATCATCAGTTTTGGCAGAAAATTTTAATCTTTCAAAGGGATTCAATGTTTTAGAGAATGTGAAAAGATTTTAGTATTGCCAGCCCTAAAGTAACAATTGTTTCCTTTGAATTAATATCAGCCTTTCAAGTGTGAAGTAGGCACAATTAGGAATGGGCTTCTTCAATGACCTCTATATTCTGAGCAGTACTATTAAAAGAGGATTCCAGAAAAGCATCTACGAGTAAAAAGTTGTCCTGGAAGGTATGCTTTATTATGGAAAAGTAGGAAAAGAAAACCTGAACAATGAATGATTTTCTATATTACTCTCCTTGTGACCAGCTGGGCAATGTAACTGTTTTGATCACTAAGGTTGTTTTACAACACGGATACAAACTGATGTGCTTGAGAGCAGGAAAGGATGTCACCATTCCTAAAGTCTGTGGTTTTCATTTCTTTGTGGGTAAAGCATGTCTAGCATATTTGGTGTACAGAAAAGTACAGTGTGCTGATCTATGCATTGGCAGTCCCTTATCCTAATTTCAGCTAACATTAAAACCTCACTTTCTGCTTCTGAGTTTCATTGCCCTGTAATTCCATGATATCTTAAAATATGGGAAGTCAGAGTTGAAAAGCATTAAAAAATAAGGATAGTCAAAAGGCTTGCTGACTCACTGTCTTGCTAAATTTCACAAAAGTTATCATTGTTACTAAACCTCCAAAGGTATGATGATGTGACTAGTAATTGCGTATATTTTCAGACTCTTCATATGATTATCATACATTGTTGCTCTTGCCAAGATCCTACACCTACCAAACAGTGTTATCTAGAGAATTTATTTTCTCCTACTTAATACAAGCCTCAAATATTGAGATAATCCTAGTATGTCCTAGACTGGAGTCAGTGAATTTTTCTGTGAAGAGGCAAATGACATGTGTATTAAGCTTTGTGGGCCCCATAGCCTCTGTCATGATTACTCAATTCTGCCCTTTACATGCAAAAGCAGTTGTAGACTAGGCCTAACTAAATGAGCATGGCTCTGTCCCAACAAAACTTTATTATCAAAAAAACATCAGCTGAACCAGTAAACCCATGGGTTGTTCTAGACTCCATTAACCATCACTTGATTAATTTATTCTAAAACCTGTCTAACCTATTGAGTGGGTACTATCATAATGCTTTATTAAAGGGATATTGTTCTGTCATACATGAACATATCTGAATATTTCTTTGAACTATTAGCGTTTAGCCATTGTTGACAATATATCATAAATCTGGTGCCACATATGAATTTTTTTAAAAAGTTAGAATTTTTCATCAATAGCAAACAGGGCTTGGGCTAGCAAGAATTAAGTTACTTATCTATTGGGTTGCATAATAAATCTTCCATTTTCATAACTCTTTCCAATAAAAAGGGTTTTATATAATTATATATTTTTTCTTTTGGTTTTTCAAGGTTGGGTCTCACTTTAGCCCAGGCTAACCTGGAATTCACTCTGTAGTCTCAGGGTGGCCTTGAACTCACAGTGATCCTCCTACCTTTGCCTCCCGAGTGCTGGGTAATTATATAATTAATATTGGGAAAATTTTAACCTCTCCTTATCTCTCTGGATATCAAACATTTCCTTTGGTAGATCTTTATCTCTGCAGAGAAACTAACTCTAATCTTCATGATTTGTCCTTATTTTTTAAAAACTTCTCTGTGATAATTTTCATACATGCACACAATGTATTTTGATCATAGTCTCCTGCTCCCTTTACTTTCTTTTGTCCTGCTCTCCCACTGAATCTTTTTATTTATTTTCTTTATTCACTTTTTTAATTAATTGATTTATTTATTTGAGAAAGTCAGAGAGAAAGAGGGAGGGGGAGAGAGAGAGAGAGGAAGAGAATGGGCATGCCAGGGCCTCCAGCCACTGCAAACAAACTCCAGATGCATGCGCCCCCTTGTGCATCTGGCTTACATGGGTCCTAGGGAATCAAACTGAGGTCCTTTGGCTTTGCAGGCAAATGCCTTAACTTCTAACCCATCTCTCCAGCCTCCCCTTTGTTACCTTTTTTTGCCTTCCTCCATTCACTTTGATGATACGTTCATGGGCCCAATATTGTGCAGGTGATTTTTCTGTGTTATTATTTTTTTGGTATTACGAACTTTACAGTACGAACAAGTTTCATACTGATCCCTTTACCACTAGGTTGGTACTCCTATGTCCCCTCTCCCCTGTTCCCGCTCCACTGAGGGCCCTCCTCAGTGGGGTTGCTGGTATTCACTGTGGGGTGATAAGTAAACCACTCAGTCTCAGTGAGGGGAACAATGTCTCAGGATATACCTTCCCACAAAGCAGCCTTAAAAGTCTTTCCACCCTCTCTTCTGCAATGTTCCCTGAGCCTTGGTGGGCAGTTAGAAGTAAGTCTCTTTTAGTGTTGAGCTCTTTGCATTCTCTGAATGCCTGCTTTCATGAGTTTTGAGTCTGCCCAGTGTCTGCCATCATCTCCCTGGAGTAGGTTTTCAGTCTAGCAATGACAGCAACATTCATTTTTAAATTGCCACTTTCTCTGTAGCATCTCCTGGTCCCTGGCAGATGTGATGAAAATGACCCATCTCATTCTAGGCTTTTTGGCTCTCTTTTCTCATCATACTGATGGATCTTGGTTCCTTCAAATATTTGCTGATTCTCCAACCAAGAGTGAGAGTTAAATGGATTGAGGGGAATAAACAGTGCTTTCAAAGAACCGTGGGAGGTTCTCTCCAAAGTGTATGAGCTTCCTATCCCTAGGATTCTGACTTGGTTCTCAGTGCCAGGTATGAATTTCCTCCTACTGAGCAGGCCTCATATCCAATAGGAGAGCAGTTGATTACCCCCTTAGCCTGTGTGCCACTGTTGCACAGGTGTGTGCAACTTGTCTTGCTGGTTGATTTTGTAGTATTCAGGATCCCCTGCTTGTTCACACTGTTGGTGACCATTATCTACCCAACGCTCATATAGGTCTTTCCAGCACTATGTGAGCTAGCCAGTGGGAAGTTCCGGCATGATCTCTCATCATCCTGTGCTCACAGCCGGAGGCGTCTCCAGCAATGGTCTTACCACTTGTCTCTGGTGAATAACCAAGTGCTTTGTCATTAGCCTGTATTGTTTTGAAGGGCATCATGGGCCTCCCTGACCAACAGCTCTCTGTTTGTTCTGGCATTGGGATTTACCAGCCAGAGCTTATAGTTTTAGAGTTAAGTTTTCTCCACCCCTACCGGGCACTTCTGCCTGGGCAATTCCCTCCTCATTAAGGCAACATATCAAGGAAAGAGAGAGAATGCCAGGGCTACTTGCCATTGCAAAAGACCTGCACATGCATGTGCTTTATGTACTGGGGAATTGAACCCAGGCCATCATGCTTTGAAAGCAAGTTCCTTTAACTGCTGAGACATCTCTCCAGCCTCAATAGTTAGATTTTTAGTTAGCTAGCTAATGGGAGTAGGGGAGGTTTCTGTGGTATTGATTTATGCTGTTTAAGCTCTTTAAGTTTTGTGTAATTCCTCCTCTCACCCTCTCTTACTCCTGTCCCCTCTCCCATGACCATTTCAGAAACCCCCTGTATTCTGTCCCTCCACATGCCTGTCAACTATTTTCTCCTCTCCTCCCTTCTGTTTCCACTGTCTTCTAGCCACTCTAGTTCTTTGCTAGTACTACTGATGTTTACTACAACTTTCAAACAAATCAAGCCATTCCATGTTAGGAACCACATATGAGAGAAAACATGTGGTGATTATCTTTATGAGCCTGTGTGACCTTGCTTAATATTACTTTCCAAGTTCGTCCATTTTCCTGCAAATTTTATCATTTTGTTTTTCTTTATCACGGAGTAGAATTACATTGTGTACATGTACCGCATCTTCGTGATTGGTTCATCGGTTCCTGGGCATCTCGGCTGACCCTCAGTTCCTAGCAACTGTGAATAGGGCAGCAACAAACATGGCTGAGCAAGTGTCTCTGCTAGAGTAGAATCCTTAGGGTGTAAGCCCAGAATTGGCATAGCTGGATCAAATCATAGATCTATTTCCAGATTTTTCAGGAAACTCCATACTGATTTCAGTAGTGGCTTGTACAAATATGAACAGCTGGGGATGAGGGTTCCTCTTTCCCCACACCTTCACCAGCATTTATCATTTGATTTTTTTTTTTTTTTTGATGAGAGCCTTTCTGAGTGGAGTGAGATAGAATCTCCAAGTCGTTTTAATGTGCCTTTTCTTTCCATCCCTAGTCTCTCCAGTATTTTAATGATTTGTCCTTAAATCACCTCTACTCACACATCTCCTTTTCATGCCTCCATCACTGAGTTTCCTACAGGTCCTGTGAACTCTGTAGCAACTACACAAGAACTCAGTGTTACAGGTTGCTGACACCACCTCTTCCCAGTGATAGACAAGTGTGCCTTTTGACTCCAGGAAGTAACATCAGAGAAAATCAATGTGAAGGAGAAATTAAGAGCCCAGAAGATGGGGCTGAAGAGATTTCTTAGTAGTTAAAGGCACTTGTTTGCAAACCCTGACAGCCCGGACTCACTTCCCCATACCCACATACCCATGTAAAGTCAGATGCACAAAGTGACACATGCATCTGGAGTTCATTTACAGTGGCAGGAAGCCCTGGTGCACCTATGCTTACTTTCTTTCTGTATCAGCCTCTTTGTGTTTCCTCTCTGTCTAAATAAAGAAAGAAAGAGGTGCAGAAGATCTTAAAGAATCAAAGGAAACTACATGAAAATAAACATTGTCTCTTGCAAAATGCTCTGAGCTGGCTACTAATCTTCTTATAATCCCTTTAATAATCCCTTTAAACATAGGTTGTTGACTACAGTTAAACTTTCTAGAGTATTAAAAAGATCTTGTAAGGGCTGGAGAGATGGCTTAGTGGTTAAGTGCTTGCCTGTGGAGCCTGAGGACCCCAGTTCGAGGCTTGATTCCCCAGGACCCACGTTAGCCAGATACACAAGGGGTGCACGTGTCTGGAGTTCATTTGCAGTGGCTGGAGGCCCTGGTGCACCCATTCTCTCTATCTGCCTCTTTCTCTCTCTCTGTCTGTCGCTCTCAAATAAATAAATATAAATAAATAAATAAAAATTTTTAAAAGATCTTGTAAGAATAAAACCAGCACCCTGCTTTGCCAAGATTCTGTAATAACTGAGAGTCAAGATCTCCGCTAATATTTTGTCTCTGTCAGGCTGCCTGCCAGGAGTTTACACAAGCCACATGCACTCTTTCTGTGGGATGAAGAAATCATGGATGGATTTTAACATAATGTACTAAATAACTCTGGACTGCACTCTATTGCCCAGACAGGATTGTGCATCTTATCTGGGAAGATCTTCCCTTTTCTTTGACTTCTCTTCTATGCCTTAGTGATTCAGTGGGGAAATTTACCTGAATTTACTGAAATGGCCTACAGAAGGAATTGTGCTATTACTAAAAGTCCTGCACAGAAGTTCAAATTAAAATTTGTCCTAGTCATTATTGAGAATGCTCCTGCCAAATTCAAATGACCAAATATCTTTCACACCCTTAGAAAGGGCACTGCATGCCAGGGAAATACTAGTGAGCCAGGTGGTCTCTGTGAGCGAAGGGGCAGATGTTAATCAGGTAAGTTCAACTGGAGAAGATGCAGCTCGGTGGTGGAGTGTTTACCTGACCTGTACAAGGCCCTGGGTGTGGACCCATGGCTCTGAAGAAAAAAGAAAACAAAAATCAAGTGCATCTGTAAGTATGGTAAGGGCAGCATGAAATAATCTATTTTTCTCTCAGAGCACAAACTTAAGAAAGTGATGACCAATGTGAGATCAAAGTGGGAAGAGTTCTCTTCATAAAAGGAAAACTACTGGCAAAGTCACTGAGGCGGGAAGGAGCATGTCACTGCCAGGGAATGGAAGAAAAAGTTTATGTGGAACAAACCATGAGAAGGAGCTGGAGAATGGGAGAGGCCAGGCCACACAGGACCCGAGGGAGACTTTGGGATGAGTGAGGCAGGGCAGGGAGAGCCAGGTCGGGTTGGTATATATATATATTTTTAATTTTTTGTTTATTTATTTATTTATTTGAGAGTGACAGACAGAGAAAGAGGCAGAGAGAAAGAGAGAGAGAGAGAATGGGCACGCCAGGGCCTCCAGCCACTGCAAATGAACTCCAGACGCGTGCGCCCCCTTGTGCATCTGGCTAACGTGGGTCCTGGGGAATCGATCCTCGAACCGGGGTCCTTAGGCTCCACAGGCAAGCGCTTAACCGCTAAGCCATCTCTCCAGCCCGGGTTGGTATATTTTTAAAGAACCGCTCTGGCTACTCTGCACAACATTGTGTGAGGGGAGATTAAATGAATGTGAACGGACTACAGCGATTAAGGGGGTTGGTAGGAAAAGATGAGTGACCATGGTGACAAATCTAATGTGATTTTTTTTCATTTAGATTTGAAAGCAGTGCAAGTCCAGGTAGCACAGTTAAGCATTTTCGTCAGGAATGCATGACATGAATGGTGTACGTCACGACATGACTGTGCTCGTTGGAGAGCTTTGAAACTCTGGGTATCTCTGGCTCCAACTTCAGAGGATAAAGAAAAAAAAATGAGGCATAATTACCCTCTGTTTAGGAACTCAATAGACATGATTTGCATCAATGTTTACTTGATATTTCCTCTTAACCAAGTATAGCTGATTTTTCTACCAAGACGAAATGATTCTAAATAGTGTGGCTTAAATACTTTTCTAAATTTTTTGTTTATTTTTATTGATTTATTTGAGAGTGATAGACAAAAAGAGAAGGAGGCAGATAGGTAGAGAGAGAGAGGGCGTGCCAGGGCCTCCAGCCGCTACAAATGAACTCCACATGCATGCGCCACCTTGTGCATCTGGCTTACATGGGTCTTGGGGAATCGAGGCTCAAACCAGTGTCCTTAGGCTTCATAGGCAAGTGCTTAACCAACCGCTAAGCCATCTCTCCAGACCTTAAATACTTTTTGATCTATGAAAGTATGTTTTTGATTTTTGTCTGTTTTTGTTTTTCACTACTTTTAAATATATTTTGCCCTAGGAAAAAAATCTATTTTATTTTATTTATGAGACAAAGAGGCAGAGAGAGAAAGAGAGAGAGAAGAAAGAGAGCGAATAGGTGCACCAGGGCCTCCAGCCACTGCAAATGAACTCCAGATGCATGTGCCACCCTGTGCAGCTGGCTTTACATGGGTCCTATGGAATCAGACCTGGGTCCTTTGGCTTTGCAGGCAAGTGCCTTAACTGCTAAGCCATCTCTCCAGCCCAACAAACTACTATTTTTACATATAAGTAAAGTCTAGTTGGAGTTTATTTGATAGTTTCAGGAAATGTAAGAAAGCAAGTTTACATAGTAAAATGACCAGCTTTTCAGCATACTATGGAGTGGTCACTGAGATTAAGAAGGTTAAGAAAATGGATTTTAATTGTTATAACTTTTCCCTGGCATTATAAGATGAAATATACAATATGACATCATCCATAATAACATCACTCTGAAAAAAAAAACTATTCCAAATGGTGATTTCTCATTTGAAAAACGTCACTATTAAATATGATGATGTCTCATTTAAAAACCCTGAATCCATATCATACACATACTTTTCAAACTCTTCTTAAACTTAATATTGCTTCATGGTCAATAAATATGTATATAAGTAGCAGTAAATAGTTTCTGAAAGATATTTTAAGGTTAAATAGCATTCCATAATGTGAATATATTGATTTTGCAAACTTGGTAAGTCTAATAAAATATTCTTATCCATTTCTTTGATAACTAGGAACAATTAATTTTTTACATATTCACCAACTTTATTTTTTAATTATTTGTTTATGTATTTTCATGTGTGTGTGGATTCCAAGATCCCTTGCCACTGCAAATAAGTGCCCATCTAGCTTTATGTGGGTGTCTGGGGAATTGACTTGGACCAGCAAGCTTTGCAAGCAAGTGCCTTTAACTGCTGAGTCCCAGCCCCATATTTCTTATTTTATAGTCTTTTGTGTCCAGATTTCCATTTAGATCTCAAGACTTTCTGGATGTTTTTCAACTAAATTCCTTATATTTGTTAAGCATTATCTATTTTCTGAAATACTTGTTACAAATATTTTCCCCAACCTGATGTTTTCCTTTTACTTCTTCTTTCAGTTTTTTTTTTTGAAATCTAATAAATATTTGTGGCTTAAAGCCTGCTTTTCCTTTATGATTACTTTATAGCTGTTGATTCAAAAAACACTGAGTGTCTGTGATGTGTCAAGCACTAAGCAAGATGCTCAGAGTATAACAAATAGAAGACAGAGATGCCTTTGCCTTCTGGGAGCAGTCTAGTGGGAGAAGACAGTCAAATAAGAACCACACCATTGTAAAACATCATATGATAAGCCACCCAAAAGGAAGGCAGTGGTAAGAGGCAGATGATCTGCATTTGGAAGCAAGGAAAGCCTTCTGGAAGGAAACAGCTTGCCAGGGGAGAATGAGGAGACATAGGCAGTGTGAATTTGGGGAGAGAAAGCAGTGTGCTAAGGTTCTTGTTAAGTGATCTAAATGTTAAATAGCCCCTGAGCCTAACAATTATTAATGCGCGCACACGCGTGAGAATGTGTGTGTGTGTGTGTGTGTGTGTGTGTGTGTGTGTGTGTATGTGTGTGTAAAAGCGTAGATGAAACAGTGGTCAAGTGTGAATATAGACCAATGTGGAGACTGTGGTGGTTCAAAAATAATGAGCAGTGAGGGGCCCAGGAAAAAGTTGTTAACTCACTCATCCCTCGTCACTGGACAAGCAGTGCTTCCTTCAGTGGTTAGCTTTTAAGCATCTCTTATGATCTAGTCCAAAATAACCCACTGTGGGCTGGAGGAATGGCTTAGAGATTAAGGCATTTGCCTGAAAGGCCAAAGGACCTAGGTTCGATTCCCCAGGACCCACGTTAGCCAGATGCACAAGGGGGCGCACGCGTCTGGAGTTCATTTGCAGTGGCTGGAGGCCCTGGAGCACCCATTCTCAGTCTCTCTCTCCCTCTTTCTCTGTCAAATAAACAAATAAATAAAAATAAAATATTAAAAAAAAATAACTCACTGAGTTTTGCAGATATCCCAGTTCTTAGACTAGCACCTTGCTGGTTTTGAATATTATGAAACATATACTAAACCTAAACTAATTAGTCACGTAGCCTTTCATCATTTTCAAAAGCGATTTATCTAGTCTTGCCAGTGTGTTCTTGTAGGCATACCTCAACACAATTTTGAGAAGTTAGAAACATGGGTGTATCTGTAACTGTGTGTGTCATTTATAGTATTTGTACATGTATATAGATAGATGTACACACATATACACATAGATATAAAACCCTCACATTGGTGATTCGATGAGCAACATGATAAATATATAGGTCAGTTATACGTGGCTTTATTTTAATATCGTCAGCCCACTAAGAAACACTGAACATCTCCTCACTTACTTAAACCTTCCTTTACATTTCCTTTCAAAGCTTTATAGTTTTATTTGCAAACAATCTTAATATTTCTTGCTAAAGCATTTTCATATTTGCTCCATTTTCACTTGTTCATTATGAATGAATCTTTTTTTTCCATATCTTCTCTCCAGTATTGCCAGATGGTAGGGGAATTATTAATTTATGCATACTTACTTTCTAGCTCACTAATAATTATAATTAATTATAAAGTCGTGTCTCACGATGAGAAACTGAATTATTCTGTCCTGTAAGTAATATTTTTCTCATTATAATTATTGTATCTAATTTTTGTTTGTTGTCTTAGAGCATTGATTATAATTTCTGATATTAAATAATGATGATGGTGAATAAACTCTCCTAATATCAGTTTGAAGCAGAAAGCCTCTCATCTAGCAGTTTCCACTATTCTGTGGATGCTGGTAAACTTGCAAAGCACTGCACATGAAGTTCTCTCTTCCAGGGGTTCTTTTCTTTTTTTCTTTCTTTTTTTTTTTTTTTTTCATTTTCTGAGGTAGGGTCGCACTCTAGCCCCAGGCTGACCTGGAATTCACTCTGTAGTCTCAGGGTGGCTTCGAACTCACAGCAATCCTCCTACCTCTGCCTCTCGAGTGCTGGGATTAAAGGCGTGTGCCACCACGCCCAGCAGGGGTTCTTAATATATAATATGTTACACATCTGAGACCTGAGATACAGGAAACCTTCAACTGACATTAATCCAGCATTTCTAGAAGGCATGTGACTGAAGAATAATTTCTCTCTTTTAGAAAGCTACATCAGGTATGACAGTCAAAGTTATATTGAATTGAATTTACTCTCTATCTTTTGGAAAAATAATAGTTCGCACTTAATTGTGAAGAAGCTACCAACTGTTTCCAAAGAGGCTGTGTTCTTTTACTTTGCCAGCAATATCTGGATTTCACTGCCCTACATCTTGGGAATATTTAATATTCTCTTTCAGCTGCCCTAGCAAGGGTAGAGTACCAATTCATGGCATTACTGGTCTCCTTTTTGCCAGCACATATTAACATAAATTTGATTCTGTCACCTGCTTATGTATCTACCTATCTTTTTAATTTTTTTATTTTTTTATTAATTAGTTTTGTATTCATCAAATACAGTCAGTTTGGTACCATTATTAGGCTCATCCGTGACCTACCCCTATCTTTTATCCCATGTATTTCACTTAGGGAGTATAATGCTGGGCATCTGTATTTTGGTTGCCTGACTCGGTATCCTCTAATGTCAACTTTGTAAAATCCTCACTGCCTCACATGAACATATTAAAATTATTATTTTATTTTTACTTCCTTGTGATCCATCCTTATTTCACCCAAAATACTTTTCTCCCACCATTTTATCTTCTCATAGTTACCTGTTCTTTCTCACAGCATTTCCTACATCAATTGAAGATGAGAGAAACGTTCCTAAATTTGTGAGATCATCTTTCTGCTCTCGTGTTTTCTACTTTTTCCATTGTCTATGCTCTTTATTTTTCATGCTTACTCATCCAGAAATGAGAAAAGCCAGTGCACTTAGAGCCAATATTTGTGAACATTTATCATGTGCAGTATGTTCTTGAGCCTGTTCAGAGCGTGCTCGGCTGTAGGTTTTCCAGTCCACAGCTGGAGGGCAGAATGACATGTCCTAGTTCAACATTAGCTTTGAGCAGGAATGCCAACGATGCAACTTTCTGCATAGAGATATCATCTCTTCTTCCAGTGCCCAGTCTTCTGCACAGAAAATGGGGAATTCAAGCATTCATTGCCTTGGGGATGCCTGTGTTTTAGGGCTGTTCCTCCTCATCCCCACTTCTATAATTAATACTTGCTTAGATACCTGTTTCAGGATTCAAAGTGGCACTGCCCAGTCACCCACTTTTCTAACATCCAACATCATTGTTTTTTTTTTTTTTTTTGGAGGGCTGTAATTTTTATTTATAACTAGCAGGGATTCTTTAACAGGTTGAAAATAATTTTATTACACAAAGAGATAGCTGAACAGTTTGGGGTAGGGATAGGGAAGGAACTCTTAACTTTCTTTGGAGAAGCTAAACTAAAGTTCGCTTGTTTGATTTTCCAGAAGCAAATAATGTGTTGGCTAATAATTCCGATGCTTAATTCATTGACATGGGTAATGTTCAGCATGACACATCTTCCAAGTTTCTGGCTGTAAATGTTATAACTATAGGGTTAGGTACTCTCTAAAATTTCCCTCACCAACACACCCTGTGTCATCTGTCATCTGAGGTAGTCAACAATAGGCACTTCATTCCACAAATCTAATAAATGTCATCTTGACCCTTTTCCAGTTTTAATATTTTTGTTATTCTAATGATTTTAGAAAAGAATTCCTCGTTTAACCAAGTCTAAGTTTATTTGAACTAGAATACTCTCTATTTATATACATTAGGAAATTCATAAAGAACTCTCAGTCTTTAGCCTTTTAAATGTATTTGCAAGCAGAGAGAGTGAGAGAGAGCACACATGGGAGTACCAGGACCCCTAGCCACTGCAAGCAACCTCCAAAAACATTCACTATTTCATGCAGTTGGCTGTTACATGGGTACTGGGGAATTGAACCCAGGTGTTTAGGCTTGCAGGCAAGCACCTTAACCACTAGGCAATCTCTTCAGCCCAGTTTTTAGCCTTTTCATGTACTGTTTCACCCAGAAATCCCTTTCACAAATAACTAAATGTCCTTGGAGGAAGGTAAAGGAAGTTTATTAATCATATTTTGTGCTGTCATTAAGGAGTGACTACATATGTGTCTCCAAAGATGTGACATTATCATCTCTGAGCATCACTTGCATTCAGTTCAATGAAAAATTATTGAGGTCCCAAGATATATCAGGGACTGTACTCAAAAGTAAACATGTACAAGACATGGTCTTTTATATTAGGTAAATTAAGATTCTTCTCTCACCTCTACCAATATCACTGAAACCAGTGAGTCAGGTCTTTGGGAATTTGTGAGGTCTCTCATACTGTTTAAAACCCAATCTTTTAACTCTCATACAAATGTGTTTTGTTCTGTCTCTAAGCTTTATGTTCTTTCTGTCTACCAAGGAAACTGAATTCTGAGAGTAGAGGGCACTCTTCCAGGCTGTAATAAAACTGTTGTGGTGAAAGTCTTTGAAGAACAACACTGAATAGCCCAGATACAAAGGTGAAGTCTTTGGCACACCTCTTAGAACATCCTATAAGATGCTTATGGAAAATCCCAAAACCTGGTACCCCAGAAAAGAGGCTAAATGTTCCTCCTCGTTCCTGACTATGTATTGTGTAGTCTTAGTTCAGCATGCTTTCGAATCCATGAGTATGATAGTAAAGTTAAAGTATGATGTTCTTCTGAGGGAAAATGTCACACCATTAGACTTTCAAATACATATTCCCTTAAGTGTCATGAAAACGTCGCCCCATACAAAAAGCTTCTAAGAAATGAATATAACCCTCTCCATAATGATTTTCCTTATCACCATTAATAAATATTACAGCTGTGTTGTTGTCTTTGGTGACTACTTTGACCCTCAAAAGAGAAATCAATTTGGTTTCTCAATCTTCACTTGCAACATCCTAGATACCAAACAAAGATAAAGATTTAAGAGGAAAAAAGCACAGCTACCTGCCTAAAATATTGAGTATAACAATATTGAGCTTTTGGTAAGCAGTCAAAATTCTCATGCTTTCCAATAGAAAAAAAAGAATAACTTTGCTGTGAGGAAGTTATAGCCAAAAAGCAAGTCCCACTAATACTTTCTGTGCTTATAGGAATTTCTTCTCCCTTCATATCCATGTTTGAAAAGTTATTAGCAAAGCTGTATTGTGTTGACACAGAGCCAATATGACTCCAGCCACTGCCTTTTCTGTTCATGGGTCTCTGTGGTACTCTACTTTACACCACAATGTGTAGAAGGGCATTGAGTTGAGTCTGAAATTTTGGTGCAACAGGCTAGTTAGTGTCTGCCTCCCTATGATGGTTTTAGACATAGCATAATGAGTTCAACTATCTTTTTTTCTGGCCATAGTAGACAGCTCCAGTAATCTTGGTTCCTTGTTTCTTTTCTTCCATCTGGTATTGCGAATTGCACATTCAATAACATGCCCTGATGAGTAAGACACCTATTTTGCCCACTGTCACCTCTGACATAATCATATAGTTTTACCTGAAAAATTTGTTTCACTGTATACCACTAAAGTCCCAAATTGTATAGCACAAGAATTCATTCAGTCCACCGTCTTCAGAAAAAGACAGCTCAAACTCTCTGAAATCATCATTCTCTCAAGAGAGCATTTGAGGCAGCATGTTAACAAGGTGGCCTAGTAATTGGCCTTCCTTCCAGAGCCATATGAAAGAAATGGCTGACTCATCCTCATTCCCCTCTCCAGCGTCTTTGGGAAACAGTATGTCTCTCCTTTGGACACAGGTCACTATGAGAAGTCACCAGAGAGTTATGTTTTCAGTACAAGGGGTCACAGTGTAGCATGCCGTAATTTTGTTGGCAGAAGACAGGTGCTCCATTGACAAAGAGATTTCTATTGACATGTTCAGGGGCACGCAGAATAATTGTCACTTCAGTATTTTTTCCCATTCAAAGGAGTATAGGAATGCCCTAAGAATAAATTGTATTTATTACTTTATTGGGGAAGTCATTGTTAGTTTACGTTGTATTATTCACTTTCAAATAACCTCACATATTCTTCTAAAATAGAAAGGTGGCACATTATGAACACCATTCTTATGAGAACTAACAAATATATTCACTTAATCTCTCAATCACTTGTAAACAGCTGTTGCCCACTCATTGTGTGCTGAATACTCTACCAGGCATCAACATAAAAAGTGACTATTCTCTATCCTCAGTATACTACCTACTAGGAGAAGCAGATGTGTGACAGTTTTAGGCACGAGGGAGGAAGCTATTAAATAAACAGGAAGTAGTCTTTAAGAGGAAAGAGCACACAAACATACAGTGATTCTCATGTCCCTGACAATTATAGTAATTGCAATAGTCTTGTGGGCAAAGCACACAGAAAAACAAATGTGACTTTAGAAAGCATGTTATGGGCTAGAGAGATGGCTTTGTGGTTAAGGCACTTGTCTGCATAACCTAAAAACCCAGATTCAATTCTCTAGTACCCATGTAAAGTCAGATGCACAGAGTGGTGATGCATCTGGAGTCCTTTTGCCGTGGCTAGGAGGCCCTGGAACATCCATTCTCTCTGTCTCTTGTCTATCTCTCTCTGCCTGCAAATACATTAAAAATATTTAAAAACAAAACAAAAAAGCATGTTGAGATCAGCTCATAATAAGCCCAGAATTCTGTATGAGCAATTTGATCTATGATTCAGAGGAGTCGGTTATCAGAGGACTTGCATCCAGTTCTCTTGATTCAAAGGCCACAGTTTTCTTTGCTGTATTTTACCCATCACCTCCAAATATAGTTGATTCTGATAGACCACTGGACTTTACCAAAGATCTCTCCATGGGAATATATAAATTACCTGTAAGAAGCAATTGGCAGGCTATCTTGTTATTATCACCATCTTACAGATGAAGAAATTGAAGCATGAAGATGTGTCCCAATCTGCCCAATATCGTTCAGCTATCCAGGTGATGATCCAGGCAATCAGGTCTTAAGAGTCCTACCTACAGCACTTTAACCTACTCTGAGCCAGAGACATTTACTCACTTCTCTATGTCCCCCTAGTGCTAATATTGGTGAAGAAAGCCTGCATTCTGGACTAGGTATAGTAAATAACCAAGTTTGAATGGAAAAAGAATGTCTATGTTACATGTCTTTGAATGATTAAGGGATAAAGGGAACTTATCACAGTGCTATCTTCAAATATATTTCTTTTTACCCATTCATAACTATTTGATATCACATACTTGGTCTGCAGCCTCCTGACCAAAAACACGCTAGATAAATCCACAAAGAATATTCATGACTGTAACAAAGACTTCTGTGGTGCTCCAAATGCTGCATGTTTTATTATTATTATTTTTTTTTTTCGAGGTAGTGTTTTACTCTAGCCCAGGCTGACCTGGAATTCACTATGTAGTCTCAGGGTGGCCTCGAACTCACAGTGATCCTCCTACCTCTGCCTCCTGAGTGCTGGGATTAAAGGTGTGCGCCACCATGCTCTGCTCCAAATGCTGCTTTTTTTTTTTTTTAATTGACTATCCAAAACATTAGAAGTTAAGGGCCGGAAATCTAAAACAGAAATGGGCCTAAGAAATACTCTTTGGGGAGCGAGGTTTTGTAAATGGCCATGAAGAAAATGCAAAAGTGTAGGGTGAAGTCCAATCAGGTCAGACAGGCTCTGCACGTATTTTGTTATGTGCGTTGATATTACTAACATTCAAATAAGCCTTAAGTGTATCTTCTCACATTACTCTACCATGTTCTTTAGACTTGCAAATGTTATGTATGCAACAAACTTTGATATCATATTGTGATTTTTTTCAAACTACCAACTGTGTCTGGAACATAGAAGTCCCTTATTAGGAATCAGTACTTGTTGGAAGTTTAACATCAAAGATTTCTAGCATGGAAGAAGGAGGGATGACTCCAAAGTCTAGAACCAGAACAACAGGAATTGCCACAAGGCGAATCTAACATAAAGAAAAGCTTTCAATTAATTCATACCCTGCAACTACTATGGGAATATGTGTCATCATTTTCCCAGAATTCTTTCTTTAGACATCTTTAATTTTTTTAATTTTATTTATTTATGTGAGAGAGAGAGAGAGAGAATGGGTATGCCAGAGTCTCCAGCCATTGCAAATGAACTCCAGACACATGCACCACCTCATGTATCTGGTTTATTTGTGTCTGGGGTAATTGAACCTGGGTACTTTAGCTTTGCAGGCAAGTACCTTAACTGCTAAGCCATCTCTCCAGCTCCACTTTCCCAAAATTCTTTAAGTAGAGTTGTAATAATTAGAGAAGCATAACATTTGAACCTGCTCCAAAATGGTCCTGAAGATTCCTTCATTACAAGCACTGGTCTACACATACTTATACCATACAGAAAAGAACATTCAATCCACTCTCAGGAGGTTATAGTTACTATCATGTTTATTTCATGCCTCTAAATTTTTAATATTATGTTGAGTATGTGAGGGTGATAAACATCAACAGCATTTCCTCCATTCACCATGTTTATAAAGTATAAAATGAAGAAGTCTTTCTGTGAGTATATTCTAAGTGAAAAACTGGGGCCCGGTGTCTCCCCATCTATTTTCTACTTCTGATGCTTGTTGGAAATGGGCCTTGTTAAAGTCCTTCCTTCATTTGCTATGTGAACATTTTATTCCTTCTTACCAAAATGAAAAATCATACTGTGAGAAGAGCATGGTACAGACAGACTATCTTATACAGAGAAACTTTGTCCCTGTCCCTTGGATGCATTCCTCTTGGTCTAAGAACCCTTTTCCTCACATATACCTTATATTCCAAAAGCACATGTTAAAACAAGCAGTCATAGGGCTAAGGAAATGATTCAGCTGATAAAATGTTGGCCTTACCAGCACAAGGACTTGGATTTGATTGCCAGAACTCACATTAGAAAAACCAAATGTAGGGCTGGAGGGATGGCTTAGCAGTTAAGGTGTTTGCCTACAAAGTGAAAGGACCCAGGTTCGATTCCCCAGGACCCACGTTAGCCAGATGCACAAGGGGGAACATGCATCTGGAGTTTGTTTGCAGTGGCTGAAGCCCTGGCTTGCCCATTCATTCTCTCTTTCTCTCTCTCTCTTTCTGTCCCACTTTCTCTGGCAAATAAATAAAAATAAATTTTTTTTTAATGCAGGTCTGGAAAGATGGTTTAGCAGTTCAGGCATTTGCCTGCAAAGCCAAAGGACCCAGGCTCAATTCTTCAGGACCCACATTAGCCACATGCACAAGGGGGCACATGCGTCTGGAGTTCGTTTGCTGTGGCTGGAGGCCCTGGCCTGGCCATTCTGTCTCTCTCTCTCTCCCTCTCCCTCTTTCTCTGCCAAATAAATAAATATAAATATAAATATTTTAAAAAAAAACAAATGTAGTGGTATACACTTGTATTTCCAGTGCTGTAGAAGAGGAGATAGATCCCTGGGGTTCAGTAGCTAGCCCATATAGCCTTACTTAGTAACCTTCAGGCCAATGAGAGGTACTTTCCAAAAGCATAAATAATGTGAATGCAGGCTGGAGAGGTGGCTTAGCAGTTAAGGCACATGCCTGTGAAGCCTAAGGACCCCGGTTGGATTATCCAGGTCCCACGTAAGGCAGATGCATATGGTGGTGCATGCATCTGGAGTTCGTTTGCATTGGCTAGAGGTCCTGGCGTGCCCATTCTCACTCTCTCTCTAATAAATAAATAAAATAAAAATATTAAAAAGGGGATGCAACCTGGGAGTTATATACCTGAAACACACACATACACATATGAACATGACATGCATACACATTAAAAAAAAGAACTTAAAGAAAGTAGTTATACCAGTACTTTCCCAATGTCATTGGCTACCACAAAACAAGACTGCACAACTTACCTTTGATGAATCAACCACAAGTCAGTGTCCCAACAGTTGGGCAAATTTCAAGCAATGTGATACTGCTACAGGTAGTAATGTTATAGAAGCAACAAGTTAAATGTCTGTGGATAATGAGGCACGCCTTTGCCCCACAAATTAATTCATGTCTGGGTCAAATGGTGATTCCCCATTTGTAAATCTGGCTCCAGCTCTTGTTCCCTTAGGGAGGCTATGTCATGCGTAGTCACTGCTGGATGGGCAGGAGAATTGACTCACATTCCTTTTGCAGTGTCAAGAAGCAGTGATGATAGTAGTTTGTTTGCCTAGACACTGTTAGAAAGCCTTCAAAATATTACACATTTCCTACATAGAACTAAGTTCAATTGAGAAGTCAGTATCTTTCTGCAGTTTTTGCTTTCCGTGGTCACAAAGCTCAAGAGGCATATATGCTTGAAAAGTACATGACTTTCCCAGACACTGAGATACATTCTTCTAAGTCAATGATTTCCCTAAGAACTCTCTTCCTAGGAATGCAAATGTTCTCAAGCCATCTTGGTACACACTAAATCACTAAATCAAATAAGATTATTTGCCAGTGCTTCTCTTCTCCAAGCCAGTACTGACATTACCTCTTTACTTAGACTCATTCATGGTACTCATTAGTCAGTCTTCAGACTGTAAACTTTGACAAGAATACATCAGTGCCAACTACCCTAGTCCTTTTCCCTTCAGTGCCAAGATGCCCTGATGTAGTTGCCAGTGCCAACTCTGGTAAGAAATATACCTTTGTAAAAATTTATTTTATTTTATTTTATTTTTATTTATTTGAGAGAGAAAGAATGGGTATTCCAGGGCCTCCAGCCTCTGCAAACACACTCCAGACTCATGAGCCACCTTGTGCATCTTACTTACGTAGGTCCTGGGGAATCGAACCTGGGTCTTTGGCTTTGCAGGCAAGCACCTTAACCACTAAGCTATCTCTCCAGCCCTTTAAAAATAATTTTTTTATTGAAATCCTTCTTTTTGCCAAGCATAAAAGAGGCTGAAGAAGGTGGATCACAAGTCAAGGCCAGCCTGTGTTATATAACAATATACTGTCCCCAAATAATAAATAATACTACTAAATATCAGCTTTTTTCCCTTGTTCAGCTAGTCGTTACTCCATCTTTCACCTTACGCCTTTTCTGTGGAGGGGTGATTGGAACGTGTGTTGGCTCTCATGGTGTCCTCTCAGGATGGCTTCTTGAGAGTGATGGGTTGAACTCCGCCTACCTGTGCTTTCTGCAACTTCCCTCAATGAGCTAAAACGTAGCTGGACGTTTTCAGCCACTCTTGTGAGACAGAAGCTACTTCAGCAAAATCTTTCATTGCCAAGGCACAAGGAAGGGAGAGCTGCTTTCCGGTGAGGATTTTCGGCTTACGCCGTCTTTTCTTCGTAGTACACTTCCAAGTACCTTTTTATTTTTTGTCCCATTCCCAGAACCTCTGGGAGGTAAATTCTATTATTAGCCTCATTTCTCCAAAAATAAAGAGAGCAAACAACGAAGTGGCATGAGCACAGCCACACGGCTGAGAAGTACCCAGCCAGGGCCTGGCCTCCGACACTCTTGACGGATGCCGTGGCCAGTTCTCTTCAACTCTGTGGCTGTCACTGCGATTCCATGAAGGGAATCCAAGTCGTCACGACTTCAGATTGTAGTGACATTGACATTAGTAATTGATTTCATAGCATTTGCTGTGTTCTAGTTTTCGTTCTAATAAACTTATTTGCATTGTTGTCTTTAACCTACGTGATTCAAATACTCATTTTATTAAGAAAGAGATAGGAAACCTGGGTGTGGTGGCGGGTGCTCACCTGAAATCCCAGCATTTGGGGCATAGAAGCAGGAAAATCAGACTTTCAAGCCCATCTTCACCTATGCAATGAGCTCAAGGCCAGCCTGGGATACATGATACCATGTCTCAAAACAAAACAAAACAAGAAAAGGCCCAGGGATCACAAGTGGCTTGTACAAAGTTACAAAGAATTCATGCCCAGAGCTGAATATAAAGTCACAGAATTTTCTAATGCCACACAGTTTAAAAAAAGAAAAGGGGAGGAAAAAAAGTAGGCCTTTGTGAATAGAATCCTAAGCAGGAAGTATAAAAAGCCTAAATATGAAGTATTGTGCAATGGCAAGTCCAGCTTTGAATTTTAACCCTGCCTCTATTTATCTGTGTGGTCCTGGACAAATCTCTTTCTTTTGGACTGTTGGCTTCTTATAAGACTGGTTCTGTTCTATTTAGCCTGGTGTCATACAGGTGGGAGGATCCAGCCAAGCCAAATGTTCCTAAAATCTCTCTACAAAGTCAAAGTGTTCTGCTTAGTATTAAAACTGGGATTTCATCCCCAGCGTTCTCAAACCTTGAATCAATGCCCCAAACCTCTGTACTCTTACCTAGGTCCCATACTTTCCACTCAGCTTTGTTCTTAGCGAATAAGTGGCTAAAATGAAATCATTTCCTTGCAGTATAAAAGCTCATAAAGTAAGCCAGATATGGTGTGGTACACACCTATAATCCCCGCACTCTAGAGGTGGAGGCAGAAAGATCATAAATTCAAGGATAGCTTGGGTTACATAGTGAGATCCTGTCCAAAAAAAGAAAAGAAAAACTCAGTATGTAAAATTTTGGTGGGTTTTACAAACAGCCTATTTTGAGACTTATTGCTGGATAAAAAAATAAATAAATAAAAATAAAAAGTCAGTTAAGAAACCCAGGTTTGGTGGTTTGATTCAGGTGTCCCGCATAAATGTAGGCGTTCTGAATGCTAGGTTCCCAGCTGATGGATATTTGGGAATTAACACCTCCTGGAGGCAGTTTATTATTAGGGATGGGCTTACAGGTATTATAGGCAGTTTCCCCTTGCCAGGGTTTGGCACGCTCTCCTGTTCCTGTTGTCCATCTGTTGTTGGCCAGGAGGTTGATGTCTACCCTCTGCTAATGCCATCATTTTCCCCTCTCATCTTGGAGCTTCCCCTCGAATCTGTAAGCCAAAATAAACCTTTCTTTACCCACAAGCTGCTCTTAGTCAGGTGATTTCTGCCAGCAATGCAAACCAGACTGCAACACCAGATTAAAAAGGAGGGGCTGGGGGGTTGGCTTAATGGTGGTTAAAGCGTTTGCCTGCAAAGCCAAAGGACCCAGGTTCGATTCCCCAGGACCCATGTTAACCAGATGCGCAAGGGGGCGCACACATATGGAGTTTGTTTGCAGTGGCTGGAGGCCCTGGTGCGCCCATTTTCTCTCCCTCCCTTGTTCTCTGTCAAATAAATAAATAAATAAATATTTAAAAATTTTTTAAAAAGAAAGAAAGAAACTAGGTAGATGAAGTCTGTGCCCTGAAGGATTTTATATTCTGAGAATTATGAGCAACCAGAGCTCATACTAGAGCAAAAGTAGCTTTTGGAGGACAGGATCTGGGACAGATTGGGGGAAAGAGGGAACTGAGTTGTTTTTGTGTCTAAGCTCATGACTACCACAGAAGCTGCTACTGATCAAGTACCTCCCTGGTAGTGGATCTGCAGGACAAGTGTGTTGACAGCTTAAGAGCCTGATGAGATTTATTGTATTTATCATACAAGCATGGGAACCCGAGTTTGGATTTCCCAGAACCCAGGTAAAATGCCAGGTATTGCGTGCCTGTCATGCCAGCATTGGTAATACAGAGACAGAAAATCCCCAGGGCTTGCTGGCTAGCTCGTCCAGCTGCAGCTACGTTCAGCAAAAGCTCCTTCCTCAATAAGCAAGCTGGAGATTGACTGAGGTAGGCCCCAACACGGACCTCTGACTTCCACCCACACACATTCACTCATATACATGTGAACGCAAGGACGGATAAACATGAACCACAGCCGTGTGCACACATAGAAAAGAATATAGGGGCTGGAGAGATGGCTTAGCTGTTAAGGCCTTTGCCTACAAAGCTAAAGGATCATGGTTTGATTCTCCAGGACCCACATAAGCCAGATGCACAAGAGGAAGCATGCATCTGGAGTTCATTTGCAGTGGCTAGAGGCCCTGGCACACCATTATCTGTCTCTCCCCCCCTTAAATAAATAAATAAAATATATATTAAAATACATAAAATAAAGGCTCTGTTATAACTCCACTTTACCAAAGAATAAGTGATCATCTCAAAGATATGTCTAGACAGAAGAACTAATAGGTTTCAACCAATCTTCTAGCCACTCCGTCCATTCCTCATTGCCTAAACAAGCCTATTTCAAGGTGTTACCCCTTCTCCAATGCCATCTTTTTTCTTTATTAGTCCTTAGAGCCTCCTAAAGTTTGAAGGAGCAACTAGCCAGAAAAAAAAAATGTTGTTTTCTAAATTTCACATGCATGCTTTTGAACTCAAATGTGACAACTGCAATTCCTGCTTTTCTTCAGCAATTCACTAGGACTCTTGTTTCTTCTGCATCTTTTTCCAGCACTGGTTTAGATTTAGTTATAATGACAGATGTCATAGTTTCAAAAAAAGTTTTTGAGATCTTTGTGATATGAACTTAGAATCTCCCCAAGGTAGCAAAATGGCAGAAATTTAAATTTGTAAAATATTAATTTTTGATCTGTTACATATTGGCAATCACAGAGATTTCAAGATAGGTCATGTGTTTCTTATGTTGATAATGCAGTAATAAAGGGTAAAATGCAAAACAGAAGAATATATTTTTGATGAAAGACTTTATTAATTTTTTTAAATTTTCCCTGTTTCACCATATTTATTGCTATAAAGTTGTACCTTGTAAACGGTTCTGTCATAACCATAGGAGATAATGAGAGTTACTATTATCCGTGGCAGGTCATCACAGGTCTTCTTTTCAGGACATGGCATGTGTCCTTCAATGAGATATATTATCTACTTCACAGTTGTAGCTATTTTCACATCAAATTTATCTTAAACTAAAAATAATAAAATAAATGAGACATATCCTGGCTGAGGAGAGGGAGAGGTCAGCATTGAAGTCCACTTCTTGGTAGCTGTGGTTTTCACATACAGCATTTCCTTATGCTTAAGTAAAGGGCCCTGAGATTTGAATGAGCCTCTGGAATCATTCACAGAGGTGGGGTGGGCAGCTTAGAGCCCCTTTCTTTGATTTTCCTCTTGTCTTTTTTTTCCTTTTCTAGTATTCCCCATGACCAACTCTCGGGGAGCCTTGCTTCGACTCTCCCAGAAGACAGCGGCCGGGCAAAGGCTGCCTAGTTCAGCGCCTCTAGAGCTTGCCATTGTCGTTGTGTGGCTGTCAGGGAGGAGCAAAGACTTCAAGGAGGATCGGTTGAGAGGGGTTGTAGGCTTCTGCTCGTCAGTAGATCACTGGACTTAATCAAGCTCACCTGGAAGGTGTCTGAGCAGTGAACATGATTCCGAGGATCAATTTTGTGACCCAAACTAGGGAAGATGCTATGCTATAGTGGTGAAGAAAGAAAAGGGGTAAGGGGAAAAAGAGAACAAAGACCAAGTCGGGTGGATTTTAATGGAAACAAAACAGGAAACCAAAAAGACATTTCTTTCAGCAGACAAAACGTTTTCTGCTTGGAGGTCTGCTGTCTCCTTCTTAACCACAAGTAACAATAAATACCAAAAGAAAATAAGATTAAGCAGCCAGTTTACTTCATAGCAAGGATAAAGGGGTATAGAGCTGGGGATTTATGGACCAGCGTCTGAGGAAAAGCGATGTTGAAAAGAATAGCCCCGTAAGAGTCCTGCACAGGCTCAGCTCTAGCCCGTGCCAAGGAAGCTCATCAATGGTTGTTAGCTGCACAGGGGAACTTGGAAGTGGGAGGATGTTCCGTGGGGCCAAGGGCACATGATGAAGTGTTGTTCGTTTACTCTGGCAATCATAAGATGACTTTACTAAGGTGATCCTCTAACAGAGCCCATTTTGTTAAAGCTAGACAAGGCCTCTCAGTCACCCTGTTCAGCCCTTCTTTGGGGGTCTCTGGGAAGCTGCAGGGAAATCAGCTTCATCAGGAAGCCCTGGCAGCTTGTCCCTGGGACATCAGGGAGACAGAAGAGTGTTATAGGAGGGATGGAAGGCGTAGGTAGAGAAATGTGATGTTACTAGAAGCTTCCAGAGTGCGCTTCTCCGGATGTGCTCCACCTTCCTTCTAGGGCAGGTATCAAGTGAGCGTTCCCCATAAGCAGCGTGCCTGCTGCTCCTTCAGATTGTCAAGCCCAGTTCTCCTCTCACGACTGCATGTCATAGAAGTGCCCTCAGGGGGGTGCTATGAACCCAAGTGGGGAGGAAACCCTGAACCTTGCCCTCTTGGCACTTGGCTCCCATCTACAGATTTATGAAGGTGCATGCACTGCTCACCAGCAGTCGGGTGAGGAGGGTTTTCCTGGGGGCAAGTGCTCAGTCACAGGTCTGACAGTGCTCTGGTGACGTTGATGCCAGGATAGTTGGCTCCTTCTTGGTTTCAGGCGCTCGGGTTCTTCGCTCCAGCCTCAAAGACCACGCAGGTGGGAGGGGCGACTGGAGTGATGCAAGTAAGAGCAGTGTTCGTTCAGCCGAGTCACCCAGCGCTGCTCGAGGAGCCACTGCGGGCTCTCAGGCGTGAGGTCCAGCAGGTGGGGCCGTCCAGAAAGCAGCCAGCCAAGGATGTGCTGTGACCGTGTGGCTAATTTAATATTCAGAGATGGGAAGAAAAGAACAAGGAGTACATCCTTCTAAACTCTCCAAAATGAGCCTACGCATCTCCCCATCCTGCGGCCAGCCTCGCTTTCCCACCTCCCACCTGTGACTTTTGACTACTCATCAATCATGTCCTTAGCACAGGAATTTACCTCGGATTAAAAGGGGGTGGGGAATATGGTCAGAGAAAAGGAGTTTCCAAAGACCTATGCCTCTCTGTCCTTAAAATGGACTAAATATTATATGCCCCTCAAATCTATGCTCAGATCCTAACCCACAATATCGCATAGACTTTTAGTCACAAGGATGAGGTCCCATGATTGGGACTAGCGTCTCCTCCCAAGGAATTCCAGAGAGTTCTCTCACACCTGTCATAAGCAGACACAAGAAGTCAGAGGTCTGCAACCAGAATAGAACCTCACCAGGCCCAGCCATGCTAGCATGCTGTTTATAAGCTGCCCGTTTTACATGATAGCAGTTTGAACTGACTGAGTCACCCCTGAGACCTTCCTCTTTCGGGAAAGTTCTGACCAGCCTTTACCTTACCCATAGCAGAACAGTAAGGTTTTCTACTCATGCCTTGGGGCCACTTTCCAGGCCCCAGATGGGTGCTCCAGGAGTCCCTGCCATGCATCAACCCTCATATAACAGCCTGGGGAACAGACAGGGTGATATTCACAGGAGTCACGGGCCGGTGGAGTCAGTCCCTTCCCATAGCGACTGCCTTGGCTATGGCTAGTTTCCTCTTTTGTTCTTGCTCACTGAGGCCCAGCCTGCTCCTCGTCTGACGTTCACTTGCCTCTGAGGCCTCCAGTGGATGAGTTTACTGTTTTCTCATGCATGACTCCTTTGCCACCAGGCAAAGTAGGCCATGGCCAAACCAGTTTCATATTTCAGTGTGATTTGTAAGAGCTTCCAACTGGGGCAGGCATGGGAACCACCCCCTTCCCCCAAAGGAACAACTGGATTTCTCCCAAATGCCTTTTGGTGGCCAGAGCCATGGCCAGTCCACACATATTGGCCATTATACTCTGGTCAGCACAACTCAATCGACTTCTTTCCTGTGTTTCCCTCAAGAAACCAAAGACTTGCTAAATTTATTCCGCGAGCCTGCCATGTCTCCTTTGAAGAACGTGGAGCCATTCTGCCAAAACGGTGAAGGTTTGCCATGCCTTGACCTCCTCACATGCCGGGGGAGGGAGGATGGAGAGTACCCACCTTCACACAGCCACTTCCACACTCTGCCTTGCCCAGCCATGGCAATCCTCAAGGTGACCAGAGGGGGAAAGGGCCAATGATTCAGAGAAGTGAGTGGTTGGCACAAGTAGCTTGAGGGAGATTAGCCCATTACACACTCATCTTTCCAGCACTTATAGTCTACAACTATGTAGCAAGCTGTATGCCAGGTTCTAGAGAAACATGGCTGCAAACCCTGGGGAAGAGAGAGAGAACCATAACC
Source organism: Dipus sagitta (assembly GCA_036346955.1). NCBI lineage: Eukaryota > Metazoa > Chordata > Mammalia > Rodentia > Dipodidae > Dipus > Dipus sagitta. Next base: position 97,009,252 of record CM070782.1, on the reverse strand, counting down.
AGAGAGGGTTTTCTGCTCAGGAAAGCTTTCCCTTGGTCCCACTTGGGCCCGTGAGGTCATCCTCACACTAGCATCCATTCGGAGGAAAAGATGAGGTATGAGGAACTTCTCAGGGAAGCTAGTCTTTGGAAAATTCCTTCTAGAGTCCTAACTGGCCTTAAAGAACCTGTCTTATTTGGAGCTCTCTTGCTCTCCACGTTGTACTTCTCTAATTTACAGCCCCCTTTCCCTCTGGCCATCCAGACTCTGAGCATGCACACTGCACATGCGTGAGAACCTTTAAGAAACTTAGGCTGTTTTCACCTTCCTGCTCTTGCCCGTCGTCCTTTCGTCTTTCCATGCCCACCTGCCACACTCGTCGCCTCTCTCGAGGAAGCCCCGTGACCCCTGCATCCAAGACGGAGCCCAACTTCACAACGTTTGACTGCAGAGCTCAGGCTCACAGTGAGCCTGAGTGTAGTGTTGGGTCGAACCACTCCCTTCTTCCATATCCAAGCCCATGATTCATAAGAGCTAGTAGACAACTTTCCCAAGGAACATTTTGCTAATTATTTTTATGTAGCATACAAAATATTTTATGATATTTTCACACACACACACACACATTATATATATATATATAAAATCAGTGTACTTGCTTAAATTTGCTGCTATTACTCTCTCTTTTCCTGTCACTCCTCTCACTAATTCCTTCCTACCCACAATAGGTCCCCTTCTGCTTTCATATTATATAAATATTTACATATATGTACATCTATTCATGCATAACATGATATTACATATATATATACATATATATATACATATATATATATATATACACACATGCATGTGTAAATCTAGATTTTGAAAAAGAGAAGACTCACTACTTATCTCTTTTTTCCTCCATTACCCTCTCTAGTTATCCCTCCCCTTCCTGTAGTCCCCTTGCAACTTTTTACTCTTGATTCTGCACATAAGATAAAATGTGCACAATTTGTCTTTATTTATTTTTATTGACTTATTTGAGAGAGTGAGAAAGAGAAAGAGACAGATAGAGAGAAAGAGAATGGCACACCAGGGCTTCCAGCCGTTGGAAATGAACTCCAGACTCATGCACCACCTTGTGCATCTGGCTTATGTGGGTCCTAGGGAATTGAACTAGGATTCTTTGGCTTGCAGGCAAGCGCCTTACCTGCTAAGCCATCTCTCCAGCCCACAATTTGTCTTTTTGAAATTGGATTAACATGATGACTTTTAGTTCCATCCTCTTCCCTGAAAGTGGCAGATGGCATCATTCTGTTCTCTTTATGGATAAATAAAACTCCACCGTACATATGTACAACATTTGCTTTATGCATGTGTCCGTTGGTGGGCACCTAGACTGGATCCATGCTTTGACTATTGTAAACAGTTCTGCAATAAACATGGATGTGTGAGTATCTCTGTGGTGTGACGACTTAAGTGTATACACACCCACACACAAGTGGTATAGCTTGATCATCTCATAGTTCCATGTTTAGTGCTTGCTGACCCTCTGTACTGGCTTCCATGGCGACCACACTAGTTTATTTTCCCATCAGCGGTATAGAGACATTCCTGTTGCCCCAGGTCCTCGGCAGCATCTGTGGTCATGTGTTTTCATGGCAGCCTTCATGATGCAGGGACATGGAATCTCGGTATAGGCTATTGTTGTTCTTGTTTTGTTTATTTGCCTGTCGATTGGTTGGTTGGAGACAGGTCCTCATTCTGTGGACCAGGCTGTCTTGGTGCTTCTTATAAGGCTACGCTGACCTCAAACTTTTCTCCTGCCTCTGCTAACTACATGCTAGGATTGTAGGCATGCGCCACCATGTCTGGCCTCAGGGTAATGCTAATTCACATTTCCTTGGTGGCTAAGAATGGTCAACAGTTTTTCATATTGAGGAATGTCTGTTGAGTTCATAGCCCACTTGTTTGTTGAATATTTGGTGAGGTGGGGAGTTGGCATTTAATCTTTTTTGTTTTTTAAGTTATTTCTGTATTCTAACTGTTCAGATTTCTAGTTGCCAAGGGTCTTCTCCCAAAGAACTCTTAAAATTAGTAACTTCCCTCAAAATTAGCTTTCAATTCTTTGTGCAAGGCCTGTTGAAAACTAAGGCCCTCTCCCACCCCCTAGCTCAATAGACAGACACGTACATATAAGCAATTCCTCAACCCCCAAGCTCCAGCCCATGGAACCATCTGAATCAAAATGTCTTCTCACATTTTTCATCAAGGGATTGCTTTGTCTTCCTTATAAGTGAGCACTTTGATATGTGAGCGCTTATAAAAAGATCTTCCGTACGTTAATATGCGGGTCAATCATTAACAATGGGCGGTACCTCTCAGCAGGTTGTAAAGGATGACTGGTTAGAGCTTCAGCACTCTCCTTCCAGTGTAGGAAGTGCAGAGGAAGGTGTCACCTGCTCTAAGACTCAAAACCAATATGTAGCGGGCTGCAGTCAGGCATGTAGGTGAGGTGGCCAACCATAGGAGGACGTCAGGTAAGAAACGTGGACCTCTTTTCCCTTTCCTCCGTCCATTCTTATTCTCTCCTTACGTCTCCCCTTGGCTGGGATTAGGACTGGGTAGGGGCAGCCTATGCATGGTTAGGATGCCAATGGTAGCAACAAGTGTTTGTGGGCTGCTAAACGTTCTAACAAGAGACGGGTAAGGGGACAATATGTTACCTTACAAAACCAACATAGAGCCTCCTTCAAGACATAGAGTTCCAGAGAGAAAGTCTGGCTCAGGTAGAGGAGCAAAGGTCAATGCAATTCACAATAACGCACGTGACAGACCAGTCTTTCCACAATGTAAAAGATAGTTTATGGGTTGGGAATGTCTCCAGAACTTATGACCAGGTAAGAGAGGCTGGATAGAAAACGCTGAAAAAACCCACTAGTGCCCACACCAGCATGAAGTCTTGGTGATTTCGGCTATTTTTTTTTTTTTTTGGCAGATTTTATTTTTTGTAGCAGTCTTGGGTTTACCAAAAAAAAAGGACAGAAAAATACAGAAAGCTCCCTAGCCCACTCTCCCTTCCCTGCAGTTCCCTCTACTGTCTTGCATTTGTGTAGTCCATTCATGACGATAAACCAATATTAACGTATCAATATTAACTAAGACCCACAGTTCACATTAGGGTTTATTCTTTGCCTTGTGCAGTTCTCCAGATTTTAAGAAATGCATGACAGCCCATCACAGTCTCATACAGAATAGGTTCCCTGCCTGAAAATCCCAAGACCCACCTATTCTTTCTGTCCCTTCCCCACAAATCCCTAACAACCACCAGTCTTTCTTCCTAACTCTAGTCTTACCTCTTCTAGAATATAGTTGGAATTGGGCACAATATGGTCTTTTCAGACTGACCTCTTTCACTTAGAAATATACTTTTGAGATTTTTCCATGTTCTGTGACTGGACAGTGTATAATTTTTAACATTAATTAATATTATTTCATTATATGGATGTACTACAGTCTATTTATCCAGTTTGGTAGACTCACCAGCAAGAGAAGCGTGAGAAACCACAAAAAGGATGAGTGGAGGAAAAAATATCAAGGACATGAGAAAAGCAAGAAGACAGGAAGCTTTAGGGAAGCGGAGAAACAAGCTGGAGAGCTGAGCACAGAGGTTTAAGCAGGACAAGGGATAGTTCTATTGGTCAGTGTTCCATGAAAGAAGCCAGCCCTTGCCTGCCCTATGGACAGAATAAAAATCATATGAGCCCCAAACTGAGAATCCAACACATTGTAGACATCAAATGCATATTTATTGAGCCAAATCAGCCTCCTAAGAAACAGGTTCCCTAGACACCAGGTCAGTGACCCAAAAGGCCCTGCATAAGACATCCCAGGCCTCCCAGAGCTGCCTGCTCAGCTGAGCCTTTCTACAACACCGATGAGCAAAAGCTTCCCTGGGATGTGCTTCCCCTTTGCTCATCCTCGACCATGCTTATGAAGTGTCCTATGAATAGTAGCAAAGAATTCCTCTTTCAAATGTTCAGCACTGAAACATCTCTATCATACTCAGTGTCCATTGTGGAACAGGTGGCGGAAAGAATGTAAGAGCCAAAGGAAGGGCAGGACTCCTCACAATGCACTCTTCCAGACACAAAATGGCCTGGATATCCATAACCTGGGCAATGCCTGGCACTACCTACACAAGCCCATTATAATAGGAGGAAAACATGATGACATCCAAATAAAAGAGAGACTGATTGAGGGGGGAAGGGGATATGATGGGGAGTGGAACTATGAAGGGAAAAGGGGGGAGCCAGAGGGAATTATCATGGTTTATTGTTTATAATTATGGAAGTTGTCAAAATAAATTAATGCATAAAAAAGAAAAAAAATCCTCTTCCAACCTCATCACAAGGCAGCAGATTTAGCCCAAACAACTTCCATGAAATGAGACAGAGGAGAGAAATCTGGGTTCTGAAGTGGCTGTGAGAGGGCAAGGCACCAGCCGTGCCTCCCAGGTGTTCACGTTCGGGAGGGGGAACTATCCAGGCCAGGGTAGCAGTTCCACATGGTCATGTGGGAATCCAGCCCAAGGGCTACAGAACCACCTGCATGGCAGAATGGGGATCCCCAGGGAAGCTCAAGTCTGCCGGAACTTGCAGAATACAGAAACCTGAGAGTTAGAATTCACTTGCTCACTGACACCACCATGTGAAAAACTTTGTCACCCAGACCTGTGTCTTGGTTCAAAGTCACTACTCAAAAGTGGGTTCTCAGCCAGGACCCAGCGCTGATATTCCTTGATACCTGGATTGCTTTCTTTCTACCTGATGAAAATGGAGAATGAGCCCAGTAAGATAGGGTACTTTGCTTTGGAACTGTTCATATCCCAGCCTCTCATGACTTACACACACAGCACAGGCTAGAGAACACTTGAGAATGTCCTGACCCTGCCTCCACCCCCCCCAAAAAAGGGAATCTGGAGCCATTTTGCCAAAAGTTTCTTTACAGAGTAGAACCAATTCAGACATATATCTTATTCCTTGTCTCCCCAATTCCATTTGCATAACAAGAAAGTTCATTGTAGACAGTTCTTTAAACCTGTGTGGTACACACTGGGGGCACTGAGCTGAACAAGGAGTAGCTACCTCCCCTGCTCAAAGGCTCCTGAGTGTCAATACCCATGGAAGCAGGACATGCCCCTGATCAGGAGGGCCCAGGGTGATTCTGTGTGTGCCCCACGTATGTGCCACCTAAAGCTGTTCGAGCCAGAAGGTGGCAGAAGAAGCCCAAACAGCTTCCACGGACCCAGAGCCACAAGCACAAGGGAATTCAACTCGCATCTCAGCACAGCACCAGCCTGGGCAATAGCTGGCCTCTCCTAACAAAACCATGTCTAGCCACTTCTGCCCCAACTGGCTAGTCTCTCCTCGAGTATTTCTTTTATATATTTTCTATTTCTATTTATTTATTTGAGAGAGAGAGAGAGAGAGAACAAAAGGCAGATAGACTGAGAGAGGATGGATGTGCCAGGATCTCCAGCCACTGCAAACAAACTCCAAGACACATGCACCACCATGTGCATCTGGCTTACATGAGTATTGGGGAATCTATCCTGGGTCCTTAGGTTTAGTGAGCAAGCACCTTGCACATTAAGCCTCTCCAGCCCCCTTGAGCATGTCTTGCACATCTGTGTCATCTAGACAGGAGCAGAGCTCCTACCTGGAAGTCCTTTGTGCCTGGGACAGAGGTCCAACTCAGTGACAGAGCACTGACTAGCATGTACAAAGCATCGGAGTTCCATTTCCAGCACCTATTTTTTTGAAGGAAGTCTCTATATCCACAAATTTGTATGAGCAAGATACATTTGTGTCTTATAGGAATCTGCTTTTAAGGTATGTGTGCTTTGTGGGTGGTAACTAAATAGAATTTTCATCTTATTTTCATCTGCCTTCCTGTCTGGGAGGGATTGCTCATGAAAATTTAGGGCCAAGTCTAGCATTTAATAGTAGGGGGAGAGAGAGAAAGAGGAAGCAAAGCTGTGGGCCAAATGCCTCTGTCCTGGGAATGCGACTGTCACCACACAGAGCCCCTCTTCGCTCCTCTCACCCACACTTTCTCTTTGACTTTTTAGCATCCTTTCTAGACTCAGCTCCTTTGATCTTTTTTTTTTTTTTTTTCTTCGAAGTAGGGTCTCACTATAGCTCAGGCTGACCTGGAATTCACTATGTAGTCTCAGGGTGGCCTTGAACTCACTGCAATCCTCCTACCTCTGCCTCCCGAGTGCTGGGATTAAAGGCGTGCGTCACCACGCCCGGCTCTTCCTTTGATCTTCGTCTGTGCCCTTTCTTTCCCCCTTCACCCTGCATGGGTCAGCGACAGACATGAGAGTACATTCACATGTCTGTCTATGATGAAGGGGAAACCTCAGTGTGGGGCTCTGGGTCCCCCTAAAACTGGCAGGCTCAGGGAGAGAAAGTAAGGCATGAAGTCAAGAATAACACACAAAGGCTCTTTTGCAGAAGCTCTGAATTCCTAGGGACATCAAGGGACAAGCATGCATGACAGAGCAGGGCAGTGTCCTTGTCGTGTATAAACTGTGCTTCCTCGGATCACTCATAAGTCCTCTCTGTGTAAGTTCATCAAAGCATCACTGTGTATTAGGATAGACTTTGGCAATACAAAGATGAGTGAAATGGTCCACGTCCCCACGAAGCTGACAGGCGAGGTGGGTCGTGACGGTGACAAGTATGATGGGGTCTGTGATCTTAGGAGACATTGGGGCCAGGACTCGCATGAGAGGTCCTGGGACCAAACTACTGAGAGCTGGGTAGATTTCGTCAGGACTAACTAATCGGAACGATAAAGGAGGGAGGAGAAAGACTCCGGGTTGCCTATGTCTGGTGAAAGTAGCCCAGTACAAGACCAGAACCACTGTGGATGTGTGGTGATGATCAGAAGACTGGTCCAAGAGCTGAACCATGAAATGTGTTTTCCCCTGAGAGAAGTGAGAACTGGGACAGAAAGTCGGGGCTAAGCTGGGGTGCGCCGAGGTCAGGCAACAAGGCCGAGGCTTGAGGAAGACAATGCAAGGACTCTGCAGACAGGAAAGGCGTCCAGGCAGGTTTGCACTTGTGGAAGGGAAGTCCTGTCTGAAATGTGGAGATATTTAGAAAGGACCAGACAAGCTGGGCATGGTGGCGTATGCCTTTAATCCCAGCACTCAGGAGGCAGAGGTAGGAGGATCACCTTGTGTTCAAGGCCACCCTGAGACTACACAGTGAATTCCAGGTCAGCCCGGGCTGGAGTGAGACCCTACCTCAAAAAAACAATAAATAAATAAATAAATAAATAAATAAATAAATAAATAGAAAGGACCAGACAGAGTACACATGGGAAGGTGTTACAGTGAAACCGGCTGGAAATGGCTGCCCTCTGAAGTCTCTCTGCCTCCACACCTGGCACCTTGGGCTTCCTGGTGAAGAAGGCACATGGACGAGTCAGGCTTCCTTGAAAACAATGCAGTCCTTAATCACATCTCTGCTGGTGCTGTCAGCGACTACAGTAGTTTCATTTATCAGTCACCACCATGTTACTTTTTCTTCCTGATCAAAGCCAGCTTCTCCCAATATGTGTGCATTGCTAGGCTCGGGGACCCAATGGCCTGGCATTTCCTTGCTTTCTCTGTTGGAGAGAAGTTGCCTCTTTGGTTATGAGAAGTTACACAATCGCCACAACACGTGTTCTAGAACAAGGCATTGGGCCACGATAAGCTCACTAGGGAGAGATTATTGACCACAAAAGAACTCACTTACTCATCTCTTTATTATTTGCTCAAATGGAGTTTTACTTTCAAAAGGAAAGCATCTGATTACCCCAAAGCATTTTTTAAAATATTATGCTTAGAAAAGAATATTACAGAAGAAATTCCCTTTCATTTGCTAGTGTGTTACACTGGAGAGTACTCGATTGCCCTGTAATTCAGTTTACATGTGTAAAATGGAATACTTTCTTCTGGTTCACTGAGGCCACCGTAGCTAAGGGGCTCAAATGATGGGGAAAGCGTTGTCTCTCCCGTCCAGAGGCTAGAGAGCTAACGGTCTGCCCCTGTCTTCATCTTCATAGGCCACATGTGCTTGCATGTGTAACCATATCTGCATAGTCCCTTTAAACAAGTCATGCTGGATTAAGGGCTTCCCCAATGGCATCAACTTAATTAATGAAATTGCAATGACCTAAACTCTACGTAAGGTCCCATTATGAGACACCAGGTGTTCGGACCTCCATGTAAGAACTTAGTGTGCGTTGAGGGACATGGTTTAGCCTAACCCTCTAATAGAGGTTTTTTTTTTTTTTTTTCCAGAATTAATTGAGACAACCCCTGTAAAGCACTGAAAACAGTACCTGGCACCTGTGTCTCAAAACGTTAGATTATGCCAGGCTCAGGTAAAAAGTCCCAGGATATCAGGATGTTTTGAGACGTAGCTGGCATATACCTGGGCGGGCTCACGAGCCAGCGAAAGCCGTGGCTTTTGTAATCTGGGTCACAGCCAATGCAATGCGAAGAGGGGATTTCCAACCATACTCCTGGCTAAAAGGTACAGAGCAAGAAGGGGTAGATACAAGGAGGTATGACTTTTCTTCTCCCTTTTCTCCAAGCATGGACATTATATGATCCAGTTAACCCAGGGAGGGGGACAGCAGCCGCCATTTCCCTCAGAAGAGAACCAGTAAAGGCGCAGTGCACGTGAGGGCCCCACAGGAGCCAGTGTCCGAGGCTCACCCACGGGGGCCAGGTGAGGGCTACCATGCTGAATCTTAGAAAGACATCCACTAGAACGCCTCCTGGATGGGGTGAACTCGGGCCACCTAGGGGATCAGATGACGTGAATGAGTGTTTACTCACCCTAGATCCCATCAGACTCAGCCTTTGTAAAAATAAATAAGGTGTGTTGATTTTCTTTTTTGTGCAGATGGTTAAACAAATCAGGTGGCACAAAATGAATTCTAGGTAAAGGGGAGACGCAATATCAGAGGTCCAGCTGTTGAGCACAGCGACAGCTGCGGTTTGGGCCCAGCACGCTGCTTCTTAGAGAGGCTCCAGCAGCCCTCGGTGGCAGCGGTTAGAGAATCACACCTCCCTGGCAAAAAGGGCAGCTGACTGACACAATAGGCCAAAGTCACACTGAGCCACCCGCTGGGAAATCACAGAGAGGCTCAGATGGCACTGCCTGCCCTGTGACTGACTCATCGCAGCAGCCTAGACTCCCTGACCTCCACCGCCAAGGTATGGAGCTTCCTTCCTTTAGCTCTGGAATTCCTGTGTCTCCTTTTACTGGTGAACAAGCAGGCTGCTGGTTCCAATACAAAAACCCCATCTGCGGGACAAGAGGCTTGCTCTGATTCTGTTGCCTCAAAGCTCCCTGACCTGGAGCAAGGGACTTAACCTTTCTGGCTTAATTTCTCACTTCTTCTATTATTTGAGGGGCTTGGAATGATGGCAATCATGTACTCTTCTGGCTGAAAGGAATTTTAGGGATCTAGTCCAATTTTGTGAATAAGGAAGCTGAGATTAAGGAATTAAGAAGTGTGGTCAGTCGTAGAGGTAATGGAGAGTGAAGAGTCTGCAGGTGAGTTCTTGACTCCCACCTGGGACCCAGCCCATTAAGACCAGTGTTCCTTCTATTTGTGCTGGTGTCAGGTACTCACATTGACCCTGGTAAAGCTCTGGAAGCAGGTATTCTAATGCCCACTTCGCAGACAAGCAAGGTCTGTCCAAGGTCCTCCGGTTGCCGAGTGGAGGAGCCAGACCCTTGCTAGTCTGCAGTACTTCCTGTTGCACACCTGCTGTCTCTAGTTGCCTTCACACACACCTCCACAGGTTCCCCGTTTTAGGCTGGCACCAGTCCCAGAAGGAGCGAGGACCTGATTCTTGAGAGCAGACAGGTTGGTCACAGAGCTAGGGATCAACAAGAATTCTCAGCAACTGCAGAACAGTAATAATAAACTTCCCAGAAACAAAACAAAACAAACAAAAAAACCTATTCTTCAGTGAATCAAAGAGATGCTTAAGCAAGAATACTGTATAATCTGATGCCATAAGTTGTCTAACTGAAGGTGGAACAAAATATAGGAGCACCCTACTGCAGGTGGGTGCTCCCTAGTGAGGGGTTTATCCTGGCTCGGTCACCCCCCACATCCCCTCACTGTCCTTGGCCTAGAGGGCCAGCTGTATCAGAACACAGGTGCCCTGAGGAGCACCAGCACCTCTCAGAATCTTAGGGAAAAGTTGCTACTTTGGGGTAAACTGAGGCCTCAGCAAGGTGTAAATGCCCCCCCCCCCCAGGTGACAAAGATACACCCTCCAAAGAGCTCTCCAAGGTGAGTCCAGATTAATTTCCAATATGGATAGCTTGTCATCACTAGACAGTATAAAAGCAAATCCTCACAAACACCAGGCCCGTGTGGCTGACTCTGAGGACAGGCTACCTGGTCCTTGTTACCATAGTTCCACCCGATAGAAATATAAGCCACGGGTGCTATTTTGAATTTTCTAGAAAATTAATTGAATTTTCCGGTGAGATTAACTTTAATGGTATATCTTATTCATTCAAATACTCTCTGAATATCATTGTAACATATAAGAGTTATTAGTAAGGTATTTCTCATTCCCTTTCTCACACTGACCCTTTGAAATCTTATGTCCATATCACATTGACAGTGAGTGCCTCACTGGTACCAGCTATATTTCGAATACTGCAGAGCTAAATGTGATGATCACCTACCATCCAGGAAAGTGCAGTGTTACAGAGAAAATCCCATCGAGGTTCAGTGCATGCCTTGAGCTCTACAGTGTCTAAAGTCTCCAGCCCATACATTTGATGGGTCTGAGAGGACTGACTGGTTGAGAACACTCATTCTGGGTTGTTTTTTTTTTTTTTTTACCTTTTTAATTTACTTATTAGAGAGAGAGAGAGAGAGAGAATGGGTGCACCAAGACCTCTAGCCACTGCAAACAAACTCCAGACGCATGTGCCATCATGTGCATCTGGCTTAGGTGTGACCTGGAGAATTGAACCTGGGTCTTTAGGCTTCTCAGGCAAGTTCCTTAACCGCTAAGCCATCTCTCCAGCCCAGGAACACACTCACTCTGCTCCAGATGTTTTGAACAGAAACAGATGCAGCAAAATATAGTCCCAGTTCCCCTCTCCCCTCCCATCCTTCACCATAAGCGTCAAAGGCCTGGTCTCAGCCAGATACTTGGACTGCTTCAGTCCTTGACACGCCTCCATCTCCAGTCTCAGCACTGGACACATGGGATCCAATACTTGCCTCCTCCTGGAACCAGAGTTTTAGTGTTAATTATTAATAACCAAACAAATTCACAGCTAGTCTTCCTGTGGGCATTTTCTCGAAGCCCATGTTGAAGAGGACTTTGTCCCCATTAGATTCCTCTTCTGAGTCCAAGGCAGAAGGACATGCCAACAATGGGCCTTTAATTTTTTCTGAAAGAGTCCCAAGCCAAAGAACCCAGGGAAACTCTTTCTAGGAAAAAGAATGTTCCAACATGACTCTCGCTCGAGAAGGTGCTTGAGAGAATAAAAAACCACACTGCCTTAGAGGAAACTGGGGTAGCCTGACCTGGCCTATGGTATATTTTGAAAGAATTTCATGTACCGCATCCATTGATTATAATTGAAGGTCAACATTCGGAAGAGTTAGTTTCCTTGTCATATAGATCCAAGGTTATGAAAGCGATACACCCTGGAATTTGAGTTGGAAGAGATGTGAGAAGCGGTCCTGTCCTTCCTCGATACGCAGGAGAAAGAAGGACAAGGGCTGAGTCTAAAGAGCAATAGAAATAACTGGCAGCCCAGTGAGCTTCCTAAAGGACACTTCATGATGGCCAACACTTGTTTCTGGAAAGTCCCCCTAGTAGTTCCTTGAAGTTTCGTTTGTATGAAACAAAACTGTCTTGTTGATGTAACACAGAGTTACATTTTGGCCTAAGTCACACCAAATTATCATCACTCTAAACTAGTAACACCTCCTTGCTGAGCATAGCTATCCGGCTCGGCTGTTTCCACACATGCAGCTATCAGATGGCCCGCCCCAAGAGTGCTTGCATTCTCCGGCAAGTTGAATAAGCACATGTGAAATGCTAAGAACTCTACTGCTTCACCTCACCCATAGCCTTGCATGAGGAGCATATTTGACCAAGTAAAATCATGGCCTGTAATAAGGGAGGAAGAGAAGGTGAGGCACAGGCAGGGCTGTCCTACGGCAGATGCAGAAGCTGAGGGTCTGTGGGGTACAATGGAGCCAGGACCGTGACAACTTAATCTTCCAACGTAAGGCAAATGCTCTTCTGCAGGAACATCTTTTTGTAAAAATATTTCATTGGAGAGAGAGGGAGAGAGAGAGAGAGAATGGGCACACCATGGCCTCCAGAAAATGGACTCCAGATGCATGCACCACCTTATGCATATGGCTTACATGGGTCCTGGAGAATTGAACCTGAGTCCTTTGGCTTTGTAGACAAGTATTTTAACCTCTAAGCCATCACTTCAGCACCAGGAACATCTTTTCATCAGGCACTGGCTGACCATCATCAGGAATTCTGTCTTCCCACAGGGATCTAAGAAAGCAATATCTTTGTAGGCAAAGGCACAAGGAAATTTCCAACCTTTCAATGGTCATTTGTTTGTCGTTGTTGTTGTTGTTTCTTTATTATTTTTGTTTATTTTATTTATTTATTTGAGAGCAACAGACAGAGAGAGAAAGAGACAGAGAGAGAGAGAGAATGGGTGCACCAGGGCCTCCAGCCACTGCAAACGAACTCCAGATGTGTGGGCCCACTTGTGCATCTGGGTAATGTGGGTCCTGGGGAATAGAACCTCGAACCTGGGTCCTTAGGCTTCACAGGCAAACACTTAACTGCTAAGCCATCTCTCCAGCCCAAGGTTTTGTTTTTGTTTTGGATTTTTTTTTTTTTTTTTGAAGTAGGGTCTCACTCTAGCCAAGGCTGACCTGGAATTAGTCTCAGAGTGGTCTCAAACTCACAGCAATCCTCCTACCTCAGTCTCCTGGGTGCTGAGATTAAAGGCATGCACTACCACGCCTGGCTGTAGCTAGTTTCTTATACTCTATTTATATGCTATTTTTTTTCAATAATAAATAAATTGAAATCATCTTAGGCATGCCTTCTTTCACTTGGACAAAACTAATATTTTGAAATCTCTCTGGCTGAATGAGTGAGTTGGAAGGAGCAGTTTGTGAGGTTCTTCAAGCACCATGCTTCTGGCTCTTCGCTGAGATTTGTCAGCCCAGAAACCGGAGGCTGTAACACTCTGCTGGTCTCTGGGCTGTGAACCTAAAGCAAAGTAATCACATCCTCAAATGTGTCTGTAGCCAACCTCGGGGAACTAAACACAGGGCCAGAATTTCACCTACGCTCTGTGGCCTTTCTCCCAGAAAGAACTGAGGAGTGAACCATGAGCTTAAGGTGCAATTTCTGAGTCCTGGAGTTCCCCAGCTTTTGGTTAAATTACATGAAGCAGATATGATGGTATGCTCGAGAGAGAGGGAGAGAGCTGGTCCTGGCATAAAGATTCACTTAGTGATCACAGAAAACGTGCTCTGGGCCTGTCAGCCTGTTTTAGAAGACCTGAAGTTTAAGGCCATTAAGCTTAAGAGTCCTTTATCCTGTCCTTTAACAAGAGACATTGGCAACTCACAGTATGTCCAGTAGAGGGCAATAAGAAAATAGACTGAGAAGTCCAGAGAATGTGAGGAGGAATTAGGGTATTTGCCCCAGGGGAAAAGGGGCCTCTTTAAAGAACCATCCTATGATGAGGGAGAGGAGGGAGAGAAGCAGGAGCCTCACTTTTGCAAATGATCAGTGTAGGAGTATGGTCAGGTGTTTATGGAATGGTAACTTTTCTGTCAGTTAAAGCAGCAACCCAGACCTCTGCAAGACAGTGCCTTTTCTCATCAAGTGATGTTTTTGCACGAATGCTGAGGAAAAGGGAGCACCAGCCAGGGCGTTGAAGAGGGACAAAAGAATCTCTCAGGTTGTCCCTGACTTTGAGGATTGACTTTGTGGTATTTTAAGTGGATGGACAACAAGGGTGGGTTTATGATCCTTGTGTTCCATAAACTATAATTTCCTACGTTAGACATCTCACCCTTAAAAAAAAAAGAAAAGAAAAACAAAACCCTAAGAAATGAGAAAGTTAGGAAGCTTTCAGGGTATTTTAAAAGTATGTTCTGAGAAGACAATGGGTCAGAAAAGGTACGGTGGTGCGGGTAAGATCACGGGCTGTGGAGGGTGAGCCCACAAAGCTCTAAGTCCTGCCTTGTGCTTCTCAGGTCCTATGAATGGGACCAGGTTACATGGATGACTTGCAGCACTGCCTTTGTGTGGAGATAGACATGATAGCCTTTGTCTCCTGCTCATACCACTAGTCTGCAATCACTTATTGTACCCCAACCATGCCTGATATGCAACAAGCATTCAATAAGGGCTAGCGATCGATTTGTTATCAAAGGAGAGGTCAGGATTGTTTTGTAGGCCCGTGAGAGAATTGTAAACAGCATGACACCCACTTGCAACAAAGAGAACATATTTGATACATTCCCTAAAGAAAAGTCAAATTGAATGCTTTTTTTTTGTTATAATGGATAGTTTTTTATTTTTTATAATTAACAACTTCCGTGATTGTAAACAATATCCCATGGGAGTTTCCTCCCTCCCCCCACTTTCCCCTTTGAAACTCTACTCTCCATCATATCCCCCCCCAATCAGTCTCTCTTTTATTTTGATGTCATTTGATGTCTTCTCCTCCTATTATGATGGCCTTGTGTAGGTGGTGTCAGGCACTGTGAGGTCATGGATATCCAGGCCGTTTTGTGTCTGGAGGAGCACATTGTAAGGAGTCCTACCCTTCCTTTGGCTCTTACATTCTTTCCACCACTTCTTCCGCAATGGACCCTGAACCTTGGAAAGTGTAATAGAGATATTGCAGCGCTGACCACTCCTCTGTCACTTCTTCTCAGCACCGTGATGCCTTCTGAGTCATCCCAAAGTCACTGCCATCTGAAAAGAGAAAGTTCTCTAACAAAAAAGAAGTGAGAGTAGAATTAATATATGGGTATGAACATTATAAGAGAAGTGCTTACTGGGCAGTTTGATGAGCATAGTATATACATTTAGACAGACAGCAGCAGACATTACACCCCTAGGGCTCATGACTACCCCTGTTGTAGGTTTTCAGTATAGGGATGCATTCTCTCCCATGGAGCGGGCCTCCAGTCAAATTAGAGGGCAGTTGGTTTCCCCCATAACAGATGTGCCACTATTGCACCCATTGGCTCATTTGGCCTGGTTGGCCAAATTATAAGGCTTGCAGTGTCCACTGTTGAGTATCTTCACTGGTGATTTCTCTCCCTCCCATTGAACTGCATGCAGCATGGCTTTTTCCAGCTTTCTGTCAGCTGGTCTACATGGAGGAGGTTTTCAGCTCAGCTCCAGCAGGATTTCTCAGTGAACTTGCAGCCCAAGTATGTGGAGTCTTCAGCAATAGGCTCTTGTCATCTATTGCTGGTGGGAAACCAAGGGCCTTGGCAATGGCCTATAATGTTTTGAGAGCATCAAGGACCTCCCTGGCCAACAACTCACTGGAAGGTATCCCATCCCTGGCACTGAAAATTTTCTAGTAACAATCTGTGGTTCCTGAGTGTTCCATTGTTCAAAACAGTACGTTTCTATATGACTTATTTATATCCT
The DNA here is from genome assembly GCA_036346955.1 of Dipus sagitta. Lineage (NCBI taxonomy): Eukaryota > Metazoa > Chordata > Mammalia > Rodentia > Dipodidae > Dipus > Dipus sagitta. The sequence continues at coordinate 96,993,501 of CM070782.1, read as the reverse complement.
CTTAGATTTTGATTAGCCCTCCCTCCACCTTTCCTTTACTCAACTCTTCCCCTGACCTCAATTAGGCCTTTTCACCTGTTCTTCTACTTACATATATACAATACCATCCTATTAAGACCCCCTCCCTTCCTTCCTATTCCCTTTATATCTCCTTTCTAGCTTACAATTGATACTTTTTAATGAATGCATACATCAGAGATGATAAAGCCTGTTGATAGAATGAATGGCATCTTGTTTATAGCATAAAGGAAAAGCAAATCAAGTCCAGTGGGGGACTTTTTTTTTTTTTTTTTTTTTTGGTGTGACGCTCAAAAAGAAACCTCACTGGACTTCCACTGTTCACTGTGGCTTTATCTTGGCCTCTTAATCCCTAGAGAAGCAATATGAAAGTCTCCACTGGAGTCTAAAAGCTCTGCTGTCCTGGGTGATGCTGCCATGGCCTTTTGCTTGTCGATCTGGTGCCTTCTACTAGGAATTCTGTCCTCAATGCAAGACACACCTAGGCAACCAGGGAGGAAAGGGAGAAAGCCATGGGAAAGGGCCTGAACTTCTCTTTCTGGACACTGCCTGATGGCACTGAGAGGGTCTACTGGGGATCTCCGAGCCTTTTATCCCTCCCCGGTGCTTTTGAGTTCCCAGGCTCTAGAACCCACGGAGGTGACAGCTCGTGGCATGACGAAGGGAACCGTCACAAATGTTTCTCTCGAGACAGATTATGCAGCTCTGGAGATCCTGCCTGTGCCTTTGTTCCATTGAACTGGCTCACTCTGGGAAACAGCAGAGGCCTCCTGCCGTCAAGCAGAACGCTTTCCAGGGCTGGGAGTGACACCACTCTGCTTCAGTGTGAAACAAGGCAGCTCAGTCCGACACTAAATGCTCAGATGAGTGTGGCGGGACAAGCTCATTGTTCATGCTTCCAGTCGATACCACAACACCACAGATGACGCTGGGCGGTCTCTTTGGAAACAGACCGATGCCAAGAAGAAGCAATTCAATGAAAGCTTCCTTTCATTTTGGATTTTCTATAAAACCATCACTATTGAAAAATGCTAAAAAACTGTCTGCTTCATTAGTATGCTCCAGGGGCGGGTACAGCACTTGGGCAAAATGTGCTAATCATCTACTCATATCCATTACCAAGGACTCATCTAATTGCTATATTGATTCCAATCCTCAAGTTTTAAGTAGGGGGTGAAACATGATCTTAGAATCTCTCAGTGTATGATAAAAATCATCATGTCTGCCCTTTTCTTTCTTGCTTCTTTCTCTTGTTGCTCTCTCCTTCTTTTATTGTTTATGGCGCTAGCATTTGAAGCTATCCTGAATGGAAACCAACCTGCTACATAAAACATTGCCTAATTTGTAGAGAGAAAACTGTGTCTTTGTTGACAGGAAACCTTAGCTTATAAAGGCACCATTTGGTCAGTTATCTATAGGTTTTGTTTCTTTATAAACATTGCAAATAAAAGCAATAATATGTTTTTATTTTATATAGCACATACAAAGCTTTCATTGGTCTAGAATATTTTACATACTTACCTGTGCAGAACAGCCACAGAGGCTCTTGACATATCATGGATCCTCATGTCAGTCGCTCTCTGGTAGAAAGAACAGCACCCCAAAATTCCACAGGAGAGAGTGAGCCTAATGCCGTGGGATATCCTCAAAGTATCAACTCAACTACATGTGAGAACTTTTCAGTCCTACCTAACAACTTTTAAAAGCCTTAAACTAGCTCTCAGGGCTATTAGAGAAATACTTCCAGAAGTGTCACAAAAACACCAAGAAAAGAGGCAACACACACGACTTGTACTCAGCCACACGGAATCCGTGTGGTCGCCACAAATGTACTTCCCTCCAAAAACCTTTCCTACCAAATAGAGCTATCAGAGCAAGTCCCCTTTGCAATCATAAAAAAGGGGAAATTATTGGGTCAAATTATTTCAGGCTCTTATTTCACTTTTTTTTTCCACAAAGAATTGTACTTAATTTACAAATGAGTTCTGCTATTAGCAGAATTGAATAGTAACAGATGGTGCTATTAAATCTATTAGGGATTGAGGGAGTACTCTTAGAAAAATAAGTCTGAGTAGCAGTTCTCACTTCATAGGCATCTGCCTATAAATGTTTCTGAATATAATTATACAATAAATAATTTGAAATGAGTACCAGTGCACAGAGCCTCCCCGACAATCTTACTGAAATCAGGGGTGCTGAGTGAATCTCTCATTGTTCCTTTGCCTCCTGAAAGGTGTGGCTCATCATTATAGTAAGCAAAATTCCAGCTAACCTCTAATGCCTAATTAATATAAAACAATGCTACAGTTATTCAGCATGACTTTGATAAATTTTAGCTCCTAATAAGATTACTCTTAATAGAATAAATAAACATGCCTGTGGGATTTCATTGTAAACTTCAACAGAGGTTTGCTGGTGGCTACATATCCAATGATATCTGCCACTTAGTTATTAGGACACATTTTCATTCCTACAAAACTTTAAGAACTTGACATTTTAGGACTTGAGTAAGTGTGTATTAGTCATTACTTTTGTCTAAAAACAGATTTGTTTGCAAAATATATATGTATTTTTTTAGAGAGAGATAATTGGCACACCAGCCACTGAAATCAAACTCCAGATGCTTGTGCCACTTAGCAGGCATGTGTGACCTTGTGCTTGCCTCACCTTTGTGTGTCTGGCTTACATGGGATCTAGAAAGTTGAACATGGGTCCTTAGGCTTCACAGTACTTATTTTATGAGCAAGAGAGAGGGAGAGAGAGAGAGAATGCCAGGGCTTCAAGCTGCTGCAAATAAATGCCAGACACATGTGCCATCACGTACACCTGGCTTTGCATGGGTACTGGGGAATCGAACCAGGGTCCTTTGGCTTTTCAGGCAAGCACCTTAAACACTAAACCATCTCTCCAGCCCTTATTTTTCTAATATTTTATTTATTTGTTTATTGGAGAGAGAGAGAGAGGAAGAGGCAGATAGAGAGAGAGAACGGGCATGTCAGGGCCTCCAGCCACTGCCAACAAACTCCAGACACATGCAACACCTTGTGCATCTGGCTTATGTGGGTCCTAGGGAACCAAACTGGGGTCCTTTGGCTTTGCAGACAAGTGCCTTAACTGCTAAGCCATCTTCCCCACCTGAAAAGAGCCTTTAAGGGACATACTCACCATCTAAACTGTAACAGCTAGCACTGGCAAAGCTTCGCCATGTGCTGGACATTGTGGGCACTAGGGGTAGGGACATGAAGAAAGCTCACTCCTTGATGGATTGGGGCTTTCTCTGCAGAGATTTGGAGGACAACCTGGATGGAGTTAGGTGAGGGAAGACTCTGGCATTACAAGTAGCGTCAGTGAGCTGTGAGGGATAGTGTTCGTTAGGTATGAAGGTCCTCGAGACTTCATCCTGAGCACAGTGGAAGTAAGCAAAAGAGCAAATCAGGGTGAGGAAGTCACTGGAAAGATCCCAAGATGAACTCAGTATTGAAGAAGGATTCACGATTGATAGAGTGTTTCACCAGGTGCATGTACCAAGAAATGCTATTTTAAAATCTTTAGAAAAAAAATAAAAATGTATTTACATAGCACTTCTAAGGCTGGATTATATTTGCACTCTTTCTCTTTAATTTTGTTCAATTGGCATTATGGATATTGATAATAGTGCCTTGTCATTTTTTTCGTAAATATGTTATCTTCTTTTTTTTTTTTTTTTTTTTTTGAGGTAGGGTCTCACTCTAGCTCAGGCTGACCTGGAATTCACTATGGAGTCTCAAGGTGGCCTTGAACGCACAGCAATCCTTCTACCTCTGCCTCCCATCTTCTGGGATTAAAGGCATGCACCGCCATGCCCAGCTTGTTATCTTCTTTAAATATTGTATTCACAAAAAGATCCCATGCATTTTTGAATGTGGTTTTGATATGTTTATAGACAAAGATATTTTCTACCAGACTATGCTTTGTTTCCATAGTTCAACAGGATAATTTAGCCACTCTAAATTCACATTAGCAAAATTTTTCAGTGTTCATCTGTGCCATTACATTTTATGTAAACTCAGATAGCACAGTATCTGACACTATGCTCTAAACCATCTCTTCTCTGCAGCATTCCTTATGGGCAGTGAGAATTTTCTGTACATGCAGATAGATTCTATAAATGTGCACTCTACTTGTGAGCTAGTTCTTTCATGGTCCATGTGACTATCTTTATTCTCTATGAATCATGCAAACTGCAGGTGTCTGCCTCTTCATGTGAGGTGCATGGTGTTTATGACTTGTTCAAAGGCAAGCACGCTCAGTGCTAAGGATAAGTGGGGAGAAGATCTCCTGAGTGTGACTATGTTCCCTCATATCAACTTCTCTGAATGCTCAGTGCGTCACTGAATGGAAAATATCTGGTTTCAAAAACTAACCTTTGAAATAAAAAAAATTTTAGTGAGAAGGCTAGAGAAATGGCTCAGCTGTTAAGGTCCTTGCCTGCAAAGCCTAACAACCCAGGTTCAATTCCCCAGTACCTGCGTGAAGCAAGATACAAAGATGCATCTGAAGTTCATTTGCTCATTCATGCTTGCTTCTTTCTTTCTCTCTCTCTCCCTCTCTCCCTTCTTCCTGGAAAATAAATAAAATATTTTTAAAAAATTTAATAGGTATAGGATCTAAATGGGAATTTCTCCAAAAGTGACATTCAAATGCCTAATAAGGAAGAACAGAAGATGCTCAGCATCCTAATTCATTGGGCAAGTGCAACTCAAACCACAACGAGTCATCTCATGGCTACTAACGAGATCTATTGTGGTGGGAAGGACATAGTCTTACCAACATGGGGACACAGATATGGAGGTATGAGCAGCCAAAAAGCCACAAAGGAAATTCTCTTCTGTGAGCCCAAGTAAGATATTTGGAACCAGGGCTTCTGAGGAGATTGGCACACCTGTGTCAAGTGATTGGCCTGGGCTTTGTGAAGGGGTCCACCCATGCCTGGGTGGCACATGCACTCAGGAGAGATCTGATTGCCTGAGATGAGCAGACACTGAACTCTAGTTCTGCGCTGAGGGAGGCAGGGTGAGAGGGAGGAGAGGTGAGAAGCCACAGGCTGAGATAAGACAGGATTATTCTCACATGAGCCTTCCCCTAGCTGTCTACCTAACTATCATGCTAACTAGTTCCTTCTCACTGGGGTCTCACTTTACCCCAGACTGACTTGGCTCTCACTCTGTCCTCTCAGGCTGGCCTTGAACTCAGTGATCCTCCTACCTCAGCATCCTGAGTGCTGACATTAAAGGTGTGCACCACCACGCCTGGCTTCTTTTCTTTCTTTCATTTTGTTTTAGTATTTTCTGTATGCAGTGAGTATGGCATAGTTGAGCAAGAAAAAGAGAGTGCATAAGCCTGTTGCATAAGAAAGTATTCTTTGTGATCAGACCACTAGAGGGAGGGTAGTGTTTTGAAATCTTCTGAATGTCCCACTTGAGATCAGCCAGCATTGGGGAAAGTTCCTCACTAATGTAGGCATCCTATGCAGAGCAGCTTGGCATAGGTTTAGAAATGCCAAGGTTTAGAACACTTGTTCTTGGTTTTCTGAAGATAAACCAGACCTCTTTCCCCCTGCTTGAGAATTACTACCTAAGACTGAGGTCTTCATTTGCATTCTACATGAGCCACTGCACAGTGGACCTAGTGCAAGTATTTCTACTACCTATCTATCTATCATCCATCTATCTATCTATCTACCTATCTATCTATCGATCTATCTATCTATCTACCTACCTACCTATCATCTATCTTTAACTCACATGTATAAAAAGCAGTAATTAAATCAAATTGAAAAGTCAAAAACTAACTTCAAAATTACCTTTGAATTATATCCCATGAATAGAGCATATAGTATTGACAAATATCAGACCCACCCTTATCTCTCTGAGCCTATGGTCAAATAAAGCAGGAGCCCAAAAACTTCTATTCCAGGAAGAGCAAGTCCCAGAGGCTTTTTGGTACTCAGGGTAGACATATTACCCATAGCTTCCTGTCAGACAAGAATCTTTTTTTTTTTTTGAGGTAGGGTCTCACTCTAGCCCAGGCTGACCTGGAATTCACTATGTAGTCTCAGGGTGGCCTTGAATTCATGGCGATCATCCTACCTCTGCCTCCTGAGTGCTGGGATTAAAGGCAGGCGTGCACCACCACACCTAGCCAGACAAGAATCTTATCCTAAGAGAGTGTGCAAGGGCAAAGTCAAACAGATAGAAACAAGGGCTGGTCATATTATAGGAGTTTAGAGGTCAGAACAGAATAGTTTGTTGTGGGACAGAGAAAAGGAATTCATTAAAAAGAATCAACTAAAAAGGAAGGAAGGGAGGAAGGAAGGAAGGAAGGAAGGAGGGGTACAGCGGCAAAGGATGGGAATAAGGCAAGCAGACCGTTTTATTTTTTAAGGCTAACTTCTCTGGGGATCATGTTAAGGACAATTGCAATGATGAACAAAAAGTACAGGCCAGCCGGGTGTGGTGGCGCACGCCTTTAATCCCAGCACTTGGGAGGCAGAGGTAGGAGGATCGCCATGAGTTCAAGGCCACCCTGAGACTACATAATGAATCCCAGGTCAGCCTGGGCTAGAGTGAGACCTTACCTCAAAAAAAAAAAAAAAAAAAAAGTACAGGCCAATTTTTTAAAACTTTAAAACTCAACATCATATTTTTTACCCACCATCTTATTCACATGGTGAAAATCCAAAATGTATTTATCATATTTTCAGAGAACCATTTCCTGAACCAGAACTCATTTCCCCTTAAATAGAAATATTAACGTTTTTCTTAAGACATAATTTCCACCTGTTACCTTAAAAGAGAAAGTACATTCTAGAGCAGAAAAAAAAGGCATCGCTAGTCTCCACTATTCATCTCCTTTAAGAGATAACGGTGTCTCCATGGGACAGGGGCCCTGCAGGAGACAGGACAGCTCAAGAACTTGAGTGAGGGCTGGAGAGATGGCTCAGCAGCTAAGGAATCATCTGGAAAGCCAACCGGCCTGGGTGTGATTCCCCAGTACCCATGTAGAGCCAGATGTACAAAGTGGTGCACGTGTCTGGAGTTCATTTACAGTGGCTAGAGGCCCTGGCACACCTATTCTTGTTCTCTCTCTCTATCTCTCTGCTTGCAAATAAATAAATAAATAAATTTTAAAAGCAACTCGAGTGCAAGATTTAAAGAGGCAGAATTCACTGTCTGGTGAGCACTAATAGACTAGGCAGAGGACAGCTCCGGTTCATCATGAGACTCAAAAGGCAAAAGGACTCCTGCATGCAGTCCATACATGCAGCTCAAAGCAGGAAGTAAGACAGGAAGCAGGAAGAAAGGAAGGGCGAAATGAGAACATTCCACTCAGAGGTTCCCGCGCCTCGCAGCCGGTGGTCTTAACTGTTCACCACGTCCCGTTTTGATCACTGCAGTACGTCCCTGAGGCCCAGTGCCTGTCTGGAGACGCATAGGGCACACACTCTGAAAGCATGTGGCTTGTACTTTACTTTGTCGATGATTTGAAAATTGTAAGAACACGCTCATGGCAGACCCTCATGCGAAGCCACCAATTTGCTGTGACTAGAAAACAAAACAAGAGAAAGCGGAGAATAAGTTAGTGAATATACAGCATGGCTTTGCTCTGATTTAAGAAGGCTTGGTGCTTCAAAATTCATTCTTGGGCTGGAGAGATGGTTTAACTAGTTAACGCATTTGCCTGTGAAGCAAAAAGCTCAGGTTCGATTCCCTAGGCTCCACATAAGCCAGATGCACAAGGTGGCACATGTCTGAAGTTCATTTTCAGCAGCTGAAGGCCCTGGCATGCCCATTTTCTCTCTCTTTCTATCTGCCTCTATCTCTCTCTCTCTCTCTCAAATAAATTTAAAAAAATTTTAGATGTTTGAAAGACATTTATTTAAAAAATTCATTCTTGGATGAGATTTCTTTTTCATTACACACAAAAAATATTTTTAAATAATAAATGTTCTTTAAAATGATATCTCCAAGAATGAATTGAGGATGACTTACAAAATATAGTTTTGTTTCTGAGACTGATTTAATTTGTTTAATGCGATTATATCTCCATTTGCATCCATTTTAGATACATAAAATTATATCCACACAGATGGCATGAAAGCAGAAGCCAAACAACCTAGGGGGACAAAAGAAAATGCAGGAAGTGGAGGGGGAGAAGGGGAAGAATAGTGTGAAACAAGGGAAATGTGCTCAAGGTATATTATGTATGCCTACGAAAATAGCCTGATGTAACTCTGTGTGAGAAATTAAATTTTAATATGTTATGGATTTTATTTACTTACTGCAACCAAACAAAATTACTTAAAATTTGAACCTGGATATCATGGTGAACATTGATAACAGTGCTATAGTCAGAACAAATACCCTGCATTGTTTGTGTGTGTGCTTTAATTAATTAATTTTTTAGAAATATTTTTAAATATTTATTTATTTATTTATTTATTTATTTATTTATTTATTTGAGAGAGAGAGAGAATGGGTGCACCAGAGCCTCCAGCCACTGCAAACGAACTCCAGACACATACACCACCATGTGCATCTGGCTTACGTGGGTTTGGGGGAGTTGAACCTGGGTCCTTAGGCCTCACTGGCAAAAGCCTTAACAGCTCAGCCATCTCTCCAGCCCTCAAATGATTGGTTATTTTAAACATATTGTATATTGGTCGTATTCCCATGGGGGTTATACTGTTGGGTTCCCTCTCCCTGACCCCTGAGGGCCCTCCTCAATGGGGATCGTGAGTGCACCAGTCTCGGGAAGCGGGGGTATGGCGACAGTACCTCCAGATAGTTGTCCCTTGGAAAGACATTTTGAGAAATTTAAACTTTCCAAATCTATATATTCAGTGTCGCATACCCCAGCTGTGATCCAACAGCCTTGCAGCATCATGGACCAGTCCTTAACTCTCTTTGGCGTATTTCCTCTCTGTTCCAGGAGCAATCATCCATCTGCCCTAAATTAACCCGGGTCTGGCTTAAGCTCCTTCTCCCCAGTTCCCCTAATTCCCCCTGCACCCCATTACCAGTTCAGAATAGGTCACCCTCTCCCTATTTTACACAGCCGGGAGTATCTGATCAGAGTGCTCGGTGACCAATACCTACAAGTTGCTCCAGCATGTAAAAGTCACATGTGCTCATGCGGGGGTTGTTTAGGGGACAAACCTTACCTGTGGAGAGAACGAGGCGGCTCTGTCTCTAAGAGCCATTGACCCTCACCTTGCCGCGGGTAAACCCCCTGGGACTCACTATGCTCTGCCAATGGCTAAATTTCTGTAAAATTCTCTGCAATCAATGCGAGTGTCTTTGTGAACAGCGACACTGGGACTCTCGGTGTGCGGTGTAAACAGGGCTGCTATCATTGTTTGTTTGCTCTTTGATGCCCCGGTGCATTGTTCTCATGGGCATGTCTAAGATCTTGGAGCGTTCTGCTGCAGTAAATGTAACAGGATCTCTCCAGGGTGAATTTGATAGCAGCTAAAACAATGATTGCTCCTTTGGTTAAGGTGCTCGCCTGCAAAGCCAAAGGACCCAGGTTCGATTCCTCAGGACCCACATAAGCCAGATGCACAAGGTGGTGCATGCGTCTAGAGTTCATTTTGCAGTGGTTGAAGGCCCTGGCGTGCCCATTCTCTCTCTCTCTATCTGTCTTTCCCCCTCCCCCCACAAACAACTAAAATAAAATAAAGTTTAAAAAACAAGGAATCATTGCTCCTTATCTATTAGTTCTACCACTGAACATATTCTGTAGGTAAGAATGAGGTACTGCCTAATGAAAAATAAGAAGCAGACTAAAGCAAACTAGAAAACAGGATTAAATCCACTTTCCAGTACACAGCCATTCTTTCCTGCTACTAATTTGAGTTCTAAACTTCCACAAGATAGGAACTTTTTAAAATCTTCTTGTCTATTTATTCATTTTTATTAAGTAGAAACTTTGTATGGACACATCATGTGTGGGTACCATCCTTTCCCTCCTCCCTGCCCCCATTCCACTGAGGGCCCTCCTTAGTGGGATTGCTGGGATTCACCACGGAGTGGTGGGTTACGAGTTGTGAGATCAGCTGTCAGTCATTGTGGGGGAGGGGACAATGCCTCTGGATGTTCCCTCCCACCTGTGGCTCTTAGAATCTTTCCACCCCCTCTTCCACAAAATTCCCTGAGTGGTGGGTGTGTTTACTTTAGTGTTGTGAAGAGCAGAAACTTTATCTGTTTGCTCAATACTTTATTACTAGTGAAAATACATATATATAAACCCACATAGTTAGCACTCACTGTACATTTATTTTTTTAATTATGTATTTGTGTGTGTGTGTGTGTACATGTGTATGTTCGTGGGCACTCCTGGGTCTCTTGCCACTGCAAGTGAATACCTGTCTGGCTTCATATGGGAAGCTGGGGAATTGAACGTGAGCTGTCAGGCTTTTACAAGCAAGTGCCTTTAACCACTGAGCCATCTCCCCAGGCCCCATTCCCCTCACTTTAATAAATAGGTTAAATAGATTGGGCTTTGGTCCTCACACTTATGCTAATTTATGCTTAAAATAGATGCTTTAGAGTCTATTAAATTTGGGGGTCAGTTTATCTCTCTCAAGCATTTCTGGGAAAAGGAAACTTTTCTTTCTATTCTGAAGCAAGCAACTTAAAAGGTCCAGTGAAGAACTGCCCTCATCTTGCTTGCAGAAGGCTAGGCCTCACAGGCTCCCATTGCCTTAAGGCACTCACTGAACCTTTAATGAGGCCTAACGTGTGATCTCAGTTTCACCAGAACAGTCGCTTTTCCCAGGTTCAAGCTTGCAGTCAGAGTGCACAGTGTACATACTGCTGCTGGTGTCGTGTTCTATCCTGTCATTTCAATTTGGGTGATTTCTTCAATGAAGGATTGTAGGATCAAAACTGTGCGTTCTCAGGAGAACCTCCTGACAGCCCAAATTTATGTTTGCATAAGCCTCCACATGACACCTTGACTGAGTGAACGCCTGTATAACACTCTGTTATAAGATGTTAAGTGGCAGCTTTTAAAAGGAATAGTCCTAGGGCTGAAGAGATGGCTTAGCGGTTAAGCGCTTGCCTGTGAAGCCTAAGGACCCGGTTCGAGGCTCAATTCCCCAAGACCCACGTTAGCCAGATGCACAAGGGGATGCACGCGTGTGGAGTTCGTTTGCAGTGGCCGGAGGCCCTGGTGCTCCCATTCTCTCTCTCTCTCCCTCTCAGCCTCTTTCTCTCTCTGTCTGTTGCTCTCAAATAAATAAATAAATAAACTAACAAAATTAAAAAAATAAATAAAAATAAAAGGAATAGTCCTCATCGTAGAAACTGAGCCTCATAGCAAGGTAGCTGGAAGCTCACAGGAAACTAACTCTAGAGTGAAGGGTGAGAGGGGACCCAGTGAGCTGGCATTGAAGAATGCTGATGTAGGCTGTGGAAGCGAATTGGATGCCCTGAGAGGTCATGATGTGCAGAAGTGGAGAACTTTCCTTGCCAATGGGCAGTCTGGGCTGTTTAGAGAACATTAATGGAGGTCTTAAAGTCATCTGATTTAGAACGTCTAGAGAAAGAACAAAGTATATGTCTGCTGTTGTGGGTGGTGGTGAGTCAGTAATAGGTTAGAGACCTTCCGTTACCTTTCCTCTGAAAACGCAGTACTAAGGCTGCTGTAAGGACCTCCAGACTCCCAAGATTCCTGCGGCCACATCCTTTTTCAGGGTCATGAAGGTTTTGGCACAACATGACTACAAATATGGCCTTTTTTCCTATAGTCATATCTATTTTGTTTTTTCTTCTTTGATCCTTATCTATTTTAAAGTTTTGATTCTGTTGTGGTGTGTGTTAGGAGCCAAGTTCAGCCACAAACTTCCAGATCTTGCTGAGAGACCGATAGCTGCTAGTCTCCTATGACGTCACTCTTATTTCACAGAAGCTGTACAACACATTATTACATGGGTGCTTTACAACTTACATCCAGTACAGGCCTAATTTTAGAATCTTCAAAAATAACATGCACTTTGGACTAAAGGACTCTAATCACATAATCACAGCTACTTGGTAGGTTGAGAGAGGAAGATTATGAGTTCAAGGCCTACTTGGGCAACTTAGTGAGACACTGTCTCAAAATAGACAGTTAAAAGGGCCCTCGACAGGCTGCCCAGCGGTAGGGTGCTACTAGCTGGCAAGCACGAGCACGCTTGAGACCCTACATTCAACACCCAGTACGACAAAAGAAGAAAAAGAACAAGTTCATATTCACTCCTTATGCCTGCATATACGAAACACTGGACTTTTTTTTTTCTTTGAGGCTAAAAGAACATAGAACACGGTCACTCTGAACATCTGCCATCCCCAGGTTTTGGCAAAATCAACCCAAAGGCTCACCCATCTAAGCTGACTGAATCAAGTTCTCAGCTCCTTGGCCTCCCAAATCCAAATGAATGTGGGAAAAGAAAGAAGTTGACTAAAATCAAGATTGGACTGCTGGGGAAAGGAGTCTCTTCTGCAGCTATTGTCCTAAGTTATTCTCCCCAAGAGAACATTTGTGCACATTGTTCTCACAGAACCCAGTCATGTTACACAGGCCAATCTATCCAAAGCAGGCTTAACTGTGCTTAGACGTTCAAAGCAATATTGTAAAGAATTGGGAAGACTGTAAATACTAGCCAAACAGTCAAACAATGTACAATTAACTTCTGTGAGACAGAGCCATACAACCTTGGCAATGATTCATATTTAATTTGAAGAACTACCCAAGGTAAAACAACAAACAAGCAAAAGAAAGGGTGGCAGAGGGTTCCAACCTAGGGTTCCAAAGCCTATCCATTCCACCTAAAACCTCAGCCTTAGCAACCAGAGCCCTGAGTCAGTATTTGCAATGGATATGTGAATGTCAACTAGTATCATTTCTGGCCATGAATCTGTATGTATTCCAGATGTGTGTAAGGCGTGTGTGGATGGAAAACATTGTTATCAAACAAACATTAATGTTAGACATGTGTGACAATATTTCACAAGTGTGCCCACACATATACAAGCATGCATACATGCCGCATATGCGTACACACATCAGAATTGAAATACATGTTTCTGATCCCTGAGAAGAAGGAACCTTGGTGTTATAGAAGAAATCATTATTTCCAGGAAAGGGAAAAATTCTTAAATGGAGTCACTTGGTCTCTCCTCCTATTAGTACAATGCAGAGAACTTGTTAAATATGAGACATTTGGCAAAATCTGATATGAACCAGAGAGAAGCTGTGTTATGCAGCTGTGTGAGATGGAGGAATGCATTGTCTGTACTTTTCTCATGTTTGAGTTCTTGAGCTTTTTGTTCCAGGAGTGATTTGGGCAACTTGGTGGAAGGAAGTGAAGAATGAATGAGTTTTTGTCTTGTTAAAGAGCACTGGGGAAAAATAAGTATAAAAAAAAACTAAAATTAGATAAAATAAAAGAATATGGGGGAATTCTGATGTATGTAGAAACTAATCCATAAATTTTTATTGAAGTTGTGTGAGGCATCCATCAACTGACATTTCAAACATAGCTATACACAGGGGACTCCTTTTCCCTTTCCCTACTAAGTGTACCACCCTAATTCAGAGGCTTAAACCAGACATTTAGGAATCATTTGTAATTGCTTTCTCCCACTCCTTTCATCCATTTCACTAGAAAATTGCACTATTTTTTTTATCTCAACTCTCACTTTTTTTCCTCAGCAGTCCCACTGTCTCTAGTCAAGACATCACTCTTAAACCAGACTGATCTTTCACGAGCCTCCCCCAGCAATTTGGCCTCATTGCCCCCACTATTCTTTTCAGCTTCTCTCTCCAGTTTATCTTAAGTAGAACAGCAAAAAAATGATATTAAAAAATGTTATCACAGGCTGGGGCAATGGCTCAGGAAGTAAGAGCATTTATCACACAAGCCTGAAGGCCTGAGAGGGCCTGAGACCTCCCAAGTTCAGTTACCAGCATCCACATATAAAATGCTGGGCATGACCACACACATCTGTAACTCCAGTCCTATGAGGAGCAGAAAGTAGAGAATTATTGGGGCTCGCAGACAGAAAGCAGTAGATCCCTGTTGAATGAGAGATTTCTTTTTTTTTTTTTTTACTTTTTTTATTTTTTATTATTATTATTTTTTTTTACAGTCAGTTTGGTACCATTATTAGGCTCATCCATGACCTACCCCCTCCCCTTGGCCCCTCCTTGTTGAGGTATATGGGTCATGCATTGTGGAGTTAGCCCACAGTTATGGGTAAGCTAAATGTCTCTGCATATCATGACCCAACATGTGGCTCTGACATTCTTTCCGCCCCCTCTTCCGCAAAATTTCCCTGAGCCATGTTGGGTTCATTTTTGGTCTGCTTCAGTGATGAGGTGTTGGGGGCCTCTGAGGCTCTGGCTCTCTGATTTGGTAAGAGTTGATTTTTCTCTGTGCTGATCTCCTTCCCCCTTGTGCTGGTATCCGGTTTATCAGGAAAACAGCCCCCTTGCTTGTTTCTCCAATTTTTCTTAGTTTCAGCCGGGGCCCTTTTGAGGTATGATGGGGTGGCTCTCTCCTTAGGATCTACATCTTTCTTTCCCCGGATTTGCAGCGCATCTAGGTGGTCGCCATCTTGGCCGGAAGTCCGAATGAGAGATTTCTTCTCAAGAAAAGAGATCCGTCCACACACCACTGTAAACTCACGTTAGCTTCACTGAGTGTTCTGACAGTTCATTTACTTCCTCCATGGAACTGACCCCTGTCTACATTAATTATATCATCAGCAAAGTTTCTTTTGTGTATCCCCCCACTAAAATAAATGTCCACATATCAGTTAATCAGTTTTGTAAGTGTCCACCCTGTAGTTCATATAAACTTCCAGTAAGAATTGTATACTTAGGAAACCTGCTAAGGAAGGTGGCCAAAGAGACTTGATAGTTTGTTCATATCCACCTTGAAGAATTATTTCTAGGGAAAAAATATTCTGACAGGCAGCTTAAAATACTTCAAAATATATCTAACCTATCTGTGGTCTGAGTTCCAATAGGCAGACTTCCAGTGAGATAATTGTAGCATATGGTTTGTCAGAGTCTCTGCTAAGAGGTCACACAGTCTATCTGCATTTGCTTCATCTATACTTGAGTCACCAATTATGTTTTTTTTACCATTTAAAAATTTCTTGAGCACTTCATTCTGTTTCAATGGCGTATTTCCTTTGATTCCAGGACCCCCCAAAATACTTAAGGTGTACAGTTCAATAACATTAAGTACACTTGTTTTATGATCACCACCAATATTAGGTCTAGAATTTTCCATCAGCCCAAACAGAAATCCTGTACTTAGTAAGCAACCACTCTCATTTACCCCCACTACCTCTGACAACCACTAATTTGCCTTATGTTTTTATGGATTCACTGTTCTGCATATTTCATATAAATGGAATCATACAATATCTATCCTCTCATGTCCAGCTTCTTTCTTCAATGTGACTGTTTAAATTTATTTTTATTGACAACTTCCATAATTACAGACAATAAACCATGGTGATTCCCTCCCCCAATCCCCCTTTGCAACTCCACTCTACATCATACCCTTTCCTTCTCTCAATCACTCTCTTTGATTTTGATGTCATGATCTTTTCCTCCTATTATGATGGTCTTTTGTAGGTAGTGTCAGGCACTGCGAGGTCTTGCATATCTAGGCCATTTTGAGACTGGAAGAGTGGATTGTAAGGAGTCCTACCCTTCCTTTGGCTCTTGCATTCTTTTTATTTATTTTTTTTTTAATTTTTTGAGGCAGGGTCTCACTGTAGCTCAGGCTGATCTGGAATTCACTATGCAGTTTCAGGGTGGCCTTGAACTCACTTTAATCTACATTTTTATTGACAACTTCTATAATTATAAATAATAACCCATGATAATCCCCCCCACTTTCCCCTTTACAACTCCACTCCCTACATACCCCTTCCCCCTCTCAATCAGTCTCTCTTTGATTTTGAGGTCATCATCTGGCTCTAACATTCTTTCTGTCACCTCTTTCAAAATGGACCCTGAGCTTTGGAAGGTGTGATAGAGATATTTCAGTGCTGAGCACTCCTGTCACTTCTTCTCAGCACTATGGTGCCATCTGAGTCATCCCAAGGTCACCACCATCTGGAAAGAGAAGCTTCTCTAACCAAAAGTGAGAGTAGCATTAATATATGAGTATGAACATTAATACAAGTGCTCACCAGGCAGTTTGGTGAACATAGTACATACATTTAGCCAGGCACCAACAGACATGACACCCCTAGGGCTCATGACTTCCCCATCATAGGTTTTCAGTATGAGGCGTGTATTTCCTCTCGTGGAGCCAGCTCCAGTCCAATTAGAAAGCAGTTGGTTTCCCCCTTAACAAACATGTCACTTTTGCACCCACTGGCTCATTTGGCCTGGCTGGCCAAATTTAAGGCTTGCAATGTCCACTGTTGTTGATCTCCACTGGTGATTTCTCTCTGTCCCATGCAACTGTATCCAGCGTAGCTTTTTCCAGCTTTCTGTCAGCTTCACCCATTATGTTTATTCATCATAATATCCCTAAAACAATTCTTCTACCTAGTAATTGTTCACAATAATTTGATAATCAATAATAATCAATTTGATGCAAGGAATGTATAAATAAATGAACTCATCTGAAAAGAGCCAGAGAAATGTAAAATTCAAAGTCAGAAGTCAAGTCACTTGAGGAATATTAGAAAATTTAGACAAGCCTTCTTTAACATTTTATTGAAATCTGGGACTTGGTTTACATATGTGAGTTCAGAAATACAGATGCTTCATTTAGTCAGATACATCTTCAAGTGGCATTTACCACATCTGTGACCCTTTGCCTTGCAAATCCCACTACAGTGATGCCAAGAACAGAACTAAAACAGGACCTTGTCTTCTCTCTTTCCACCCATGTTCCATGTAAGCCCTTCTGTTATGACCCTAAAATGACAGTTCATTTTGCCACTGCCTCACCTGTAGCCTGTTCCACAAGATGCAGAATCGTCTGGGTACTCTGAGTCCTACTCTTGAGAAAAAGAAATATTTTTCTACACATCATTCCTTTCTTCAATTTATTTCTATTTTATTTATTTGTTTGAGAGAGAGGCAGATAGGAAGAGAATGGATGTGCTAGAGCCTCTAGCCACTGCAAATGAACTCCAGACAGGTGCCACTTTGTGCATCTGGTTTATGTGGGTACTGGGGAATCAAACCTGGGTCCTTAGGCTTCACAGTAAAGTACCTTAGCCACTAAGCCATCTCTCCAGTCCTCTACCCATCATTCTTTAAGCTTTCTGAACCTCTGGGTTTTGGTGCCTGGGAAGCATGAATAGCACCAAGGGAGCCCCAGTTGCACAGAAGTCTGAGCCAATAATAAGACCCAGGGGCAGAAAAAAATATAGATGTGTGTGTTCTGGGTTCCCATTGGAATACATAAATGTACTGTTCTGCCACTTGCATGCAGTGTCTCTTAAAATAGCTTCTCACTCAATTACAAAGTGTCACAGTGGAGCCGGGGTTGAGGACACTGCTCAGTAGACACAGGGACTCAGCACGTGGGGAGGCAGCATCTGAATCCCATCCTACTACCAGTGGGTGGCTCATTCAGGCAGGTCACTTCCTCCCTTGCTTCACTGGGGTCATGAAAGAGCTAGACTCACTCATCTATGGGATCTCTCAGCTCTCATCCCCTTCCCTATGGGAAGCAGGGCATCAGGGGCTGCAGTGTTGAACAGCAATCTTCTGAAAAGATTGTGTTTATAATTTTGTACTTGGGGCTGGAGAGATTGCTTAGCAGTTAAGGCTCATGCCTGTGAAACTTAAAGACCGAGGTTTGATTCTTCAGGTCCCATGTAAGCCAGATGCACATGGTGGCACATGCATCTGGGGTTCATTTGTAGTGGCTAGAGGCCCTGGTGTGCCCATTCTCTCTGTGTGTCTCTCTCTCTTTCTCTCTCTCAATAACTAAATAAAGAAAAATAAAATCTTTTTTAAAATGTTTGTACTTGGTATTCTCAAGAAGTTTCATTCGATTAGAATCTAGTAAAATTAATGTGTATGTTTCTTTTGTAGTCCTGCTTCTTTTGAGTGTAAAAATTCTGAAATATGTGACTTCCAGACATGACAGAGAAGAATTTTAAAAATCTTAGACTCTAAAAAGTTTTTTTTTTTTTTAATTACAGATAAGGTTGAGTCCAATTAATTTGGGCTATTCAGAGTTGGTGGGGTTTTTTGGAGATAATCTAGAATTCAAGATATTTGGTGATTGAGCAGAAAAGTGAGATGGAGGCTTGTAAAGCAGCGATGCATAAACGTATGCATTTTACGATGTGCTGTGCTTATGTTGGAGCTAGAATTTCTTTCACCGCAATCGTTGACAAGCCCATGTTACTGGGAAGGATGAAAGGTTGTTAAGACTTCTGAGAAAGTTCAGTGTCCATGCATTTTCGTGTGTGCAAGATTCACTGGGTAAACAGCAGCTGTTTGTTGTGACCGTGTGTCCTATCCACAGAAAAATATGACTAAGTGCTAAACCCACAAAGACTCAAGTCTTTTAGAACATTGGAAAATTGCCTTTAAAAACAATCAGCTGGGGCTAGAGAAATGGCTTAGCTATTAAGGCACTTGCCTGCAAAGCCTAATGACCAGAGATTGATTCCACAGTACCCACATAAAGCCAGATGCACAAAGTAGCACATGCACCTGGAGTTCATTTGGACCATCTAGAGGCCCTGGTACACCCATTCTCTCTGCCCCTCTTCTCTCTCTCTCTCTCTCTCTCTCTCTCTCTCTCTCTCTCCCGCTCTCTCACTCTCTCACTCTCCTTGCAATGAATAAAATAAAACAATTGAGCCGGGCGTGGTGGTGCATGCCTTTAATCCCAGCACTCGGGAGGCAGAGGTAGGAGGATCGCCGTGAGTTCGAGGCCACCCTGAGACTACATAGTTAATTCCAGGTCAGCCTGGACCAGAGTGAGACCCTACCTTGTAAAACCAAAAAATAAAATAAAATAACATAAAATAAAATAAAATAAAACAATTGCCTGGCATACTCCAAGTTTCCCTTTCTCACAAGACTTTTAGGCAAGGATTAGGGTCAACAGTGATTTTTGTCTCATAAGGAAAATAATCTGTTGCTTGCAAAATTATCTTCTGTGCAAGTTTGATTTTCCAGCAGGGACATGGGCTGCCAAGTGTGCTGGTTCCAACTACACCTCCGTGAGCCAAGTCAGGAGATGGTCAGGGCCCTCATCCAGACATACACCCAAGCCAGCACCACCCACTCAGAAAAGCAAGACGAGTTTTCCTGATAGAACGACAAGCCTCACCAACTAGACCAGAAAGCTCTCTCATGACTGACATGTCGTTCCCTCGTTGGGCCCTCCCTCCTGACTGCTACCTAAGTCCACCTCAGAAATTGGTGATAAGAAGGTATTTACAGGGAGTGGGAAGGGGTTAGGAGAAAGCAATTGAGGTGAATATGGTTAAAATACATCATATATGTACATGAAATTGTCCCAAATGAAATGTAAAAACAATCACTGTAGATGTGCATAAAATCCCAGGGTTCACTTACAGAAGACTAAGTCTTCTGACACATGCAGGTTCACCCGTAAATGCCGTGAGAACTAAGAGCCTAGGGTGCTTAATAACAGAGGGCAAAAGAAACAGGAAATGTTACGTATGAACATGACTTTAGTGAAAAATGCAACAGTGCTTGCTCGTATCATTGGCTGTGTGGTTACAGTAACAGGCGACACTTGGATCTGCCTATCAACAACAGCCTCAAGGAATTTGAACTTGGCACATTCCTTGGGTCAGTGGGAGCTCTGGGCAGACCTGGTTTGTTGGCTTTCTTCACAGAAAAGCCAAGCCTTCTCTCTCTCTCTCTCTCTCTCTCTCTCTCCTACTGACCCTGTGGATTTGTGTCAGTACAGTGGACCCTATTGATATGTTCCTGGGTGAAAATGAGCTGCTAAAGGTCTGTGGTTTTACTGGCTTGGATGAAAGCGGTAAGACTGAGCAAAGGAAGAAGCGCTTTCTGTCGGCTGTAGTTTGAATTTTCTCTCCACAAACCAAGCTCAAATTTCACTACAACTGACAATATGAGGAGGTGAGATTTCTAAGGGGTGACCGAATAAGTCAGGCCAGCTCTACCCTCATGAATGGATGAATGTGTTTAGATGGGAGTGAATTAGCGTCAGGCTGGAGAGATGGCTTAGTGGTTAAGCGCTTGCCTGTGAAGCTTAAGGACCGCAGTTCAAGGCTCAATTCTCCAGAACCCATGTAAGCCAGATGCACAAGATGGCACATGCGTCTGGAGTTCGTTTGCAGTGGCTGGAGGCCTTGGTGTGCCCATTCTCTCTGTCTCTCTCACTCTCTCTCTCTCTGCCTCTTTCTCTCTTGGTCTGTTCTCAAATAAATAAACAAAAAAAATTTTTAAGTGCACACTCTCTCTCGCCCATTCTCCAGTTCCTGTCCTCTCCATGTGTCACCTATGCTCATCTGCCCTTCTACTTTATGTCAGAGGACTTTCTCAGCCTCCAGTACCATTATCAAACAAATTTATTTTCTTCATAATTTGCACAGTTCTCTGGTACTCTGTTAAAGCAGAAAATGGACCAAGATGTGCTCTTTTTGTTCTTTGGCACGTCCCAGAAGAAAAGGGTGAGGGTGAGGCTGAGTCTCTGAAAGCCATGGGGAGGCTGAAAGTGATCAAAGCAATAAGTTGCTACAGTAGTAATTTTTGGGTAGGGCCACCACAGATCTGCAAAGATCTGTAGATGAGCCACCCGAGTTATAATTCAGGCCTCTTCCATGCTATAGAGCAGAATACCTTACTAAAGTCACTGACTATGGTGCAATGTTGCCTGCTTTTGGTAGCAAATGACAGAGGTCCACCTCAAACTGACCTAAGCAAAAATAAGTGCACACGTACCAGCATCACTGGCTGACAAGTCTGAAGCCACCATCAGATCTTCAGACATAATGTCATGCTGAGTTCAGGACATGTCATCCATCCCTCCTGTCCCCTCTTATCTCTGCTGTTCTTTGAATCAGTGTCATGTCAGATAAGCTTTATGTGGAAGGACAGAGAGGCTGTAGCCTTCCCATGTCTGCTGGGTCCTTGCAGTTTCCAGCCATACAAGGGAAGAGATTCTTTCTCAGCATGGGTCTGCCTCAGTCAGATGCTCACTCATCCCATCAATGATACAGAGCAGAAGTAGTCACATGTTCATCCCTTGGGGGTTGAGGTAAGTTCTTAGGTTGACACTCGAATGAGATCTTTGGATTGACCAAGAGGACGTTCTGAAAATGAAAGACAGAGGGACAGACATGACACTAAGTGGTATACACATACAAATAAAGCATTTACTTGTATTTAAGAGTGACTTTCCATCATCAGTCGCCTCTCTCTTCCTTCTTCATTCCTCTGTCTGCTTGTCTTTCCCCTGGGATGCGAGCTGAGGTAACACAGAGCAGGCGACACTGTTCTGCTGTCAAGGTGCCCATGGTGTGACCCAGAAAGGCGATGCGTAAGCAACGTGCAAACTGGTAAACTGCAGGACACAGTAACCAAAGAGGCTATGCATATTCTAAAGCTCAGGTGGAGGAAAATTGATCCCCAGTGAGAGAGAGGTGAAAGGTGAGACCCGCAAAGTGGAGAAGGTCACGCAGGGTCTTCCCTCACAAACAGATTGTTCCAGTTGTGAGGGTAAGTTTGTCATCGGAGCAAATGTAGTCCCCATCTCGCTCTCCCAGACTCCTCACTTCTACCTCTTGCTTCCACCCGGGGCGGACATGTCCAGAAAGCCTTTGCCAGATGTGGGCCCCTTGACCATGGACGTCCCTGCTTTCAGAACTGTGAAGGATGCGTTTTTGTCCTTTCTCGATTTCCCAGTCTCTGGAACTCTGCTGAACAGCACCATACAGTCTACGACCTCTGGTACCGGCTCAGAGTTCCTGAGGTTCACTCTTCTATGGGTTGGAAATGACAGGGCAAGTGAGCCCGTGTGCTTTCGTGAGGCTTTGGACAGTCCACGCAGACTGGCACCATTGCCAACACCAGGGCTTCCTCTACTCAGACATCGTTTTCTGCACAACCCAAAGGTTCTCTGGTACTCAATGCATGATGCTGTCAAATAGTTGACGTGTAGTGGGAAGCTGCCGTGGTGAAAACAGAGGCAAACATGGAGTTACATGCCTGTAGTCACAGTGCTCAGGAGGCTGAGGCAGAAGGATACTATTGAGGCCATGCAAAATATTAGTGAGACCTTGTCTCAACCCAAATACCATGCTGAGGGCAAAGCAAGAAAGAAATGGATGTCTGTAATACAATGATTATATTTTTTAAATATTTAATCTTATTTTTAAAAAGGTTATACTCTTGTTTCCTATCCCCACCTCTATGCCAGCGAGGATCCTCTTCAGTGGGGTTATTGATATTCGCTGTGGGATCTCAAAGGCCTCAGTCAGTCTCTGGGGAGGGAGATGTGCAGTAATTGTATTGTTAATACAGAATTTTCCTACATGAACATACTGTAGTTTGGCCAAATTCCTCTTTCATTACCCTTTTTTGTTCCCTCTCCCCCACACTTCTTCTACTGAGCACCTTCCTCTTTCCTTCTGTCTTGGTGTCTCATTCTTTAGTTACCATATTAACAGAAAGTTTATCAGTGGGTTCCTAAGCTTGGAAGAAAGTATTAGGACACTGACTCCAAAGGAGAAAGGACAGCCTGAGAGAGAGTAAAACCCTACCTCAAAATAAACAAAACAGAAAAAAAAGAGAAAGAAGAAGGAAAGAAGAAGGAAAGAAAGAAAGAAAGAAAGAAAGAAAGAAAGAAAGAAAGAAAGAAAGAAAGAAAGAAAGGAAGGAAGGAAGGAAGGGAAGGAAAGAGAGCAAGCATAGAGAAGGAGAATGAGAAAAAGGGAAGAAGGGAATGTAGTTTAAGGTGCACTTTACAAAACTACCAAAACTGGCCCTAAGCAATATTAAAATGTTAGGACCAGTGGAAACTATAATCCCTAGGAAATAAAGGAATAATGTCTTCTAGCTTTCACTCCTTGGGTTCTTCCCTCTCCCTCTTCTGGCTTCTGCACATCTTTAAGGAGAAAAGACCTTATACTGAGAGTACAGGCAGGGGGAGCTGGGACGTCGAGGCCCTGCGGGGGAAAAGGAAGTATCAGATGAATTGTGACAATGGATATGCACACACAATGCCTAAGAGCTGCCAAGCTCTGCTTTGTTAAGAAAAGAGATTAACCCTTCCTCAAGTGAGATGCCTCATAAATCAGAGCACAGTGGATCAGGCTTGAGATAGTAACATCTGCACCTCAGCCCTCTGGGGTGTCCAGAGACTTCCCCTCAGCCCAGGCTTTGCAAAGAAAATTTACTGTGCTGAGATAAAAGGACCACCAGTGGCCCAAAACCTCAAAGCTGACAAGAAATTCATGCTTCTGATCTGTGATGCTGCCCTGGCCCCAAGTGTATAAAATTTCACTTTAAAAAAGGATAAACAAATTAGTGATTTGACATTTGGAGAAAAGATGAGCTGAAACCATCTTAGACATTACTACTATTGCAGAAAAAAAGAACCCTCAAGTAATAAATATGTCATTGTCTCTGGATAACAGGTATATTGCTTTACATGTTGAATATGTCTATGAACACTTTGAGGGAGATGACTACATTTTACTTTTGATCTTTTTCTTCATCCAGAGCAACAATCAATTTCCTAGCACACTTATATAGCCTGGATGAATGGATGAATGAATGAATGAATGCTATTCTTAGAACTCACACAAGGAAACAATATTTTAAAATGAAAGGGAGGGCTGGATCGATGCTTAGTGGTTAATGTGCTTGCCTGTGAAGCCCAAGGACTCATGTTCTACTCTCCAGATTCCACATAACACAAGGGCTCAAGGTTGCGCATGCACAAAAGGGGGCTCATGTGTCTGAAGTTCAATTACAGTGGCTGGAGGCCCTAGCATGATAATTCTCTCTCTCTCTCTCTCTCTCTCTCTCTCTCTCTCTCTCTCTCTCTTTCTCCCTCTCTCTTTTTCACCCTCTCTTTCTCTCTTGCTCTCTCATAAAAAATGAAAAGGCATTGGTATTGCTACCATGGTATAGTAAAAAAAATGTCAGAGATGAAAAGAGTAGATAGCTTTTGAAATAAAATAATGGCAGAGATTTATTATTTCTTTGTTTAATTTTTAGCTAGCATGCAAAATAATGGATTTCATGGTGACATTATCATGTAAGAATATCATTGTAGTTTGTTCTTACTCACCCCCTCCATGCTTAGCTTATAACTTTAAGCAAGTTGAAATTCAGTGTGATTCAAATTGGAAGCTTTGAAGGAAAGAACATTTGATGTATCTAGGGACAGGAGCATTAGGCAGGACATTAATTGAACTACTTCATGGAACATGAGATTTACTTCGAGTTTGGAACTCACTTTAGGATGCAGTGAGACCTCTTGAAAGGAAGAGAAGTAGCCGAGCTTAAGGAACTTTTGGTGAGGAGCAGGTTTTTGTACGTATCTATAATTCTTCCTCGAGAGCCCATAAACAGTCCAGATGCCTTGAGAGTGGGCTCACTGGGTGTCAGGGCAAGGAATTCTTGGTACTCAGCGTGTTGTCTGAGAGTCAAAAAGGAAGAGCTCTGCGGCCCTCTCCCTTGTGCCTAAGTGGAAGGGAGAACTTTGAAGGATGCACTTGCAGGGCAACATTGAGCACAGGTGCTGAGAATAGGATCCATGGAGGATATTTGTGGAGAGATCTCAAGGCATTCCAGGAACATCCAGAAGGCCAGAGTGACTGGAGTGGCACAGAAAGAAGAGCACGATAGGAAGTAACTTCAGAAATCCTAGAGAGCCTTGTTAGCTCATTGTAAACCTTTGGCTTTTACTTTAGGTGTGACGGGAAGCCATGTTCATGTGTTTGCTTATTGAAGGGGGTGTTGTTTTGGTGCTTTGTTTTATATATACATGAGAGTGAGAGAAAGACAAAGAGGCAGAGAGGGAGTGGGGAGAGAATGGGCACACCAGGACCTTCCGCCACTGCGAAGGAACTCCAGATGCATATGCTCCCTTGTACATCTGGCTTATGTGGGTCCTGGAGAATGGAACCAGGATCCTTTGGCTTTGTAGGCAAACACCTTAACTGCTAAGCCATCTTTCCAGCCCGTTTTGGTGCTTTTGTTTGACACAAAGTCTTTCTATGTAACCTAGGCTAGCCTTGAATTTACAATCCTCCTCTCTTAGCCTCCCAAATAGTATGATTAGAAGCATGTAGCACCAAACCAGATATATGAGTGAGATGATGGTTTTATTTCACTCAACACAAGGTTTATCCATGTTGTCATCAATGACAGGATTTCCTTCTTTTTATGGCTGAATAGTTTTCCTTTGGCTATACATACCTTTTAATCCATGCACCCATGATAGGCAATTAGGTTTATGCTGAATTTTGGCTTTTTATATTTATTTGAGAGAGACAGAGAGAATAGGCATGTCTGGGCCTCTAGCCACTGCAAATGAACTCCAGAACCATGCACCATCTTGTGCATCTGGCCTTACATGGGTCCTGGGGAATCTAACCCAGGTCCTTTGGCTTTGCAGGCAAGCACCTTAAATGCTGGCCCATCTCTTCAGCCCCTAAAATTTAGCTTTCATGAGTAGTGCTTCAGCAAACCTGGGGTATCACTTGGTCATACTTATTTCCTTTGGCTATGTACCTGCTAGTGGATAGCTGGACCATATGATATTTCTATTTTAAGTTTTTTGATATCCTCCATATTGTTTTCACAATGGCTATACTAACTCACATTTCTACCAAAAAAAAAAAAAAAAAAGAATAGGGATCCTCTTTCCCCTACACCCTTAGCAATACCTATCTTTTGTCTTTATACAATACCCATTCTATCAGATGGGAAGTGATAGCTTGTCAGAGCTTTGACTTGCATTTCCCTGATGATTATAATGCTGATAATTTTTTTCATATACCTGTTACACCTGTATGTCTTCTTTTCAAAAATGTGTATTCAATTACTGACCTATTTTTAACCGAGCTGTTTTCTTATTAGTGAGTTGTTTTTGTTCTTTATGTAATATGGATATTAAGCCTTTATCTTACATATAATTTCCAAATATTTCCCATTCTTTTTAAAATTATTTTATTATTACGAACTTTATAGTATGAGTAAATTGCATATTGGTCACATTCCCATTGGGTTTTACTCTTATATCCCCTCCCCCTAGCCACCATTCCACCGAGGGTCCTCCTCAGTGGGGTTGCTGGTATTCACTGTGGGATCTTGAATGCACAAGCCACTCTCAGTATGGGGGACAAAGCCTCAGGCTTCCCCTTCCCACCTTGTAGCTCCTACAATCTTTCTGCCCATTATTCCACAATGTTCTCTGAGCCTTGACCGGTGTGTTATCAGTGTCCTATAGTGTTAAGCTCTTAGCATCCTCTGTAGTTCTGCTTTGATGGGTTATTTTCCTATTCTTTTGGTTATTCTTCACTCTTGAGTAATTCCCATGCCATTAAGCTTTTAATGTTGTTGTAATCCCACTTGTTGACTTTCACCCTGTTCACTGGAAGGTTTGGGATAGACTATGATAGGGATTAACAGTGTCTTCAGGTCATATGTTTATATGAGCTGTGAAGGCTGAAGGGGCCCCAAATATAAGGAGGGAGAAAAAATTGTCTAAAGTGAGGGAGAGTAGGGAACAAGAGAAGGTGAAAGGCCAAAATATCTTGTCGTCTCTCATATGTGGAATCTAGATTTAAACACACACACACATACACACAGAAAGCAGGAGGACAATTTCAGAGGAGAAAAGAAACCAATAAGAAGGGATGAAGAGAGCTGGAAGGATGGCTTAGCATTTAAGGTGTTTGTTTGCCTGCAAAGCCAAAGGACTCAGGTTCAATTCCCCAGGACCCACGTTAGCCAGATGTACAAGGGGGCGCCCATGTCTGGACTTCGTTTGCAGTGGCTGTAGGCCATGGCGTGCCCATTCTCTCCCTCTTTCTCTAAATAAATAAATAAATAAATAAGATTTAAAAAAAAAAAAAAGAAGGGATGAAGGGATGGGAAGCATAGTGGGAGGATGAATATGAGCCAGGAAAATACATACATATGAAAATGTCATAATAAACCCCCTTTTAAAAATAAATGAAAAGACTGTAAATGTGAAAGAGAGAGAGATCAATTAGGAGGCTAATTAAATCACACAGGGAAATGAACATCACTTTGGCTGGGTTGGTGGCAGTGATAAAAATGAAAGCATTTTTTAATCTCCTTTAGAGAGTGATGAACAAAATTTCAACACTGGATTGGGTAAAGAGAGAGAAGAAAGATCATGGTTAATGCCAAGGCTTTTTATCCTGAGCAAATTGAAAAAAGGAATGAACATTTTCACTTAACTCTGCTCTGCAGTCTAATAAGAGTGGACCTGATTATAAACTACATCACTGTAGCCATCAAAATAAACACATGGACAACTTGAAGTACAGAAAAAGCAAGCATCACTTGTTCTGCCCATGCAAGCAATGTGGAGGAAAAATGTGTGCTGGTGTAATTTCTCCAAGTGCCTATATAGTAAGCTAGAAAAACTTTGCAAAATCATGAATTCTTTCCTTTTAATGGTATCTCATGGATGAATTAGAATCATGCTTACAAGCCATGGTACTAAGACTGGCACTGAAATTCCTGTGACAATGACAGATGAGCCTGGGTCCTACACCCAAGGCCTGGGAGCGGCTCTTCTTAACTTCGGACTCTCCAGTGATTCCTTTAGTCCATTTAGACCTCACTTCCTACATCTTAAAACTGAAGACAACATCCCCATCTCAGGTGTCCTTAAGTGCTGATGACCTCGTTCCATTAAAAATGAGAGTTCAGTCTCACATCTCACCCATATTATAATTCATACACTTGATCACATCTTCCTTGCTATAAGTGGCTGGCAATTTTTTTTTTTATTTGAGAGCTACAGACAGAGAAATAATCAGGCAGAGAGAGAGAGAGAGAGAGAGAGAGAGAGAGAGAGAATGAGCGCCCCAGGGCTTCCAGCCACTGCAAATGAACTCCAGACACATGTGCCCCCTAGCGCATCTGGCTAACGTGGGTCCTGGGGAATCGAGCCTTGAACCAGGGTCCTTAGGCTTCACAGGCAAGCGTTTAACCTCTAAGCCATCTCTCCAGCCCCAATTTTTTATTTTACTTTATTTTCATTTATTTATATATTTATTTATGAGAGAAAGGGGAGGAGAAAGAGAGAAATGGGTGCGCCAAGGCCTCCAGCCACTGCAAATGAACTCCAGATGAATGCACCACCATGTGCATCTGACTTACTTACAGGGAATCAAACCTGGGTACTTAGGCTTTGAAGGCAAGCACCTTAACCAGCCTTAACCATTAAGAAATCTCTCTAGCCCAGTTAATGAACTTTATTTTATTATTTATTTATTTATTTATTTATTATTTATTTATTTGAGAGACAGAGAAAGAGAGAATGGGTGAACCAGGGCCTCCAGCCACTGCAAACTCCAGACACATGTGCCACCTTGTGCATCTGGCTTACATGGGTCTTGGGGATTCGAACCTGGGTCCTTTGGCTATGCAGGCAAGCACCTCACCTGCTAAGCCAACTCTCCACTCCCCAGTTGATGATTTTTTTTTTAGTAGAGATCCTTAGGAGCAAAAGTTGAAACCAACTAGCTTAATTAGTTATATTGTGATATTAATAAGATTCTCTTGTTACATGTGTGCACAAAGCGGCTTCTCTGTGTCTCCTGGCCACACACTCACCTCTGCTTCACAAATGAGTAGAAGAGATCACAAAGGACAGGAAAAGACAGAAAACCATGTCTTCAAAACAAGCATCCCTGCTTGTTGCTGGTAGCCAGTGATGTTTCTTTATATTTGAAGGACAAGACCTCAGATCATTAATTGATTGGGCATTTATTTATTTACATGCAGAGAGTGAGAGAGATAAAGAGAAGCGAGACAGACAGAGAGAGAATGGGCACACCAGGGCCAGTAGCCACTGCAAACGAACTCCAGACGCATGTGCCCATTGGGCATCTGGGTCCTGGGGAATCGAACCTGGGTCCTTTGGCTTCGCAGGCAAATGCCTTAACTGCTAAGCCATCTCTCCAGCCCAGGTGTTTATTTTTTTTCTGACAAAGTCTCATGTACCCCAAGTTGGCCTGTAACTGGCTATATAAGAAAGCATGACCTTGAATCTCACTCCTACTCTACCTGTCTCTAGCTTCTGAGTATGGGATTATAGCCACGTGCCATGGTGCTCAATCCCAAATCCTTTATGATGACAGCAAAAAAAGAAGAAATATATAAGATATATAAGCTAGGAAAATCTAGGAAAAACAAGTAAGACGAAATAGCCATAAACTGTAGGTCCTGGCATGTTTTCTGTGCCTAAAAATATTTGAACTTGAATGCAAGATGTCAGCTTTTGCATCCTCAAATGCAAAATGTGAAATATATGGTTAATAATGATAGAAAGGAAGAAAGAAGAAAGAAAGGAAAAGAAAATTTTTTTAATTTCAAAAGAAAGTTTAGGAGAATATTACATAAATAATTTTACCAGCAATATTTATATATTTATTCTATAGATAAGTCAATTAAACATGGTAAATAAATGTTTCTCTTATTAGATAGATCATTCAATTGGTAAATAAAGTCATGAAAATTTGTATCACAAAAAAAAAATGTGAAAGCCGGGCTGGAGAGATGGCTTAGCAGTTGAGTGCTTGCCTGTGAAGCCTAAGAACCCCTGTTCAAGGCTCAATTCCCCAGGACCCACGTTAGCCAGATGCACAAAGGGGCACACATGTCGGGAGTTCATTTGCAGTGGCTGGAGGCCCTGGCGTGCCCATTCTCTCTCTCTCTGTCCCTGGCGTGCCCATTCTCTCTCTCTCTGTCTCTCTCTCTATCTGCCTCTTTGACTATCACTTTCAAATAAATAAATATAAATTAACAAAAAAATTAAAAGTAAATAAATAAATAAAAATGTGAAAGCCTTTACTTCTTTTTTTTTTTTTTTATTTTTGAGTGGAGAATCATTTTATTTTCATGCTAGTGTGGGCCCAGGGGAATCTCTTCCAAAGCCTGGACCCCGAGCTCTGATGGCTCAGAGTTTATATACCTTATCTTGGTTCTTCATTATTGTTCGTTCTCAGAGCTCAGAGCCCCAGCCTAATGCCAGAGACCTTCAGTTTGTGATAGGCAAGTTTTACGCAAACAGAGAAAAAATGGTTAGCTATGAGCAGATGTCTATAGTGGCGCCACGGAGATTAAAAGATGCATAAGACACAATACAAAAACTTCAGTGTCAACACAATACAATATGAAGTACAGGACATAAGTAATACAAAAAGTCTATGCACTACAAGACACTAACTTTGGGGCAGGGGTTTCTAAATTTTCCTTCATCCAATTTCCACCTCATGACTGTTCTCATGCTGTGATGTGGTATATCTTACATACTTCTAAGCAATCTCTAAAGCTAAAATTTCATGAGTTTTCCACTTGGAAACTGTTCCTTACTGTAGGAGATATGTTTACATAATTTTTATTTAATCTTAGACATTGACATACAATTTTGGTGACCTATAGTTTATTTTATGATGTTCATGCACCTTCTGGAGTCTTAGACAATTATTTACAAAACAAGACCATTAACTGGGATGGGGGGTGGCTCCGTTGGTGAAGTCCTTGCTATGCGAGCATAAGGACCTGAGTTTGGATCCCCAGCACCCATGGAAAAGGCTGGATGTGGGACCACATGTCTATAATCCCAGCACTGCGGAGGCAGAGACAGGTGGACCCCTAGAGACTGTTGGCTGGCTAGTCTGGCCCATTGGTGAATTTTAGGTTCTGTGTGAGACCCTATTTCCAAAACAAGGTAGACAATGACTAATGAAGACACTTAATATCAACCTTTGGCCTTCATATGCCTACATACACCCGTGCACCCACACACATACACATGCGCACACACACACAACATCCAGGGTGTGTGTGATTGATTTGGAAAGCTGTCTGGTGTGCAGGAAGCCTCGTTGTCAACAGACTTTGTTGCAAGTAAAGAAACTGATCCCTTATCCTTGGAAGGGACTTATCCTTATTCTTGTCCTTAGAAGAAGGGGTTGAGGCAAGACAACTGACTTCCTGTACCCTGAAAGAAATAATTATTGTGTGACATGTACATTACTGAAGACAGACTAGTGGAATAATAGGCAAGAAATGGGAGCAGAAAAGACAATCACAAAAACAGCAGCTGAAACCAAAGTATTTCTTGGAATGCTGCACTAGCTCTGAGTGTGAATAATTGACTTGTAAATCACTTCCTCCATTTGCTTGTTATATAAGAGCAACAATTTTGGTGTCACTGATGTGAGCCCGGGAGGGAAATTACTAATTACTGGCCAGTTTTGCATATGCTCTTGGGTAGAGTAAAGCTTCAAAGATGAGTTGGAAATCTCAGGCCTGCAGGCCTAGACAGGCAGCTCTGGATGAAGTAACAATATTTCTTTTGGCAGAAATAGGTGCTAGATGAAGTGGTCTTCCATGCAAGAACAAGAAAAAAGAACATTCTAAAACTTTCCCTACACTCCAAAGTGTAATTGTCTCATAACGTTATCAAGAAACAAGTTAAATGCTAGATTTTCTAATCCAGTGGGCTGTTTAATCTGTGTCACTTTGGGTTGGTGCCATTGCTGTTTGTCTTTGACATTTAAAATGCAGTAATGATAGCCACTCTTTAAATGCCACATATGTGATCACCTCTCCTCAACTCCACAGGATACATGTTATTATTTCCGTATTAGAATAAAGGAGAGCTGAAGAGATGGCTTAGCGGTTAAGGCGCTTGCCTGCAAAGCCTAAGGATCCAGGTTTGATTCTCTAGGACCCATGTAAGCCAGATGCACATGATGGCACATGCATCCAAAGTTTGTTTACAGTGGCTAGAGGCCCTGGTGTGCCCATTCTCTCTCTCTCTCTCTCTCTTTCTCTCTCTCTCTCTCTCTCTCTCTCTCTCTCTAATAAATAAATAAATAATAAAGAATACTTCTTTAAAAAATAAATAAATAAAGGAAATTGAGACAAAGTTATTTCCTAAAGGTCAAACAGCATGTTAACCAGGAAGCTGCAGTTTATCTCAAGTCTTTCCAAACCAAAGTCCCGTGTCTTCTCTAATACCCTGGCCTGTCTCTGTGAGCAAATGGATACATCCCCCTAGGAAATGGGCCCTGGCTTATATCTCATCTCATTTTATGAGTGAGGTAGGGATGACACTAAGCCATGCTCAGCACTCTTTGTAGCATATAACTGATTTCTTGCTCTGTGTTGTTTGTTGTTGTTGGTTCTTTTGTTTTCCTCTGTTGGAATGAGTACCTTGACCTACCTGCAGATTAACAATATGCATGTTACGTCCTCTCTAGACCACATATCACCCAACACATTATGAAGAATAAAAAGTAGTCTACACAGTTTAATAGAGAAGCTATGATGTAGAGTTTCCTTTTTTGCAACCACTAGTTGCACTAATGTGGATACATGGTGCCCATTTTTCCCTAAGTCTTCATAACTTCAAAATTAAACTAATTAACTATTGTTATGTGTAACATTAGTAGTCTTCTTCAATGTTTTTCTGTTCATAGAATAACTGTTTCTAGATATAATATGAACTCAAATTATTATAATGGCTTTTAAATTTTTTTCTGCTAGTAGAAGAAATTAAGAAGTCTCAAAACCTAAACAGTAATACTGCTCAGCTAGCACAGTCATGGATTAGTTGACAGCTATTTCTGAGATACCAGTCAATCAATTATAGCATAAACATCCCAGATTTCTTCATTGCATTTTTTCACGGGTAAATAGATTTTTAAATATACCCTACGTTTGCTTGAGGGACGGAACTATACAATTATTTGAAGAATAAATCTCGTGTGAGTGAAACAATGAAACTTGAAAGCTTGCTGTGCCCCAGTGAATTTATTTGATAAAAGCTTGCATGAGGAATGAGATAGTGTGAGTGTGGGCTATTGCGTAGGAGAAAGAGCCACACAGATTAAGCCGGCCTGAGTGACTTCTCCAGGATGGTCGTGTCAAATGAGGTATTAAAACTCCAGGAAACTGAAAACGGTGTTCTCCGTCTTGTTTCGTTATTTGTGCTCTGTGCTCGTGTGCAAAACATCTTCTCATTCGGATGAGCTAAATTATGATGTGATAGCTAACTACTTCCACCAGTGAGTTCCTGGTACCAGCTGCCTTGCAACAAACCACCTCTAACTTTATGGTATAAAATAATGACCTCTTTATTATTCTTACAAATTCTGTAGGTCGGGGAATCTGACACCACTCAGCACTGATGCCTGTATCTATTGTGTAATGTCTGGGGTCTCAGCTGTGAATACTGAAAGACTTTGGGGCTAAAATCATCTGGAGGTTTCTTCACTCACATGTTTAGTGCTGATCTGGTATGGCTCAGATAAACCAGGACTCTTGACAAGAACAGCTACATGTATACTTTCCAAAGGGTGTGGCATCTGTGACGGCTGGATTCGGAGAAGGAACATTCAGGGAACATGGGGGTCCAAGACAGTGGGTGCTCCTGAGGACGCATCCTGGCCTCCTCTGATCCAGCCTTGGCATTGGTGCAGCATCACTTTCATCACCTGAATGTGGGGGTGGGGTGGGGCTTGACTTCACCTCTGGGTGGGAGAATGGCAAGATTCACTGAAGAAGAGACATCCAATGAGAAATATTGTTGACACTTGACTTATAACACAGCGATGCATGTTCAAACAGAATGGGCTGTGGAGCCAGGCAGTTCTCAGAGCAGCGGTCTTCCAGTTGGCCTGGCATGCTAGGCTGCAAGTTTCCCCCTGTTAACTCAGAAGTCCACTACCACTGCTCCAGAGCAACAGCAGTGTGAAGACCACACAGAAGCCCTTGAATCTCAACACCTGGAAAGGACTTGGGTCTCATTTGCTTATGCTTTATGGCTTGTGGAGCCGTGCTTAAGTTTAGCAAGCCAACGTGGCCCCCTGGGTACCCAGGAAGGACAGAGAGTTCCAACCATTGGTAAATTGCAGAGATGTTACCTGGGTGGTGAAACACTGAAATTCCCTTCAAAGCTGATCTTTGTTTTTTATCAAATCAACTAGTTCATTCATTTCTCCATCTACCCAGCAGATGTGTGTTAGATGCCTATCGTGATACGAGAGAAGCTGGTTCCTGGAGGGAATGCAATTCCTCTAAAAGATAGAAAATCACTTGAAATTTCAGTTTCTTTTGCCACTTCCTTTTTTCTCCTATAGCTATTTATTATAAAGTTTTCACTCACTACTGACAGTCAACATCCATCATATAGCTTCCCGTTTGCAGTACATGACATACTGTGGAGGACACAACTGTAAGTAATACATAACTGCAAGTGGTTACTATTAATTAACACTGCCATAACAGTCTTATTATAGATTGTTTTCATCCGTCTTAGAGTTATCATGCATCCTAGTCTGACAGTGTGATCCCAATTTTTGTTTTAAAAGACAGGTAGCTATGAAGTATTCAGATAATGGATAAATCTAGCCATAAGAGGCCTGTTTTGGAAAAGCAAGGTCCATAGCTATATTTCAACAATAAGAAGAACTAAAATCAATAGGAGTTCTGTTTAGGACCAGTTTATGTTTAAGTCTTTAACTGCTATATATATATATATATATATATATATATATTTCCAAAGAAAATGTTATCAAATAATCCTCATTGCCTAGTAGGCACCACTGAGGAGAAAGAAACAGGCTGTATGGCAGACAGAAGTGATGACATCATACATTTGGCTGGGGCGTTTTCCCTGTAGTTGACTTTGGCTATGTAGAAAACCAGGGATGTATTTTATTAATCCAGTCCTCAAATTGTGATACAGACTAGCCCACTGAAAACTTTAAATTGTGGATGACTTTTCAACAAATAGAGACAGTTCACTGAGATAATTTAATGCGGTATATATACAAAGGCATCCAAAAAGAAATGGAAACAGTGGAACCATTGAAAAAGCATAGACTAGAGTGGGAAGCTCGGGAGATGGCTCAGTGGATAGAGCACTTGCCATACAAGTCTGAGCGCCTGAGCTCAGACGTCAAGACCCACAGGACAGCAGAAAGCTGCCTTAGGCTTCTGGAATCCCAGCGCTCCTACAGCGAGAACAAAGGCAGTGCGAGAGAATTTCCCCCAAAATTCGCAACTGGAGCTGTGAATAATGAGAAATTCTGCCTCCAAAGAGATGGAAGGCGAGGACTGCCCCCAAAATTGTTCTCTGACCACCACATGTGCACTGGAGCATGCTTGTGCCTGAACTCACACAAACACCTAATAAAAAAAATCTACTTTAAGAAGTGTTTAAATAAACATGTAGATGGTAAAACTCTAAAGCAGGGCCACTTAGCCTGCTCTGCAGAGACCACCCCCCCCCCACCTTTTAAAGTGTAAACAAAATGGTGAGAACACTACTCAGAAGTAGTTGATAAAAGCACAGTTGCCTGGGCCACTAGGGCAGCACCATAGGTTCAAGCTGACAAAAAACTGGATATTTGTAGTATTAGCAAAGGTTTGAATTTCCTAAAACTCTACAGCTTCCTTAGTTCTCTCAAACTAGAAAAATGCTATTAGTGTCCCGGTCTGAATTGTCATATTTATCTGAAATAGAAGAGATAAACAGATTCTATCAAAACCATGAGCAATACTGGTAATGGGCATTCAAGCAATACTTTACCTATCACAATAATGGAATCCTGTGTCTCTCAAGGTCAGTGGGATATAAAATAAATGAGAAACTGATTATACTAGAACAGAAAGTTATTAAGAAACTCAGCATTTTGCCTTCCAAAATTTTAGTTCCATCAGGGTACATAAACATCACTGTGCAGAACACTATACTAAACTGCCAAGATCATCTTTCAAGCTGTTGAGAGATAATCTGCCCTCAAAAATGATATAAATCATTTATGTGCATATATTTTGGGTATATGTGGTGTATATTTAAAACTCTCCCTATAGGTATACCTCTAAAGAGGTTCCAAACATGCATGTTACCTATATTTTTTCCTTATGGACAAATGGTTACATTTTCAAACGTTACTAGAAATTGCTTGGTTGACAATATCAGATTCCTATAAAGTCGTTCCTTAAAAAGACTCTTACAAAGTCAAAATTTTAACAAAATGGCTTCTAGGATTCCTCTCTTTTCCAAGAGGAGGGATCGATTTATTGGGCATGTATTGTGCACCAGATCCCTATTTCAGTATCTTCTTTAATCCTCACTGCTGTGGAGATTGCTTCCTGTCAAAAAATATTGTTTCTCCCTTACAAATGAAAACTTCAGGGCTGGAGAGATGGCTTAATGGTTAAGTGCTTGCCTGTGAAGCCTAAGGACCCTGGTTCGAGGCTCGACACCCCTGGACCCACGTTAGCCCAGATGCACAAGGGGGCGCACGTGTCTGGAGTTCGTTTGCAGTGGCTGGAGGCCGTGGCGTGCCCATTCTCTCTCTCTCTCTCTCTCTCTCTCTCTCTCTCTATCTGCCTCTTTCTCTCTCTGTCTGTTGCTCTCAAATAAATAAATAAAAATAACAAATCGTCTAAAGATTAGAACAAGTTCACACAACTAATCATAATAGAGCCTAGATTCTACCACATCTCTGTCCTGTGGCTGCCCCTCTCCCAGCCCTGCCCCCTACCCTCCCACCCCCGCCTCCCCGCCAGGCACTCAGGTGTACAAGTTCTCTAGCTCTTTCCATGAAGTAGCTGCCTGAATCATTGAGTATAACCAAACTTGCTTAAAAATTGAAACGTCTTTAGAACTAGGGAAAAATAAAACCAGATATTCAGTCATAGTTTTTCTCTTAAATTGAATCAGAAACAGATAACTCTTCAACCACTAAAAGTGAAATCAAAGAAGGTTCAAACTTAATAGCATGTCACTGTGTCCCAGGAAGCACAATGAGCAGTTCAAAGTTAACCTAGAATTACCAGGCTTTTACTGCACACAAGTCTGGGGATAGGATTTGCCTCTTGACACATAAAAGTGTGTGCAAATGTCAAGTGTGCTATGATGACATCTTAACTGTTAATTTTCCTAACCCAATACCAATTTATCTGAGTCATATATGCATAAATCATGACATTTGTATAACTTGTTACAAATTTTATAACTAAAGAACAGATGTTCAGATATTGTTACAGATTTTATACTATTATTTATACTTCCATTCACTGCCTCCCGAGCGCTGGGATTAAAGGCGTGCACCACCATGCCCGGCTACAGTCAGTAAGCTTTTTTGTGAGGGGGCACCATGAGCCTGGTACTGGACAGTTTGAGAGATACAAAGATGAATTAGGGCCTCGGCCTTCACAGTGTCCGTAATGGGCAAAACAAGCATGTTTTCCTAGTTGTAATAGTGCAACAGTGGTGCCGAGCAAAGAGTTCACAGGATACATGCCACAAAGTGGACCTCAAAGCACACACTTGGCAGGGGAAAGGCAGCTCAAGGAGTACTAAGGAGAACGTCCCAGAGCAAGCACTTACTCCACGGACTAGGGAGAAGGAGTTGTGCCGTGTGTCACTGACACTGCTGGACCCTGACCGCTGACCACTGCTTCTCCACTTCAAGTCTACCAAACAGAGGAGCAGATACAGAAGGAAAAACGTGTCTCTTCTTTCCTTTAGTGCTGTTCTTCTTTCATGAAATCACCCTCAGGACAATCGGGTGTGCCAGAAACAGATGTCCATAGAACAAGGCAAGTGTTTCCGTAGAGTCAGAAAGCACCTGTGTGTTGTTACCAACATAACACCTTGATAAAGTCATTTTTTAGTACCTGCTGGATCAGGCCAATGTGAGAACAAACATTGCCACAGCCCATCATCCTCATGCTGGTGATTGGACAGGACTGATACTTTACCCTGAATACAAAGGGGATGCACACTGCTCTAATGTGCTCATTGTTTGCCTCGCCGTGCTGCTAAATTATATATATATATATATATATGTATATATATATATATATATATATATATATATATATATTTCTTGGAACTCGGGCTGTCCTTTGTAAATGCTGCAAAAATTACCTCAAAATTTGATTTTAGATTCCTTCTAGTCTCACTTGTGGATACCCACACAAGATATATTTCGCATTGTCTGTTTGACCTGTAGTTTTAGTCAGCATAGTTCCCTCTGCTTGCCATCTTATTGTAGAATCTTCTAAAATATCCCAATCAAGTCATCTGTTCATTGATGAATACATATATATACATATATATTTATATATATTTATGTAGCAAGTATATGTAACAAATTATGTGTGTGTGTGTATCGAGCACCTATGGTGTGCTAGCTCTTATGTCAAATCTTAAATATAGAACAATAAGAAACAGGGAAGCACCTGGCCCAGAGCCTCGTCTTGTGTTTAAGCTTTCCCAAAAGCAACGGCTTCATATTGAAACAGAGGAAAACATGAAGTGAATGTCATAAACAGAAATGAATTAATAATGAATGGGAGCTGAGAGGATGCACGTGCTCTGCAGAGCATACGATTTCAATTAGCAGAAGTAAACTGATAAGCTCTGAACAAGAACACAATCAGGCTTGTGGACTTTGGAAATAGCCCTTTTTTTAGACTGGACATATGAATGAAAGTAGATGTGTAGAACAGTTTTCTTAGAAACAAATGAACAAGAAATAAAATTGTTTGACTGAGGGGGAGACTTAACTTGTGTGGCTTAAACTAGCAGAATGTATTACCCTTTGTGAGCAATAGGTCTTTCCTTTATTTATTTAACAAGTGTTTATCACCCTGCTATTGTAACCAAGTCAGTCTTTGCCATAAGTGCTGGGAACTCAAGGTCATGCCCTCCTTGAGTCTATATTCACGTGAGAGGACAATGAAAACGAACGTCTGTGACCAAGTATACCACATGTACATTGTAATATGTTCTATAAAGAAAACAAGCTGAGGGGAGAGTTCTGTCTGTAGGTACCAACATGCTATGAGTGACGGGGACAAGCTAACCATGCAGATGATGAAACAGAGGAAAGATTCAGGCAAAAGTCAGAATATTTAACTCTTATTTGTAGAAAATAGTTCTGCCTGAACAATAGCAACTTTGTACATCAAGGTGAGAAAACTACAGGCAGCATACCAACTCTGACCTTCCATGTTTTTACGGTTTTATGCCTACTTTTATAAGGAAAGTGTTTTGGGAATGTGGCCATAAACTCTCTTTTACTCAGCATCCTTGGCTCTTTCTGTGCCACGGCAGATGAATTTCACAATTGAACAAAGACCTTATGGCCCACGAAGCTGAAAACGTTGACTATCTGGCTCTTTATAAAATGTTTGTGAGCCCAAACTCTAAGCCATCCATTTATTTTATTTTTATTTTTTCTTAATCTTCCAAGTAAGGTCTTGTTCTATTGCCCAGTCTGGCCTCAGATCTTGGGTTTGAACAACCCTAATTAACTCAGCCTCCTGGCTAAGCTAGTACTATATGTACACATCTCTGTCATTTAAAAAAAAATCTGTTGTTTATAGCCCTGTGAGTTCATGCCAACAGTGTATAGAAACCCAGTGATATCCCAAGCACTCTTTTAAATACTTCGCATTGTATTACATTTAGTGCTCAGAACAGGCCGTATGATTATTATTATCATTATGTGCTATTGTCACTCTAACTTAAACACAAGGACCCGAGAACACAGGTTAAATAGCTCGCTTGACGACACAGTGCAACTGCGTGATGGAATCAAGATTTAAAACCAAGCTACTTGGTCATTAGCACTACTCTAAAATATTTGTAATTTAATTTTGCAACCTCACCACTAGTCAACCCCACTGCTTAAAACTGCTTATCTGTTCCCAACGTTCACAAGCAAATGCCAAAACATGTAGAGCTTGCTTTAGAGGAAAGACTGCCATTACTCTTTGCTTAACCTTTGGGATGTGAAGAAAATTTCTAAGTAATCCTTCTGAAGCTTCATTTAGAAGCATTGAGTCATCACCTTTAAGAATGCTCCTAGCCAGGAGGCAGAGGTAGGAGGATCACCATGAGTTCAAGGCCATCCTGAGACTCCATAGTGAATTCCAGGTCAGCCTGAGCTAGAGTAAGACACTACCTCAAAAAAAAAAAACAAGAAAAAAAATACTCCTAGCTGGCATGGGGACACATACCTGTTACTATAACAATCAGGAGGAACTTGAGAGGCTAGCCTGGGCTACATAGCAAGATCTTGCCAAACTAAAAAAAAACCTCTGTATGACTACCCCACTCTGGGAAATTTGGTTATTTAATTTTCCAAAAGTCTTTACTATAAGAGGTACCAGATAAATACTGCTCCCCCAACCCTGCCTTCCTTGAACTTCCTAAAGGTCTAATTCATTTCAGCATCTCCACCTAGACTTGCCAGATAATTTCCACTAAAACCCCAGATATGTTTCATACAAAGATGAGCAAACTTACCTAAAAGCCCCAATTTTAGAATGTCCACTTCAATCTAGGCACCTATCAGACCCTATTCTCGACATTGCTTGTACCCTATGAAAGGTATCTCAATTATCTTTTGCTTTGTTTTGCTTTTAGAGAGAGAAAGACAGAGAGAGAGAGAGAGAGAGAGAGAGAGAGAGAATTGGCACACCAGGGCCTCAGCCACTGCAATCGAGCTCCAGACACTTGGGCCACTAATGTGCTTGCCTCCCCTTTGTGTGTCTGGCTTACGTAGGATCTGGGGAGTTGATCATGGGTCCTTAGGCTTCACAGGCAAGTGTATTAACTGCTAAGCCATCTGTCTCTCCAGCTCTTGAATCTTTTGCTAAACTACTCACTTTTGAATAAGCTTTCAAGTATTTAAATGCACAGTGAAATGAAAAATTTAAACTTTTTCCCTTAGGATTCAGTGTGGGTTATGGGTAAAATACTACATGAAAAGCTCACACAGAGGGACATGATCCTGGCCTTCACAGAATGGGAGAGAGGGAATTCTAAAAATCCTATCCATTTCATAATAATTTCATGATCCCCACAACTGTATGTGGAAGTTCACAACTTTTAATCTTAGGATAGTACGCCTGTTGGAATTCTCTTGTGCTATATAGAGGATGAAGTAATGGGCAACACAACAAGTGCTTACAATGACTACAAGGCAGTACAATTGCCAAAGGGCGTGGCACTTAAGTAGGACTTGGAGTGGAAAGGTATGATCCCTAATAACAGATTTAGGAAAATAGAGCAAACTTGAAGTGAAGGAAGGGATAGAATTTGAGATCAAAAAAGTCAAGGATGGCCTGGAAAGATGGCTTAGCGGTTAAGACACTTGGCTGTGAAGTCTAAGGACCTAGATTCAACTCCCCAGAACCCTCATAAGCCAGATGCACATGGTGGTGCGTGTATCAGGAGTTCGTTTACAGTGGCAAGAGGCCCTGGCATGCCCACATTCTTTTTTTCTCTCTCTTTCATAAACAAACAAACAAATAAATAAATAAAATATTTTTATAGATATGGACAGACTTAGTATGTAAACAACACATGTTGGTACCATCATTTCCCTTATCCCTGCCCCTTTTCCAAAGAGGCCCTCCTTGTTGGGGATGTAGGTCAACCCTATGGGGATTGTGGGTCATGCATTGTGGGGGTAGCAGTCAGTTATGGGGGAGAGACAATGTCTCTGTGCATAATGTCCCAACTTGTGGCTCTAACAATCTTTCTGCCTCCTCTTCCGTAAAATTCCCTGAGCCATGTTGGGTGCATTTTAGGTCTACTTCAGTGATAGGCTCATGGGAGCCTCTGACTCCCTGGTCTGGTAAGTGTTGAGTTCCTCAGTGTCTATCTACTTCACCCTTGTGCTGGTGTCAGGTTCACCGAGAAAGCAGCACTCTTGCTCATTTCCCCAATTCCTCTGTGATTCCAGCTGGGGCCGGGGTGGAGTGCCCCAAGTCATTTATCTCCTCAGGTACATCTCCCTTCTGAAAAAGAGAAGCAGAATCTCCAATAGAGAGTGAAGTCAGCACTGGTTAAATGGGATAACCATTATTAATTTAGAGAGAATTTAAAGGGTGTAGACCCTCTTATAGCCCAAGATTAGTGGGAGTTTGACATTGGAAAGCAATCTGAATATGATTCTGACCTGTTTTCCAGTTCCAGATATAATTTCCTTTCCACTGAGTGGATCCATTAGCCAATTCAAGAGCAGTTACCTACCAGGACTGAGTGCCACATGCCACTATTGCACTTGTGTAAGCATCACATCTGGTTGTTTGCTTCTGAGTAGCTTGGACTTTGAATTACTCAGACAGATGTTGGCCACTTTCCCCCAGTAGCTCATGTAGCATCTTCCAGCACTAGATGGGCTAACTGTCTGGGGACTGGTTCTCTTCTGGATTCCGACCAGGTCTCTCCATGGTCCATGCCAACAGTGTATGGTGTCTTCAGCAGTAGGCTCTTACCATTAACCTCTGGTGGTTAATCAATTGCTCTGACAGAAGTCTGTCTTGTTTGTTTTGGGAGACCTTGTAGGTGTATCCGATCAACAGCTCATTGTGAATGTTAACTGATCCTGGTATAAGGAATTAAAGGCCAGCACCAAGGGCAAAGAAAAAAGAAAATGACAGAAAAAAAAAGAGAAATAGGAGAAATTTAAGGTTTCACCTTCTCCAGGGCCCTTCGATTCAGGTGCTTCCCCTAAGATCCTGTTGAGAGTTCAACCTTTTAATCTAACTTCTAGGATGTAGGATTCTATGGTACCAGTTCAATTTTGGTTCAGATTTGTGTCACCCCCTCCCTTCCCTTTCCCCTAGACCTTACCCTCCCTATTGTCCAAGATTCGAGATGCCATTCATGTATGTCAGCAACTCGGGCTTATCCAAGTTAGGAACCACAGATGAGTGAGACCATGTGATTGTTGTCTTTCTGTGATTGTGAGTTCATTTAGTATGATCTGTTCCAAGCTCAACTATTTTTCTACAAACTTCAATGTGTCACTTTTTCTTACTGCTGAGTAAAATTCCCTCATGTAGATATACCACATCTTGATTATCCATTCATCCAATTATGGGCACCTGGGTTGATTCTAGTTCCTAGCTATTATGAATTGAGCAGCTATAAAGAGTTGAGCAAACATCTCTGAACTGAGGTGTGGAGGCTTAGGGTAAATGCCCAGTAAGGGAATAACAGGGTCTGTTGGCAACTATTCATCCTTTTCAGGAATCTCCATATGGATTTCCACAGTGGTTGTACAATTTACATTTCCACCAACATTGAGTGAGTGTTCCTGTTTCTCCATAGCCTCACCAACTTTGTTTTCATTTGATATTTTTGTTTTGTTTTGTTCTTTTGTTTTTCGAGGTAGGTTTTCGCTCTAGTCCAGACTGACCTGGAATTCACTATGTAGTGTCAAGATGGCCTCGAACTCACAGTGATCCTCCTACCTCTGCCTCCCAAGTTCTGGGATTAAAGGTGTGCACCACCACAACCGGCTGTCATTTGATTTTTCAACGTTTGCTATCTTTACTGGGGTAAGGTGGAATCTCATAGTTGTTTTAATTTGCATTTCCCTAATGGATAGGGATGTTGAACATTTTCTTAAGTGTCTGTTAGCCATTTGTAATTCTTCCTCTGCGAACTCCATATTTAGTTCTCTGCTCCACTGGGTTGTTTGGTTTATTCATTTATTTATTTTTGGTTTTCTGAGGTACGGTTTGTCTCAGGGTGGCCTCAAACTCATGGCAATCCTCCTACCTCTGCCTCCCAACTGCTGGGATTAAAGGCATGCGCCACCATGCCTGGTTGGTTGTTTGATTTTTTTATTGTTTAGTTTTTTGAGTTCA
Source organism: Dipus sagitta (assembly GCA_036346955.1). Classification (NCBI taxonomy): domain Eukaryota; kingdom Metazoa; phylum Chordata; class Mammalia; order Rodentia; family Dipodidae; genus Dipus; species Dipus sagitta. Next base: position 96,949,530 of record CM070782.1, on the reverse strand, counting down.
GATTTGTGTCACCCCCACCCTTCCCTTTCCTCCAAGCCCTACCCTCCCTATTGTCCAAACCTCAAGATGCCATTCATGTATGTCAGCAACTTGGGTTTATCCAAGTTAGGAACCACAGATGAGTGAGTAAATTCTAGATATTAGGCTTCTGCCAGTGGTATAGCTGGCAAAGATTTTCTCCCAATCAGTGGGTAATCTATTGGCTCTGCTTATGGTATGTTTGTCTGTGCAAAAGCTTTTTAGCTTCATGAGATCCCACTGGTTGAGTGCTTTTTAATTTCCTTGGCTCCTGGGGTTTTGTTCAGGAAGTTTTTTCCAGTCCTCTGTCATGGAGCATGCCTTGTATTTTTTCTTCCAGTAGTTGAAGAGTTTCAGGTCTTATGTTGAGGTCTTTAACCCATTTGGGCTTGATTTTTGTGTATGGAGAGATGAATGGGTCTAACTTCATTCTTATACATGTGGTCATCCAATTTGTCCAACACCATTTGTTGAAGATGCTGTGTTTTCTCCATTCTACATTATTGGCTCCATTGTCAAAGATCAAGTAGCTGTAGTTATTTGACCTAATGTCTGGGTCCTCAATTCTGTTCCATTGGCCTATGTTTCTGTTTTCATTCCAGTACCATGCTGGTTTCATTACTATGGCTTTGTAGTATAACTTTAGATTGGGAATGGTGATACCTCCAGAGACCAGAGATTGTTTTTGCTGAGGATACATTTGGATAATCTTTTTAAAGGTCAAGGAGGACATGTGGTTTTATCACCTACATTTGGTTCATTAGTCTTTTTTTCAGAATGCATACATTTTAGACACATCCAAGTATGTGTATGGATGAATTAAAATGGCTACATTATTTAACTTTTCATGGATAACATGATAGTTTGAGGTAGCTAGAGAATGAATCCAGTCTTTCTTTGCCAGTAGTAGCCAGCTGCAAATTTTAGACAAATATGTGAAGCTTTCTTAGCCTTAATGTTTTCATCTTGATGAAGATATTGTGTGTGTGTGTGTGTGTGTGTGTGTGTGTGTGTGTGTGTCCTTCCATTTCTCTGAGACTGGATCTCATTATTTTGCCACTGGGTGCATCTGACTAGGGCCCTTGGGAAGCTTCTGGACTCGCTGTCTCCACCTCCAAAGGCACATTGGGATGACAAATGTCTGCATCACTTTGAACCTTGTTTTACCTGGGTAATGAGAAAAATAGAACTGGGGTCAGCAGGCTTGCAAGTAAGTGCTTCTAACTGTTCAGCCATCTCCCCAGCCCCATTGAAGAGGATATTTTAAAATGAATTTTATAGTTCCTCCAACCTCTCAATTTCTATTTTCAATACTATCATTTCATAGTACTTTGATGAACCCCCCCTCCCCAATGGCTTTGTGTGAAATTTCCCAGCTTTGACCACTAGGTTGGTATTACTATTAGACTTATATCCCACCAAGTTTCACATTCAGCCCGAATAACCAAGGACTTAAGCAAACTATGGGTGTGTTTTTCTCTGGCATTAAGGATCCAGAGACTGCTGAAGTGGCCAGCAGAGAGACCCACATCTTCTTGTCTTCCTTTTTATCCATTCTCGGTCCAACAACAACTTGCCCATGCCCAGGTTCAAGTGTGTGCTCCAGGCAAGAAAATGGAGAGGAAAAAATGCCCCCCCAAAAAGGTCAGCTGAGTTGGCTATCTTTGAAAGGACTTTTCCAAATGTTCTAGTGTCATTTGCTTAAGAATCTTGGTAAATACTGTGTTATAGGACCACCTGTGATTTTAGTTATTTATTTGGCTGGATACACTGCTAAACTGGACAAACAAAAGGTTTTACTGGTAATAAAGAAAGGGATGTGGGGTAGACAAATTGTATTATTCATATGTAAAATTCAATATTTAAAGACAGGTGTGGCATGGCTACTACCCATCAGAACAGAGGCTCAATGGCACATCATGGCAGTAGGTAGCAGCTGGATGTTAGCCTTGTGTTTTTCTGCCCTTCATCATAGTTATTTTACACAGTGTATTCCTCCTTCCCTATACACTCGGTCTAAATCCATCAAAGACAAGATTTGATTTTGCATACATTCTTTCCAGTCTCCAAGAAAGTGACAAGTATATAGAGTTATTGTTTGCTTTTGTTAAAAGAAATGGATTATTGAATTATTCATAATATAGTCCAGTGAGTAGGAAAGCAGGCAGAAGGGAATTCAAGTTATTACATGTTCTAGTTCTCTGGGATGAATGACTCCTATGAATAGTGACTATATCATCCAAAATGCCACAAAACAATTGATCATAAAACTGGAACATGGAATTAGACACTGAATGCTGTTCAAAATTCTTAGGGTCACTCAAAAGAACCATTATAGACTTAGTTAAAGAGACCAGAAAAAGGATTGACTGGAGTAGAATGCTTCAGGCATAATAGAAGGGCAGAAGCCCTTTTCCTTCATTTATTACATTGAATAGAACTAATAGGAAGTCACCAGTTTTTACAAAGAATCAAATAAAGTCAGTTCCTTAATGAGTTGCATCTTATTCTTCCAGCCTGTAATATACCTAATAGTCTATTATTTCCTTTTACTCAAATCTTCAGTAACAAAAATGCTTAGAGGTTGAAATGGAACATTTTAGTTCATTTAGTATATATATATATATATATATATATATATATATATATATGTATGTATATATATATATTTGAGATTAACTCAAAAATCATGGGTAAATAAATTCTTATTACTTAGGGAGAAATGTTATGTTTTAATATTCATGGTATACTTTTCTTCAATTTAATGTTAAAATAACATGCCCATGGATGGCCCAGATGTATGGCTTAGTGGTTAAGGCACTTGATTGTGAAGCCTAAGGACCCAGGTTCAATTCCCAAGAACCCATGTAAGCCAGTTGCACATAGTGGCATATGTATCTGGAGCATTGGCTAGAGGCCCTGTGTGGTGGTTTGATTCAGGTGTCCCCCATAAACTTAGGTGTTCTGAATGCTAGGTTCCCAGCTGATGGAGATTTGGAAATTATACCTCTTGGAGGAAGTGTATTGTTGGGGGTGGGCTTATGGCTTCCCCTTGCCAGTGTTTGGCACACTCTCCTGTTGCTATTGTTCACCTTATGTTGACCCTCTGCTCATGCCATCATTTTCCCTACCATTGTGGAGCATCCCCTCCAGTCTATAAGCCAAAATAAACCCTTTTTCCCAAAAGCTGCTCTTGGTCGGGTGATTTCTGCCAGCAATGTGAACCTAATCCTGATCCTGGCATGCCAATTCTCTCTCCCTCTCCTTCTCTCCCTCCCTCTCTCTCTACCTCTGTCTCTCTAATAAAAAAAATAAATTTTTAAATTAAAATTAAATTTAAGAAAATAGTTTACCCATATATTGCTTTTTATTGCGGAGGGGTGGTCGTTCAGGCAGGGTCTCACTCTAGCCCAGACTGACCTGAAACTCACTCTGTAGCACCAGGCTGGCCTCAAACTCACAGTGATCCTCCTACCTCAGCCTCCTGAGTGCTGAGATTAAAGGTGTGTACCACCACGCCCTCCATATATTTCTTGACATGCTATGCAAGTGTATGCTAAATTATTTATAGTATTGATAATGGGCTACCGAGAAAGAAAATAATGTAATGTCCAATATTAAGATTGGCTTTGATTAAACATCATTTAGTCATCCCTTTCAGCAAAGCATCTCTTAAATTCAAATTATTCTAAATAGTATAAAGTTTTGAATATTAGGAGCACTTGTTTCATTACCTAATTTTTTTTTCCTATTTTGGTTTTTGGAGGTAAGGTTTTACTCTAGCCCAGGCTGACCTGGAATTCACTATGTAATCTCAAGGTGGCCTCGAATTCACAGCAATCCTCCTACCTCTGCCTCCCGAGTGCTGGGATTAAAGGTGTGGGATTTAATCCGTTCTTTGTCCCTCTTTTGATGTTTGCCGTATGTGCTTTTCTCTGCAGTCCCCTAGGAGAACTCTTTATCTTGCTGTTATGATCTGGTCTTCTATGTTCATATAATGTAGAGGGTTATTTTCTTCCTTCTGTTCATCTTGAATTCTAATCTGTACATTTTTTTACCATCTTTTCATGCTTGTCAACCAGAACTCATTTTGTTACTAGAACTCGTGGGAATTATAGGATATTGGGCTAATATACATATGTAAATATCCTTATGACTGAACCCTTTATGAAACCTAACTGCATAAAAATATTTTCACATCAAACGTCAGTTTAGGAAGGCTGTATTATGTATCTGTGTGTCCCTTGACACCACCTCCCTTTACCCCCTGGTTAATATACATGTGATCATTTTAATATATGAAAATGTTTTGAACTGTTTGGCATCCATAAACATATATGCATTTTTCCAATAATGCAGCTGATACACTACAGCTATGTTTCCCATGTCTTTTTTCTTGTCTTACCATGTTACGTAACCTTTCTTTAAAGTCAAACAGTAGTATGCACTCAAATGTGTGGCAGAATCACATAAGTGTGTTCCCATTGAAGAGAAGCACTGCGAAACGCAGTGAGAAGACAAACTTGAGAAATATGGTGGCTCTCCCGTGGGCTTCCTAGAAGCCTCCCATCTCTGTGTGTGGTCTTCTGACCCTAAGGGAGGCGTAGGAGTCCAGATGGATAAGACTGACCACATGCTCATTCATATCTTCTTCCGGTCACTCTTACCTCGTCTGTATTTTGAGAAACCACGCAGAAATTTTTACGAAGTTATATTGCCTTGAAAATATAGAAAGTTCAGACTCATTGGTTAAACAGACCTAGGTTCAGGTTGTAGCCCAGCCCGGTTGAAAACTTGTGCCATCTTCAGACCAGTCAGCAGCTTTGTCTAAGCTTCTTTCAGGAGGAGGGCAGTTCTATCTACTGCTATCTCTCACCACCTGAGGGTATAAGAAAGGCACCCAGAAATATGCCTCCTCGAAGTCCGTGCAAGCTTACCATGCCCCACATTGAAAACTGCAGGGCCCCACTGTGATGAAAACAGCACATTTTCTCTTCTGTCTCCTATCTGCTTCTGCTAGTTGAGATCAAGAAAAAAAGTTATATGGGTTTTATTTTTATTCTTTTCCTGCCTCCCCTCAAAGCAAAGTTGCCAAAGTATGGACTCTGGGCCAGCAGCATCAACACCCTTTGGAAATCTAATAAAAATGCAAGATGTCATATCCCACCCCAGACTTTTTTTTTTCTTTTTTTTATTTATTTATTTGAGAGCAACAGAGAGAGAGAGAGAGAGAGAGAGAGAGGGAGAATGGGAGTGCCAGGGCCTCCAGCCACTGCAAACAAACTCCAGATGCATGTGCCCCCTTGTGCATCTGGCTAATGTGGGTCCTGGGGAATCGAGCCTCGAACCAGGGTCCTTAGGCTTCACAGGCAAGGGCTTAACCACTAAGCCATCTCTCCAGCTCCCCCACCCCAGACTTTTATGAATCAGAATCATGGAGATGGAGCTGAGCCACCTGTCTCACAAGCCTTCTGCATGATTCTGATGGACACGGAAGTCTGCTAGGCATTATGCCCAGGAAAGGCTCATGTCGACTAGCTACTTACCCAGAAGCAGGTGAGGATGAGACAGTCCAGAGTAGAGACAAGAATCTAGTGGGAACTGGGCCTCATGGGCACTAGAAACTAGATCCAAATCAGTTCCAGAGATTTCACTCAGCTCCTGTGATTGATGGGCCTCCATCCTGATGCCCAGCCTTTCCCAGTAAGCTCTAGGACAGCAGTTTGCAGAGGTTTGTGACCACCATCAAGATGCCTTCCCAGGAAAATTTCAAAATGGAAACATCTCTTTCTTTCTTTCTTTTTCTTTTTTTCTTCTTTCTTTCTTGTCCTAGTGATCAAATCCAGGGCCTCTCACATGTAAATTAGGCAAGTATCCAACCACTAAGTCATAGCCCCAGCCCTAGAAATATTTTTATTGCCTTGTCCAAGGATTTGTCACTGACATCTAGTGAGCAGAGTTCAGGAGCGCTTCCATACTCCCTGCAATGAATGCACAGACCAGCCCCTCAGCCCCCAAACTTACTGGCTCAAAATGTCAGTCATGCTGAGGTTGAGAGCCCTTACTTTAGAGACCTTTCTAGTCTATTTGCCACTCTTCTCAGTATCCACTACGTCTTTCCTTGTACCCTAAAAAGTTCCTAAACTGGAATTTCGGGGGAAATTGAAGATGGGCCTGAGAGAGTTCAATCAACTCCCAAAAGTGCTCACAAAATATTATCATTGTATGTGCATGGGCAGGGGTGTAAATACTGGCTTTCACCAAATTCTCCGAGGTAGTCCTCTGCATTGAATGTGTCTCATTTCTCTCTCGCTCAGTCACCACTTAAGTTTGATGGCTGTCTCAGCTCATGAGGAAGGTGGTCATTCTGCTGATTCTCTACTTACTCAGTTTTCTCCTTCTACTCCCGTTACGTTCTTTTTCTTGCCATGGCTCCAAGTTCAAATTCCCAACACAAGGAATCCAGTTATCACTTCTTTCCCATATTTGGGCAAAGCTGTTCACACAAGCAACCTCAGAGGACCCTGGACATTCCGCACAATAGCTGCCCTTGGTCCTGGAGGAGAGCCAGAGCCGGAGGAAAGGGTCAATGGGCTTCACGAAACCCTGTGCAAACCAGCCTCAGGACAAGCACAGCCGGGCACGTCAAGCGGATAGGGTTTATCTAGAGAAGCCCAGAAGAAGGCATCTGGAAAAGTAGAAAGAGAAAGGAGTGGAGTATAGCAGGGACATTCAGACACTCTGAAGAAAGATAACAAGGGAGAAGGGCCAGAGCTCAAGCAGCAGACATAATCAAGACAGAGCAGACACATTCAGAAGGCTAGAAAGACCAGCAATGCTCAACTGATGATGAAGTTGAATCAGTCTCTCTCCCTTTCTCTCCTTCTCTCTCTCTCTCTCTCTCTCTCTCTCTCTCTTCTCTCTCTCTCTCTCTCTCTCTCTCTCTCTCTCTCTCTCTCTTTCTCTCTCTCTCTGATTTTATTTTCCTCTTTTCTCACCAGAAACCAACACACAGAAAAGCTAGGTCAAGGAAAGAACTGAGCAAGTAGAATATCAGCAGAATGACCACCTTCCTCATTAGCCAAGACAAGCATCAACCTAAGTGGTGACTGAGCGGAGAGAAATGAGAGGAGATTCAGTATTGAGCATGCCGAGGGGCCCAGGGCAAGGACAGAAAGCCACTCTGGGAGACTGGCTTGCTCTCTATGTCCTCTTCTGCCTCCCTTCTTCACACTTCCTTTCCCCTCACCTGACTTCACAAGCACAGAATTGTTTTATTTCCCTCACTAGCCAGTAGAGTACGTTTCCTAACTCTGGATTTTAAAAGAAATAGAATAGAACTCTACAGAAAGCATCACACAAAACTCTAAATCCTATTCGATGGCACTTTTATTTATAAATTCTTACATGAACTGTTCTTTTTTGTTGTTTATTTTTATTTATTTATTTATTTGAGAGAGACAGAGAGAGAAAAAGAGACAGATAAGAGAGAATGGGCACACCAGGGCCTCCAGACACTGCAAACAAACTCCAGCTGCATGCGCCCCCTTGTGTATCTGACTAACATGGGTCTTGAGGAATTGAGCCTTCAACTGGGGTCCTTAGGCTTCACAGGCAAGCGCTTAACTGCTAAGCCATCTCTCCAGCCCATGAACTGTTCTTTAAGCCAGTAGATTCAAGGGCAAAGAAAAAGTTCCCCAACCCAGTGTTACAGGTGACAGGGCTACAGCATATCAACCCTAGGACATATCTTAGAGTGGCAATACCCAAACGTTGCCACCCATTAGAATGCAGTGCCTATGAGTGGGTATGGTGGCACATACCTTTAAGCTCAGCACTCCGGAGGCAGAGGTAGGTGGGTAGCTGTGAGTTTGAGGCTGTCCTGAGACTACTTAGTGAATTTCAGGTCAGCCTGGGCTAGAGAGTAAGACCCTACCTCAAAACACTAGAAGTTAAAAGTAAATGAAATGCATTGCCTGGACACCCCACATGGTGACATGGGGGTGGCTGGCCACCGTCACTGCTTTCAAAGTTAGCTCCGCAGGCGATTTCAATGTATGAAAGATGTTTGGGATCACATTCTTATCAGTCATTTTAATAAAATCCTACTGTTGGTCGGCTATCTTGCCACTTAACTTTTCACCAACAAGCGAAATGTAATCAAAAGTACTTTTTTCCCCCCAAATTGGATGAAATCCCAGTTCATTGTGTTCCAACTTACTGCCAGAATGAGACCTCATGGGTAATGGTTTACTTCAACGAAGCCAGCTATGAAGCTAGGATTTTGCCACCCTGTAGCCAAAACAAAGGATGCTGGTTGTTAGTGTTAATCTTCAACTTTGGGAACTCAGTATTTTAAATTGTTCAAATACAACTTTGGACTCCAAGTGAGTAAAGAGTGATATGGTCCCCACAGCCCCAGATCTTTGCATGGCCATCCATCAGACCCCTCAGGCAGCATGTCGCCCACGGGGAAAAGATTGTCAAAGCTCCCCCAATTCCATCTTCATGTCCTGCTTTCTTTGTCATCTTAATGTGTGAAAAGAAAGCAGCTTGTGTCTTTTATTTGAGAGAGAGAAGGAGAAAGAGGCAGAGAGAGAGAGGGAGAGGGAGAGAGAGATGAGCATGTAGGGCCTCCAGCCACTGCAAACAAACTGCAGACGTATGTGCCCCCTTGTGCATGTGGCTTATGTGGGTCCTGGGGGAATTGAGCCTGGGTCCTTAGGCTTCATAGGCAAGAGCCTTAACCCCTAAACCATCTCTCCGGCCATGTTTCTGTCTTCATAAACATGGTTAGGAAGACCAGGCACAGTTCAAGAAGACCTGATTCTGAGGGCAATCTCCTTTGCTGGAATATTCTCATAACCACCTGGCAAGAATGAGAACATGGCCGTTTTGTTGTTCCAGGCAACTATGACTTTGAGTCGCCCAGAGATTTATCAGTTGTTTATCCACAGCATGTAAGTCTCCCTGAGAGGCCAGGATTACATTTCAGGCTGCCCAATTTGATAAGAAAAGCCTGACACGCAGCTTAGTGACAGTTTCCAAAAGAAATGACTGATTGATAGAAAATTCAGGCTATTTTGGCCTCTATTTCCACAGAGGAAATGAGCTGAGAGCAAAGTTAATTGGGAGTGCAGAGAGCCAAAGACAATAAACTGAGAATTACATCATAGATATATGGCTGCCGAAGAAACCTGTGTCATCTCCATTCCTAAAGAGACAGGCTGCTGGGGAATGGGACATTAGAGAAAAGGGTGGGTGACAAACCTCTTCTGGCTCCCAGTTCGCCATGTGCTTATAGATGTCACATGGCTTTTCAAAGCCAATATGAAAGTTCTCCAGGAAAACAGCAAATGGGTTATTTTGTAACACACACACACACACACACGAGCTTTATTATGGGACCTGGCTTGGGTGATTAGAGCCAGGAAGTTCATCTTCAGGCTGCAGACCCCCAAAGCGGTGATATAGTCAGTCCAAGTCTAAAGGCCTGAGAATGAGAAGAGCTGACAGTGTAACTCCTATTCCGAAGCCAAAAGCCTAAGGCCAAGAGAAGAAAGTCGATAAGAACGTGAAGGTCCGATGAGCCCAGAACCAGGAGCTCGGCTGGCCATGGGCGGCATAATGAATATCCCAGTTCAAGGCAAGAGAATCCCCTATGTTGTTTATTTATTTTCACTGTTCTGTCCCCTGATGTATTGGATGTTACACATGCACGATATGGGAAAACCTTTATCGTAACTATTGACTCAAATGTTATTCTCTTCTAGTAACACACTCAGAGACGTGCTGGAAATAATACCTGACTGGTTATCCCTTAGCCTAGTCAAGTTGACATACAAAATTTACCATCACAGAGCCTCAGTGAACCTACCTGTCAGGAGAGAAGTGGAGATGGATGATATTCAAGCCCTCAAGCACTTACGCAGTATAAGTGCTAACCCAAGTCATTCAACTGCAACAATTTAGAGTAATTCACCAATTAATTTCCTTTTTTTTTTTTTTTTTTTTGAGGTAGGGTCTCATCACTCTAGCCCAGGCTAACCTGGAATTCACTATGTAGTCTCAGGGTGGCCTCAAACTCAAAGTGATCCTCCTACCTCTGTCTCCTGAGTGGTGGGATTAAAGACGTGTGCCACCGCACCTGGCAACTGATTTCTGTTTTAAACTGCAAAAATATAACCAGATCTATATTAGATATTGTTAGGTCAGGACAAAAATGGAGTCACAGCAGGAGGGCGACAGAGATAAGGAAGTGGGTCATCCACATTCCTCAATTAATTGCCCAGTCATTAACGATGCCCCAGGTCTAGATTTACTGCCCTCTTATCTGCCCCCTTATCTCTCACAGGTCACTTCTGGTCTTACTGTATGGCTAATGTAAAGAACAGAGATTTACTGCCCCAACAAAGAAATTCCTTCCCTTTCTCACCTTCCCCCAACTGAAGAGCCTATAAAGCCACTCACTATCTATAACCCCAAGCTGACTGCTCCACTCTTGAGAGTCAGTCCTGGCAGCTCGTGTTTTCCATCTTTGCCTCAGAGTGCTCTCTGTGGTCTTGGTCACTCCTGAGCCTTACAGATAGTACCAAGAAATTAATTCTTTTGGATATAAAACCAATACAAGGCTAGAGAGATGGCTTAGCGGTTAAGGCACTTGCCTATGAAGCTTAAGAACTCATGTTCGAATATCCACATCCGTGTAGCCAGATGCAGTGAGGCAAAGGCGCAACATCGCACATGTGCACAAGAGGGTGCAAGCATCTGGAGTTCATTCACAGCAGCTGAAGGCCCTGGCATGCCCATCAACACCCCCCCCCCTCTTTCTCTCTCCCTCTTTCTGTCTCTCTCAAAATAAATGATTTTAAAAAAAACTAATACTATAGTTATTTCAGACTCTGGTCATAATTGCTAAAGATGCGTTTGGCTGGCAATTCTTCTGAATAAAATCTATGTTCTAGAAGGGGGAGTTAGGGGCCTAGATCAACGATCTTGGGTGGTCTTGTCACAGAAGCAAGACACTAGAAGCCTTAGAGGCCTCACGATCTTTCTCCAAAGATCTGGGTGTGAATGTTCAATTTATTTAGCTTTTCTTCATCTGTAATATAACTGGTAGTCTGAAATTAATTTCTCCAGAAGAATGTGGGAGCCCTGAGGAGATTTAACTCACTTCCCTGAGGATGTGCGTTCAAATGCATGCAAACCAAAATGAAGATGGATGGGCATGGTGCGATGGTTTTCCTCTGCCCCTCCTTCTTCCCCTCTAATTACAGGAGTACAAGATTTGAGTATCCTGTGGGACTAGTTGCCCTATAAAATTTTGTGTCTGTTCAATATGCCCTTAATTATCCTTCTATAGGATAATTATTAAGGCATATTAATAATTACACAAATTAGTGGGTTTCACTGGGACATTCCAATGTGTACATGTGTTATGTTTTTATCGTATTCACTCTCCCTACTAGTTTTCCTTGCTTCTCTCATTTTCTCCTAGTTCTTTCTATGTTCAGATCACCTTTTTGTTTTCTTTCTTTCTTTCCATTTTCTGTTTCAACATATGAAAGAAAACATGCGCTACTTGTCTCTTTTTTTGTCCAGTTTATTTTGTTTAACATCATGACCTCCAGATCCATCCCTTTTCCTGAAAAATGACCTGATTTCATTCCTTTTATGGCTATGTAATACTCTGTCGTTCATATATTTCTGTCCATTTGTTGACAGGTACTTTCATTGATTCCAAAACTTAGTGAATCCTTAAAGCTCCTTCACTAGACTTTTCCTTTAAATAAAAATTAGGCAGACTTTTCCTTTAAGTAAAAATTAGTGCACTGCCATGGCAACGAATACAAAACACCATCATGGGCTTGTGAGACTTTGCCATTGGAGGGAGAAGAGGCGCTACATGACAACTAGGATATGTGCAGTGTCCACACTGGCCAAGCCAATCACATCTTATATTCCAACTCTTCTCACAGTTTGAAAGTATTATTTAATTGGTACATAAAAGAAGTCTGACTTGAGTTTCTTAGGGCTGATTGAGCAAAGTACAAAAACTAGGTGGCTTAAAACAATAGAAACTTATCTTCTCAGGGTTCTAGAGATGAGCAGCCTGGAATTCAGGTTTCAGCATGGCAATGTTTCCACAAAAACACCAGACCATCCTAGTTTCTGGTCAGCCAGTACACCATGGTATTATTTGGAAGAAGCTGGCTCACTCCCGTGTTTATCACCACGTGGTCATCTCCCTGAAGTCTCTTCTCTAGTTCTTATTAGTATTAGACATAGGGCCCAGGCTATTTCACTGTGATTTCATCTTAACTAATTGCATCTGCAATGGTGTTACTTCCAAATAAGACTGTGTTCTGAGGCGCTGGAGGGCTCCACCATCTCTTTGGAGAGGCAGCGGTTCGAATCCTAGAGCCCTCCACACCAGTGACATGTGAGGTGGTTTCATTTGCATCCTGGGCTGCAGCTAAACCTCCATCCTTACCCAGTTTCAGAGCTAAAACTTACTTGACAGGGGTTCAGATAATGGCCCCAGCTTGCTCAGGAGCAATGGAGGCCTCTTCATGAGCACATGCAATGTCCCATGAGACATGTTTCAAACAAGCCAAGTGAGATGATTCCGCCAACATGGTGACATCAGAGTGGACCCAGGCTGTCCATGATGTCCCTTGTAGGTTGCCCTTGTGGCTGGCATGGCCAATCCTGCCCTCCCCTCCTCCCTCTTCTGGCTCACTCAATGCTTTGCTGAAACCACAGCTGCTTTGAATGGAGCCATGTGCCACTGTAGCCGGCAGGCTGTCAAATCAAGCCAAACCAAACAAACCCAAGCCAAGAAGATGCAAGTTATCCAACCATTGTGCTGTTGGTTTGGTCTTCGTAGGGATGTTCCTGGTCGTGTTGTGTTTTCTGTGACGAAGATGGGATAGTAAGGGCCCTGTGTATCTCAAGGCAAATATTAATCTGCCTGGAGATTTGGTTTACCAATGGGGAATGAGCAAACAGGCTTGTGCTCATTAGAGCCATACCTACCAACCATTGAGGATGTTCGGAGCCAGGGACATATTCCTGACCGGCTCCTTAAGGAACCCCAAGTCCTATGTCTTCACCTTCTGCTATCTGAAGCAAGCATCCAAACGTTGATGGGCTTGTGACGTACTGTGGGAAAGTCACTCGTCCCTTTTGAGTTTTCAGCTAACTTCCTTCTGCTGAAAATGCTATTCACTCGCTCTGGGAGAGGCTCCGGTGCTCTGAGGTAATAGCAGGGAAAGTATGCTTGCAAAATTCAACCCTTGTGCCCACTCCCACCTCCCGCTGGCACTAGGCCTGCCTTTTAGGGTAGGTGAAAAGAAACTAGAACTCAAACTCTGTCATTGACAGAGAATAGATTGACACAGAATAGGGGAAAATAAAATGAGAGTAAGTATCAGAGGACTGGGGAGACATTAACAAGGATTAAAATGATTACAAGCTTTTATCATGGGATGTGATCATGTCTCTGCATAACAGAGAGGGTGGATTTGACTAAAGCTATGGAAATCTTTTCAGACTTCATACCTCTTCTGGTCTTAAAGGCGGCTGAGTGAGCCCCAAATCCACCCACACTTGCCATGGTCGATGATCCATTGATGTAAATCTTCCCTGGCTGTGTTGGCCAGAGATGCAAATTCTAAAGAAAGGGTTCTGTCGTAGATGCGCAACAGCCTGATGGCTCTTCTCTTGAGATGCTGTGTGGAAGTGAAGAAGCTGAGCACTGGACAAGATGCTCAGGATTTATGAACCGGGGTGATGACACGGTCCATCTTCGGTTGCTGTGCCTGAATGCCACAGCCTGGGAAGTTTGTAAAGAAGATCGACGGAAGTCCTACAAATGTGCAGGATCAGAAGTCCACAGTCAAAGGGCGGCTCCTAATGAGAGGCCCCCCACCCCAGCTGGTGGAGATGCACTGCAAGCCCAAGGCAGCACATGGCTGGACAGGTGTGCTGCCTTGGGCGGCTGGTCCTCCTCTTTTCAGGCCACTGTTGCCACTATGAGAACCTCACTGTCAGAAGCTCATCAAATCGTCATCACCCCCAAAGGCCCATTCTCCAAACCAATTAACATACAGCTTGGGGGATCACACTCCAAAGTGAATTTTAGAGGGGCAAAGGCAAAGGCTGACCATAATTTTCAGCATCTCATTTCAAAGGACTCAATTTTCCATCACTGCAAATGCCTGTACAGACTGAGAAAGCTAACAGCACTAAGAAAATATGGTTCTTCTGCTCCTGCCCAAATGCCCAGCACCAGCATCCGAAAACAAGAGAATGTGATGCCATCTCTTTTCTTCCCTATCAGTTTCTGCTTTTTATTCATTAACGAAGAGTCCTGGCTCCCTTTGCTACCAGGAGCCACAGAGATAAGAAGCTATTGCTGAGTCAAGTCAGCTGTGACTGGGCCACACTGGGTCCTCACCTAGTGAAGGGAAGTAAGTAAGGCAATATTAAGATCAGCCAGAGATGAAGGCAGACTTGATTTGGCCCGAAAGGTATTTGTAGTAAATGAAGAATCAGTTATCACAGGAACCCCAACTTCTCACCAGTCAAGTGCTTTGATGGACAGGTTAAAAAAATGAGGAGGGGAGGGCAAGATGAATTATCAGGTCTCATGATGGGGGAGCAGAATAAAACATCTGCTTGATCATCCCTGTCTATTCAAAACAGACTGCTAAACAGGAAAAACAATACATAGCATGATTTTCTGCAAAATAATGAATTTTTGGAAAATAACGGACTCATTTCTCCCACTTTTTGACAGGTTCTAATGGTATAAAATGATTTTCACTGTGACATTATCATGTGTGCATATTACATACTTTGATCATATTTACCCCCATGTCCCTCTCTTTTCCTCCCCAGTTTCCTCTCCCAGATCCTCATCTTCTTACCCAACATAGACTTGTAGTTTTTAAACATCTTCATTGTGATGCTAATTACACCTCTTAGAGTTAATCTGTTTAAAACACATGAGTCAAAATGGATTTTGGTGTGTTTACAGGGCTGCACAGCTGTCACCATAACCTGATTTGAGGGCATTTTACTACTTTAACAAGTATATATTAGAAGCCACTTCTGAATCCCCTACTTTCCCCATTCCCCATATTCCACAACTCCCAGTCCCTGGCAAGATTGTGTTTTCCCTTCTCATGGTCCCTTTTCTACTTCATGACATATACCCCTACACACACACACACACACACACACACACACACATCAAAATCTAAGAGGCCTACATGAGAGAAAATGTGGTATTTGTCTTCCTGAGTCTGAAATACTTCATTTCAAACAATATTTTCCAACTGTATCCATTTTCCTATAAATTTTGTTTTTTATAACTGAGTAAAATTCCATTTTGTATATATACGAGATTTTTCTTAACCATTTATCTATTGATGGACATCTAAGTCAACTCCTTTTCTTAGCTATTATGAATAGTGAGTGCAGCTGGAGTTCCTTTGCAGCGGCAGGAGGCCCTGATGTGCCCACACATACACATGCACGCACACACTTTCTGTCCCCCCACCCATGTCTGCCTCTCTCTCTCTCTCTCTCTCTCTCAATAAAAATTTTAAAAAATTTGTTAGAAATCAGTGAATCTTTTGAGAGCTGGCTATTTGATTCACCAGCTCATTTATCATTCAGACGGTTTAGGTGTTTGGCGTGTTGAATTTTCACAGTTGTTTATATTTTCTTGATATTAGCTCCCTCTCTGGTGTATAATTGACAAAGATGTTCTCCATTCTGTAGGCTTCGCTCTGCTGTTAGTTTCCTCTGCTATGAAGCAGCTTTCTAAGTTTCTAAGTCTGATTAGCATAACCACAGTATTGACCCCCTGTCCCCCCGCCCCACTGCCTGAGTCCTTAGCCACACAACTGAGACCACATTTACAGTACCAGATATGATTTCCCTTGTGGACTGAACATCAATTCCACCTAGAGAGCAATTGGTTACTCCCATAACTTCATGCCACTATTACGCCAGTGGATACATGTTGCTTTGCAGTCAGTTGTGAAGTACACAAGGTCCGCACATGGACAGGACAGTTAATGAACAATATGAAAGAAGCAAGCAGGTAGTGGAGAAGCTTTTAGCTCAGTTCCAGCTTGGTTTCTTTATGCCGTGTACCAAAAGATTTATGAGGACTTGTCATCTAGTTTTGGTTGGCAACGAAGAGCAGTGACAATCACTACTATTATCTTAGGGGCCTCTGTGGCCTCCCTAACCAATGCTGGCACTGGAATTTTCAATTAATAACCCAAGGCCTCTTCTGGGAGCAGCTTTATCTGATCATGTAGGAGATCTTCATTTAAATATTCTTTTGAAAAATATTTATACTTTTAGTTGGCTTACTGATAGATTTCCATATGGCTTAGTCATGCATCTTTCATTTTGTTTTATCTTCCTTTCACCCACATCTCTCCTTTATCGCCCCACACTTATCCTGGCTTAGGCCTTCTCCTCCCACCATTACCCCTCTCTACTTTCAGGTCACATGCGTTTCACTGTCTCAATACCACTCTATAACCTCTTAACCTCTTTCTCTCTCTGTTGCCCTTTTCTTTTTTAAAAATACCTTTTTTTAAAGGAGAGGGAGTGAGAGAGAGAATGGATATGCTAGAGTGTCTAGTCACAGCAAATAAATTCTAGATGCATGTACCACTTTGTGCATCTGGCTTTATGTGGACACTGGGAAAATGAACCTGGGTCATTGGGCCTTGCAGGCAAGCACTGTAACTGCTGAGCCATCTCTCCAGCCCCTCTGTAGTCTTTTCTAGTGTCCTGGCCTCTATAGACATCAATTCTAATTTATACCAACTAACCTAGGAATTTGAAGCTAGAACCCATACATGAGAGACAACATGTAGCATTTATATTTCTGAGTCTGGGTTACCACTCCCAGTATGATCTTTTCCAGTTCCATCCAGTTTCCTGCAAATTTCACAATTTCATTTTTATTTACAGCTGAATAAAGCCCAATTGTGTCTATATGCCACGTTTTCATAATTCATTAATCAGTTGATGGGCATCTAGGCAGGTTCCATTTGTAGCAAATGTAGTTACAGCAGCAATAAACATGTCTGAGCTAACATTTCTGAAGCAGTGCACAGTCCTTAGGGCACATGCTCAAGAGTAGCTGAGTCATACAGTAATTCCGTTTTTAGCTTTTTGAGAAACCTTCTCACTTATTTCCATGATGGCACCAACTTTCATGGGGTCTCTACCCACATTCTCCCCAACATTTATTGTCATTTATTTTGCTTGTTTGTTTGTTTGGTTGGTTGGTTTTGTTTGATTTTTTTTTTTTTTATGTTAGCCATCCTGACTGGAATTAGGTGGAATCTCAAAGGGGTTTTAATTTGCATTTCCCTGGTAGCTAAGGATGAAGAACACTTTAAAAAATATTCATTAGCCATTTGTACTTCCTCTTTTGCAAACTCTCTGTTTAGTCCCATAACACATTTTTGCAATTGGGTTATTTGTTTCCTTGACATTTAGTTTTCTGAGTTCTTTGGATAGCCTATGTTTTAATCCTCTGTCAGATATTTAGCTGACAAAGATTTCCCCCCATCCTGTAGGCTGCCACTTCGCTTCATTGCTTGTTTCTTGTGGCATACAGATCTTTAGAAAAATACTTCATTTACTTATTTCATAGAAAGAGAGAGAGAAAGAGAGACAGAGAATGGGCATGCCAGGTCTTGTAGCCACTGCAAACAAACTCCAGACACATGTACTACCTCGTGCATCTGGCTTATGTGAGCACTGGGAAATATGAACCTGGGTCCTTAGGCTTCGTAGGCAAGTGCCTTAACCACTAAGCCATCTCTCCAGTCTGTACAAAGCTTTTTAAATTCATGCACTCCCAATGTTTTCACTTGCTGACCTTATTTTCAGGAATTCCTCCTATGTCTGTATCTTGCTGTGTGTTCCCTACTTTTTCCTTTACCAGTTTCATAGTTTTCTGTCTGACATTACTAGCAGTTTGATCCACTTGGAGTTGATTTTTGTGCTGGGTGAGAAATGAGTATCTAGCTCATTCTTTTACATGATGACATATCCAGTTTTTCCAGGACTATTTGTAGAAAATGCTGTTTCTTCTCTGCTGTCTTTGTCAAAAATCAGGTGGCTATAGTTGCATGGATTGACATCTGGTTCTTTTCTTCTATTCCATTGATCTCTATATCTGTTTTGTGCCAGCACCCTGCGGTTTTTATTTTTAACGCCCTGTAGTTTCACTTGAAATCATGTATGGTAATGCCTCTAGCAGTATTCTTTTCTCTCCTCTCTCTCTCTCTCTCTCTCATTATTTCTTTTTAAACATTTTTATTGAGAACTTTAATACATGAACATGCTGTAACTTGATCATATTCCTATCATATTATTCTTTTTGTTTCCCCTCCTACTCTCATTCCACTGAGCCCCCACCTCTTTCTAAGTATGTCTTACTCTGATGTCTCATTCCTTTTGTCCTTCTCTGTCCTCCACGTCAAAATGCTGATGGACTCAGAACTGTGCAGATGCTGTGGGAGTAACAACTACTGTGAGGGCATAAGTGTACCAGTCAGTTTGTGCCCAGAGAACAGTGACCCAAAGCACTCTTTCCCACCCAGTGACCAGACCAGCATGAAGGATTCTCAGGCGCATGCACAGGTGCCAGTGTCAAAACCTTTGAACTTTTTTTTTTTTTAAATAAAAGTGATTGAGTGATCAATTGTGTCACTTTAGGAAATGATTTCCAAAATCCCTGAGGGGAATATAGAAATGAGAACCTGGAATGAAGCTGTTGGAACAAATTTAAGGCTAGGAAAAAAAATCAAAGTACAGGAAAGTATTTGGTAGATCCCTGACTTATAAGAAATAACCACATGTGGCACTCACAGCAAAATCATCATCATCATTTCATTGACCTATTTCCATCAGCTGAGAAATAATAAATCTTGTGTCTCTATGTTGAAATTTCTGTTCTTGGCTTACTGGCTTAAGACATTGTCATTATCATCACTACTCACTCACCAACAACACTTTTAATTTAGCCTGAAAGAAGAGAGTCAACAGAAGCATGGTGTATCACACTGCAAGTTCAACTAACCCTCTAAAAGGCAACGCTAGATCTAGTGGCATAAACAACAAGGCTGAAAAATGGAAGTCAGCCTTGACATGTGCTACTAATTTGCTGTTCCATAAAGGGTCATTAGCTGTGTTGCCCCAAGAGGAAGAAAACTGTTCAAGGCCCAAAAACAAATGGAATTTAGATTGCTCCCCAGTGGTAAAGTAGTGATAGGAAAATGCATACAGATCTTCCTGCTAACAGTACCCTCTAACCAGGCTCTCTGATTACACTGTGTAAAGGATGAACAATTTTAGCTACTAATCCTAAATAATCTTAAACCTTGGATACTAAGACAAAGAAATATGTATTGCCTTGTATTTATTGTATTTGTTGCCTTCTAGGTAAAAATGGTATGTTCTTGCTTCAGATAACTGTGAATGTAATAACCTGCTGTTTTAACTAGAAGTGTATGTTCTTTCCCCATGAATGGTATTAGTGACTTCCAATGCCTAGAAAAAAAAATACTTCATAAACCCCCTCATGGGGGTTAAACAACAGGACAAAGGTAACAATTTAGGAATTTCTTAATACAGCAATCAACAGGACAAAGGTAACAATTTAGGAATTTCTTAATACAGCAATCAAACAGGGATTAATTGTTTTTTCCAAGTTAGATTTTTTCCCCTAGATCTGGGGATTGAGTCTCGTGCCTCATTTATACACTAAGCATGGTGCTCTACCACAGAGCTGCAACAATTGTCTCTTAATTCTTTAAATCAATTCCTTGAGCATTCTAGCCAATGTCTTTTTTATCACTTGAATGCTATTTTTCAGTGTTAGCTCTTCTGCCCACTTTCAAAGAGTAACTCTGGTTTGTTAATGATCCTCACTGTCTCTGAGAAGGTGGATTTACAAACATGGCCTCTGAGAGGAACTTACCAGAACACCATTTCTTTCAGGTCCAGTGCGGGCGTTCACCTCAGCCTTACACCAAACCCAGAGCCACGCTAGACACGATAAAAAAGTGGCCAGTTTCCAAAGAGTCACATTCATGACGCAGTTAGTCACTGGACTGGAACAACCTCTCTCTTTTAAATGATTCTGACTAGAAATTCTCTTGCCTATGAAATCCAGCTGTGAAGTCTAACACATCCTGAGGGTCAGTCAAGGAGAGACAGACTTTGATTTTCTTTTTTTAATCTTATCAGTAGTATTGTTTATTTACTTTACATTCACTCTCAAAAGGATTTGAAGTAACCTATTTCCAGTATGACTCTGGTAGTAATCAGCTCTGTGGCTCTGGGCAGGTTATAATAATAATAAAACTTCTAACCTTTCAGTTTTTCCCTCTACCTCTGAGAAAATGAAATGGCCAAGACATGCCTCATGAAATTAGCATATGGAAAACATCCTAGAAAATGTAAATTTGCCCTTGTTGATCTCTTGACTGGTAGGACTTTGGTTTCAATGTGATAGTCTAACTTTGATTTCAACCTTGGTTTCCAAAGAAACGTTCATCTGATTGTTTAGCAAGAATTGGGTGGCGGCGGGGGGCTGGGGGAGAGGGGGTCAAAAATGCCAAAGCAGAAGCTAGAAAGGGTACTTTATCACGAATACAAAAAAGAGTTTCTTGGAAAGTTTCTTGGAAAGAAATGAGTTGAGGAATTTGGCTTGGATATCAGTATATGGAAAAGGGCCTTGAATTTCCCCCCAGCAGATTACTGCAGAACTAACTAAACTCTGGGTCCAATGTTATAAGTACAGATTAAAATATAAGACTCTGGATTCCAAGAACTGGCATTTCGGAGCTAAAGGTCCTGTCATTGGACCTGAAGGCCAGTGCAACTTGTAGAACACTACATAATTACATATGACCATGCATACACTTTCTCAGTGACACTAGCTCTGGCTGACCTGGAATTCACTATGGAGTCTCAGGGCGGTCTCGAGCTCACGGCAATCCTCCCACCTCTGCCTCCCAAGTGCTGGGATTAAAGGCGTACGCCACCATGTCCAGCTGCTACAGTGTTTTGATTGCATCCCTGAAAGCTCAGATATGCTATATTTAATCCCCAGAGCAGCTGTGTTGGGAGGTAGGAGGTGAATTCAAAATAGATGATTAGATTTTGAGGGCTCAACCCTCATGGATGGATGGATAAAATCCACACGGGAGTAGTGAGATTTTATAAAGGCAAGGCCTGCCCCTTCCCCTTTCACTTTCTCTAGGTTGTTCCCTTCTCTTCTTGTCCTTCCTCACTTTCTCTCCTATTCCTACCATTGACTGACATGTTTATAAGGCCTTGGATAGCTTAGAGGAATGGGGGTCTTGACCTTGGACATCTCAGTCTCCAGAACCATAAATAAAAACAAGACAGAGAGTCCAGGTTCTCTCCTGGTGCCTTTGTGTATAACCTTTGAGTGGTCATAGCCATTCTAAGTAATTCAGTAACAACACACAAAGTGCCTGAGAGGTAACACATTATCTTCCCTACCCTCATCTTTTAATTTATTTTTGTTTATTTTTATTTATTTGTTTGAGAGTGACAGACAGAGAAAGAGACAGAGAGAGAGAGAGAGATAGAATGGGCACACCAGGGCCTCCAGCCACTACAAACGAACTCCAGACACGTGCGCCCCCTTGTGTATCTGGCTATCGTGGGTCCTGGGGAATCGAGCCTCGAACCGGGGTCCTTAGGCTTCACAGGCAAGCGCTTAACCGCTAAGCCGTCTCTTCAGCCCTACCCTCATCTTTTAGACCATCTATATCTCTTTCATTTACGCTGACATCTGTACCTGGCTGTCTTATAATTCTAGGAGGCAAAGGAACTCAGTGAAAACAGCAAAGGGATCTGGCAAAAGCTCTGCCAAGTTTCCACTTCAACAGCATCATAAATATTGTAATTCACCTGACAGGCATGGAAATGTATAGTTAATGGCTTGAAATAAAGATTCATTGCAAATTACCATGAAATATAAACCTACGAACTACTTTAGTGTGCCATCTTAAAGGACTTCAGACACTGTGTAGTTCTAGCTCCTTGGTTAGAGGACAGTATAACCACAGGAAAAAATCATCTTGTCCAAGGAAGCTTCCGAATGGATACCCGCCATGTATCCAGATGCTCAATACACATTGACTGAGCATGCAGGGAACAAATGAGTGACTCGCCAACTGTGGCTCATTGCAGGTTCCTCCTTCCAAGATGTCAGCTGTGGGGTTTTTCTTAGTTATTTTGTTAATCATTTTTTAATGAGGTCTCTACTAAGAAGCTTGGTCCTTAAAGCATACTTTTGAAGATTAGTTATTTCATCATGCATTCAAGTGCTTAGGAACAGTGTCTGGCAGTCCATAGATGTTAACTAATTTCTTTCTGTTCTCCAGTCACTCTTTAAAATAAGATTATGCTGATGCCCTAAGGACTCACTAATCTTAAAATCACTTTGTAATCCACTAATGAAAGGGATTCTGGACTTGCAAAGGTATTACCTCTAGCTGTCAATTCCTTTCCTGTGTCTTTAATCCAGCCACCCGCACCCCCCCCCACCCGCCTTGGAAGTGGCACCCTGTGGGACACAAAGGGAATCCTGGATCCTTTCACTTCCTTCTCTGGGCTGTTTACTCAGTCCCTGACCTTTGGGCCCTGTCACCCCATTCCCAGTCAGCACTTGCCTATTGGACTTGACAGCTGAATTAACTTTACCCTATTTGACCCTTAGCATTCTTGTTCCCTCTCTTTCCATATCAACTGAATTTCCGCCCCCCCCCCCCCCCCCGGTTCCAACAAGGCCTGTTGCTTGGATCCAAGCCCCTGCTTCGTCAGCGTGAGGCATGTGATATTGTGGCAATGGAGATACGGAGTTTTGCTACTTAAAGCTCATTGTGCTGGATTTTCTCCGTTTATGCTTGTGTTAACTGAAACTGGCTTCCAGGCGTCTCCCTTCCCATCTGTTGCTTCTGGCCTCTGGGTCATGGTGCTTCCGTTCAGCTGCCCACCAAGAGTGAACCCCAAGTGTCGTCTTGGATGATATCGCCCTCGTTTCTTTCAAGGGCTTGATGTTTACACACTGCCGTATGTCATCCAAATCTAGCCAGAATGCTTAAGGCTTCTCTCAAATTTTCTGAGTATATCTGAAATTTGTCATGACTGAAAACGAAACTTGAGCTAATGTCAATAAAGAAGAAAGAGCTTTAATAAATTCATCAATTAGAATGGCATCAGCAGTTCTGATATGAACAAGAAATGCTTATTGTCTTTTTAATCTATGTCTTGTGGGAGAGTTCTATTGATAGAACCATTTGTTAATTGCTTATCAGCCTTGGCCTTCTCCTACCCAGAATGTGAGCTGTTTAGAACATGCATTTCACTCTGCTCATATTCGCAGTTCTGTCTCAGCACACACAATAGTATTTAGCTAGTGGCAGGCACAAGTCAGCTTGTTGAATAACAAATGCACAAGTAAATGAATGAATAATCTTAATGAATGGGAAGAAGGATGGATGGAGGCTAAGATGGAGCTGTGTTGGACCATAGAACTTGGTGTCACAGAGATTTCCATTTAGATTTTGGTTTTGCCACTTTCCATCTATGAGCCTTCTCAAAATTTCAATTCCTCTGTTTAAAAAAAATAAGGATAACGGGCTGAAGAGATGGTTTAGCAGTTAAGCATTTGCCTGTGAAGCCTGAGGACCCCAATTCGAGGCTCGATTCCCCAGGACCCATGTTAGCCAGATGCACAAGGGGGCGCACGCGTCTGGAGTTCGTTTGCAGTGGCTGGAGGCCCTGGTGTGCCCATTCTCTCTCTCTCTCTATCTGCCTATTTCTCTGTCTGTCTGTTGCTCTCAAATAAATAAATAAAAATAAACAAAAAAATTTAAAGAATAAGGATAAGCCAAAAATGGTGGTACACACCTTTAATTTCAGTTCTTGGGAGGCAGAGGTAGAAGGATTGCTGTGAGTCCAAGGCCAGCTTGGGACTACAGAGTGAATTCCAGGACAGCCCGGGCTAGACTGAGACAGTACCTTGAAAAAAGCAGGGGATAATAACATTATATTCTTCATAGGTTTGGGATAGAATTAAATAAGTGTAAGATTAATAAATGAAAAAGTAGCTAACACATCTTTAGAACAAAGTAAATGTTGACTTCTATTTTCAGTGAAAATCTCAAATATTGATGCTTATAATAGGGAATAGAATTTAATATGACTAAGAGTGGTGACTGTACTGAAGACAAATTAGTTCAATTAATCTGTCAGCAAGATTTTACTTCAAGAACCAACTTGACAAAAAAATGTATTCAACACACCCACCACATTTAAAGAGCTATGCTAGGCTTTCAGGAGTGCATAAAGTGCAAAGATCCTCTAGAATATAAAAGTCTAGAAGACTTATATGAGCAGTGCTATGTGAGATATTCATATCAGGAAGCTTTGTTGCCTCCCATATCATCAAATTTGTTCCCCATACTCTGTGGGAAGCTATCCTATAACACTCAATCTCTGCTCGGAACCTTTATGATGACATGTCATATAAAGCTGGACTCAGCGGCACACTTCTGTAAGCAATCCCACTGTGTCTATGGAGAGATGGGAGATACAGACAGGAGAAGCTTGTGTACAGCTAGCCTTGCATACCTAACAGAGAATGAAATCTAAAAAAGACCCTGATTCAGGTGTGAAGGAGATGGACACAG
The DNA here is from genome assembly GCA_036346955.1 of Dipus sagitta. Classification (NCBI taxonomy): domain Eukaryota; kingdom Metazoa; phylum Chordata; class Mammalia; order Rodentia; family Dipodidae; genus Dipus; species Dipus sagitta. Next base: position 96,924,727 of record CM070782.1, on the reverse strand, counting down.
AGAACAATCAACTCCTACCAAACTAGATATCCAGAGACACAGAGGCTCCCAAGACCTCTTCACTGAAGCTGACCTAAAATGAACCCAACATGGCTCAGGGAAATTTGCAGAAGAGGGGGCTGAAAGAATGTCAGAGCCACACGTTGGGTCATGATGCACAGAGACATTTCCTCCTACCCATAACCGAGGGCTAACCCCACAATGCATGACCCGTATACCTCAACAAGGAGGGGCCATGGGGAGGAGGGAGGACAGGGAGGAGGCTAACAATGGTACCAACTTGACTGTATTCTCTGAGTACAAAACTAATTTTTAAAAAAAAATTTTTTTAAAGACCTTGTTTCAGATAAAGTGGAAAGTCAGGACCTACACTTGAGGCTGTCTCTGACTTCCATGTGTACATTATGACACATGTGCATTTATACTTATGTGCACACACACACACACACACACACACAATTTTTTTTTTTTGATTTTTTCAAGGTAGGGTCTCACTCTAGCCCAGGCTGACCTGGAATTCACTATGGAGTCTCAGGGTGGCCTCGAACTCACAGCAGTCCTCCTACCTCTGCGTCCCAGTGTTGGGATTAAAGGCCATCTATATCTCTTTCATTTACGCTGACATCTGTACCTGGCTGTCTTATAATTCTAGGAGGCAAAGGAACTCAGTGAAAACAGCAAAGGGATCTGGCAAAAGCTCTGCCAAGTTTCCACTTCAACAGCATCATAAATATTGTAATTCACCTGACAGGCATGGAAATGTATAGTTAATGGCTTGAAATAAAGATTCATTGCAAATTACCATGAAATATAAACCTACGAACTACTTTAGTGTGCCATCTTAAAGGACTTCAGACACTGTGTAGTTCTAGCTCCTTGGTTAGAGGACAGTATAACCACAGGAAAAAATCATCTTGTCCAAGGAAGCTTCCGAATGGATACCCGCCATGTATCCAGATGCTCAATACACATTGACTGAGCATGCAGGGAACAAATGAGTGACTCGCCAACTGTGGCTCATTGCAGGTTCCTCCTTCCAAGATGTCAGCTGTGGGGTTTTTCTTAGTTATTTTGTTAATCATTTTTTAATGAGGTCTCTACTAAGAAGCTTGGTCCTTAAAGCATACTTTTGAAGATTAGTTATTTCATCATGCATTCAAGTGCTTAGGAACAGTGTCTGGCAGTCCATAGATGTTAACTAATTTCTTTCTGTTCTCCAGTCACTCTTTAAAATAAGATTATGCTGATGCCCTAAGGACTCACTAATCTTAAAATCACTTTGTAATCCACTAATGAAAGGGATTCTGGACTTGCAAAGGTATTACCTCTAGCTGTCAATTCCTTTCCTGTGTCTTTAATCCAGCCACCCGCACCCCCCCCCACCCGCCTTGGAAGTGGCACCCGTGGGACACAAAGGGAATCCTGGATCCTTTCACTTCCTTCTCTGGGCTGTTTACTCAGTCCCTGACCTTTGGGCCCTGTCACCCCATTCCCAGTCAGCACTTGCCTATTGGACTTGACAGCTGAATTAACTTTACCCTATTTGACCCTTAGCATTCTTGTTCCCTCTCTTTCCATATCAACTGAATTTCCGCCCCCCCCCCCCCCCCCGGTTCCAACAAGGCCTGTTGCTTGGATCCAAGCCCCTGCTTCGTCAGCGTGAGGCATGTGATATTGTGGCAATGGAGATACGGAGTTTTGCTACTTAAAGCTCATTGTGCTGGATTTTCTCCGTTTATGCTTGTGTTAACTGAAACTGGCTTCCAGGCGTCTCCCTTCCCATCTGTTGCTTCTGGCCTCTGGGTCATGGTGCTTCCGTTCAGCTGCCCACCAAGAGTGAACCCCAAGTGTCGTCTTGGATGATATCGCCCTCGTTTCTTTCAAGGGCTTGATGTTTACACACTGCCGTATGTCATCCAAATCTAGCCAGAATGCTTAAGGCTTCTCTCAAATTTTCTGAGTATATCTGAAATTTGTCATGACTGAAAACGAAACTTGAGCTAATGTCAATAAAGAAGAAAGAGCTTTAATAAATTCATCAATTAGAATGGCATCAGCAGTTCTGATATGAACAAGAAATGCTTATTGTCTTTTTAATCTATGTCTTGTGGGAGAGTTCTATTGATAGAACCATTTGTTAATTGCTTATCAGCCTTGGCCTTCTCCTACCCAGAATGTGAGCTGTTTAGAACATGCATTTCACTCTGCTCATATTCGCAGTTCTGTCTCAGCACACACAATAGTATTTAGCTAGTGGCAGGCACAAGTCAGCTTGTTGAATAACAAATGCACAAGTAAATGAATGAATAATCTTAATGAATGGGAAGAAGGATGGATGGAGGCTAAGATGGAGCTGTGTTGGACCATAGAACTTGGTGTCACAGAGATTTCCATTTAGATTTTGGTTTTGCCACTTTCCATCTATGAGCCTTCTCAAAATTTCAATTCCTCTGTTTAAAAAAAATAAGGATAACGGGCTGAAGAGATGGTTTAGCAGTTAAGCATTTGCCTGTGAAGCCTGAGGACCCCAATTCGAGGCTCGATTCCCCAGGACCCATGTTAGCCAGATGCACAAGGGGGCGCACGCGTCTGGAGTTCGTTTGCAGTGGCTGGAGGCCCTGGTGTGCCCATTCTCTCTCTCTCTCTATCTGCCTATTTCTCTGTCTGTCTGTTGCTCTCAAATAAATAAATAAAAATAAACAAAAAAATTTAAAGAATAAGGATAAGCCAAAAATGGTGGTACACACCTTTAATTTCAGTTCTTGGGAGGCAGAGGTAGAAGGATTGCTGTGAGTCCAAGGCCAGCTTGGGACTACAGAGTGAATTCCAGGACAGCCCGGGCTAGACTGAGACAGTACCTTGAAAAAAGCAGGGGATAATAACATTATATTCTTCATAGGTTTGGGATAGAATTAAATAAGTGTAAGATTAATAAATGAAAAAGTAGCTAACACATCTTTAGAACAAAGTAAATGTTGACTTCTATTTTCAGTGAAAATCTCAAATATTGATGCTTATAATAGGGAATAGAATTTAATATGACTAAGAGTGGTGACTGTACTGAAGACAAATTAGTTCAATTAATCTGTCAGCAAGATTTTACTTCAAGAACCAACTTGACAAAAAAATGTATTCAACACACCCACCACATTTAAAGAGCTATGCTAGGCTTTCAGGAGTGCATAAAGTGCAAAGATCCTCTAGAATATAAAAGTCTAGAAGACTTATATGAGCAGTGCTATGTGAGATATTCATATCAGGAAGCTTTGTTGCCTCCCATATCATCAAATTTGTTCCCCATACTCTGTGGGAAGCTATCCTATAACACTCAATCTCTGCTCGGAACCTTTATGATGACATGTCATATAAAGCTGGACTCAGCGGCACACTTCTGTAAGCAATCCCACTGTGTCTATGGAGAGATGGGAGATACAGACAGGAGAAGCTTGTGTACAGCTAGCCTTGCATACCTAACAGAGAATGAAATCTAAAAAAGACCCTGATTCAGGTGTGAAGGAGATGGACACAGAGAACAATCAACTCCTACCAAACTAGATATCCAGAGACACAGAGGCTCCCAAGACCTCTTCACTGAAGCTGACCTAAAATGAACCCAACATGGCTCAGGGAAATTTGCAGAAGAGGGGGCTGAAAGAATGTCAGAGCCACACGTTGGGTCATGATGCACAGAGACATTTCCTCCTACCCATAACCGAGGGCTAACCCCACAATGCATGACCCGTATACCTCAACAAGGAGGGGCCATGGGGAGGAGGGAGGACAGGGAGGAGGCTAACAATGGTACCAACTTGACTGTATTCTCTGAGTACAAAACTAATTTTTAAAAAAAAATTTTTTTAAAGACCTTGTTTCAGATAAAGTGGAAAGTCAGGACCTACACTTGAGGCTGTCTCTGACTTCCATGTGTACATTATGACACATGTGCATTTATACTTATGTGCACACACACACACACACACACACACAATTTTTTTTTTTTTGATTTTTTCAAGGTAGGGTCTCACTCTAGCCCAGGCTGACCTGGAATTCACTATGGAGTCTCAGGGTGGCCTCGAACTCACAGCAGTCCTCCTACCTCTGCGTCCCAGTGTTGGGATTAAAGGTGCGCGCCACCACGCCCGGCTTACACACAATATTTTTTGACTTCTGCTATACATGACAGAACTTAAAGACAACTAACATGTCTCCTCCTAAAGTGAAAAGCAAGGGAATGAGCATAAACAGACTTAAGTAGTACTTTCTCCTCCCTGTGCTAGATGGTGCGCTTCCAGTAAGGTACCCATGTTGGTCTTTGACATAACATTCAAGTGTATAAAAGACTCTATCTCTAAATATTTTCCAAAGTTTCCATTATGTCACCTCACCCTTTACTAGCAGGTAGCTTGGAAAGGACAGGTAAAATCTCGTGCCTTTCTAGCTTTTCCTAAGCAATCAGATACAATTCCGCATTTATTTAAGAGCAGTTTCCATCAGGGCCATCTAAGGAACAGGTCAGCCAAGACTTTTCAGAGAATGTAATGAGACTATGTAATGTTCCTGTGGGCAAGACTGGGGGAAAAAATAGTGGAATTTGTCACTGCAACCCTCCGCATAAAAGACAGTTAAAGGGAGATGAATTTTGCTGGGGCTCAGTGATAGATAGGGCCACGGAGGTGGGGATGCCCACCTAGAGATGTGGCTAGAGTGATATACTGTCGCTAGAACGAAGGAAGGCAGGAAGGAAGGAAGGAATGCTTTTTCTCCTAATGTGTCTCTCTCCCATCCTCTGCCTACCACAGTTGAGCCCTCACCTGAAGTTGAGGACAAAAGGCCCTAAGAATCACACAGAGCATAAGGCAGGGGAAAGGCTGGCTGTGAGAGTCAGTTCACAGAATGTCCAGGGCTAGATGGCATGTAGGACATTTTAGTACATTCAGAATGAATAATAGAAGCATTAGTCATGTGTTCCAAGGACCATTGTACAATAAATATTGGTCAAACTGCCCTCCTGCTCCAAAGCTTTTGTGACGGTTAATCCAGGTTACGGATTGATCAGGCTCCAGATTCACCATGGAAATAAATCTCTGGGGAATGTATGCACAGGATTTTCTAGATTAGGTTAACTGGGGCGGGAAGAACCATCCTAAATACAGATGGCAGCATTCCATGAGGTGGAGCCCTCCCTAGAATGCATAAGGATGAGAAGGGGAGCTAGGCCGCACTATTTATGTCTCTCAGCTTCCCCGTTGCGGACACAATGTGACCAGCTGCCTCACCGCGCCCCATCATGCCTCCCCTGCTGTGATGGGCCTTAGACCTCAAACTGTGAGGCAAACCAACCCTTCTGTAAGTTGCTTTTGTCAGGGATTTTGTCAAAGCAACGAGAAAAGTAACTAATATAGCAGTAACTGCTGTTGTTTGGAGTCTCCGATCCACTCTCACTTCAGCCCTGTCCTACATACTGCCGCCTTTGTGCCCTTCTCCGCCTTCTGCCGACCCCTCAACCCCGCAGCGCTTCCATCAAGATACTAAAAAGCGCATGGGGGCCTGGAGAGATGGCTTAGTGGTTAAGCACTTGCCTGTGATGCCTAAGGACCCTGGTTCAAGGCTCGATTCCCCAGTACCCACGTTAGCCAGATGCACAAGCGGGCGCATACATCTGGAGTTCGTTTGCAGAGGCTGGAGGCCCTGGTGCGCCCATTCTCTCTATATATATATCTGACTCTTTTTCTGTCTGTCACTCTTAAATAAATAAGAGAGCATGGGCTTTACTTGAGAGGGAACAGAGAAGAGCAAGGGTTGTTCCGGAATAGTACTAGGACATTATCCAAAAGAGCTGTAATAATTCCCAGAATATAAAATGCATCCTAGAATATTTAAAGTTTTGAAAATGAAAAATTTGGAGTCGCTGTATCCTATGGAGAAAAATGGGTGATTTCTAGGAAGGCTGCCCCAGACATCTGTGTCACAAGCTCTGGATTCACCAGACACCTCATTACCACATGCCTTGTGTCTGGACATCTTTTGCTCCAATAGATGCTTTTGCATTCATCACATCATAGGCTTTGGTTACAAAGACGACTGGGCTCCCTGTGCAGAGCAGCAGTGTTGACCAAGTAGTGACTGTGTGTGAGAGGCGGAGATATCTCAGGGTTATGAGACCACCGGTGGCCATCACACATCTCCTGCCAGTCACTTCCTCTCTACCAGTTGAGCTAGCATGTAGAACACAGTGCCAGCTCCCTCGCAGGGTAAATTCTTAGGATTCTGGATTTGCAAAACAAAAATGATTCGAAAGCCTTGTTCAGTTGGCTTGTCAGTTTATCACCATTTGGATGGAATTGCAAGACTACATTGAGAATCATTAGGACCTGCTGTCATCACTATAAGTCAGTTTGTTTTAAATATTTTATTATTTATTTATTTATTTATTTATTTATTTATTTGAGAGAAAGGAAGACATGACAGAGAGAGAGAGAGAGATAGAATGGGCACATCAGAGCCTCCAGCCACTGCAAAGGAATGCCAGACACATATGCCACCTTGTGCATCTGGCTTTCTGTGGGCAGTGGGGAATCAAACCTGGGCCCTTAAGCTTCACAGGCAAGTGCCCTAGCCACTAAGCAATCTCTTCAGCTCAAAAGCCAGTTTTTAGAAAGCACTGATAGCAAGATTGGGCTTATCAACATTCCATCATGGATAGAGGAGGGCATGAGACCCCATCCTTCCTTGAGGAGCTATTGGCCATTAATTCTGAAGAGTTACTAGCCATTAAGCATTGCTGGGGTTGGAGGAGAGATTTTTCTTTAATGTTATAGCCATTGGTAAGTGGCATGTGCTCTGGTAAATATCCCCCTACCTATGCTCATGCAAGCAGCTCTAATTAAACTCAGAGGGAGGGCTGGAGAGATGGCTTAGCTGTTAAATGCTTGCCTGTAAAGCCTAAGGACCCTGACTCGAGGCTTGATTCCCCAGGACCCACATTAGCCAGATGCATAAGGGGGCGCACACGTCTGTAGTTCGTTTGCAGTGGCTGGAGGCCCTGCGCACCCATTCTCTCTCTCCCTCTCTATCTGCCTCTTTCTCTGTCTGTCGCTCTTAAATAAATTAATTAAAATTAAAATTAAAAAAACTCAGAGAGAGACACACATAATATCAAAGTATAAGAGGGACTGCCTAGGAAGAAGAAGGGGGTCTGTAGGAGGGGGAAAGATAAGGTAATGGAAGGTGGTTATGATCAAAATACAACACACACACACACACACACACATACACACACACACACACACACACACACACATATATATATAGTCTCTCTCTCTCTCTCTCTCTCTCTATATATATATATATATATATATATATATATATATATATGTAAATCTATTAAACAAGTGGAGACATAGGTGTGTACCTGTTTTCCATTCTATTCCTGAAGTCCTTTCTTTGTAACTGAGAGCCAGATCTCCAGCTTTTACCCTCATCATGGCAGTATGGACCCAAACCAGTCACACCCAAGAGTTTGAAATGTCTTACCCAAACCTAGATTCAGACATGAGAGGTGGAACAAGTTGTGCCCTCCGGGTGGGAAGAACCCCATAGACCATACTTGGGAAAATGTCCTCCTGTTGATGTGCATTTGAGTCACTGAGAATGCATCAAACTTGAGCTTTGAGTTAAAGTGGCTAAATTCCCAATTATCGGTGGACATATCTGAATTTGACAACAAATTTCATTCAAGACCTCCAGTTTCAATTATTTTATAATCTAGTCACAACTAAGAAACTGGCAAAACTTGAGTATGATCTATGGATTGGAAAGTGATACTGGACCAAGGGTAATTTTCTGACTTAATTGTACTTTGTTTATGGAAAAAAATGTCATGTTCTTGAGAAGACAAACTGAAGTAATTAGAGACAAAGAACTATGGCTTATTCTCAGATGACTTGGAAAAATTAACTTTTGTTCATAGATAAAAAGGAAGATGGTAACTCAAATGACAAAATATTAACATTTGGAGTACGCAGGTGAAGGGTACATGAATTTGTTTTTACTGTTTTTGCAAGTTTTTATAAGATTTATATTGCTTCATACTGAGATAACTCCAGAAAACGAGAGCTGGCATGCGTCTTTTAGTGAAGTGGGTATTTAGCCACACTGAGTGCACAGGAAGCTGAAAGTGGCGTTCCTGCTGTGTCACATTTGACCTAAAATGAGTCATTTTCTGTTTCAGCTAAAGAACTCTTCTATTCATGAAGGTGAGCACAAAGGATGTTTTGCACATGAACCCTGAAGGTAAGGAAAACTTGATCTGCTGTCCTTCGGTCATTCCTTTCTATTATCTTCTCATCCAGGAAGAGCAGAAACTCAATGATCTTGATTCACAAAGAACGCATCATCTCAAACCCAGCAGCAATCCACACTGAGGCACGCTGCCTGCCTCAGACCTTTCTAACCTCCCAATTCATCATTTGGAAAACTTGATGTTCACCTGCCTTTTTTGTCTTTACATAGCAAAACCCTAAAGCTATTCATAACTAATATCTCCTCATGGTACAATTACAGAATTTTGCTGGGCGTGGTGGCACACGTCTTTAGTCCCAGCACTCGGGAGGCAGAGGTAGGAGGATCACCATGAGTTGAGGCCACCCTGAGACTACACAGTAAATTCCAGGTCAGCCTGAGCTAGAGTGAGACCCTACTTTGAAAAACAAAACAAAAAAAAAAAATTACAGAATTTTATTTTCTTCTTACAGTTTTCTGTACTTGGGAGTTTTTTGTTTCGTTTTGTTTTGGCAATGACTTTTACTTTTATAATCAAAAAAAAAAAAAAAAGAAAGAAAGAAAGACCATGTTTGTTTTTATTTTCCCAAGCAGCTCTACACAAATGCTGTCACCACTTTCAACCTTCCCATTGTCACCGTTGTATGTCTGATCCATCTTAACCTATATGGCAGCACTTCCATGTGGAACATTCTAGATCACCCCGTCTACTAGCAAGAAGCCAGAACCAGCTGGCAAATGGGTCATAAAGGGTTAGGACTCCATTTTCAAGATGGAAAAACAAAGTCACACAGCTTGAATCTATAGTACTGTATCAGCTGGGTCTAGACTGCTTGAGAAGTGCCTGATATATGTTACTCTGATCCCTCTCTCTCTCTCTCTCTTCTCTCTCTCTCTCTCTCTCTCTCTCTCTTCCTTGCTCCTTCTTCTCCTTCTCTCACTTCCAAAGGAAGTAAAGGAAGATAGGACAAGGTTATTGGTTGAACAAAATTCTAGGCACAATTTTCCTAAGGTCTGTTTGAGCCACTCCCTATAGTCTATTAATCTTCCAACAATGAAAGAAGGATAGCCTTTGCAAGCCATCTGCCACTTCAGTGTCAAGAACCAAGCCTGGCCTTTTCCTTGGACCAGAGTTTCTCAAATATTGTCAAGGTACTCTGAGACAAATGATGGGTTGTTTTCTTTTTTTGTCCCAGAGACTGCTCTGTGCCTGTAGGTTACTTAGCAGCATCCCAAGGCCTGGGAGGAGGCGTGGGGACACCACCCCAATGCCAGCTTTAACAACAGATAGAGTCCAGACATTGTCTAAGGTCCCAGGAAAGACAAAACCACCCCGTCTGAGTAGTGACAGTAATGTTTCCAGGCATTACCAAATGCTGCCCGAGTAGGGAAACATCACTTCTTTCAAGAACTACTTCTCTAGCTCACCTCAGCCCTGGCAGGACCTTTTGTTTTTGTTTTTTTGTTTTGTTTTGTTTTTTGTTTTTTGGTGTTTTTTTTCAGGAAAGTGGACTGAAATTTACAGTGTTCACAGTGATATTAGTAAGTGTCTGTAGAAAGGATTCCATAAATAACAGAATGCTTTGAGTGTAAAAGGTCCCTGTGACGTGAAAGTCCCACCCTGGGTTATCTGTGAACATAACCAGTGGATCAACCCCAGCCAGACTTCTGCAAGTTTCTTCTTTCTTTTGGAGCTTCTGTCCCTTGATATCAAATGCTTCTTGCTATTCCTGAATGGAATGACAAAGGAGAGGCAATAGAGCGCTGCTAAAATATGGTAGCAGATAGTTCTTCTGCAAGGAGGCTGAGTAGATCTTGAAAGCTCCTTGTAGCATAAACAGTGCTACAAAGACAGAATATTTGAACGCTTCTTTTTCTGTATTTTTTATTTTTATTTTAGAGAGAGAGAAAGAGAGACAGAGACAGAGAGAAAGGTAGAGAATTGGCACCCCAGGGCCTCAGCCACTGCAATCAAACTCCAGACACTTGTGCCACCTAGTGGGCATATGCAACCTTGAGCTTGCCTCACCTTTGTGCATCTGTCTTACGTGGGATCTGGAGAATTGAACATGGGTCCTTGGGCTTTGCAGGCAAGTGCCCTAACTACTAAACAATCTCTCCAGCCCTTCTTTTTCTTTTTAATTTTTACATTTACTTTTTTATTGACCACATGCTTGTGCAAAAGATTTGAGACTTTAAGACTTCATCTCTGAATACATATATACACACAAACACACACACACACACACACACACACACACACACATATATAATATCATTATATTATATTATAACCTGGGCAGCTTTAAATTCTCTTTTCCAACTCCCATGCAGAACAGAGCAGTTGACCTGGCATAACAGAACTGGCTGTGGTAGCAACTGGATAAACAAGGCCCTAAGAGCAAATCTCAAAGCACAAGGGTTGCCGCGTACTCTTCCTGCTCTTCCATAAGTGCTCTTCGAGGCCTGTTTATTGCTATGATGACCTTCCACCACAGCATCCACCCTCTACTACCCTCCACCGTTTACTCAAGCCGGGTGTTTGGTTTGCAAAGATACTACAGATGCCAATGGCTATAAAAACGCAGGCAGAAACTTGAAAGAAAGTTACGAGACCAGCCAAGAGACACAGAATCACAGCCCAGTTTCAGTAAAACAAGAGCATCCAAAAATCGATGTTCAGAAAAGAATGCAGGAGGAAGAAAATTCCCCTAAACAGTTGGGATTAGAATTAAGAACAGAACTACAGCCCCTGTCCAAGACTGGCAGAAATGCTCTAGTCCATTGAGAGGTCTGTAAGCTGGTTTTGAGTCTCTAACTTAACTGCTAATTTTTCAATTATGTTCCAGTGGTTATGGTCACTCCCTAGCAATCAGTATTTGGCATTTCCTCCCCCAAGGTGGAGTAAAACATTGCTCTACCTGGCACCCCAAATACTTTTGCAAGAATTCTGGCATCGTCCAAGCCCTGCTCATTTCAACTTTTTTCCAGCTCCCATCCACACAGTTGTGACCTCAATTCTTGCCAGGCTGCAAAACATTGCAGGAACTTAGAAGAACCTCAGGGCACTGGGGAGGATGTGTCATCCATCGGGGCTGTTTTGATGTCTATCTAAATTCTTGACCATTAGTTTTTCATCCACCACACTTACCTGCCAGAGTTTGTTAATATTGGTCAGCTGAGCCACTGCTTTAACTAAGGTGTGGCTTTGCCCAAAATCTGCATAGTAGACTGGGAATATAGGCATGCAAGTTGGTTGTAGAACTCTTTCCTAGCACGTGTGAGACACGGGGTTCAATTGCCAGCCTAGAAAAGAAAAGACAGAAGAGAAGAATTGTGTAGTTATTTAGGAGGGGTAATGAGATTGACTTTCTTGTGATTCTCCAAGGGTGCGGCTTTGGGTTGGAACACAGGACAGTTAATTTTGGTTACAATGAAGAGACTGAAGTATAGTCTGTCAAATACTCAAGCCATTAGCCACATGTGGCAATTTTAATATAAGTCTGTTGAAATTGAATAATATTGAAACTTCAATTCCTTGGTCACAGTGTGTACATGTCCAGTGTGCAATGGCTGCATGTGCTTAGTGGTTACTCTATTGGACAAGAAAGATCTAGAATAATTGCTTGTCACAGAAATTTCCACTGGACTGAGTTGGTCCTGCCTATAGGGAATTCTGGAAAGGAGAGACTCTCTGTGGGGAGTGAGAGAAGTGAGTGGGAGGGAGGCACAGAATGCTAATGGGATGAAGAAAGAGCGCTACAGAAAATTTCCACACTTCATCAAGGGCCATGCCCGGAGAGAATGTAGATCCCACCACAAAGCTCCACTGCCTGGCCTCTGGCTTCCATGTGCCACAGGAGAGCCTCTCCTGAACTCTGAGGCAAGGGCTTGCTGAGACGGCTCTCACGCGGTACCCAGTAGGCACCAGCCTGAGGAAACTAACTACACTGGGGGTGCAGACTGGGACCACACCAGAGTCCGCTGAGAGCTGGGGTTTTCTAGATCAAAAAGAAATCGAGGGGGGCTGGAGAGATTGATCAGTAGTTGAAGGCACTTGCCTACAAAGCCTGACATCCTAGGTTCAATTCACAAACACCCATGTAAAGCTACATACACAAAGTGGCACATGTGTCTGGAGTTCATTTGCAGTGCCAGGGGACCCTGGCATGCCCATACTCATGGTCTCTGTCTGCCCCTTTCTCTCTCTCTCTCTCTCTCTCCCTCTCTCTCTCTCTCTCTCTCAAATAAAAAAATATATATATATTGAGGGGGAAAGTAGCCATATCCACTGGGATTTAGACCTCTATGCACAGAATAGGTTCAACTTCCCAATACCCACAGAAAGCTGGATACACGAAGTGATGCATACATCTGGAATTTGTTTGCAGTAGCAAGAGGCCCTGGTGTGTCCATTCCCATTTTCCCTTTCTCCTGGCTCTCTCTTTCTCTCTGTCTCTCTTTCTCTCACTCTTCTCTCCTCTCCCTCACTTCCTCCCTCCATCTCTTTCTCTTCCTCTCTCATTGCAAATAAATAAAAAAATTATTATTAAGAAAAGAAAATATAGGGCTGGAGAGGTGGCTTAGCAGTTAAGGCGCTTGACTGCAAAGCCTAAGGACCAATGTTTGATCTCTCTCCATATCCCACATAAGCCAGACGCACAAAGGTGATGTCATCACAAGGTCTCACATGCACACTAGGTGGCGTAAGCATCTGGAGTTTGATTGCAGCAGCTGAAGCCCTGGAGTGCCAATTCTCTCTCTCTGTAAAAAAAAAAAGAAAAGAAAAGAAAAGAAAATATGCATGCTTCAAAATAATAAGACATGTCATAATCATTGTGCCTGGTGAATATCAAAACCAACCATAAAAACTCCCACCTATTCTATCTGCAGTTCATGTCCCCTCTCACAGAGGATAAGGGCTACTTAATACCTGTCTAGGTCCTTAGGTGTATCAGCCCCAAAGTGTCTGACCTCCTCGGAGATCATGTGGCAAATGCAATTTTTATCTAGACCCAAGCCCACACCGGAAGCCCCTACAAGCTCATGGACTCTGCCTTCCAGATGACTCATGCAAAGTGCTGCGAGAAGGATCAAATGAACTTGCCACCGGAAAGCTGCTCTTGCTTTCTCCAGCATGATCCTCCTTGCAAACAAATGCTGGTGCTCAGTAATGACAAAGGAGAAAAAGCGCTCATGGCACTGTGAACGCCAGCCTCTTGTGTCTGTCTATCTGGGCAAAAACAGAAAGGAAAGGGAAACTTCACTTTCTGTATCCCAAAACTATCTCTCTATCTCTATCATCTCTCTCTCCAGTGAGAAAGCCTTGAACATGACCGTTTATCTAGAAAAAGATCCAGAAAGCAAGATAGAGTATATCCACTGTCCACTCCTATGACCTTCAGCAGTCTGTGGCCAGATATTCATGTACTCTCAGAATTCAAAGAACTCACAACGTATGGGAGTCATTTATATACTTGACTACACAGCAGTTCACATTCTATGCTTCCCTTTGATATAGCATCACACAAAGGTATGCAGAGGGGCTGGGGAGATGGCTTAGTAGTTAAGCACTTGCCTGTGAAGCCTAAGGACCCCAGGAATCAAGGTTCGATTCCCCAGGACCCACAAGGTGGCACATGCATATGGTGTTCGTTTGCTGTGACTGGAGGCCCTGGAGTGCCCATTCTCTTTCTCCCTCTGCTTTTTTCTCTATCTGTCACTCTCAAATAAATAAATAAAAATAAACAAAAAACATTTCTCTTTACTGCTGAGTAAAACTCCATTGTATAAATGTGCCATATCTTCATTATCCACTCATCAGTTGAGGGACATCTAGGCTGGTTCCATTTCCCAGCTATTATAAATTGAGCAGCAATAAACATGGTTGAGCAAGTATCTCTAAGGTAATGAGATGAGTCCTTAGGATATATGCCTAGGAGAGCTATAGCTGGGTCATGTGGTAGATCAATCTTTAGCTGTTTTAGGAACCTCCACACTGATTTCCACAATGGCTGGACCAGATTGCATTCCCACCAACAATGTAGAAGGGTTCCTCTTTCTCCACATCCCCGCCAACATTTATGATCATTTGTTTTCATGATGGTAGCCAATCTGACAGGAGTGAGATGGAATCTCAATGTAGTCTTAATCTGCATTTCCCTGATGACTAGGGATGTAGAACATTTTTTTAGATGCGTATATGCCATTCGTATTTCTTCCTTTGAGAATTCTCTATTTAGCTCCATTTCCCATTTTTTGATTGGTTTGTTTGATTCCTTATTATTTAACTTCTTGAGTTCTTTGTATATCTTAGATATTAATCCTCTATCAGATATATAGCTGGTGAAGATTTTTTCCCATTCTGTATGTTGCCTCTTTGCTTTCTTCACCGTGTCCTTTGCAGTGCAAAATCTTTGTATTTTCATGAGGTCCCAGTGGTTAATCTGTGGTTTTATTGCCTGAGCAATTGGGGTTGTATTCAGAAAGTCTTTGCCAAGACCAATATGTTGAAGGGTTTCCCCTACTTTTTCCTCTAGCAGTTTCAGAGTTTCGGGTCTGATGTTAAGGTCCTTAATCCATTTGGACTTAATTCTTGTGCACGGAGAAAGAGAAGAATCTATTTTCATCCTTCTACAGATATGCAGAAAAGTGGATGGATCTGGAAAGAATTATACTAAGTGAGGTAACCCAGGCCCAGAAAGCCAAGCGCCACATGTTCTCCCTCATATGTGGATCTTAGCTAGAGATGATTGGGCTTCTGTGTGAGAAGGAAAAAACTCAGTAGCAGAGGCCAGTAAGTTAAAAAAGGAGATAGAAAGGGAAGAGAAAGAAAGGGAGGAGGGCTTTTATTAGGTTGGTATTGTATATATGTAAGTAGAAAGATTGAGATGGGGAGGGGATATGATGGAGAATGGAATTTCAAAGGGGAAAGGGGGGAGGGTAATACCATGGGATTTTTTTTGTTATCATGGAAAATATTAATAAAAATGGAGAAAAAAAAATATCAATCTCACCAAAAGCAATCTACACATTTAATGCAACCCCCAGTGGCATTCTTCACAGAAATACAAAAAAACAGTCCTAAAATTCATTTGGAAGCACAAAAAACCTAGAATAGCCAAAACAATTTTGAGCAACAAAAACAAGGCTGGTGGTATGACCATACCTGATTTTAAGCTTTTTTACAAAGCCATAGTAATAAAATCAGCATGGTACTGACACAAAGAAAGACACGTAGATCAATGGAACAGTATAGAGGACCAAGATGTTAATCCAGGCAGCTATAGCAAAGTGGACCAAGAAAAGGAGTAGAGCATGGGGAAGGTCTTTAAAGATACAGTGAAGACCCATTTGCATCAAATTTGTGTCCTGTTTCTGTGCAGACATCATGTCTAAGCCAAAGGACTATCCTTCCCAACTACAAGCTAACAACTTCTTATAAACACTGGAAAATGGTTAACTTATGGCCATATTTTTTACTATACTTGTGTACATAATGGGCAGTGATTTCAGATTTTATTTCCAAGTGAAATATTTTAAATGTATACAATTCAGGTTTTAGAAGCTTCACATATTTGTGTTATTCACTATGTAGTTTCATGCTGGCTTCAAACTCCTACTTCTGCCTACCGAGTACTGGGATTAAAGGTGTGCACCACTAAAAAAATAAATAAATAAATAAAATAAAAATAAATAAACAAAAAACAGACATGCAGAGCAACTGTGGCCTTTACTTCTAATGAGCTCTAACATGAAATCGCCCACTTGTCAGAAAACTGCATAGAAAAAAATCAGAAGGATATTCATGTAGACAAAGTAATGTTGAAGATACTGACAAAAAGGAAATGATCATTCAAATGTTGCCGGATAAAGCCATGCTCCTAACAACACAGGCCTTCCCTTCCCTCTACAGCAGCATCTCGATGCTTCTAGGTGAATATCCACCTTTCTCTATATTTGAGCCACTAGATTTGACAGTTAGACCACTAAACTGTCTTACCAAATTTTGTTGAATGCCCCACTAGACAAATGGGCTATGCTGGACTACTTTGCTCTGGAAGGTGGGGGTGACGGGGTGCTGCCCTTCCCCCCAGCACAGAACAAATACACTCCAAGTCTACCTCCTGCATCATGCTGTGGCCCCAGGCTCCAGGGAGGCTGCTGTGAGCTGCAAGCCGTAGCATGCCTGGCTGAAAGTGGATTAAGCACTGGGCATGGAGCAGTCTCCCGAAATGTCGTGCACTAACCAGTTCTGGGTTTGACTTAGCACCTCGTGGTGTCCCTCAGGAGCTGGTGGTTCCTCCCTTCTCCTTCCACCAGCAAAGTCGACTTCCCTACGCTTCGGTGACTAGAGCTAGGTGGAATGGGCCACTCCCAAACCAGTCCACAGACGGAAGGTGACTGTGATCACCTTGACTGTCTTGGCCTGGCATTTCCTCCTCCCCTGGGGCTGGACACTTGATCCCCTAATGGTCTGTGCACACAAACAAAGAGGGAGATGGTGGCTAGAGAAGAAAACAGCAGAGTGCCAGACCCATGGTGCACAGGGCTGTGTCCTCATCTCAGAGCTGGTGGCCACAAGAAAAGCCCCCTGACTTCTTTGACCAGGTCTACTGTCGCCTGCCATGCTGCCCGCAGGGCTTGTTCTTGGTACTTCAGCACAACCCCGCGGTCTGTCTCCTATACATGCCTGTTACATAGAAGGATCAAAAAGGACAGACAGATGAATGGGTGAGTGGACGGATGGAGGACAGACAGTCCAGCCAGCAAAATGGGCCGGTCATGCTGTGCGCTCAAAAGGGCTCAGTGCTGACCTCCCCTCTTCACTCCGCTTTCCCTCCCTGAGTCTCCACTGGGAGCATTCATCGCCCTGCTTCCCAGACTCGGCCCCACTGGCGGCTTTGACCTGCGCCTCTCTGACTGGACAAGTAGCTTTTCTGGTAAGAGAGGACTTCTGAGGGAAGCGAAGCAAAATGACAGAAAGAGAAACAATAAAAGAAAGAGACAACGGTAAGAGACGCCAGCCATTGCATTGGTGGAGAAGTAGACCAGAGGCTGGACTGAAGATGTAAGTTTGCAAGAACATCTTGTTTGTAAGTGATAACGGTGACTCAGCCAGGTAGAGACAGGATGTGCTTGTGCAAGGCTGAGCACAGTAAGAAAAGAAAGGGACTGATCCTGGTGGTGAGGAGGTGGAGGGATGGGCAGACTTCCTAAAGGCTTGTTCTCTCCGCCTCTTCTACCACTCTGAACTTCCAGTTCCTCTTGCTGACAGAAGCTGAGGGGTCAGTGTAAGTTTTGCATCGAGCCTCCCAGACACAGCCTTACTGAACTTATCAAATTCTTAATAAAATGCCCAGCCCTTCTCTGCGGCCCTGGAAAAGATGTTTTCTGTGAAACTGCCTTTCTTCCACCGACTTGTCAGCAGCTGAATGGCAACTAATGGCTGACCAGGTGCCCCTGGGTATTTTAAGTAGCCTTAAAACAAACCCAGGGAGGGAATTTGGACAAGTGGGAGGGAGATTGTTAAAAGCAAGTGAGCAGCCTGTGAAACAAGGACTGTTGAAATTATTCACTACAACCCGAGAGACAGGCTCATATTCAGCTACAAACAATGATGACGCATGGAGGTTGGCTGCCAGCCACGGTGGAACATATTGTCAGAAACAAAGCACTCTTTTTCTATTGCTTATCCTATGTGTATCTGTAACACTGAATGCCAGATATTCTTTAGAGTTCTTTTCATGGTGCAAACAATTTTTGTAAATATTTATATATATATATATATATATATATATATATATATATATATATATATATATATATATATGTTTGAGAGAGAGGCAGATAGAGAATGGGCACGCCAGGACCTCCAGCCACTGCAAACGAATACAAGGAGCATGCGCCATCATGTGCATCTGACTTACGTGGGTCCTGGGGAATCGAACCGAGATCCTTTGGCTTCGCAGGCAAGCATCTTAACCGCTAAGCCATCTCTGCAGCCTGTGCTAACATTTTTATTGAAATACGTCTCCTCAGTTGCAAAAGTAATAGTTTTGTGTTATTTTATGATAAAAGTCATCATCGTTTACTTTAGAATCACTCTCCCAGAGACGATCATCGCTACTGCATTGATACATGTAGCCCCAGCCTTGCATCTGCGCAGGCTACAATCAAGATCAAGTACCTCCCATGCTGTTCTTTGTACATTCTACATGTGCCTACAGCATTAAAATTTCATCATATCATATTTCACTGTATGATTATACCATGATCTATGTAAGTAATCCTTATGATCTGATGTTTAGATTGTTTTCACTTTTAATATTTTTTTTATTTGAGAGACAGAGAGAAAGAAACAGACAGAAAGAGAGTAAGTATGGGTGTGCCAGGGCCTCCTGCTACTGCAAACGAATTCCAGACACGTGAGCCACTTTGTGCATCTGGCTTTACATGGGTACTGGAATATCAAACTTAGGCCATCGGGCTTTCAAGCTTGGCAAGAAAGCAAGTGCCTTTAACTGCTGAGCCGTCTCTCCAGAATTGCTTTTGTGCATCTATGTTCAACTGGGGTGTTTCTGAAAGCAAGAGCTGGGGAGATGACTCAGTCGATACTCAATCAGGAAAATGCTTGCTTCACGAGCACAAGAATCTGAGTTTAATCCCCAGTACTTACCTAACGTGCTGGGCTTGGTGAGACACACATGCAATCCAGCACTGGGGAGGCACAGACGGGAGAATTCTTGGGCTTGTACGAGCAACTAGTCTAGCCTAAGTGGTAAGCTCCAGACAAATGAGAGGCCCTGCCTCAACAAAGGTAGATGAAGATGCTGAGGATAGTATCCAAGGCTGTCCTCTGGCCTTACCACACACACACTCATGCATACACACACAAAAAGATTCTTGAAGTACTGATTCAATGTGAGTCTGATATTCTTAAGGGTATTTTTTTGTTTTGGGGGGGTTGTTTGTTTGTTTGTTGAGGTAGAGTCGTGCTCTAGCCCAGGCTCACCTGAAATTCACTATGTAGTCTCAGGCTGGCCTCGAACTCACAGTGACCCTCCTACCTCTGCATCGCCACCAGAGACATGTGCCACCACGCCTGGCTTTCTTGAGGTTTTTTTAAATATATATATTATGGGAAAGGTCAATTGCTACATTAAAAAGATGAGGGCTGAAGAACTGGCTTAGCAGTTAAGGCACTTGCCTGCAAAGCCAAAGCACCCAGGTTCGACTTCCCAGGACCCACATAAGCCAGATGCACAAGGTAGTACATGTGTCTTAAGTTTGTTTGCAGTGGCTGCAGGCCCTGGTGCACCATTCTCTCTCTCTCTCTCTCTCTGCCTCTCTCTCTGTCTCTCTCTCTGCCTCTCTCTCTGTCTCTCTCTCTGTCTCTCTCTCTCTGTCTCTCCCTCTCTCTCTCTCTTCTCTCTTCTCTCTCCCTGGCTCACTTGCTCTCACAAATAAATACATAAATAAATAAAAATATTTGGGTGGGGGCTGGAGATATGGCTTAGCGGTTAAGCCCTTGCCTGTGAAGCCTAAGGACCCTGGTTCAAGGCTCAATTCCCCAGGACCCATGTTAGCTAGATGCACAAGGGGGTGCAAGCATCTATAGTTCATTTGCAGTGGCTGGAGGCCCTGGCACACCCATTTTCTCTCTCTCTCTATCTATCTTTCTATCTGTCTTTTTCTCTGTCACTTTCAAATAAATAAATAAAAATAAACAAAAAAATTTTACAAATTTTAATTCACTATCAGTGCTACTATGATAAAGCCGGGCCCTGAATACTGCATAGGCAGGGCATCCTCCTAAGACCAAGAAGTTCCTGCCTGAAGGAAGAAAAGCTGACACTGAAATTGGGAAGGCCTCTAGAGTTTCCACGGAATGACCATCACCGACCCTTCCTACTTCTGAAACAATGTGGCTACTTCACATTTTCTTAGTATCTGTCATCCTGCCCCAGAAGAATGCCGTGTTTGTGGGGGCAAAACCTACTCTCTCAGGCCACATGAATAGAAACATTCAGAGCCCCATGGTGTATACTCATGACCATGGCTCTAAATATTGACCTGGATTTTGGTGGGTAAGATGCTAGGGCTGACTACACAATTGTTTGGGAGCTCAGAGGGAACTTTAAAGAAGTGTGGGAGGGAAGATTTTCAGGGGAAAAAGACAGGTGCCTAATGAGGAATTTTGCCAACTATTTCCATATAATATTCTACAGGACTTTTCACCCCTGTCTAATCACAAAATCCTTGCCCTTGTGAATACCTAAAGTCTCCAGATGGGTAGAAGTGAAAATGATTGCTGCCTATTGGGGCTTGTCACACCTGCCTG
Organism: Dipus sagitta; assembly: GCA_036346955.1. Classification (NCBI taxonomy): domain Eukaryota; kingdom Metazoa; phylum Chordata; class Mammalia; order Rodentia; family Dipodidae; genus Dipus; species Dipus sagitta. Next base: position 96,904,104 of record CM070782.1, on the reverse strand, counting down.
CTCATCCTTCGTTCTATGATCATGTAACTGCTGCTTTGGGTTCAGAACACTTGTGCTAAGCTAGGAACCCTTCATGTGAGCTGTGCAGGATATGAAAGTGACCATGACCTGATGTTGTTCCTTATATTAACTCACCAGGCGCCCTGGGCACCTTGTTCTTGGCATATGCACCTATATAATGTTAAAGAAAAGCTGGGAATCATAATGTCATCTTTCAGACCATGAAGAACATTTGAAAGTACATTCCAGACAGCCCCTCTATTTAAGCACATTTATGAAAAAGTGTCCTAAGACATTATGTTTTTGACTTGCAAACAAATTAGCTATTGATAGACTTAAGCATATCAGCAGGGCTGGAGAGATGGTTTAGTGCTCAAGACACTTGCCTGCAAAGCCTAAGGACCCAAGTTCAATTCCGCATACCCACATAAAACCGGATGCGCAAGAGGCACATGTGTCTGGAGCTCATTTGCAGTGGCTGGAGGCCCTGGCATGCCCATTCTCTCCCCCTCTCTCTTTCTCTCTCTTTCTCCTTCTGTCTCTCCCTCAAATAAATAAAAGTAAATAAAATTTAAACCATATGAACAAAGCAGCCAACTTTCTTCCCAAGTGACACTGATTTTATGATATTAAAATTAATCTCTCCTTCTGAAGCTGAGTTGGAAAGCATGGGAACACAACCAGAGATGTTACTGTTAAGGGTGGAAAGCCACTGTGCGTAAACTACCAAGGAGAGTGTTTATGAAGAGAAGGGACATCGGACTAAGCTTTGAGTATTAGCTTCCTAAGCTTTTCCCCCCTTTCTAATTTCTGAGAGGAGAATTTAGAAGTTATACCATTAGCTATCTGCTGTCAAAGAAAAAAATGTATATTATTATTATGAAGTAGGAAGTCCGAAGTGATTTACTGGGATCTGCCAGGTCATTGTCATGGTGGACAAATGTGCAGATATTGGCATAGGCTCAGTCTACATCCATTGGTCTGCAAGGTTATGAACAAACTGTAAGTTACACCTCCTGTTTGTTTGATCTGCATCAGTGCCACGGGGGACTTATTAAAGAAGTATAGAGATTCAGAGAGGAACCCTTCAACAAATGACAGCTGTGCGTGAGTTTTAAGATGTTAGCATACTCTAATTTTCTAATTGCTATTTTCTTACCTTGTTTGTTTGTTTGTTTTTCAAGATAGGATCTTGGACTAGCTCAGGCTGACCTGGAATTCACTACGTAGTCTCAGGGTAACCTCGAGCACACACTGATCCTCCTACCTCTGCCTCCCTGTGCTGGGATTAACGGCGTGCACCACCACGCCTGGCTTATTTTCTTGCTTTTAAGTTGCACCACGGTTAAAGCTCGTGTCATGATCCAGAACACATATGAGATCCAGGAAGCACGCCAAACAGACATTTGGGCAAAACAGATGTTACCAAAACCCATTTCTCTACAAAATGGTGGGGAATGCCTCCGTCTTCCCTCAGTACTTCTTATTCTCATCTAAATTGCTTCCATTTTCTAAACTTTAGCTTTCCTTTTTGGGTTTCTGACTTCACTGACCGAAGCAGCAGTGGAGGGGAAGGGGCTGTTGAGTGTGCTTGAAGAGAGATAGCCAGCAACAGAAGTGCCACCTATCAGACTGGGTGTAAGGAAACAGCGAAGAGAGAGAGGGAAGGAAAGGCTGGAAGAAAGCACGAGGGGGCCGAGCAAAAGGAGGTCCTGAAGCTGAAAGCACTCGAGTCCTTGGTACATAATTTAATGAGCATCTTGAGCTATAGGAGCTTGGTCTCTATTTAATCTTTGCAGAGCATCCACTGTATCACGCCATAGCCGATAAATTGATAAACAACCTCAAGAGTCCTTGGAAATTTTTGATTAAGTAACTAAGGAAGTAAACAATTATAGAAATGTGTATCTAATTGACTAAAACAAAAAATTTGTTGCCCAAATAACATATTTCAGACATTTAGATGTGTATGATTTCTACCCCACCCCAAAAATATTTTTATTGAAAAAAATGCCCACAGCTAAAAGAGGCAGAGGGCTAAGGATCTGGGTTATTTCATTGCCATTTGAAAATTGTACAATTGAAGCCTTGCCTGTTCTTGCAGACTCCTTTCCTTGACTTCTCGTATTGAAGTTCTTGTTCGTTTCAGCTTCTAGACAACCACCTGCCATTGGTCCTTTTTACTCATCCACCCTTGAGTTCAAATTAATGCACATGAAAAGATTATGGGGGGGATTGAAGCGATGGATTAACAGTTAAAGTGCTTGCCAGCAAAGCCAAAGGACCCAGGTTCGATTCCCTAGGACCCACATAAAGCCAGATGCACAAGGTAACATATGCATCTGGAGTTTGTTTGCAGTGGCTAGAGCCCTGGAGTGCCCATTTCTCTCTCTCCCTCTCTCTCTCTCTCTCTCTCTCTCTCTCTCTCTCTCTCTCTCTTTCTCCCCCCCCCCTTTCTCACTCTCACACAAATAAATAAATAAATAAAAATTTTAAAAGGTTATTAGGGGCACCAATAAGGTCTCAGAACATACCCATCCATAATTTGAAAGGTATCCTAACTGATGGGAAGAAAATATTTTGTAGCTCAGGAGCAAGTGCTTTTTCAGTGGATCTGAGGATGTGGCTTTATAATAAACCAGTGAGAGTAGGGCTGTAGCTCAGTGGTGGAACACTTGTCTAGCATGCATGATACTCTGCGTTCAAGCCTCCAGCATTTGACAAACAGTTGGTAACCTAACAAGTATTGCTGTGCCTGTAAACATGCATGAAGTCACAGGACAGTGGTGTGCCACCTAAATGTGATTTCAGTGGGACGGTGGCGATAGGGTTCCTGATGAGCCCATGGCAGCAGAGGTTTCCATGCTCTCACACACCTCCTGCTTGGTTGGATTAAGTAGCTGCCATCCTACCTCAGCTGGGTTGGCTCTCTCCGGACTGCCCCTCCATTCACCTGGCCTCGTAAATGCAGACCTTGACAGTACCCGGCCTCTGCCTGCGCATCTCAACGCACCAGCTATATTACTCATCTGTGTGAAGTCCTAGTGAGGGTCAAAGAGGAAGTCAAACGCTTTCCCTTCTACTCTACTGAGCTCTTTGGACAACAAAATCCTCACATTTAGATCCCTCTGTCTAGGGGGAGTGAGGGTAGATGATTAAGAAAGAAAATGTGGGGGCTGGAGAAATGGCTTAGCAGTTAAGGAACTTGCCTGCAAAGCCAAAAGACCTCAGTTCGATTCTCCAGGACCCATGTAAGCCAGATGCACAAGGGGGCGCATGCATCTGGAGCTTGTTTGCAGTGGCTGGAGGCCCTGATGTGCCCATTCTCCCTCTCTCTGTCTCTCTCTCATGCTCTCTGTCTCTCTCAAATAAATAAAAATAAACAAGATATTTTTAAAAGAAAGAAAATAAGGGAAAAGTTTTAAAGATCAAGACTGGACTAAAAATGTAGCATTTCTATCGGCTTTCAGAGGCTACAGGTCAGTCACCTTGACCCCCATGTAGCTATGGGAGAATCAATGAGATGGAAGAAAGCTGTGGAGAGGAAGGAGACTCAAATTGTGCTGGACACTAGAAGATTTTCCTCCTCCTCTGATGGGACCTCCCCCTAAGGTTCTAACTGAAATGGCAGGGGTGGGGGGAGCAGGAAATAGAAAAGAAAGAAACATTCCTTTGACACGTGTTTGCAAATTTCTTCTTGGATTGACAAACTCTCTCAGATGGACATGCAGCCTATCCTCAGTGCTCCTGAGATTCTCCCATCAGACACTTGGCCTTGCTAAGTGGACTTATACTCACAAGCCTGAGCTAGAGATACAATGATCATTCCTTCTCTCGCGTTATGCCCCTGGGGCCCAAAGGGGTTTTATGATTTGCCTAAGGCTGTACAGCCGGTCAATGAATGGTGTGGTGTGAGAGACCTCAGTTTTCTCCTATGTAAAAGTGACAGGTTGTATCAGAATACCCTCCCAGTCTTTAGTTTCCCTTGAGATCCAACGTGACATGATTCTGTAACTCCAAACATAAGCAAGCATCCAGAGATACAATAAGCCAGAAATTTTTTGACTGAAATTATTTTTTGTTATTTATTATTATTAACAACATATTCTGTATGGACACATCATGTGTTGGCATCATCTTTTCCCTTGTCCCAGACCCCATTCCTCTGGGGACCCTCCTCAGTGGGGTTGCAGGTATTCCCCATGGGATTGTGGGTTATGCCTTGTGGGAGCAGCACTTTTGGGGGGAAGGCAATGCCTCTGGGCATGATGTCTCAACCTGCATAAGCTAGTAATTTATCTTTTTAGTTCACTTTTAAATTTCCTCCTCACAATTCAAGTTTGTTTCTAGAAATTAAGGACATGTGCAAATCAATCAGATTGTTGCCAATACAATAGTGATTTGCTTTTTATACCAATGTAAGTTATATTGTGTTTAGTTGAACAGTATATTTACATCCACACACTCACACATGAGATCCCTCTGTGAAAAAAAATAATTTTGTTTGAGTAATCTGGCAAGACATATGTCCTCCTCCTACTGCTTTTGCCCGTATTAGTCAGTTTTGCCACAGTAACGAATGACAGTGAGATCTCTGTGGCTTAGAAAATCATCCCTTGTTTACTCACTTTGCATCACACAGCAGGTTGACCATAGTGCTTTTGGCTGTGATGCCCTTAGGATTGTCTGGGCTCTGCTGGACTCTGGTGGACTCCATGTTTTTACTCATTTAGGACTCAGCCTGAGGACATTGCCACTGTGTTAGGTAGCAATATAGCTCTGCCAAACCCAGCAGTGCCTGTAAGGTCCTAGTTGGTGAATGCAGAAATGGTAAGAGCCATTCACATCCCCTTCTCCAAAGCCTTGCACATTGCCAAGTCCAAGGTAATTGATTTGGAATGTGTCCCTTTCGAACAGGATGCATGACTATATCCTATTATGATAGATGAGAATAAATACTCCTGTGACTGAGAGGGCAAAAAATATATTTGGGAACAATAATCCAATCAGCCCGTTCCATGCCACTGCCTCCTTCAAAGTCCTTAATGCAGAATTTTCAATGGAAAGGAGAACATCTAACCTCTTCACAGCGTCTTACTTCCCCCCTTTCATCTCTAGCTGGACTTTTAAAATTTCATCTCGAATCAGTCACCTACATGCAAGTTAAAATTTTCCTTGCAGTGGCCGGGTAGATGATGCAGTCAGTAAAGTGTTTACTCTGCAAGCATGAAGACACAAGTTCAATCTCCACCCCACAATAAGCTGGGCTTGGCGGTGTGTGCTCATACCCCCAGCATGGGGAGACAGAGACAGGAGGTCGCTGGACATTTCTGGCTAGCCAGTCTAGATAAAATGGTGGTCTCCAGGTTCAGAGAGTGATCCTGTCTTAAAAAAAAAACTGATGGGATAGAGAGATTGTTAAATGGTTATAAAGCCTGCTGGGCTGGGTTCAAGTCCCCAGTACTCACATAAAGCCAGATGTACAAAATGGCTCATGCATGTGGAGTTCATTTGCAGAGGCAAGAGATCCTGGCATGCCTAATCTCAATCAGTCAATCTTTCTGTCTCTCTCTCCCCATAAATAAAATTTGAAGAAAAATAAAAGGTGGACAGCAGTTGAAGAAGACACCCAATGTTGACCTTTGACCTCCACAAACACATACACACCTATGTACAAGCACTCGCCCAACACACAAACACTACACACACATGCCCATGCCAAAAAAAAAAAAAAAAAAAAAAGCTCCATCCTAGGCCCCAGCCTCCAAACACGTTGATCCATTACCTCTGCGGTAGGAGGGTACCCAGAACAGTCTCTAGAGTCTGGACCCAGAAACACCTACAAAAGGGCCACCTCTTAGCACCCAGCATTAGAGCCACCTTTGGGTAGTAAGGCTGCACGCTGAGACCCTTATCAGCAAGAAAGCTGCCTTAGAAGATTCAGAGCCTGTGACCCCAAGGTTGTCTCACCTGGTCCCACTGCCCGTGCTGGGTAATAGTTTGCGTTTCTGGAGGTCCTTGAAGGAAGGACCATGGCTCCTTCGCAGCCACGTGAGGTAGAAAGATTATAGCCAACAGCACAGCCCTTGGAACCCAGCCGCTCAGTCCCTCTCCATCCACCAGCTGGGGGACCCTGTGCGACTCGCAGAGCCTCTTGAGGCCTCAGCATCCTCTTCTGTGGGATGAGAATACTAGTCCCTACACCTCAGAAGTGTGAGCACTAAGCAAAGCAGGGCTTGGCATGTAGTGTGTCCAACACAAGGGTTTGCAGATTTGATCACCACACTTGCGTGCATAGCAGAGGTTCTTGAGATAAAGTTGTTGGTGCAAGCCACTTGAACTTTGGAAGGTCAGTTTCCTCATCTTTAAAATGGGAGTTATAATGTGTTCATAATTAGCACAATACTGGCTACCCTTGACCTTTGTAAAGACTTGTCATAAGAACGGTGTGATAGAGCTGGGAAGGTGCTTTAGAAAGTGTATATCATTCCGCAAATAAAATTCTGTCCTTTTACCTTTGATGTTGTTAACCTGAGACAGGACACACAGTCCCAGGACTGGATTCAGTCTGTCTGAACCTGTTTTCTCTCCTTCAAGTGGAGCCCCCTAGTGGAGGCTTCTATGTGGCAGCATGTCTGTTTCTCGACTCGGGCTACATGTTATAACCATCCTTTTAAATGCCTGTGCCCCATGGACCCAACTCAGTACCAATTATAGTAGTCCATCAATATCCAGGGAGAGACAGACCTGGGGGTGCAGGCCTATAATCTCAGCTACTTGGGAGGCTGTAGAGAGAATTTAAGGCTAACTATTCAGCTTAGCAAGACTGTCTCAAAATAAAAAAGGAAAAGAGGGACTGGGATTATAGCTCATGGTTAGAATGTTTGCTTTGCATGCATGAAGCCATCTGTTCAAAAGTGTCCACAGAGGGCTGGAGAGATGGCTTAGTGGTTAAGCACTTACCTGTGAAGCCTATGGATCCCGGTTTGAGGCTCGATTCCCCAGGACCCACATTAGCCAGATACACAAGGGGGCACACGCATCTGGAGTTCCTTTGCAGTGGCTGGAGGCCCTGGCGCGCCCTTTCTCTCTCTCTCTCTCTCTATCTATCTATCTATCTATCTATCTGCCTCTTTTTCTGTCTGTCACTTTCAAATAAATAAATAAAAATAAACAAAAAAACATAAAGTTATTTTTTAAAAAAAGTGTCCACAGAGGGGGCTGACTGAAGAACCTCTGCAGGATGCCATCTGTGAATGCTCTAGTCTCTCACATAAAATGGCCTGCATTGGACTGGAGAGATGGCTTAGCGGTTAAGGCACCTGTCTGTGAAGCCTAAGGACGCAGGTTAGATTCCCCAGTACCCACCTCAGCCAGATGCAGGAGGTGGCGCATGTGTCTGGAGTTCATTTCCAGAGGCTAAAGGCCCTGGCATGTGAGTTCTTATTCTGTCTGACTCTCTCTCTCTCTGCTTACAAATAAATAAATATTTTTTTAAAAATTTAGAGTCAGGCATGGTGGCACACGCCTTTGACCCAGCACTTGGGAGGCAGAGGTAGGAGGATCGCCATGAGTTCCAACCACCCTGACTACATAGTGAATTCCAGGTCAGCCTAGGCTCAGCGAGACCCTACTTGAAAAAAAAAAAAATTAAATGGCCTGCATTTATGTATAGCCTAGATCCATCCTCCCATATACTTTATCTCTAGGTTACTTATAATACCTCATATGTAAATACTATCATGTTACTCTATTGTATTACTTAGGGAATAACGAGAAGTATAAAAAGCTTATATATGTTCAGTAGCAATGCAATTTTTCTTCAGATATTTTCAGTCTGAGTTTGGTGAATCTACTGATGCAGAAACTGTGTGTATAGCACACCAACCATCATCAGAATCTCTAGGGACATGACATAGGAATGGGTACTATAAAAAAAAGGATCCCTCCATGGTACTGTGAATCATGAATCGAAAACCAGCGCTCCCTGTGGGAGCAGCTCTGTGAGCTGAAAACATCCTGGACAAGCCATGGCACTTTTTCATTGTTACTCATTACAGATGATCTCGTGGGGGGACTGGTTTCTCTGCAAATCAGGCCAATGTGGATTTTCCACCATCTGTCCAGAGCATGCACTGGCCAGGGAGAACTGAAACTCGCCCAGTTCCTATCTTTGCCTTGAAGCCCAAAGGTTGCTGGGATGCCAAGGCCAGTGAGTGAGTGGAGATGGGTTTGGGAGGGATGCCTCCAGCCACAGGTAAGTCATCAGCCCTTGTTTTGTTAGAGTGACTCCAGTGTAAAGGTGACTAGATCACAGTGTGATGATTTAGCACAGTTAATTTTATATATATATTAGTTATGCACACAATGTGTATACAGCCATATTGGTGCCATGGTTACCCTCCTCCCTGTCCCCCCACCCTGCCGAAGGGACCCTCCTCGCTGGGGAATGTTGTGGGTCATAGCACAGTTAATTTTGAAGGCAGTTCCTTGCAGCACCTGCGGCAGCTGCCATTTCAGCCACGCTCTTGTCGCTGACCACCTGCGTCTCGCAGTGCGGCCAGCCATCAGCATGGCCAGCGCATTCACGCGCAGAGCAGAACTCCCCGCGAGGAGCCTCCTGGCTTTTAGAACAGAATCACAGGAGGTGTGTCTGGAATCAGAAGCAAGTGTTTCAAAACGGTCCTAGAAATGATTTTTGAATAGCTTTCACACGGCCACGGTGCTCTGACTGAACCACACCAGAGCAGTTGTGCAAATGGGAGAGGACCCGGGTCGGGATTACATAGGGGCAAAGAGCTGGCTTCTCTGATTGGGAGTGAATTGCTGCACTGTGACGTATGCGTCTATGCACAGGAGTCAATTTAATAGAACAAATGCTGAATGCTTACCTGTGGCTGGAATTGTTGCTCCCAAATCCCATGTACAACCATCTTAATCCCTAGCCTGGTGTGAAAAAGCTAATCCATCCTGTTCCTCTCCCCCACCCTGAGCAGATTAAGTCCTTTCTTTTCCAAATTAAGTGTTGGCAGTGATCTCCATTGGAAAGAAAGGCCAGATTCCTGGAAATCAAAGGTTCACAGCATGCTTTTCTGACCTTGGACCATCTAGTACCTAGGAGGAAAAGGGCAGATAAGACATGGGATCTCAAAGGAAGCATATGCCAGTGCCTAACATTTAAAATGATAGTTGAATGTACTCAAAATATGATTGTGACAGAGGAGAATGGTTTACTGCATGTTTAGGACAAGAAAGGCATTTGAAATGTAACTCAGGTCACTAGTCAGAAGGCTCAGTGTGAGGCACGCTGGTCACGTAGAGGAGTTGCTGAGTGATGTGAGGTCTGCGAGGCTTCCCTACCTTTGATATTCTGATCAGTCTTCAAAACACCCGTAGTTTGCCAAAAACTGGAAGCAACTCAAATCCAGTAATAGTCAAAAGAATAAATTGACATTTGATTTGGTAAAATGTGAATGAAATTAAATGTAAATGAACAGTGCAAAACTACATGTAACCACAAGAATGAATCAGACGGTAATGTAGGATGACAGCAGCCTAGACCACTCTCTCTCTCTCTCTTTCTCTCTCTCTCTTCTATGATTCTATTTATGTGAGGTTCAAAAGTAGACAAAACAAACCTGAAATATTAGAGGTCATGGGAATTGCTCCTCTTGTGAAGAGGTAGGTAGAGATTAGGAAAAGGCATGAGTTAATTTTCTAGGGGATTTTTAACATGTTGTCTCTTGACCTGGGTGGTAGAATGGATGTATTCACTGGGTGAATTCGTTGCAGAATCCTTATGATTGATGGATGTATATCATATTGTAATGGTCCTCAAGGAAAGGCCTGCACTGGGCCCTGCTTGTCCATCAGGGATTAGGCTTGGGAGAACTGAGAAATCCTCAGCATCCCTGCCTAGCGAGTTAGGTCCATTTCTAGCTTCAGGGAAACTGAGTCAAACAGTGACACAATGAGAGGAGATAAACAGAATGGTTTGTATTCAGTCCAGGGGTCACCTAATGCCAGATGGTGGATCTAGACTCCATCATGGGAGGACTGAGGCTGCCTATCTCAGGACTGAGGATCTCAGGGCTCAGTGAGCCAGGACAAGGATGAGAGGTTGACAGTGAGGAGAAGTGTGTTGAGAGCTCTTTTCTGTCATCACTTCTAACTCTTTGGCAGTCACACTGCCACACCACATGGGGCCTTTGCCCTGGTTTTCCTTCTCAGGAAGGTGCTTGTAGTTTCTCAATAGGGTTAGCTGCTAGGCCAAAGACTGCTGGACCCCTTTCTCAGGAGTTAGCTTAGTGAAAGAGGGTGATAAAGAAAGACTTTTATTTGATTTTTTTTTTTAATGAGGTAGGGTCTCACTCTGGCTCAGTCTCAGGCTGGCCTCGAATTCATGACAACTCTCCTGCCTCTGCCTACCCGAGTGCTGGGATGAAAGCCATGTACGGCCACAGCTGGCCAAAGAAAGACTTTTAGAAAGAGCAGGTCTAATGTTGTTGAAGAGCAGCCCCAGGGAAAAGGGGCGTAGGGGGCTAGGGGGTTTGCCTAGAGTTCACACCAAAGCAGGGCACACCATGGTAGGCCTCTGAATAAGTCATAGAAAAGATTAGGAAGGTAGGAAAGCCCTCAAGCATACAAAGAGAAGAAGCCAAGTCTGGGGAAAGCCATCGACAGGGCAGATAAAAGAGTTATGAATGTGCTCCAAGCCTGCTGGTCACATCTAAATGTTGTATTTTTTACATATCTTTTTTATTGGTTATTTGAGGCAGGGAGAGAGAGAATGGGCTGACCGGGGCCCACGGCCACTGCAAACAAACTCCAGACACATGTGCCACTTCGTACATCTGGTTTTACATGGGTACTGGGGAATCAAATCCAGGTCATCAGGCTTTGCAAGCAAGCACCTTCAACTCCAAGGCATATATATATGGTCGTATATATGTTTACAAGCAGAGAGAAAATTAGAATGGGCACTCTAGAGCCTCTAGCCACTGCAAATGAAAATATATGAGCCACTTTGTGCATCTTGCCTATGTGGGTACTGAGAAATCGAACCTTGGTTGTTAGGCTTTGCAGGCAAATGTCTTAACCACTGAGCAATCTCTCCAGCTTCAAGGCTAACTTTTTGTTAGCCGGATTCCAAATATGTGGATCCATTCACTGCTATAACTTCATGCAAGGCATCTGTGGTCACTTGCTGGTGTTCAGACCCATTGAGGTGGACAATAAAAAGAATCATGCCAGGCTGGAGAGATGGCTTAGTGGTTAAGCACTTGCCAGTGAAGCCTAAGGACTCTGGTTCGAGGCTCGATTCCCTAGGACCCAAGTAAGCCAGATGCACAAGGTAGTGCATGCATCTGGAGTTCTTTTGCAGTGGCTGGAGGCCCTGGCGTGCCCATTCTCTCTCTGTCTATCTGCCTCTTTCACTCTCTGTCTGTCTGTCTGTCACTCTCAAATAAATAAATAAATAAATAAACAAACAAACAAACAAACAAAAGAGTCATGGCTAGCCTTGATCAAGATTCTGCTTACAAAGAAGAGTGGACTCAAACAGAAAGAAAAAAAAAAAAAAAACTATTCCTAGCCTGGTATCAGCCTGCAGTGAAAACTCACCAAAGAACAGTCAGAAGAAGGTCTGCTTATGTTATGACAAACTCAACCACTTTGTGAGCGTGGTCAGCATTTAGCATGGCTCCCCTGGGGGTGAGCCGTTACCACTTTCTTTCTCTGAAGACTTTCGTACCCCACCCCAGTTCTCATGCTAGAGAGTCAAATGCGGAAGGAGTTGGGAAACCATTATTCAACACGACAGGACAGCACTATGAACATGTCTTGTCCCTTGGCGCAGGGGTTTCAGGTCTCAGAAAGTACATGACTGTGACAGATTCCATGACAGGTCTCAGGAAACCCTACAGAGAGTTGTTTTCTTTAATAAGTCCATAAAATGATGTCTGATGGCAATTTTAATAGTAAATACTTTAATTAGGAGAGGTTCTTTGATCCTGCCCCATCACCTGAAAAACTATAAGCAAATGACAAAGTCCACTCCTACCTGTGTCTACCCTGCTTTCCCATCCTAGTATTTCCTTTTTTCTTTTTCTTTTTTTTTTTTTTTTTTTTTTTTTTTTTTTTTTTTTTTTTTTTTTTTTTGGTTTTTCGAGGTAGGGTCTCACTCTAGCCCAGGCTGACCTTGAATTCACTATGGAGTCTCAGGGTGGCCTCGAACTCACAGCAATCCTCCTACCTCTGCCTCCCAAGTGCTGGGATTAAAGGCGTGCGCCACCACGCCCAACTATCATCCTACTATTTCTTTTTTTGTTTGTTTGTTTATTTTTATTTATTTATTTGAGAGCAACAGACAGAGAGAGAGAGAGAGAGAATGGGCACACCAGGACCTGCAGCCAATGCATACATACTTCAGACACATGCAGCCCCCTGTGCATCTGGCTTAACGTGGGTCCTGGGGAATCGAGCCTCGAACCAGTGTCCTTAGGCTTCACAGGCAAGAGCTAAACCGCTAAGCCATCTCTCCAGTCCCCGTCCTAGTATTTCTTTTGCTAAACAATTGGACCCCTGTTTGACAGAGCTACCTGTCTGCACCCAAAAGGTGTGACTTACAGCATGCTGATCTCATGATCAACACCTTCCAGAGTAGAGACATCTTAATAAAGGGTTAGTGTAGAATACCTTTAGCCAATGGACAGAGTCCCACTTGCAAGCCAGGCTGAGCTCACTGGATTGCCAAGAGTTCTTCCCCAGCTCTGCACATCAGATGAAGCTTAGGCAAATAACAACACTGGAGAACCCTTGTGCATGAGTAGAGACGTAGTTGAGATGGCCTCTCTCAGGCCTGGATCTCCTGTTCCTGCTCAGAACAACCTGTCCACCCAAAGCTTGGTGTTATTTACCAGAGGTCAGATGTTTGTGTCGCTGCTGTCCCCCCTACAAAAGGCAAATAACTACTCCATCTGTAACAAGCAAGCACCTTGAACCACTGAGCCATCTCCCCAGCAATGACTGACATTCTATAAATTGAATTAACAGATTCTTTTACAGTTGCCAGAGTCCCCTCCCACAAGCCTGTGACTGACAGCCTGTTAAACCTCTGTTTGTTTCCTCATTAAACCTCTGTTTCCTCATCTGTTAAGATAGGGTGGGAATAAGCGGTATCTTCTCAGAGGCCTGTGGACAAAATGTAATTCAAATGACAAAAGTATTCAGCCCAGGGTCTGACCCACAACAGGTACTCCTGCCTTGCCAGGCATAATTTACAACCCACTGGGAGCCTCTGACCACTTGATTTATAGTAGACTGCCCTGAGGGGTTAAATGGAGTTGGCTAGACTGTGAATATGCAGCCTGGGAGGGTATGTGAACGGAGGCCAGGAAAAGTAAGTAAAGGGTCTCCCTCCACTAGCTGCTCCAAGGGACCCGTTCCTGGGTCAGGATCTATTAGTGAACCAAGGTCCTCAACATAAAGGACCCACTTGGTGGCACCCACCCCTCTCACCATAACCTCTACTGTCACTAAGATTCCCATTTCCGGATGCTTCACAAGCACAGTGCAAAGCAGAAGCCTTCAAAAAGCTGACCATTGGGCTAGAGAGATGGCTTAGCAGTTAAGCACTTGCCTGTGAAGCCTAAGGACCCCGGTTCGAGGCTTGACTCCCCAGGACCCACGTTAGCCAGATGCACAAGGGGGCGCAAGCGTCTGCAGTTTGTTTGCAGTGGCTGGAGCCCCTGGCGCGCCCATTCTCTCTCTATTCTATCTATCTGCCTCTTTCTCTCTACGTCTGTCGCTCTCAAATATAAATAAATAAACAAAATTTTTTTTTAAAAAAAAAAAAGCTGACCATTGAGCGTGTGTGGCTAACAGACAGAGCATCCCATCTACCAGCTTCATGTTGCTGGAATGAACCGCCCAACCAGACACAGCTTGTGGAAGGAAGGCATTTATTCGAAGCTTACAGATTCGGGGAAAGTTCGGTAATGTCAGGAGAAGCTGGCCTCCTTCCACAGGTCCACGCAGAGAGAGATAGCACCACCAGCACCACAAGCAAGCGCACTCCAGGAACCTGGGCACATCTTTAGGCTGGAATTCAGATCCGCGCACAGAGATACCTCCTCCAGCATGGGGAGATCTAAGAAGCTTTAACAAAACGGAATCTATTGGGGTCTCTCTCTCTCTCTCTCTCTCTCTCTCTCTCTCTCTCTCTCTCTCTCTCTCTCTCTCTCTCTCTCTCTCTCTCTCTCTCTCTCTCTCTCTCTCTCTCTCTCTCTCTCTCTCTCTCTCTCTCTCTCTCTCTCTCTCTCTCTCTCTCTCTCTCTCTCTCTCTCTCTCTCTCTCTCTCTCTCTCTCTCTCTCTCTCTCTCTCTCTCTCTCTCTCTCTCTCTCTCTCTCTCTCTCTCTCTCTCTCTCTCTCTCTCTCTCTCTCTCTCTCTCTCTCTCTCTCTCTCTCTCTCTCTCTCTCTCTCTCTCTCTCTCTCTCTCTCTCTCTCTCTCTCTCTCTCTCTCTCTCTCTCTCTCTCTCTCTCTCTCTCTCTCTCTCTCTCTCTCTCTCTCTCTCTCTCTCTCTCTCTCTCTCTCTCTCTCTCTCTCTCTCTCTCTCTCTCTCTCTCTCTCTCTCTCTCTCTCTCTCTCTCTCTCTCTCTCTCTCTCTCTCTCTCTCTCTCTCTCTCTCTCTCTCTCTCTCTCTCTCTCTCTCTCTCTCTCTCTCTCTCTCTCTCTCTCTCTCTCTCTCTCTCTCTCTCTCTCTCTCTCTCTCTCTCTCTCTCTCTCTCTCTCTCTCTCTCTCTCTCTCTCTCTCTCTCTCTCTCTCTCTCTCTCTCTCTCTCTCTCTCTCTCTCTCTCTCTCTCTCTCTCTCTCTCTCTCTCTCTCTCTCTCTCTCTCTCTCTCTCTCTCTCTCTCTCTCTCTCTCTCTCTCTCTCTCTCTCTCTCTCTCTCTCTCTCTCTCTCTCTCTCTCTCTCTCTCTCTCTCTCTCTCTCTCTCTCTCTCTCTCTCTCTCTCTCTCTCTCTCTCTCTCTCTCTCTCTCTCTCTCTCTCTCTCTCTCTCTCTCTCTCTCTCTCTCTCCCTCCCTCCCTCTTTCTCTCTCTGTCTGTCTGTCACTCTTAATTAAATAAATAAACAAAATTTTTTTTTAAAAAAAAAAGCTGACCATTGGCTAGAGATAAAGAGCAGTTGCTTTTCAGGGCCTCATTCAGTGCACCATGGCATGCCATCCATTAAATTCTTCTTCCTGGTCCTAAAGAGATGGCTTAGTGGTTAAGCGCTTGCCTGTGAAGCCTAAGGACTCTGGTTTGAGGCTTGATTCCCCAGTACCCACATAAGCCAGATGCACAAGGGGGCGCACGCATCTGGAGTTCATTTGCAGTGGCTGGAGGCCCTGGTGCGCCCATTCTCTCTCTCTCCCTCCCTCCCTCCCTCTTTCTCTCTCTGTCTGTCTGTCACTCTTAAATAAATAAATAAACAAAAAAATTCTTCTTCCTGGTCAGGTTACATAGAGACTCCTCTTTCCACCCATAACCCCCTTGCCTTCATCTCCCACAAACCTGCTTCCCCTGGTCTACACCTCATCAAGAAGCCTGAAAGCTTCCATGAGAGACTGGGAGTTGCAAGTGTAGGGGAATACACAGGGAACCCCCTGAGCTGCCTAGCCCAGCCTCTGAGAGCTCTCCCCACTACGTCTGCCTTCCTGAATGTGATGCTGAGGCCTCCGGTTGGGCAGAAAGGGAGAGGAAAATGCAGGTATATGGTCAGTTATGGTTCACCTCCCCGACCCAGCAGCATCAGGGCACAAGCCCGAGGGTATTCTGTTCCTCTTCTGACCAACAGCCAAGCAAGAGCAATGGGAACCAGCTTGCTAAGGGCTCTGAGGATTAGGCAAGTGAAAAGTCTAATGTTCTTGATGTATTTCCCACACCTCCTCTTACAGACTTTCTAGCCTCCAGCCTAGGACTAGGTAGAGTTCTTATAGCAGCTTACCCACTGCCCTACCTTCTACCATGACCATGCCCCATAAACATGCATAGAATGACCAGGAGCTCTTAGTCACCTCCTCACAGAAAGACCCAAGGGAATAGGGAAGAACTATTAAAGAGTACTGAAAAGCAAGATTCAAAATTGGCAACAATGAGAGCTGGGAGATGAACAGCAAGACAGGTTCCAGTAAGTCAAGGCCTAATGAGATCAAGGAAAAGGGACGAAGCAGAGACAGAAAAAAAGACAAAGGGCGGGGGGGCAGGAAGGAAGGAAGCTGCTGAGGGCATTTCAAGATGTAGATAGAGACAATAGTGTGGGAGTGGCAGAGATGAGAGGAGATGTTGCTATAGAGCACCACACTGGCGAGTTGTGTGCAAGTCGCTTGCCCCTAGGGAAGAATTCGTCCTAGTCACCTTTATGATGTGGGTGGGTATCAACTTTCTAGGTCTGTTGAGGGAAGGGCCATATACCCTTCACATGCATCCAACTTCCTCCCACCAGGCTCACTCTTCATTTACCTATTTTTTAATTTATTTTATTTTATTTATTTATTTTATTATTACTATTTTTGTTTGTTTGTTTGTTTTTTTAGGTAGGGTCTCACTCTAGCCCAGGCTGACCTGGAATTTACTGTGTATTCTCTGGGTGGCCTTGAACTCACGGCAATCTTTCTACCTCTGCCTCCCGAGTACTGGTATGAAAGACGTGCGCCACCACGCCTGGCTCTTACTTTTTAATGATAACTGAGCCTCACTTAAGCCGTTGGTATATCGATCTCAAAATTCAAACATGCTCACAACCACCACCACAAGTTCCATCTAAGTGTCTTGCCCCCACTGGGATGACAGAGAGGAGTAGGGCGAGATGCTGATGCGTTGACCTGTCTGCACAATGCACCCGCCCTGAGGCCTCATCGCTGGCCAGGACATCCTCCATCTGTTGCTGTTATGAGCACAACAGACAAATGATTGACTGGAACTCAATCTTAACTATAATGGCTTATGACTTGTTTTTTTGTTTATTTGTTTGTTTGTTTTTAGGTCAGTCACCTCCTGGAAAACCTGAGATGGTTAAATGTCGTTCTCCGGATAAGGAAACATTTACCTGTTGGTGGAAGCCTGGGACAGATGGAGGACTTCCTACCAATTACTCACTGACTTACCAGAGGGAAGGGTAAAAAAAAAACCCTCTCTTATTTCTTATCAAATCCCACTAGAGTATGATCACTTTCTAGGCCCAGGTTAGAAATATCATACTTCTCTGGATTTACGCCAAGAAGGCTTATACTCCCAGGAAAGAAATCTAATATCTCTGTCCATCTTGCCCTGCTAGGTTTCGAGTCTTCTAAATCAGCCAGTAGCATTACGATAGAAGCCAGGTTTCGATCATCTGTCACAAATGGGTTACAGCCCAAGACCCTCTATCAGTCTTTCATAACTGCTTACTAATTTTAGATGCTCATCTACAAACCTTGTGTCATTTATATTTTATGAGTAAACACATTACTTTTGTAATGTAACAGGATCATATAAACTCTTATTAAGTAATCCTTTATAAACACATTACATTTCTTTTAAAAATTTGTTTCATGTCCAAGAAAATCAATAACCTTTAAGGAAAAGGAGATGATGGTTTTTGTTTGTTTTTTAGCAAATTTCTGATCTAGAATTCAAGACCTCAGCAAGTCATGGGGGTACATGTCTGTAACTCAACACTTGGGAGGCTGAGGTAGGAAGATCATGTGTTCAAGGCTAGCCTGAGCTACATATAGAAACCCTGTCTCAAACAAAATGAAACAAAAAACGATATATAGAACTCAAGATCTCCTCTAGGGAATATGTATTGCTGGTAGAGAGACAGCTGGCCCACTTTCTAGGGACTGTAGTTGGTTTACACAAAGCCTCATCTGGGACCCAAAGAGACAGCATAGAAATATTTAGGAAGCTCTTAATAGGCAACAAAAATTGAAGAAGTCTTTGTGCTTGTGCGTGTGTGTGTGTGTGTGTACGCATGCACACATGCCCGTGCACGCAACTGGGGCTCTTAAACCAACATATGAGCAGCCTCCTGAACCACTCGGATTGAAATGTCTTCTTTCAAGGTCACTTCACTCTGATGGTCACTTGATACCACCTGAAGTACACTGACATCAGTCTGTGTTCTCCAGACTCTTTTTCTACAAGTGTATCTCAACATGTATGTAAACAATAAACGCTGCGTTATGGGTTGCCCCACTCTGTGGGTACATGTGTGTGTTAAGATGACCCATTGGTGGTGCCCTGGGTACAACCATACCTCAGCACTGGCACTCAAGCGTTTGCTGACTGGAGGGCATACAGCAAAGTTCACAGAAACACCTGCAGGAAGGAAGAGTGGACGAGCAGCACAGTAGTTGAGGCCCCGAAACAATTTTACCACCCCTTCCTGCAGTACTCTTCTTTCCTTCCCTCCCAGATGACCTGGGCAAAGTACAGATGCTCAGGGTGCTATTTTTCCGCTCTCATTTTTGTGCTTGGAATGCTTGATTCCTAAAGCCCAGTGATACTGCTCCGTTAAGAAAAAAGAAAAATAGCTAGAGAGTATCGTTGACACGTTCCTGTTTATTCCTGATGTATTGCTTCTTGCAGAGATGAAACCCACTACGAGTGCCCAGACTACATAACCAGCGGCCCCAACTCCTGCTTCTTCAGTCAGAAGCACACTACCATATGGAAAATATACATCATCACAGTAAACGCCACGAACCGCATGGGAAGCAGCGCCTCGGATCCACTTTATGTCGATGTGATTTACATAGGTAAGGCGGAAGGGGAGGTAGGGAGGGATTGGTCAGTCCATCATGTCAAGACTCCATTTGAGTCTTCTTGGCTTTTGCATGGATGAAACATTTACAATGTCCTTGCCAGAAGAGGATTCCACATTATTTCCCAAGTCATTCTTGACAGTATGGCTTGCATGTGGGATCTGTCTGCATTTGTATTTTTCCTTGACCCTAGTTCCCGTCCTCTTGTGCCCAGCCTGAATGTTCTAGTATGCTTCCTTCCTTAGTCCTTCTCTCCAGCCGTCCCTGAGAAACCAACGTCCCTTTCTCTCCAGCGAACTCAAGCTCCTTGTTCTTCTTGGAGAGGGTGCTGGGGATGGTATTTGCCTGCAAAACCATGGGCGTTGGGCGCACTCGGCAAGCACTCTACCCCTGAGCTATACCCCCAGCTCTGAATTTCTTTTCTTGCTCCTCATGACAAGAAAGGTTCATGTGATTCTGCACCCATAGGTGTTACTCCAAATCTTTGCCTCAACCCAGTTCTCAACATGTATCTACTTATTAACAACCTGAACTGTTATTTTATAAATAAAGAATTGGAGCAATGATGTGACTATAGCGTGGTGGTAGGGTGCTTGGCTAGCATTAACAAAGTCCCGGGTTCAATGTCTAGTACCACCAGACAAAAAACTACCTTGGGAGTAAACAGTAATAAGCTGAAGGCCAGGATCACCAGTACTGTGTGTGGAGCAGTCATTCATAAAGTCAAACAAAGTCAACTGAGACAGTTCCTTGCTTTGTGTGATCAGCATTAAGCT
This sequence comes from Dipus sagitta, assembly GCA_036346955.1. Classification (NCBI taxonomy): domain Eukaryota; kingdom Metazoa; phylum Chordata; class Mammalia; order Rodentia; family Dipodidae; genus Dipus; species Dipus sagitta. The sequence goes on along the minus strand of CM070782.1, from coordinate 96,884,535 downwards.
GAAGGGAACAATAAAGGGAATTTTAGGGTAAGAAATGGGTCAGGAGAACTAGATTCATTCCTTGTCTTGGACAATAACTTATGAACTTGCTTTGTCCGAGTCTTTCCAATCTAACTAATAGTACGTAACAAAGAAAATCAAACTGAGACCCTGCAGGAATTAATTACAATGAACAAGCACTCAGTGGCTGATCCTTTAAAATAGAACAGCTTCCAGTACCAATATCGCACACTTGAATGTTTTCTCCCCAACAAATCACTGGAGTGAGCTTGAGGGGAGAAATTGAATTTGATCTTAGTTTTGAAAAGAAAAGTAAAATGGCAGTCTTCTTGCCTAACAGGAATACTATTAATTCTGATCACATAAATTGATAGGAAATACAAAGACTTTAAAAGTGCTAAATGATAGATAATTCTATTTTGTGGAATCTTTCTCGAATTGCATTGCCTTACATGTTATAATACCTGAGGACAAACCAAAGGAAATAAGAAACAAAATGTGAAGTGAGCAGATGTTATACTGAAAGGGCTCAACAAAGCAACTGGCTCCCTAAAGAAAACCAGTGTGCTTGAAAAGGAAATTGAGGGCTGAAGAGATGGTGTTATAGCAGTTAAGGCATTTGCCTGCAAAACCAAAGGACCCAGGTTCAACTCCTCAGGACCCACATAAGCCAGATGCACAAGGGGGCATAAGCATTGGAGTTCGTTTGCAGCAGCTGGAGGCCCTGGCATGCCCATTCTTTCTTCTCTCCACTTGCCTATTTCTGTATGTATCTCTCTCTCTCTCTCAAAGAAATAAATAAAAATAAATTCTTGAAAAAAGGAAATTGAAGATGGGGTTTAGTGCACACCTTTAATTTCAGTGCTTGAGAGAGGTAGAGGCAGGAGGAAGATTTGGAGTTCAATGTGAGACTAGAATACATATTCTAGCTTAGCTTAGACTATAAACAGAGCCCTCCCCCCCAAAAAAAAAACCCCACAAAACAAAGGGTTAGAGGTTTAGCTCAGTGGATGAGAGCTCACCTAGCAAGAACAAGGCTCTGGGTTCAGTCCTCAGCACCAATAAAAAAGATCAGTAAGAGAACCCATTTCTCAAAAATAATTAATGAATTAATTAAAATTTTAATATTTAGAAGTATGCACTGAATTTGCATTTGGCTCTGGAAAACATTTTGCTAGCAAAAAAGAATGTGCACTAAACCATATTTTTTTTTAGATAACAAAAGACGTATTGGCAGAACTCTCATGTGACCCTGCAGCAGACAGGGCTGATGACAGGCCATGGAAATTCACTTAAAAATCAGTTTTCATCACAGTGCATTTCAATCAGCCAGGCTACCAGACAGCAGTGATGGCAGGGCAGGCTGCACCTGCACAATTGTCAAATAACTTCTCAGAAGTTAATTTATTTTTGGTTGTTATTGACCAGTAACATGTTATGTTGAGGGCTCTTGAAAGTAGTGATTCTCAAAGTATATTTGGCAATGTTTGGAGATGTTGTGGTTTTTTTATTATTTTTTTCCATTTTTGACAATTTTATACATGAACATACTATACTTTAATCTTCTTCCCCCAACTTCTCTCTCTTGTCCCTCTCTTGCCACTAATACCTTTCTTCTTCCCCACTAACCCCCATCTTTGTTTCACGCCTTTTTTGCCCCATTGATGTTGACACTCAGTGGAGGGAAACAGCAATGGAGGGAAGTTGCTGACATCTGGAAGGCGTGTACACTGTAGCCACCTGCAACAAGAGATTGCATTCTCAGTAGCAAAGTGGTTTCTTCTATGCCAGTAATTCTGAGGTTGAAACACTACTTGAATTGATTTGTTCCAGACAGTTTACTTGAACCTTTTTCTTTTTAGAGAGAGACAGACCAAGGCCTCAGCTACTACAATTGAACTCCAGACTCTTTCACCACATAGTGGGCATGTGTGACCTTGTGCTTGCCTCACCTTTGTGCATCTGGCTTACTGGGATCTGGAGAGTCGAACATGGGTCCTCAGGATTGGTAGTCAAGCACCTTAACCACTAAGCTATCTCTCCAGCTCGAACTTTTTGTTTGTTTTTGGTTTGTTTTTTTTTATTTTTTTGAAGTAGTGTTTGACTATAACCCAGGCTGACCTGGAACTCACTATGTAGTCTCAGGCTGGCCTCGAGCTCACAGCAATCTTTCTACCTCTGCCTCCCAAGTGCTGGGATTAAAGGTGTACACCACCACTCCCAGCTACTTGAACCTTTGAACAAGTATTTTTTGATCATATTTCTCTAACAATAAATAAATGATGTTTTTAAAAAGTAACATAAGCATTAATATTCGCAGAAAATTTTCTAAAAGTCACTTTTGCTGCAAATGCAGGTCAAAATGTCAAGTACACTATATTTCTACACATCCTTCCCCACCTTGCAGAGGCTGATTTCAGGAGGTGTGAATGAATGGACAGCGTGTTACTGAGCAATAGGATTGAGAATTGGGTGAAGCAAGCCAGTACCCAATGCTTGTCACATTCAGGGGGGTTTCCCAGGCCCTATAATTAGGGGAATGTGATAGTAAGTACCTCCTCCAATTTTCTTTAATTGTGGTAGAAATACATTGACAAAATCACCATTTTAATCATAATAAACTGTGTGATTCAGTGGCATAAGTTCATTCACAGCATGCAACCATTAGTGAGTTCCAGCTCCCAGTGGAGGGAAATAAGCTTTTTATGACTTTTTTTATAATTTTTATTTTTTATTGACAACTTCTATACTTACAGACAATACAACATGATATTTTCCCTCCCTTCCCCCACTTTCTTCTTCACAACTCTGCTCTCCATCATATCCCCTCCTTCTCTCCATTAGTCTCTCTTCTAATTTGATATTGTCATCTTTTTCTCCTATTATGAGGGTCATGTGTGGATATCACTAGGCACTGCAAGGTTATGGATATCAAGACCAATTTCTCTCTGGACAGTTGCCTTATAAGGAGTGGTGTCCTTCCTTTGGCTCTTACATTCTTTCTGCCACCTCTTTGTAATGGACCCTGAGCCTTTGGGGGGTGTGATAGAGATGTTTCAGTGCTAGACACTCCTCCACCCCTTCTTCTCAGCACTATGTTGTCTTTTGGGTCATCCCAGTGGTCATCACCATCTGAAAACCATCTGAAAAGAGAAGCTTCTTTAACCAGAAGTGAAAGTAGCATTAATATATGGATATGAACATTAATTGTAATGCTTCCAGGGCAGTTTGTTGAGAATAATGTACACATTTATCCAGACAAGAGCAGGCTTTATACCCCCTAAGGCTCATGACCTCCCCTGCCATAGGCTTTTGATTAGGTTTTCAGTACCAAGCACGTATTCCCTCCCACAGAGTGGGCCTTCAGTCCAATTAGAGAGCAGTTGGTTTCCCCCAGAACAGACATGCCACTATTGCACTCGTTAAGTCATTTGGCCTGTCTGGCCAAACTTGAGGTTTCCAGTGTCCACTCTTTTTAACGCTGATGACTTCTATCTCCCATATGGCTGCATACAGTAAAGCTTTTTCCAGCTTTCAGTGGGCTGGTCTACAGGGAGAAAGTATTCTGCTCAGTACCAGCTTGACTTCTCAGTGACTTTGTCGCTCAGGCATGTGAAGTCTTCAGCAATAGGGTATTACCATCTCTTTCTCATGGGAAACCAAGGGCCTTGGCAATAGCCTGTAATGTTTTGGAGGCAACTGGGACCTCACTGACCAACAACTCACTGGAAGGTATCCCATTCCTGGCACTGAAAATTTTCTAGTAACAATCTATGGCTTCTGGATATGCCATTATTCAAGAAAGCAGGTTTTCATATGTCTTATTCAGAATAGCTTGAATTTTGATTGACCCTCCCTTCCACACCTCTTTTATACAGTCTCTTCTACTGCCCTCACTTAGGCCTTTCCCCTCCCTGTAATCTGTTCTTCTACTCACATATATATAATACCATCCTCTTAAGACCTTCCCTCTCCTCCCTTGTTCTAGCTTATGGGCCTCTGCTACTGATTTTTGGTTCCAGATCACACACAAGTCTATACATTTGTAGCTAGGATCCACATATAAGACAGAACATGTGACGCTTGCCTTTCTGGGCCTGGGTTGCCTCACTTAGCATAATCCTTTCCAGATCCATCCATTTTCCTGCAAATTTCATAATTTCATTTTTCTTTACCACTGAATAGAACTCCATTTTGTAACTGTACCATATCTTTATTATCCATTCATCTGTGGAGGGACATCTAGGCTGGTTAAATTTCCTAGCTATTGTGAATAAAGCAGCAATAAACATGGTTGTGCAAGTATCTCTAAGTGATTCATTAGGATATATGCCTAGGAGTGCTATAGCTGGATCATATGGTAAATCTATTTTTAGCTGTCCCAAGAACTTCCACAGTGATTTCCACAATGGCTGTACCAGAATACATTCCCACCAACAGTGTAGAAGGGTTTCCCTTTTACCACGTCCTCATCAACATTTATTGTCATTTGTTTTCTTGATGGTAGCCATGCTGATATGAGTGAGATGGAATCTCAAAGTTGTTTTAATTTGCACTTCCCTGATGGCCAAGGATCTAGAACACGTTTTTAGATATTTCTATGCCATCTGTATTTCTTCCAATGAGAACTCTTTATTTACTTCTATTGCCCATTTTTAATTGGGTTGTTTGCATTCTTATTGTTTTGTTTTTTGAGTTCTTTGTATATTCTGGACATTAATCCTCTGTCAGATGTATAGCTGGCTAAGATTTTCTCCCACTCTGTAGGTTGTCTCTTTGCTCTATTCACAGTGTCCTTTGATGTACAAAAGCTTTATAATTTCATGAGATCCCAGTAGTTGATTAGTAGATTTACTTCCTGAGCAATTGGGGTTATATTCAGAAAGTCATTACCTATGCCAATATGTTGAAGGGTTTCCCCTACCTTTTCCTATAGCAATTTCAGAGTTTCAGGTCTGATATTAAGGTCCCTGATCCCCTTGGATTTGATTCTTGTGCATGGAGAAAGACAAGGATCCATTTTCATCCTTCTACATATAGATATCCAGGTTTCCCAGCACTACTTGTTGAAGAGGCTGTCTCTTCTCCAGTGAATATTTTTGGCATCTTTGTCAAAAGTCAGATGGCTGTGGCTGCATGGATTAACATCTGAGCCATCTATTCTGTTCCATTGATTTACATGTCTGTCTTTGTACTAATACCATGCTGTTTTTGTTACTATGGCTTTGTAATATATCTTAAAATCAGACATGGAGATTCCACCAGCCTTATTTTTGTTGCTCAATATTGTTTTGGCTATTTGAGGTTTTTTGTGTTTCCAAATGAATTTTAGGATTTTTTTTTTCTATTTCTGTGAAGAATACCATAGGCATTTTAATGGGGATTGCATTAAAGGTATAGATTGCTTTTGGTAAGATTGGTATCTTCACAATACTGATTTTTCCAATCCAAGAACATGTGATATTTTTCAATTTCTATGTGTCTTCTGCAATTTCTTGCTTGAGTGTTTTAAAGTTCTCATTGTAGAGATCCTTTACTTCCTTGGTTAAGTTTGTTCCAAGGTACTTTTTTTTTTTTTTTTTTTTGAGGCAATTGTGAATGGGAGAGATTCCATGATTTCAATCTTCTGTATGTTTGTTTTTAGTATATAGGAAAGCTACTTATTTCTGTGTGTTTATTTTGTATCCTGCTGCATTGCTAAAACTGTTTATCAGCAATAACGATTTGCTGATAGAGTCTTTAGGGTCCTTTAGGTATAGAATCACATCATCTGCAAATAATGTTAATTTGATCTCATTCTTTCCAATTTGTATCCCTTTTATGAGTGTCTCTTGCTTTATTTCTATAGCTAAGACTTCCAGTACTATATTAAATAAAAGTGGGGACACTGGACATCCTGGTCTTGTTCCTGAAGTTAGTGGAAAAGCTTCAAGTTTTCCCCCATTTAGTATTATGTTGGCTATAGTTTTATCATAAATACCTTTTATTATGTTGAGATATGTTCCTTCTATTCTCAGTTTCTGTAGGACTTTTACCATGAAGGGTTGTTGAATTTTGTCAAATGCCTTTTCTGCACCTATTGAGATGATCATGTGATTTTTGTCCTTCAGACAATTTATATGATGTATTACATTTATAGATTTGCATATGTCGAACCATCCCTGCATCTCTGGGATAAAGCCAGCTTGGTCAGGGTGAATAATCTTTCTGATATATTCTTGTATTCTGTTTGCCAATATTTTGTTCACAATTTTTGCATCTATGTTCATGAGGGAGATTGGTCTGTTATTTTCTTTTATGTTCTGTCTTTGCCTGGTTTTAGTATGAGAGTGATGCTGGCTTCATAGAAGGAGTTCAGTAGAATTCCTTCCCTTTCTATTTTATGGAAAGGTTTGAGAAGCAGTGGTATTAGTTTTTTCCATGAAAATCTGGTAAAATTCACCAGTGAATCCATCTGGGCTTGGACTTTTTTTGGTTGGGAGATGTTTTATAACTGCTTGGTTCTCCATACTTGTTATAGGTCTATTTAAATGGTTTATCTCATCTTGATTTAATTTTGGTAGGTCATATGAATCAAGGAAATCATGCATTTCTTTCAGATTTTCAAACTTAGAGGCATATATATTCTTGAAGCATGTCTTTATGATTTTCTGAATTTCTTTGGTATCTGTTGTGATGGTGCCTTTTTCATCTCTAATCTTATTAATTTTTGTCTCTTCTCTCTTTCTTATGGTCAGATTTGCTATGGGTTTATTAATATTGTTTATCCTTTCAAAGGACCAACTCTTTGTTTCATTGACTCTTTGGATTTTTTGTTGTTGTTGTTTCTATTTCATTAATTACTGCCCTAGTCTTCCTATATACTGATTTTTGGTTTGCATTGTTCTTCTTTTTCCAAGGCCTTAAGGTGAAGCATTAAATTATTTACTTGTGAACTCTAATTTCTTAATACAGGTACTTAGAGCTATAAATTTTCCCTTAGGACTGCCTTCATTGTGTCCCAAAGGTTTTGGTATTCTGCATTCAAAGCATCATTTGATTCTATGAATTTATTGATATCCTTTTCGATTTCCTCAATAACCCATTCATCATTCAATAGTGACTGTTTAGTCTCCATAAATTTCTGTATGCTTTCTAGTTTTTCTTTTGCTGATTTGCAATTTAATTCCATTGTGGTCAGATAGAGTACAAGGAATTATTTCAATTTTCCTGTATTTGTTGAGATTTACTTTGTGTTCTAATATATGATCTACTTTAGAGAATGTTCCATGTGCTGCTGAAAAAAAAATCTATATTTTGTAGCATTTGTATGGAATGTTCTGTAGATATCTGTTAGGTCCATTTGTTCCATGACATCATTTAATCCAGATGTCTCTATTTATTTTTTGCCAGGATGACCTATCAATTGATGAGAGTGGGGTATTGAAGTCATCCACAACAATTGTTTTTGGTGTTGTCTGTGACCTTAGGTCTAATAGTGTTTGTTTGATGAAATTTGGGATTCCCCATGTTTGGTGCATATACATTTAGGATTGTAATGTTCCCTTGTTGGAGTGTTACTTTAATCAGTATAAAATGACCTTCCTTATCTTTCCTCACTAATATTGGTTTGAAGTCTATACTGTCAGCTATTAGGATAGCAACCCCTGCTTGTTTCCTAGGCCCATTTGCTTGAAATACCATTTTCCATCCTTTCACCCTAAGGCAGTGCCTATCTTTTGTTGAGAGATGAGTTTCCTGGAGGCAACAAATGGCAGGATCCTGCCTGTTAATTCAATCTGCAAGCCTGTGTCTTTGTTGGGGCATTGAGGCCATTGATATTAAGAGTTATTATTGAAAGGTATGTATTTCTTCTGCCATTCTTCTTATTTTGTAGTTTTCCTGTTTCCCCTTTACTCACTTGAGAATGGTTTATTTTCTCCTATTTCTTCCTGTGTGTGTTTTGCTTTGTCTTCAGTGTGAAGGATTCCTTCAAGTATTTTATGTAGAGCTGGTTTAGTTGTCATAAATTCCTTTACCCTGTTTTTGTTGTGGAATGTCCTTATTTCTCCATCAAATTGGATAGATAGCTTTGCAGGATAAAGTAATCTTGGTTGACAGTTGTTATCTTTCAGAACTTGGAATACATCATTCCAAGCCCTTCCTGGCTTCTAAAGTTTGTGTTGAGTAATCTGCTGTTATTTTGATGGGCTTGCCTTTGTAGGTGACTTGCTTTTCCTCTCTAACTGCTTTCAATATATATTCTTTGGTTTGTGTGTTTAGTAGCTTAATTATAACATGGTGAGGAGAGGTTCTTTCCAGGTTTTGTCTGTTTGATGTTCTAAAAGCTTCTTGAATCTGCATTGGCATTTCTTTTCCCAATTTGGGGAATTTTTTCTTCTATGATCTTGTTGAAAATGCCTACTTAGGCTCTGGATTGAAATTCTTCTCCTTCTACTATACCCTGAATTCTTATGTTTGAGCTTTCCATAGTGTCCTGCATATCTTGAAATTCCCACTCATACCTTCCTATTAGCTTGTCTTTCTCTTTGTTGGACTGTATTAGGTCTGCCACCTGGACTTCTAGTTTAGATATTCTGTTATCTCCTTCATCCATTTTACTGGTGAGACTTTCCACAGAGTTTTTTATTTGACTGACTGTGTTCTTCGGAGCCAGGATTTCAGCCTGGTTTTTCTTCAGTATTTCTATTTCCTTGCTCATGTCTTGTAATGACCTCCTTATTTTATTAAGCTGGTTTCCTAAGTTTGTTATCTTCTTTAATTCCTTTGTTTTCTTCTTTGATTCCTTTCACTTCTTCTTTGATTTCTTGGAGTATAGATACAATCATTCTTTTGAAGTCTTTGTCAGGCATTTCATCTAAAACTGTCTCATTGGTGATAATTTCTGATGGATTTATAATTTTTGGTGGGATTGTATTGCCTTGATTCTTTGTGTTCCTTGTATTATAATGTAGCAACTTTTGCATCCTGAATTGATTTATGCTTGGGTTTTCTAGTTATCTGCAGTGTTCTTAGATGTGGCATCCACCTCTATATACTTTCAGGATGTGAGTTTAAGGTGCCAAGTATAGCTCTTGTACCCCAGTCCAACTGCAGAAGTAATCCTAGGTGTTGAGTTTGCTTGCTAAGCAAGTATTCTAGTGGACTGGGTGGAACAATTTACTAGCAAATTCTAAACTTCAACCAAGCAATATACACATTCAATAAATACCAGCACAGAGTATGCAATTGTGGGGATTAAAACAGTCTTATAAAGCCAAAATCCCTAAGGGTGTGTGTTGCTCTACACCCTTAATCCTGTCAACTAGGAGGTAGAGAATTCTGTTCTGAACTGGGTTCCAGGTCAACTTGGATCTGAATCAGACCCTGCCCCCAATAAGGAAGCAAAAGACAAAGGCCCTATAAACCTAAAAGTATCAAAGGCAACAATATTCAACCCCAAAATACAGCTTATTTGAAAATGGTAAAGCCAACCAAGAATATGTAACCCATAACCTTCCCTAACATGGAAAAAGAGAGTAACACTTCCAATGCAGGCCTGTGTACCTGGTTTTTTGTTGTTGTTGTTTTGTTTTGTTTTTTTTGGGGGGGGGTGAGGGTTTGTTTGGCTTTTTCATTTGTTTGCTTTTTGTCAGTCAGCCTCGTTACCTTTTGGGGTGGCTTCCAATTTTGCCAATGCTGAGTGCCTCCCAGATCCCTCCGTGTTGTGCTGTGGAGCTGGAGCTCTGATCAGCTGTGCTGCTACCGCGGACTGAATACTGGAGGTTCAGCAGGTCTGATGGTTGGGGGATGGGAGAGTGCAGAAAGCCTGAAGTTTGCTCACACAGTCCTGCTATATCCCTTTCAGTAGCTCCTCAGTTGATCTCAGCTGCCTTTCCTTCAGATTTCTTGACTTTGCACGGAGGGTGATGAGGTTGGAAAATCCCTTTGTTTGGTCTCGGCTGCTGCCGCTTGGCGCGCCTTGCAGGTGGTGCCAGGTTGGTGCATGGATCGCATGGGTTAGTGGGCCACAATTGCCTCAGTGGGATTCTGGCCATTTTCCTCCTTTGTGATGAATTTTGGTCTCTCATACTTCACCACTGTGTCTAAGGATAACCTATACTCCTTCACTTTTCAGAAAAAGAGTGTATTTTGCTGTGGTTTTGCTTAAATCCCTCCTGGGGTTGGTTTGGCGTGGCTCCTATGCCACCATCTTACCTGAAGTCTCTTTTTGTTTTTATTAAAAGCTGCCTGTAAGTAATATACTTTAGGATTCAAATGCCATATTTACTGAAACTTTGTGTTTCCTTAGACAAGTAATTTCCCTCCTCTACAGCTGTTTTTTTTTTTCTAGAGAATATGTGTAATAATAGAAATTTATGACATTTGGGGGGCATTAAATGATGGTATACCAATAGTGTATGGCATATGATTTATTAGGAATCATTTTGCTAGTGGAAATTCAATAAACAATTGTTGAGTGAATGAATGAAACAGGGTGTTCTGGGGTTGTTCAAAGGAACCTTGCCATAAAGTTCAACTTCTAGGTTCATTCTGACCCTTTACTATCTTGGAAAGTAGCTTTCATTCCACCAGAAAACATAATGTGTGTGCTGAGTATAAAATGGAATGAAGTGAAATCAAAATCTTTGAACTTGTTACCTACAAAGTTATAAATATAAACTGTGCATATCATCAAGGAGAATCTGGTCCAAAATAAAGGAATTAAATTACTTTAAACCCCTTTCCAGTTGAATTGGAAACCCTAGCCCAATGACTATTACATGTGCACTGACAACATGAAAAAGATGCATGTATGAGACATTAGCTGGTGGAAAATAGAGAATAAAACAAAATAAAATTTCAGCTGTGCCAGGCATGGGGGTGCACATGCCTTTAATCCCAGCACTCAGGAGGCAGAGGTAGGAGGATTGCTGTGAGTTCAAGGCTACCCTGAGACTACATAGTGAATTCCAGGTCAGCCTGGGCTACAGTGAGACCCTACCTCAAAAAAACCAAAAAGAAAAATAACTGACCACCTATCATGAGGTGGAAAGCATTTATCTCATCTTTCGGGGGCTTATAATGTAGTCATGAGAATGGGCTGATAAATAGGAAATGCAATTCATGATAGAAAACAGTAGAGCCAAATAAAAAGAGCAAGCAATGAATGAAACTGTAATTTCTTTTATACCTACAGTTGAACCAGAACCCCCTCAGAACCTGACTTTGGAAGTAAGACGACCAAAAGATAAAAAACCATATCTGCTGATAAAATGGTTCCCACCCACTGTCATTGATGTAAGAACTGGTTGGTTCACAATGGAGTATGAAGTTCGATTTAAACCCACAGAAGCAGATGAGTGGGAGGTGAGTCAAACATAAGCTCATTGAAAGATCCACATCCTTTGATAAGGATGAACTCCTCACAACTGAGAATATGTCATTCCAATTTGCTGGCCAGCATGAGGGCCTTCCCATGAAGAATGACCCTGGTAAATGTGGAAAAAACCTTCTCATATCCATTGGGATTGAAGAGGGTTCATGTTCACTGTTCTCCCAAGCATAGTCGCTTACTTTAGATAGCCTCCTCCCGCAGGTTTCTAACCTACCTCCTTCAGTCTATCTTAGATCCAGACACCTCTGAAAGTACATAAATTACTGACACTGGAGGCAGGAGAATCTCAGTTTAATCTGCCCATTGCCAGAACGCTTGTAAAGAAATACTTTAAAATGCTTCCTTCGGGAAACATTGCAGAGAAAGCGATGGTTAAAAATACTTCAATGTAGAGCCAGGCGTGGTGGTGCATGCCTTTAATCCCAGCACTCATGAGGCAGAGGTAGGAGGATTGCTGTGAGTTCAGGACCAGCCTGAGACTACATAGTGAATTCCAAGTCAGTCTTGGCTCAGCGAGACCCTACCTCAACACACACACACACACACACACACACACACACACACACACACACACGGGGCTGCAGAGATGGCTTAGAGATTAGGACACTTGCCTATGAAGACTAAGGACCAAGGTTTGATTCCCCAGTATCCACATAAGTCAGATATACATGATGGCGCATGCATCTGGAGTGTTTGCAGTGGCTAGAGGCCTTAGAGCACCCATTCTCTCTCTCTCTTTCTCTCTCTAATAAATAAGCAAAAATAAAATACTTTAAAAACACACACAAAAAAACAAAACAAACAAACAAAATACTTCAATGTAAAAAGATAATGCTATTATATAATTATGATATTCCACTTTTTGTTGTTGTTTTTTTTGGGTTTTTTTGTTTTATTTTGTTTTGTTTTGTTTTTTGAGGTAGGGTCTCACTCTAGCTCAGGCTGACCTAGAATTTACTGTATAGTCTCAGGGTGGCCTGAAACTCATGGAGATCCACCTACCTCTGCCTCAAAAGTGCTGGGATTAAAGGTGTGCGCCACCAGGCCTGGCTGATATTCCACTTTTAAATACCTAAGTGCATGTCTCTGTTTAGAAAGGAACATTTGCAAACATAGACAAAATAACAGACCACACATAGAAAAAAATTAGTTAAAATTCATATATACAGTTGCTAGTTTATATTTTACTCCTCATTGTAGTTATTTCAAAACTATCTTTTTTTGAGGGGGGTGGGGGTTGAGGTACAGTCTCTCTCTAGCCCAGGCTGGCCTGAAATTAACTATGTACTCTCAGGATGGCCTCAAACTCACAGAGATTCTCCTACCTCTGCCTCCCAAATGCTGGGATTAAAGCTGGGTGCCACCATACCTGGCTCAAAAATATCTTTTTTTTATGCCTTTGTTTTTTCAAGGTAGGGTCTCACTCTAGCCCAGGCTGACCTGGAATTCACTCTGTAGTTTCACGGTGGCCTCAAACTCACAGTGATCCTCCTACCTCTGCCTCCTGAGGATTAAAGGTGCATGCCACCATGCCTGGCTCAAAAATATCTTTTTTTTGAATTTTTTATTTTTTTATTTATTAGTTTGTATTCAGAAAATACAGTCAGTTTGGTACCATTATTAGGCTCATCCATGACCTACCCCCTCCCCTTGGCCCCTCCTTGTTGAGGTATATTGGTCAGGCATTGTGGAGTTAGCCCACAGTTATGGGTAGGATAAATGTCTCTGCATATCATGACCCAACATGTGACTCTGACATTCTTTCCGCCCCCTCTTCCGCAAAATTTCCCTGAGCCATGTTGGGTTCATTTTTGGTCTGCTTCAGTGATGAGGTGTTGGGGGCCTCTGGGTCTCTGGCTCTCTGATTAGGTAGGAATTGATTTCAAGAATATTTTTAATAGCTGGTTTGTCCTAACAAAAATTTGTCTAAGACACATAGTACCTGGAGGTAATAACCCTTCAGTTACTATGTACTCAGGACTGGGCCAGTTGTCCCATTGGACATTCCATATGTTTTTTCACTTGTATGATTAATTCTTGAGAAGATCACTTGGCTAATTTCCTGGATTCTCTATTTTCTGAAGCCAGATATTATGTTTATAAAGGCCTCATCAGCCTCAGGTTGAGTGATTTTTGGTCAGTATACAACAGAGGTGATACCTCATGATCCGTCATTATCAGGAGGCATAAGCACAGGCATAGGCATAAGGAGGCGTGTGGTTGACCCAGCTTAACTGAGGCTAACACTGAACTCTGGATTGGAGATATAACAACCTGATCATTTGACTGTCAATTATGTTTACTTTGTGCACACTTACTTCAACATACATGAAAACCCAGTTTTCTTTCACTTGGTGGTTTTAGCAACAATGAATAATCCTTGAATCAGTTATTTTATTTCATTGGATTTGTAAAATAACCATTTTATTACCCCTCCTACCCATATAATGTTAATGTATTAGCATTCATCCTTTCTTTTATAAAGCACATTTGCAGGAGTAGAATAATTGTCTTTCTGGGATAGAATTCCAAATAAAGAAATAGTAAACCTTGTGAATTTTTGTGTGAGCAATTTTGTTGTTGTTGTTGTATTTTTAATGAGAGAGAGAATTGGAGCACCAGGGTCTCAGCCACTGCAATGGAACTCCAGATGCTTGCGCCACCTAGTGGGCACATGCAACCTTGTGCTTGCCTCATCTCTGTGAGTCTGGCTGAGGTGGGATCTGGAGAGTGGAACATGGGTCCTTAGGCTTCACAGTCAAGGCAAGTACCTTAACTGCTAAGCCATCTCTCCAGCCCTATGTGAGCAATTTTTAAGGAAATCAGCTGAAAGTATAGAGTGGAATGGTGAAAACAGGACATCCTTGGGGCATGGTCATGTCTAGACTAACTTCCCTGATGGTGATGATGATTAGGAATTTTTGTCTTCCTAAAAAAAATCAGCAGTACCTTCTGTTTTCCTTGTCCCTCCTTAGGTCCATTTTGCAGGTCAGCAGACACATTTTAAGGTTTTCAGTTTATATCCAGGACACAAATACCTTGTCCAGACTCGCTGCAAGCCAGACCATGGATACTGGAGTAGGTGGGGCATAGAGAACTCCATTGAGATACCTAGTGGTAAGTGTCTTGCCTACCTTGTGCTTATATTTCTAAATATTTTAAATGATAAGATCATATATAATAACTATTCATACAGAAACTATTTTTAACTTTATCCAAAAGAAAAAGTACAGGTGGGTTTATCATCTCTTTTACTTTTATTTGATAGAGATAGAGGAAGGGGAAGGGGAGAGAGAGAGAATGGGTGTGCCAGGGCCTCCAGCCACTACAAACAAACTCCAGACACATGCACCCCCTTGTACATCTGGCTTACATAGGTCCTGGGGAATCAAACCTGGGTCCTTTGGCTTTGCAGGCAAATGCCTTAACCACTAAGCCATCCCTCCAGCCCCAGATTTGTCATCTCTTAATCCCAGAATTTGTAAAGTGGTAACCCATCTCAGAGGCATAAGTTGATATTTAGTTTCTGATAAGGAATACATGTTGGTATCTTAGCCCAGGCACAGTATGAGAGGCCTTTGGTTCTAACACAGCATCGTCATATATGTCAGCTCATCTTCTAAGTGGCAAGAGTCATCTTGCATTTCTAAAGTACTTTACAGTAGATAGTACCTTTACCTTGGTTGATGTGCCTAACCTTCTCAAATATTCAAGGAATAGAATTTCCATTAAGAATTTAAAGTGAGGAAACTGAAATTCAGTGTTAATAGAAGTCTTCAGCTACAATGAAAACTCTAGCTCTTTGGCCAAGGTACTGTGGCTTCAATGGCTTGGCATTCTGGAAAAAGCACTGTATAGAAAGACAAGTCCAGATCTGGATCATAGTAAAGAAAGTAACAGGGCCTAGAAGCAGAAGTACTGGGTTCAAATCCCAGATGGCAACTGTATTATAGTACCACGGGTGGATTTCTCTTTGAGTCTTAGCTTCCTCATATATAAAACAAGCCAATATATGTGAAGAGTTTTCCTTAATAAAATAGTAGCTTTTATTGTTATTACTGTGACTGACCATGTGACCTTAGATGTTCTTTTTAGAGGTCAAATAAAACAATATGTGAAGGAATTTTAAGATGTGCACATTACTGTAGAATATATGTAGCATGTTATAATATTAATGATATTGAGAAAAAATAAAATCACTGTTGTGATACTACCCTGTTTGATACATATATATATATATATATATAGAGAGAGAGAGAGAGAGAGAGAGCACAAAAGTTCCATGCATTGGGTTGGATGGTTGGTTGGTTTTGTAATGATAACGTATGTGATCAAAGCTTTCTGGCTGTTTTTGTTTTTTTTTTCTTTTAGACTTCCCCACGAAAGATACAACCGTGTGGATCTTTGTGGCCGTTCTTTCTGCTGTCATCTGTTTGGTTATGGTCTTGGCAGTGGCTTTGAAGGGCTATAGGTACTACACTGTCTCTCAGCTCTTCTCTCAATCATTGTTTTTAGGGATAATGGTGGGAAAAAAAAAGATATCACAAAGATGATGGAAGCCAACAGACGACCCAAATACCCTACTTAGCCATTAGTTCCAGTGCATTTGCTCATACAAATATATATATATAATATATATATTTGATCAAAGGTTTAAAAAATAGAAAATGGACTTATCAGAAGTAGGTATGCTTTCCATTAAATAAGGACTCACAGTTATTAAATAGAAATGTGTCAAGAGCAGCTAAACCTTTAAAAAAATAAATAATACAAATAATCCACATGGAAACATCACCTGAAATGAACCAGAGCAAGTTTTAATGTAGATCTCTGTAACTATCATCTCTATCATTTACTGTTACTTTCGCATAGCCCTTGAGCTCTACCTCATATAGTTCATGTAGCAGGTATTTGGAGATAAAAATACTCTTTCAAAAATTACAAAGTAAAAAAGAAAATGAGGCATTTATCCAATCTCACAAATTATTTTATAGCATGATGACCTGCATCTTTCCACCAGTTCCTGGGCCAAAAATAAAAGGATTTGATGCTCACCTGCTGGAGGTAAGTGCCACAACAGAGAAGGTAGTGCGACTACACTGCTTGGTGGTAATTAAGTTCACGCATGCACACACAATCCTCACCAATCCAGTCTCGTCCTCCTTGTCATTCCTCATGAATTGTTCCTCCCCATCAGCATGTGTGTTTAACAGAAAAAGGTATGTGGGGTGTGTGTGTGTGTGTGTGTGTCCCCGGAGGATAAGGGCACTGATTATAGTCTAAAAGTCAGAGGGCAGGCAAGAAGGCTGAGAAACATGAAAACTCATATAATATTTGCTAGATTTCCCAGGGCTGCTTCTAAATACAGAGGTCACCATTTTGTTAAAGTAATCAGTTTTAACTATTCCAAAGCAGATACCCACCACCACCACCATCTTTATTGAACATTAGTAAAATCTCCCACTCACATGTTCTTTACACAAGGCCATTGTGACAGAATTTTCCGTTGTCCCTATTACTCAGTTCAAGCAGTCAACTGAGACTGGATCAGTGCAGTTTGGGCTGGTTTGTCAGGATGCATTTAGATTGGTGCAAAAGGAATTTAATATGTTTTGGATGAAAGAAGGCAGAACATTGTAAAATTTCCCTCTCAGTTGAAATTTGACCTTAACCTTAATGGTAATATATAGAAAATTAATGTATATAAAAGCAAATGCCAGTTGATCCAGTTACTGTGAAATTAACAGTACAAGAAAATGAAAAAAGAAAATGAACCTTAAAAGAATTTGACTCATCTACTAAAAATTGATCTGGTTGCAAAGATCAAAGCAGGGGCTAGAACCAAGGAGTTGGGGCTTTTGATCCAGTGATCTTGCCCCTACTACCCAGTCTAATATTGACCTTCATAGAGCTGGCATGAATGTATATTGACTGCTGTCTATCTTTACAACTCAACATACTAGTCACATAGACTTAATGATAATATAGCTACTTTAGGATAAACTTGTTGATAGTCGTCTTTATATTGTCTCTAATCCTCACAAGAACCTACCAAATAAAACTGGAGAATCTGAGGTTCAGAGGGCAGCTTATCCAAAGTCCTATGTACTCTGTAAGCAATAAATGAAAGCCAAGGCTTGGGCACCAGTACATGACCTAAGTCAAGACTGGAAGGAACAGGGAAACTAAGATGAGCAGGTGGGAAGAGGAAAAGGGAATGGAATGTCAGAACAGGGAGAAGACTTGGAATGAAAGAGGGAGAAGGGGAGGAAGAAAATGAAAGACACAGAAAAGGAGCAAAATGGTGAGGTGAGAAGAGAAAGGAGAAGAGAAGTGAAGTAGCAAGAGGAGGAGGGCAAGAAAGAAGAGGCAGGCAGGAGAAGGAAGGGACAAGAACCAACTTCCTATCACCAGATTCTAGAGAGTGGTGGAGGAGGCTGGGAGGGTAGCAACCACATCTCAGAACCTCTCTACCAGCGAATATCAGTGTCCGATACATACATGAACACTGTGGTTTCAAATATTTCACAGGCTTTTTATTTAATGACTATGTTTGTGATACATCAAGTGGTGTAGTGCTTGCCTATTAAATGAATGGTCATTATTGCTTAGAGACAAAGTTAAAATCATGAGTTTACAAAAAAAATTGATGAATAGTAACCAAAAAGGGATGAGATGTCCCAATATACTCAACCCTCAAGTCTGAGGACTGTTTATAGGAGCCTTCTGCTGAGCAGAAGGAGGTGGAAGGCTTCTGTTCTAAAACTAAGCAAGACACAACGTGGCCGCTGCCTCAGGAGACAGCCCCCCTTTATCTGTGCTCAGATACCACTCAGCTGTGATGCCAGGTGTGGCATGTGCTGAGGCTAACAGCCATCTCTCCTTGTGTCTGTGTTTCAATAGAAGGGCAAATCTGAAGAACTCCTGAGTGCCTTAGGATGCCAAGATTTCCCCCCCACTTCTGACTGTGAGGACTTGCTGGTGGACTTTTTAGAAGTCTATGACAATGAGGACGAGCAGCTAATGCCACCCCACTCAAAGGACTATCCAGGTCAAGGTGTTAAACCTACACATCTGGATCCCGACAGTGACTCTGGGCACGGGAGCTATGACAGCCACTCACTTTTGTCTGAGAAGTGTGAGGATCCTCAGGCTTACCCCTCCACTTTTCACCTTCCTGAGGTCAATGAGAAGCCAGAGAATCCTGAAGCAAATATTCCTTGCATTCCAGACCCCCAGAACATAAGCAAGGAAAGTAATATCCCCTACTTTCCTACAGATGAATCCAAATCTTCAACATGGCCTTTGCTGCAGCCTGGCCAACACATCTTCAGATCTCCTTACCATAGCATCGCTGATGTGCGTAAACTGGCTGGAGACCCTGCGGGGGCACTGGCCTCTTTACTGGACAAAGCAGAAAAAGATATCTTAAAATCCTCTAAAACCTTTGAGACTGGAGGGGAGGAAAAGGTGGACGAGCGGAAAGAAATGGAAGACTTCCACTCAGAGACTAAGCAAGACACGTCATGGCCGCTGCTCCAGGAGAAACCCCCACTCATCTACGGCAAGCCCCCGGATTACGTGGCAGTCCACAAGGTGAACCAAGATGGAGTGTTGTCACTGTGCCCAAAACAGAATGAAAACGGCCACCAGACGGAGAAGTCCAGGGCTCCTGAAGGCAGCAAGGAGTACGCCAAGGTGTCTGGGGTGATGGAGAGCAACATCCTGGTGTTAGTGCCCCATGCACAAGCTACAAACGTGGCCTTGTGTGAGGAACCAGCCAAGAAGGCTCCACCATCTCCCAAACAGAATCAATCTGAAAAAGACCGGGCCAGCTTCGCTACAGCCTCCAACAACTGCAGAGTCCCTCTGGGGGGATTGGATTACCTGGATCCTACAGGCTTTGTTCACTCCTTTCAGTGATAGCTAGACTAACAGAATGATTGGACAAAATGTGATTTCTCTTCAGGTAACACTACAGAGTGGTCAAAGAATGCAGTCTGCTAGCAAGTGCTCAGAGTGTGGAACAATGACACTACTTCACTCCTTGCCGTTCTCCATGGTCAACAATTGCCTCCTTTCAACAGCTCATCTCCGGAACAAATCAGTTTACTCTCCTGTGATTTGTAGGTTTGCTTTTTGCTATTAGTTATAAAAGTTATATGTGTGCAATGAAATAAAAGCACATGTTTAAGTATTCTTGAGGGACGATGTCAACAAGTACAGCCTCTGGAATAAGCTCTCGTGATTTGGCATGTGACAGAAGGAAATTAAACAGTAAAAATGATTTAGTACAAGATGACAAATATATTGAAAATACCATGAAAACTGCTTTTAAAATCCAATTGCTAAACCTTTACACTCCTCTTTCATTTTATTGGGGTGACCCAAAATAACACATTCTTCTAAAGAATGCATGCCAGGACACCTGCCAAATTGTTTACATCAGTTCCTGTACCATACTGACACATTGTCTATATGCAAATCAAATGATGCCTCCAACTTTTTCTTAAGATAATTTGAATATGTTGGACATAGATTTATCTCCCTAAACTTTATTTTCTTCTAAGCCCTCAAGAGTATATAGTCTGGGGATTTAAATTTTTCTTGCAAAAGAAGCAAATGAATTCCACTTGGTAAATGATTTTCAAATGTTTTCCTGCTTCATTTCAGCAAGAAAAATAATTTATTATACACCCTAGTATTTTTTAGCAAAAAAAAAAAATCCCAGAAGATTAATGTTAATTTAAAAGGTAGTCATAACAGGATGCAAATAGAAATGTTGCCTTACTGTACATACAAATTCTACTTTAATACAAACCCGTAAGTTTAGCAATGTATTTTTGAAGAGTATTTTTCTATTGCTTAGGTAAAGTAAGACTATTTTCTACTTTCCAAATACAGCTGTTTACGTACAGTACCTTCTGCTGCAAGGTTATAATGAGTATTCAAATTACATAATAGTATAAGCAGTCCCCTGTTTATGGAGTAAAATATGATGCCAACCCTAAGCCTACTGAGGATCATGAAGCAAAATTTTGATGGCAAAATTCAACCTCCCACCAACAGCACAGTTTAGCTAATCTTTTCTATCTCCAGGACACTTTAAACACCAGACACTACCAACATAGGGTTTTAAGGCTTTTCACAGACCATAAAGTATTTCTCCTGTGAGCCTGGGGTTTCTGCTCACGGGTGGTTGAGTCTTATAAAGACACCATGAAAAGGGAGACACATAGGAAACAGTTTTCAACACAGAGATTTGGCTTTGTTTGGGTTTTTATTTATTTATTTATTTTGCATAATCTTTGACACAAAAGAATTTTTCAACAAAACCAGGGGTTTGTATCTATCTGGAGTAGATGCATTTGCCAGGAATGCCCACCTAAAGGTTCCAGTAAAGTGGTCACCTGTGGAGCGATGGGTGCAGCTTCAAAGATCAGAGCTCATTAGAGAGAACCTGCAAGTCAGCCCCAAGGACAGCCTTCCCGAGAAAAGGTCAAAATCTTGGATCTCCATTTTGATAGGCACAACCATGACTCCTTACTCTATGCTTCCCCCTATTTTTCGTTCTACCTGTTGGCAAATACATTCTCTGTCCATTCACTAAGTGGACATCGAGAACTTGTGCTCGCCTCTGTGACTGAAATATTCCACCCAAAATGAACTGGACTCAGAGCTTCTTTCGTGATTGAAAGTGAATACATGGCCAATTCTTTCAAAACTGCAAGTACAAATACCTGAAGTCCTCAGTTTTCCACTATAGCTACATCTTGTGAGTAAAGAAGCCTTTGGGAAAGTTGTGCAAGCTCATTCAGCTCCCTAGAACCTCAGTGTTCAAGGTCAGAGGACCAACCGCCCTGCACCATGTGAGCGTGTTTGGAAATTCCAACTGCAACATCTCAAGCCTCAGCCCAGACCTACACAATGAGAATCTGCATTTCACTAAGAACCCCAGATAACTCACGTGCACACTGCACTTGGCGAAGCATCGCTCTCGACCATTTCCACTGAAGGTTATTTTAGTTCATGGAAGCATTCCTGTTGTAGCAAGTATGGATCAAGACTATTTAACTTGCAATCAACAATGTATGTGAAGAGAAGGCCAAAAACTATTAGAGGTTTAAGATTCAGATAATGGTAAATCTTACATCAATTCACATTTAAAAAAAAAGATATGCAGAATAAACAAAACTTCCAAAATGGTCAGAAACTATAGTCCACCTTGAATAAAAGTACCTTCAAAGCCAATGCAAACTATGTCTTTCCTACCATAGTCGATTCTTCTCTGGAAATATATTTATTTATAAAACATACCTAGTATAAAATTAATATATGTTACTTATAGTTTGAAGATTTAAAGATAAAAGTTTTTCAGATACTTTACATATATGTAAATTTTTATGGCTGGCTAAAAAGACTCAAAATATATCCCCCAAAATTCCAGTTATCACTCACTAAAGTCAAGTCTATGATTCTATGATCAATTGACATTATTCATTTGAATTGTTATGATGTTGTATCTTCTATTGAGACAAAAGCTGCTTGGATGGAAGACTCCATACGAGGGGTCAAGAGACTTGAGTCCCATCCTTGTTTTCCCTTGGAGGTACCCATTTCCTTCTCTTAATGTCAGTTGTCTCTGAATAGATTGGACCAAATAATCTGTAAGTCAGTTTCCCTGACTCCATGACTTACTGACAAACTTGAACAAATGTTTTACGTCTTAGTTAAGCTGTCAAATAATTGATCGTTATTGAGGGCACGCAAAGCCATAGTCAGAGATGTGCTCATGAGATCACTGCTTAATCGCCAGCTCCAACATGTCTTAGTATGTTGCCTATGTATGTATTCTACGTTATGTGAGTTCAGTACACTTCATATTCTAAGATCAGGTGTAAATGTGGTATAGAGAGAAGGCACCTAAAATAGAAAAGAGACAGTGAATGAGACACTAATACTTAGAAAAAAAAATTCTTTCACTGAATCAAGCCATTCTTATTTCTGGGTAAAGCCAACAGCTTGAAATCAGGAAAATGGGTGGACCTAACTTTGAAATCTCTTTTCTTGCATTTGACTATTGACTTCTCTCCGCTATCATCATAGTTTATGAATAATCATTACATAAGTAGCTTAAGGGTCCTTACACACTAAGGTAAAAATGTTACAGTTTCAGAAATATTACAGATATGTAAATATTCAAGCTGTGAAGTACATGGAAACTAAATATAGTTGATGGAAGATTTCTGGAAGTTTATGACACAAATAGAAAAATTTTTGTGATAGGTTTTAACTATCGCACATACACAGCCCTAACTTGAGCACAAGTTACTATGAGCTGTGTCATTTATTTTTAGAGATGGTACATTTTCCTAAGTGCCTGAGACCAATCCTGGTAGTCAGTTGTAGATTTAAGATTCACTGCAGCTGGTTGGGTAGGAAGCAGTCAGTCTCTTTATGCCTGTACAAGATCAAAGCTGCCTTGTGCTGATGTGACCCAGCTAAGTCTGCAGACTCTGAGTTCATGAGCACTGATTGAACTTGAGCTCCAGGAGAAAGTTTGCTCTGGGGTAAATGTGGCTTTCATGTTTGTCCAGCCTCTGCCACAGCCCATCATTTACAAGGAGACTTGTCCTGCCTTCAGCAATTTTCCTATCTCCTTCGAATAGACAGGAAAGAAATAGATTTGCATATGCTTTATGAAGTGCCTTTCTTTACTTTTGTTTAAAAAAATTCATTCTGAAATAAATAAATTTAAATAAATAGCATTTTATTTTATATGGATTTCTCTTAAGTAAATCAAGAGATGAGATGGAAAAGCCAGAAAGGGAATGACAAAATTATCTAAGAATTAACCAACAAAATGCTCAGCGACTTTTGTGTATTATTTAATTGAATCATCACAGAACTTGTGTGAATAGTAGTATCACCTACTTTGCCTCAGTATGATTTGGAGATAAATAAACCTGCCACTCGGTGACTCAATACTTTCCATGTTGAAACATACTGATGCATTCTTGAATGTCACTGAATTGCATGCCAGGGTCTAAAAAAAAGACAATGTATGCACTTTGAAACACTACACCCAGATGGATAAGTATGAATGATGTTGAATAACTATTCTTAGTGTTGCTAGCAGGGACTTGCCATTGAGGAAGGCTCCTTGTGTACTTTGGTGTATGAGTTTCCTTTTTAAGCACAATATTGTTGCTGCTAGAATAGTGACTGAGCCCTTAATGTTCAGCTCTGGGTCACATAACTGCCACTAAACTGCTGTATGACCTTGATAAATCCTTTAAATCCACTGATTTTTCTCTCCTGTTACATAAGTAAGTTTGCCAAAAATACTTCTAAAGCTTCTTCTAGCTCTCTCTTTAATCCTCACATGTTAAGCAAAGTACAAGACTGCAGGTCAGAGGTTCAGACACCATGTAGGAATGTTCTTCTGACATACCCTTGACCTAGGCAGAAAATGACTGCAAAAATGCTTCACAGGGAAATTGAGATCCACTCCTCCACCCAGATAGATTTAGCCTCCTTACTTCTCTTTCTTGCAATTTCTACATATTAAGAGCCCTTCTAGACCCTTTTCTAGGGCCTGGTTTCCTAAGGATGAACTAAGAACAGTAGAACCCATAGGATCTGCAGGAAACAAAATTATTCATAAACAGTGATGCTTAAGGTGAAGCTAATGTTAAATCTTCCACACAGATACAAGCCCAAATTGAGGGTAACACACTCCATTTAAAGATCTATGTGCTTGTGTGTTTAAAGACTCTACTCACACTCCTTATTAAATTAATTCAGAGGCCATTAATAATCACAAACTGTCTTGATGAGTACATGTTGAATGTTTGAAGGAGAAACTTTGAAATATAGAAAGCTTGCTCAAAAGCTTGTGATCCAACCTGAAATTCTATTTATAATTATGAGCTGGACTTTTCTAAGATTAGCAGATCTATCATCTGTAAGTCCACAGGAATTTTCTCAGGCTTTTATTTTTCAGGAAGGTGATTTTGGTCTGAGATCTCCATTGTATCTATTTAAATTAAAGGGAAAAGGTAGAAAAGAGAATATTTCCAAAGTGTAGGGTATGTAAGGATTTCACAAAATGCCTAGGATCACATTTAAACCCAATTTTTACTGAAAATTGTGACTCTGCTAACCTATTCAGAGATCTGAGTTTCTGACTGAGAGATGTGCGTGCTTCATAACCACAGGCCTGCAACTATTTTGTTCACAATTCCTTTGATTTCAACTGAGGAAACATTGGAAGGCACCATTTCTAAATGGTGTTGTCAGTGAACACAGGGACTCTGGGACTTTACGTTTAGATACCATTTTACCTGCTGCCATCCAAAGAGGGGGAAAAAAACTCTAGCAACTGGAACCATGATATCAAAAATAACATTTAATAGTTATGGTCAAATTATGTTTCCCCTGTTTAAACTTCAAAATACAGTCTTATTTTTTTATTTGCACATTTTCAAATCTCAGGGGGTGGATCTTTTTATCACATTATTTAGAATGGGAAAAATACCTCTGAAAAATTTGGTTTCTAAAATTCCTAGAAAAAAAAGATTATGAATTTTTCAGACTACCTCCCCTTCATTCCCTAATGACCTTCTTTCAAAGCTACTTGTGGTTTAGAAAAGAAAGGTATCATGTCTTATGTGTTGACTGTTTTTCTTTTTTTTTTTTTTTTTTTGGTGGCATATGTGATATAATTCTCGTGTGATATTTCTGACTTTAAAGTAACTGTTATTTTATATGATATTGCTTTTTGTGGTTCAAAACCAGTAGATGCCATAATGAAATATATAATTCTGTTGTTGTAAAACTCATTATGTAATAGAATGAAAATCATTATTTAATGACTTATGATCCAACCATATGTAATTTCAATATAATTATGTCTGTCTGTAAAATAAAACTTAAAAATGTAATTATATATGTAATCATGTATTTCTGTGGAAACTGTGAATGTACTAATTTTTCCTTAATCTTTGTCTACAATTGGTATCATATGCCATTGTATAGCTGATCTGAGATGTCAATGTGTTTAAAGCACATCCTATCAATTATTGAACTGTCAATCCCTCGCTTTCCTCCAAGAGGTCACTGAGTCTTCGTGAGTGTTATTTGCATCGTGAGGCTTGCTTTTATGCTTTATCATTAATTTTAAACAATTTAAGAGTCTCATGTGGAAACCAAAGCAACCTAGACCAGCCCATTGAGTGATGTGTCTTCTGTAAAGCCATATCGAAGACTGCATTGTAGCCTAAGGTTTCATATTTCAAAGCTGCCACTACCTCTGCTATTCCTCCTTTCCTAGAAAATGCCAAGCAAAATTCTTCAACCTTAAGTGTGCAATTTGAAGTGATTGTTACAAGAGTTGCTGGTGATGTTGGTTGATATATATATATACATATATATACATATATATATATATATATGTATGTATATATTCCTAATCACCACTGTGTAGATTTATTCAAGGTATTCTGAATAATCATTTTTCTATTTTGATATTTTATAAAAATTGGCTGATGAGTAAAGTTCAGAAAGACTATGTAGTAAGTCATCATATAAAAAGCCACAAAGCCGTAGAGCGCAGATATTTTTTCCTAACTATAATTCTCCTCAAGGTGGTTGGCCAAAGCCATGATATTATACACTAAAAATGCCCAACTCAGTGCCTGACTCAAAAAAAATTATTTCTCTTGCCTATACCCTTCCCTTCTCTCTCTTTTTTTTTTTTCATTTGAAGTGTAGATAAACAGAGTTACATGTACATGGCTCAAGAAATTTTCTTGAAGACTTTGCTGGTAAGGCATCTAAAATCACAGACTTACAATTCCATTTTCCAAGATTCCCATGAAATAAAGTCTCTTTATTTAAATTTAACCATAAAATATATTAAGATATGAGAAAAATCACTTTTCAAAAATAATCTTGCTTTTATTTTTAAAGCTCATATCTATATGCCATTATTGTATCTATTTATTTTTCTTTTTAGCCTTAATGAATTATAGTCAGCTAAAGTCATCCAATTTGTTCTCTTGCATTTTTATTCTGTGTAACCTTTGGTTATTGCACACTGCAGTTCCTTTTTTCCATGGATTTATTCATTTGTCTCCTTCCATTTTGTGGGGACAGCGTGGACAATTGAATCTTTGTCAATAATACAGAAGAGTATACCAATGGCTATCATACATCATTTTTAATGCATGCCAAAAACAGTGCTTGCCAAACAAAACCTTAGACATCCCCAAATAATATGGTCATTATATTTCTACTTGTGTCATTATTGAAACTATCCAGCTCAGTGCCTGGCTCAATAAATGTTTATTTCTCTTGCCTATTCTTCTCCTTTTTTTTTCTGACTTGAAATGGGGTTGATCTGAATCTCAGGGTGTGTGTGTGTGTGTGTGTGTGTGTGTGTGTGTGTGTGTAAGTGTAAAATGATTTTATTAAAGATATTTGCTGCTAAATGATCCATAAATCTATAATAATGAAGTAGCTTATATAAGTTAGACCAAAACAGCTTCCCTAGTTTATGTTCCTCTTGTATAATTACAAGGCAAAATCTCCTTCCTTCATCTCATTCCCATCACATAACAAGTTGCTCAAAATAAAATGAGATGGAACCAGGTATGTGGGGCTCAAGTAAGAAACACTCATTGAAATATTGTGAAATAAAAGAAGGACCCAACCATCAAAAAAAATTCCTTTGAATAGTATGATTCATCTCTGTTATTAACAACATCATTTCTAGCCGGGCGTGGTGGCGCACGCCTTTAATCCCAGCACCCGGGAGGCAGAGGTAGGAGGATCCCGGTGAGTTCGAGGCCATCCTGAGACTCCATAGTGAATTCCAGGTCAGCCTGGGCTAGAGTGAAACCCTACCTCGAAAAAACAAAAAAAAAAACAAAAAAACAAAAAAAAAAACATCATTTCTGATAAACCCCATCAGACTGAGCTACAAAATATACTTTTATTCTTTTTATTTTTTATTTGAGACAGGGAGAAGGGGGAGAGAAATAAAGAGAGAGAATGGGTGCCACAGGGCCCCTAGCCACTGCAAACAAATTCCAGGCACATGCGCCATCTTGAGCATCTAGCTTAGGTAGGACCTGGAAAATCGAAACTGGGTCCTTAGGCTTCGCAGGCAAGTCCCTTAACCATTAAGCCATCTCTCCAGCTCAAAAAATATAACTTAAAAAATCTTCTTGGTTTTAACAAACCTTATTTCAAGTTGTTTCTTTTTAAGAAAGAGAAATTGAGAGAGAGAGAGAGAGAAGAAAGAAAGAAAGAGACAGAGAGAAAGAAAGAAAGAAAGAAAGAAAGAAAGAAAGAAAGAAAGAAAGAAGGAAAGAAAGAAAGAAAGAAAGAAAGAAAGGGCATTCTAAGCCTCACTGGAAATAGAATATGCAGGCACATGTTAAAATATTGATCTTAGGATTCTCATCCATGACAGTTTTTCCAAGCATAAATTCATCTGCTCGTCTTTCAACACTGTGTTTGATTTTATTTTCCAACTAATTCTAAATCAAAATTGAGCCTTGCGTCCAACTCGAATAAGTTCTACATCTCTTTTCCACTACTTTCATGTCTATTTTTGCACATTTGCCAAACCCAAGCCTTGAAAAAGTAGACACACCCAGAAACATCTTGAATCTTCTCCTAAGAACAACCAATGGAAAGGAGAGTTTTTCAAATCTGAGAAAACCACACTTGCTCATGACACAGTTTTGCAAATTCTAGTAGACATGATTTGCTAAAATTTTTCCAAACAAAAATTCAGTTATGACATTCATTTTTTGCTGTTGAGATAGAATTTTATATGTAAATTGAAATCTATGATGACGGTTCTTTTAATTTCTGCTTCTTGTAATTCTATCAATTTTTGCTTTATATATTTGGAAGCAACCTTATTATGTATATGTTGATTTAAATATTCAATCCTCCCAATGAATTTAGCCCTTTATTTGTTTTAATTACTAATGATTCTCTTTGTCATGAAACCTATTTTACCTTTTTCTAAATATTTTATTCTTTAAATGGTTGTACTACCTTTATATCCCCTCTCACTGCAACATTCTAGAGAGAGCACACATCAGTGGAGTTACTGATATTCACTGTGGGGTCATGAAGGTCAGTGTCTTGGGTAGGGGGTGCCTCTGGAAACTCCTACCTGCTTTGTGGCTCTTACAGTCATTCCACCCCCTTTTGCAATATTCCTTGAGCATTGGCAGGCACGTTGGCAGTCTGATTTAGTGTTGAGCCCTCTCTGCCTCTGGATTTCTTCTTCAGTAAGTGTTGAGTGCCCGCCATGTGTGTCACCAGCTCCCTGGAGTTGGTATCAGGCTATCAGTGAGAGAAGTAGTCCTGCCACTGCGTTCTCTGCGATTCCTGGGCCCCAGGCAGATGAGATAGAAGTGGCGTGTCTTGTGGCAGGCAGTAGACTCTCTTTCCTTGTCATATTGATAGACCTTAATTCTCTGCCTTCTGGAAAATAGAACAGATTCTGCAACCACGAGTGAGAGCGGCTTGGACTAATAGAGATCAGCAGAGTTATTTGAGAGACTTTTTGATGTGTGTACCCACCCTTCCAAGCCAAAAAGCGGTGGGGGCTTATCACTAGAGTCTGTCTTGCCTGTCCATGGATTCTGACTTGGTTCCCAGCATGACCAAGTATGGATTCTCTCCCGCTGAGCGAGCGTCATATCCCATCCAAGAGCACTTGGTTACTGCTACTTGCAGGACCCCCTGCTTGTTCATGCTGTGGGTGACCATTATGCCCCAGCATTTCCCAGTGCTGTGCGGGCTGGACAGGAGTGAATTAACTTCTCAGCTTTCTAGACTGAAGAGCTTTTTGTTTTTTCTGATACTAACATCATTAATAATTTTATTTTAGGTGGTAAATCTCCTTCCATTCCTTTACTTCTGATTGTTCTGTCACTGTTTCCAATGTACCTTATAAATGATTGTAACTAAATTTTGTCTTCTACTTTCAGCTGATATTTCTTTCAGATGATTAGACAATTCTCTTTGACTGATTTGATGCACCTTTTTTTTTTAATCTTTACGTTTGCCATCCTGAATTGTATTAACCAGCCAAATTCTGGAATAATCATTACAGGAACCGATTGTTATTAAAGATCCTTATCAGCTAATTCATTGTGCCTGTGTGTCCCAGTTTTAGGGACAGCAATTTCCCCATACAGGAAGAAGCCTAGTTCAGCCCAGTGGGCTAAGTTCTAAGTAATTTCATTCTGCTGTGACTGAAAGAAATAATTGTACCTCAGTTGTGAAGCGCAAGAGAATTAATAACTAGAAAATTTGCAACTGCTAAGAGAAGGGTTTATGGTCAAAAAGATTTTTAAAATATATCCTACCAAAAAAGAAGCCTTCCTCAATAAAATCCACCAAAAATACTACATTCATTTTTAATTAACTTTTTAAATTTTAGTTTATTTTATTTATATAAATTATAACAGGTTATACTCTTTTATCCCCTTGCCCCAGCTCCTATGACCCTGGAGACCCTCCTCGGTGGTGTTATAGTATTCACTAGGGACAGTCATGAAGGCCTCAGTCAGTCCCTGTGGGGAAGCGCGGAACTATGTCTCAGGGTATTCATACCCATTCTGTAGCTCTTACAATCTTTCCACCCTCTCTTCCTCAATGTTCTCTGAGCCATGGCAGGCCTTTTGGCAGTCTGGTTTAGTGTTGAGTTCTCTGTAGCATGTGAATTTCTGTTTTCATAAGTCTTGATTGATCACGGAGTCTGCCACCATGGCCCTGGAACTGGTTGTCAAGCTAGCTGTGAGAGTAGTATTCATATTGCCACTTCCTCTGCGGTTTCTCCTGGTCCTGGCAGATGCTATCACACTCTTGTTGTTGTTGTTGTTGTTTTGTTTTGTGTTTTGAGATAGGGTCTCCCTTTGGTCCAGGCTGACCTGGAATTAACTATGTAGTCTCCGGGTGGCCTTGAACTCACCTCTGCCTCCCTCCTGCCTGTGCCACCACACCCTGCTTATCACATTCATTTTTAAATAATGCTTAATGAGCCCTCTGTGGTGTTCTCTCATATGCAGATCTAGATATGAAGCAGAAAGAAAACTATTTGGGAGAAAGGGGACAAGCAGGAGGGGAAGGGGCAACAAGGAAGGATAGTGGGAGTACATGAACAAATGATACGTAAGGGAGTGCAATAATGAAATCCATTATTTGTTTACCAACTAAAAAATAATAATAAGGAAAAAAATGAACAGTGTGTCAGACTAGGATAAGTGAGTGGTATTCATAAGAATGAATGTCTCTGGCTGCCACAGTCAGAGAGATCCCCAAACTTTATGTGCTTTGCCTACAGAAACATCACTGGGTGGTAAAAGTTAAGATTCCCCTTGTTGCTCAGGCCAGAAAAGGAGAGAAGTTATCATCGTTCATTCAATCCCTTTGCAAGGATCTATACTCCAAAGGAAATGACTCTAGAGCCCTGCCCTGGGAACAGCATGCTTTCTGCTCCAGCCTCCTTCACTGTTCTGTCACAATGAAGATAGAAAAAAAATAATAATACAATGAACACAGTCAATAGAAAGAAAAAAAAAAAAGCTTCCAGGAAATAGATTGGAGCTAGGAAAGGGAGAAAGCAATGTTTGTCTTACTGGTTTGATTTGTGATATATATATATACATATCTCCACAAAAACAACTGCAAAGGTTGCAGTTTAGGGACATAGATCCACTACAAATACTGAGATCTTATCAGAAGATGTTATGACCATAATATAATAATGATGTTTACAGACAAAAATTCTGCCACCCCAATTCTAATTAAGAACAAGCTCTTAGGGAAAGTTGGCCACAACAGGGAATACAAAAACAAAGATACTCCTCAGCACCTGGGAGGCCGAGGCACACGGATGATTATATGAATTAAATTCAGCTTACATGGTACTACCCTGCCTAGAAGGCAAATCAAATAAAACAAAATCCCTAGAGCAATTTTAGTACTTGAGTATCTTATGCTATATAAAACACTACACTGATCCCAACTCCCTAGTTTAATACAAAATCTCATACTAAAGGTCATTTTTCTCAGATCCTCTATGTGGTATATCATGCCCAGCTTTCATCAAAATAAATAAATAAATAAATAAATAAATAAAGGGATGCTAAAGTGTTAGGGATAACACTTTCTGAAAACAAAATGATCATAAGAAACACAGATATTATGTAAATATTATAATTATCAGAACATTTACATAGTTTCAATTAATATAATAAATACTCTAATGAAAAAAAGTATATATGTAGTACCAGGTAAGTACTGTAATCATATTAAGAAACTCTAGGAAAAAATAAAGAAGTACTAGCAATCAGAAATACTACAACAGAAATGAGTAATCCCTTTCATGGGCTCTTTGGAAGGCAGTATTCATCTGAAGAAGTCAATCAGTGAATTTATGGATGTCAACAAAAATTTCTCAAGCTAAAATGCAGTTAGAAAAAAAAAAAAAGGAGGGAAAAAATCAACATAACAAAAACTCCCAGAACCTTAGGATGATTTCAAAAGATACAATATAGTAGAACTGAAGTATCTGAAGGAGCAGAAAGAACAGACTAGACGAGATACCTAAAATAATATCGGCTGCTATAGCCTACATATTCATGTCACCTCCCTAAAATTTATATGTTGAATTCCTAACCACCAACATGATAGTTTATAAAGGTGGGGTATGGAAAGATGACTAAATTGTGGAGTTCTTCTAAGTAAAGTTAGTACCCTTACAAAAAGGTCCTCAGGAGCTTAAAGGATACATAAAAGTAGCCATGTGTGCAAAACAAGCCTTCAATTGGAAACAAAATCTGGAGGAACCTTCTATTGATTTCCTAGTCTTCAGAAATTAGCATTACATTTCTGTTTTATAAATTAATTAGTCTTTATTATAAGAGTCTGCATGGACTTAGACATTGGGCAAGAGTTTTCCAAAATTAAATAAAATGTATAACCGAATATCATGAGAAAATTTGAGATGATAGCTCAGATCTTTCTTTTGCATGAAGAACTACATTATTGACCATAGGCAGTTACTAAATAGCACATATATACACAGATTTGCAATTTTCATGAATTTGTTCAAATTTGCTTTATGCCCCTAAATAAAATCTATTCTGAATAGAGCTCCACAGGCCAAGAAGAATATATATATATTCTGAATCTGTTGAATGTAATATTCTGCAGATATCTGCCAACTGTATTTGATCGGCAGTTTCATTTAACCCTAATATTTCATTATTAACTTTTTTGTCTGTATGACCTATC
Organism: Dipus sagitta; assembly: GCA_036346955.1. Taxonomy (NCBI): domain Eukaryota; kingdom Metazoa; phylum Chordata; class Mammalia; order Rodentia; family Dipodidae; genus Dipus; species Dipus sagitta. The sequence continues at coordinate 96,851,825 of CM070782.1, read as the reverse complement.
TATTTGTGAGAGTGGAGTATTAACATGGCCTACTATCATTAGCATATCAATTATACTTAGTTTAGTTGTCTTGTAATTACAATATCTGTGTACCTTTATAGCCAGTAAGAACTGGGTGTGAAGAAAATTGGTTTGCACATGTTTTAACTATTATGCCATCTTGATAGACTGTTCTCTTTATCCATATACAGTGATTTTCTTTATTGCATCTGGATAATTTTGATCTAAAGTCTGCTTTGTTAAGTATGAATATAATAATCCTGCTGTCTTTCAGGTTTTATTTACTTGAAATGTTTTTTATCCTTTCACTGTCATACTGTGTCTTTGCCAGGGATGCACATTTCTTGCAGGCAGCAAGCAGATGGGTCTTAACTTTTAACCCAAAATGCACCAATCTGTGTCTTTTAATTGGAGCGGAAATCATTAACATACAGAGTTATACCCAAAAGATACATGCTAATTCCTGTTATTTAATATGCTGTAATATTGGATTCCTTCCTAATCCTCATTTGCTTATCTACTCTTCTAATAATATGCATTCTAACATATATCCTCATGTTTTTTTTTGGGAGGGGGGTTCAAGGTAGGGTCTCACTCAGGCTGACCTGGAATTCACTATGTAGTCTCAGGGTGGCCTCGAACTCACAGCAATCCTCTAACTCTGCCTCCCAAGTGCTGGGATTAAAAATGTTTGTGAGATGCCTTGAGATCCTCAAAAAGACGTGGCTAGGAAAGAACCCCCCCCCCCCCGGTATCCTATAATAATTAAAACACCAAGAATATGTAAAAAGGAAAAACACTGAAAGCTGAAAAAGCGAGTACCAAGCCATGCAAATGTTTGGGATTCTCAAAGTCTCTTGATCCTACATGCCCATCTCTTCTCCAACACATGGGAGATTCACTTTTATTATTTTATTGAGTATGTTTTCCATTTCTTTATTTGGACTTGGTCTCCTCTCCTTCTTCTCCTATGTCTTCCCATGACTCATGAGTTTGGCTTCTTAATCATGTCCCAGAAGTGTTATGTGTTCTGTTTGTACTTTATTACCTTTTATTATTGAATGTTTTAATTTGTCTACCTTACCAATAGTCTGTCTCTCACTTGGTCCAGTCTGTTAGTGAGGTTTCAACTGAGTTTACCTAATTTATTCATCTTTCCACTTCCAGAATTTCAAGTACATTGTGTATAGAATTTCTCTTTAATGTATTCCTTCATATTCTGAATTGTCTTCCTTATTTCATTGTTGTTTATTTGTATTCTCTGTTAATTCATTTAGGTGTTTATTTATGTCCTCTTTCGATTTGTTATACATTTTATTTTTATTTATTTATTTGACAGAGAAAGTGGGAGGGAGAGACAGAGAGAGAATGGGCATGCCAGGGCCTCCAGCCACTGCAAACAAACTCCAGATGTGTGCACCCCCTTGTGTATCTGGATAACATGGGTCCTGGGGAATCAAACCTGGGTCCTTTGCCTTTGCAGGAAAATGCCTTAACTGCTAAGCCATCCCTCCAGCCCTCAATTTGCTGATAATTCTTATAATCATCCCTCTGAAATTTTTGCTAGAATTTCACCCACTTTTCTATCATTAGAGTCAGTGACTGTAGGACTGTTAACTTTCTGAAGGAGTTATGTTGCACTGTTTTCTCCTATGTCTTGTGTTTCTGCAGTGGGATTTGCACATTTGTGTATGATTTAGGGACCAAGCCAGCTGTAGTTACTCTTGCATATCTTGCCTCTAAGAACAGGATGGGATGGACTACCAGCTTTCAGCCAACTTGTTCTAGTCTCTGTCACTTTCAAATGTCTGGTCCTAGGGCAGGGAAGCCATACAGGGATGCAGTGACTAGTGCCTACAGAATGTTTCTGTGCTCCATGTTCTGAGTCTAACTTTTGGGAAGCTTAGCTCCCACCAGTAACCACTTACAGCCACTCGTCTCCCTTCATGAAGCCCTGGTGGCCAGCATCACCCACTGATGGACCCAGTAATAAAACACTCTGCCCTCTGCCCCTCTGCCCTGTGACTCCCACTGGTTTCCTGCTGCAAGGACCTCTCCATGGTTCTGACTCGGTCTTTTTCCTGTAATTAGACTGGTTCTCCAAGCAAACACAAGGTGGATCAGTGCCTGACCCTTCCTGGAAGATTCCAGAAACAAGACAATGCAGGGAAGGTTGCCTCCTGAAGCTGCAGACTCAAATATGAGCCTCTCAAAATGGCTCCCCACCACTGCACCGTGACCAAATACTGGGAACAGGAGAAAACTTCCCCAGTGCTGATATACTATGCAGACTCCAGGACTCCTGCCTGGTTAGAACGAAATCTACTTAGTACTGAGACCAGTGTTAATTGTGTTCTCTGGGTCACCCATGCTTTCTTTTGTCTCAGCCTCTGCCTTCTGCCATGTTACTGCTTCTAGTTCCATGTGGTGAATCTGAATTTCAACTAATCTTTCTCTCTCTCTCTCTCTCTCTCTCTCTCTCTCTCTCTCTCTCTCTCTCTTTATTTTTTATTCCCATTCTGGAAAGCCCTTGATATTAGATCTTTCTTTTTTTCTTTCTTTCTTTCATTGATTCTTTCTTTTTTTTTTTTTTCTTTAGCTCCAGTCCTATGTAGTGAAAATCAATCCTTCTCTCTCTTTCTGTCCGCCCCCCTCCTCTCTTGGATTATAAAATTCTGTCTGGTCACAAAGGAAATTAATGTTGTGTTTTGTTTTTTTTTTCTTGAGGCTCTTGACCTTTCTGTACCCTCAGCCCTTGTCCCTGTAACTGTTTTTGTGCCCACTGCAGTCCTCCACCCTCCTCCCTCTGTTCTGCTCTCAAAATGTTCTTTTTCCTTATGATTCTATTTGTTACCAAAACTGCAGTGCCCTTCTGTCATCACCCACCGCACAGGGTAACAGCTCTTCAACCATCCAAGCTGTGTCACTCAGAGATGCTAGCAATTAGTGCACACCCCTGGTCTGTCATCGTCTTCCCTTTCTCCTTTATGCTCTTCTACATTTTTGTGTGTCTCTGCTTGCTTGTTTGCTCCAGAAAACACATTTTTATGATCATCAGAATAATTTCCCCTCTTAAATAAAGTCATAATTACTCACTTCCTCTCCAGAATTTATTCACAATGTACTGCTTCCCTTCCAACTCTGAGACATCACTGATGGCAGGAGAGTCTCAGCAAAATCCCAAATTGTACAACCCAGGGGGAAAAAAAAGGTACTCAAGAGTCTGCAATGTATAGTGTTCACAAAAGCAAAAGTGATTACAGCAGTAGAGCTGAAGATCATAAGACATACCTCAGGACTCACATCTGCTCCCTACACACTAACAGCATGGCAGACTGTACCCAGAGGAGAGGCTGGTATCCACTGCTGCCACTGGCATGACTCACTCCTGAAGCAGTTGATCTGCTGCATACCATAGTTGCTCCCGGCTAGAGCACTCAGAGAAAATGATCTGGAACTTGGGATTCTAGCAAAAGAGGACAGGTCACATTGCATTTGTAATAGTTTCTGTGTTTATCTAGTGCCCCCTGCCTCCTGCGGGCATTTGGGATATAGCAGTCATTTCTTGGGTTTTGTTGAAGCCTATGACAAACCAAGCAGCCTTTTGGTAGGTAGATGTTAGGAATGAATGGCAGGGTAAGAGAAGTAAGCACAAGACAGTTCTCACAGCTGAAGCTGGCCTGACTCTGCAACTTCATAAGAGACTCTGGCATGGGCTTTTGTGATAAAGATTCTCTCCCGACTAGTTGAATGGCTGTGTCTTGAAACAGTAGGATGATGTGTTGAGCAGACAGTTATGGGACCAAGCACAAGACTTTGAATAAAGCTCAAGAAGATATCATTTCTAGTTCAAACCAATTTTGAGAAAACATGTGAGGAAAGGAAAATATGCTAAACCTGCAAATAAGAGAAAAGATGGCGTGAGGTAGAAAAGACAAGGTCGATAAAATGCTGAGATTTCAGGTCATGGAACCATTGCCCTCTCTTTCACGTTGGTCCACTCATGCCCAGGCAGGTACAACTTTTGTACTTAATAAAGATTGTCTTGCTTGACACAATGTTTTCTCTCTGTATGTGTATCTCACTGAATTCTCATCAAGAGTTCCAGAATGGCAGGATGTGGTGGAACACGCCTTTAATCACAGTACTCGAGAGGGCAGAGGTAAGTGTATCACCATGAGTTCAAGGGCAGCCTGAGACCTACATAGTGAATTATAAGTCAGTCTGGGTGAGAGTAAGACCCTACCTCAAAAGAACCTTTAAAAATAAAGAGGAGTACAAGAATGGAGGAAATTTTCCAAACATTTTCTTCAATATATTTTTTTTTTTCGGTTTTTCGAGGTAGGGTTTCACTCTAGCCCAGGCTGACCTGGAATTCACTATGGAGTCTCAGGGTGGCCTCGAACTCACGGCGATCCTCCTACCTCTGCCTCCCGAGTGCTGGGATTAAAGGCGTGCGCCACCACGCCCGGCTTTTCTTCAATATTAATGATGTCTATCCACCCTACCTCTTTAATCACTGTTTCCATTGGGTTCTGACATGGAAAACACATTGGTTCTCATTTTTTAAGTGTTAGAAACCTGGAACATAAGGTCTCATAAAACTTATTGGATTATTAAAACGTGGCTCTGAGTGGGAATAAAATAAAGACAAATATTTCACATTTCACATGTTTACACAAATCAAAAATTCACTAGGGCCAAGGATGAAGCCAACTTTGAGAGCCTTTACCTTGCATGCACCAAGGGCCTGAATTTGATTCTAATGCATCTCTATGACAGAAGCAACTTTAGGGAAGAAGGATTAATTTTGACTCATGGTTTCAGAGGCTTCAGTTCATCATAGCGACTAAACATGCTTGGTCCATGGCAGTGAGACTGTGGGGCAGCTGCTTGTTAAGTGGTGTAGGCCAGGTAGCAGAGGGTTCAGGCTACAAGAAGAGTTGGCCTACTAACACACAAGCTCCACCCATGTGGTCTTGTCTGCAAGTTAGGCCCCAGGTAGCTCCAAAATCTCCCAAAACACAGCTACCATCTGGGGACCAAGTGTTCAACCATGTGAGCTTCTGGGGACATTTCACATACAAACCATAATATTCTACCCCTGGTCACCATAGGGATCAAGATCATCTCATAAAACAAAATATATCCAGTGTAATTTCAAAAGACTGTTAGAAAGCTGAAACTTTCTTCTGAGATTCAGGCAATCTCTTTTTGTCAATATTTCATTTTTATTTATTTATTTTAGAGAGAAAGAGGCAGAGAGAGAGAGAGAGATAATAAGTACACCAGGGCCTCTAGCCACTGCAAACAAACTCCAGTCACATGCACCACCTTATGCATCTGGCTTACTTGGGTCCTGGGGAATCGAACCAAGGTCCTTTGGCTTTGCAGACAAACACTTTAACCACTAAGCTACCTCTTGAGCCCTCAGTCAATCTCTTAACGATGATCCCTTGTAATATTGAACATGCAAGTTAAAATACTTCAAATGTTCAATAGTAAGCATTCCCATTCCACAATGGAGGAATGGGAGCAGAGCAAAGAAAGACTGAACCAGCTCTAGATATAGCCTAGTTCCTGTGGATCTCAGCTGCAGTGGCCTCACAATGCCTGCGCCACTCAGTCAGGAAATGCATTTCCCTAGGTGGTGCTTTTGGAATAGGTGACCTGAAGCCTTCAAGGGGTGAGGTACTTCAAGGTGCCATTTTTACATCCCAGTGCAGAATACAAGCTTTCTTTTTCATTGCACTGATCACTTTAGCAATTGTCACTGTAGACAGCCACATTCCAGAGATACTTTGTCTGTAACTTTAAACTCATGCTCCTTTCCCCTTCAAATTGTTTATTTTTCACATCTTTTTCCTCTGCTTTCTTCTCAGAATTCTCACTGTTAATCTGGCTAAACCAGTGAGCAATAACTATGCCACAGCCTGATTGCTGTGCTCTTGAAAACAAACAAAACAGACCATTGATTTTTAATTCAGCCTCACCCAACTTTTCAGGACACATGCAGAAGAAAGCCAGGTTCTTTTGTCAGATAGCTTCATACTCTCTAGACAATTTCCAATGTAATCTCCCTGGAAACCTCATTGTTGCAATACCTTCTTATTGCTGGAAGAATACACTTGACCAAATGCAGATAATGGGAGGAAAAGGTTTATATTGGCTTACAGTCTCGAGGGGAAGCTTCATGACGGCAGGGGAAAACATGGCACGAGCAAAGGCTGGACATCACCTCTGCCACAGCAGGTGGAAAATAGCAGCAAGAGAATGAACTGAACAAGCACTAACAAGATAGGGGATAATTAACCTTAAAGTCCACCCCCCAGTGACACTTCCTTCACCAAGCCTTCACCTCTCAAATTGCCACCAGATGAGTAATAAGCATTCAGAATATATAAGTTTATGGGGTCATCTGATTTACGTCACCACACTCATGAACCAAGTTTTTACCATGTAAATTTCTGGCAGCATTATGGTCTGCTGAATTCATACCACAGTTAAGCCCTGTTTATAGCATACTAGGGCTTATCTAGCCCATAGCTCCAAACACTTCCATATTCATCCCACAAACCAGTTCCAATGGCCTATAAACCATGTGGTCAGATTGTTTGCAATGATTCCACTACTTGGTATCAAGCTTCTGTATTAGTTACTTCTTGTCACTGTCACAGAAAAGCTTCAGAAGCAACGTAGGGAGGGGGAGATATATTTTGACTCATGGTTGGGAAGGTATGGTTCATCATAATAAGAAAGGCATGACAGCTGTATCAGTTTGGTCTATAGTAGCTGCTTGCTACATGGCATGATCAGGAATAACAGAGGTTGGATTAGAAGCAGTGCCTGCCTTCCACCCTCAAGCTCCACCTCTATAGCCCTAAATCTGCTAATAGAGACCATGTCCACAACCTCATGTAACAATGTCACCAGTTGAGGACTAAGTGTTGAAACACAAAAGCCTGTGGTGGACATTTTATATCCAAACCATAATGCACACTTTTCATTGCCCTTCTGCAGAGAGAAGCTCACCTTGATGAGCCCATGATGGAATACACAACTAATAAATCTAGTCCCCTCCCTCTTTTCCCTTCTCCTTGATTTCTATCTCATCTTCTTTTCCCTGTCTCCTCTCCTATTTCTCCTTTTCCCTCTCCTTTGATACCCTCCTCCCCCACCACTCCCTTTCTCACCCCCTTAAAGCACTGTTGCAAGTGATTCCAGGCTCTGGTCCTTGCTTGAAGCTATTTATAGTCGCCAGTCCACAACTCCCTTTCTAGACCCTCCACCCCCACCTAATCTCAAAGTCCAGCTGATCAGTGAGCAGTTGGCACCCATCCTCCCACTGACCTGCTTCTCCAGGATTTTGGAGTTTGCTTCCTGACTGAGAGAGATGGCTCTAGCCTGGAGACATTTGCCGAGAAATTTCCAACTGGAGATCTACCCTCCCAGGATCCCTAAGATATGCCCATTCCTGAACCGTGAGTGGAAATGAGGGGACATTGATAAATAGAGGATTAGCAAAAGGGGACATGCTAAACCCTGGAGCCTGATGCCTTGGATTTAAGAACATTACATCTGTATGGGACCTTGAGGTCTTAAGAGTTATACCTGTGACATTGGGCTGGAGAGATGGCTTAGCGGTTAAGCGCTTGCCTGTGAAGCCTAAGGACCCCGGTTCGAGGCTCAATTCCCCAGGACCCACATTAGCCAGATGCATATGAGGGGCGCATGTGTCTGGAGTTTGTTTGCAGTGGCTGGAAGCCCTGGCGTGCCCATTCTCTCTCTCTTTCTGCCTCTTTCTCTCTCTGTCACTCTCAAATAAATAAATAAAAATAAACAACAAAAAAATAAATGACTTCTTAGCTTTAAAAAAAAGAGTTATACCTGTGACATAGTAATTGGTTCTTGCCCAATTTGATCCAATTTTCATAGCCAATATTTTATAATGAACCCCCATTTATTCTCAAATGAAATTCATGGGCAATGCAACCTAACTACACACAAAGTCAAAGTTACAGCAATAGGAAGAAGAAGTCAAAACAAAATAATTCTAAATAAAGTATTAGGTTCAATATATGCATGTCTGGAGATTACTATCTTAAAAGGCACAAAGTATCCCCACATGTTTCCACTATATTTATAGACGACAAGGTCCCCACCACCCTGAGTCAAGGAGACTCTGAAGTATAATGATTTACCCAGGGTTATTAAAGCCAGGACTAAACCAACTAAGCCCAAACCTTCTGTTCATACTGTCCTCTCCCTACAGCAGGACCAGGAAATGTGAGGAGACCTGGAGTAGCTAGATATGGGGTTCAGGAACTCATGAGTTATATTCTACATGCTGGTGATTTAACATAGATCTTGTTTCCTTGGAATCCCACACCTTTTGCCGTTTTTTTTTTTTTTTTTAAGTAGGGTCTTACTCTAGCCCAGACTGACCTGCAATTAACTATGTACTCTCAGGATGGCCTTGAATTCACAATAATCCTCCTAGTCTGCCTACCAAGTGCTGGGATTAAAGGTGTGTGCCACCATGCCCTGCTGTTTTCTTTTTGAAAAATCCAAGTTTAAGTAGCCATCTGTCTACATATTTATATGCCATAATGGGATCTTATATTGAGGATGCTTTTCCATTCCCCATCATGACCAATTTTGTCTTGTTTTCTCCTCCACCCCCTCCTCTCTCTCTGTCTCTCTCCCTCTCCCTTTCATTCTTTCTTTGTCGCCCCCCTCTACCCCTTCATGCACATGTATAATTTTAATTTTGTAAAACCCAATGCATGTCTTATCAAACTTTCCAGTGAGTACCATTATATTATTGTGCAGATGAGGAGACAAATGACAAAGAATAATTGAGAAATCAAAAACAGGGAGCTGGGTGTGGTGGCATGAATCCTTTAATTCTAGCACTTGGGAGGCAGAGGTAGGATCGCCATGAGTTCAAGGCCACCCTGAGACTACATAGTCAATTCCAGGTCAGCCTGGGCTAGAGTGAAACCCTAACTCAAAAAAGAAAAAAGAAGAAGAAATCAAAACCAGTAACATAATAACATGTAAATACAAATTTGAGTTTCAAAGCCATGTGTGTGTGATTCTATACTCACAGTTTCTATCACACCCTGATTAACCCAACCTCTTCCAATCCTGTTACTCTTTTTCCCTCAGTCTTGGATTTTTTTTGGGGGGGGGGGAGGGCAGAAAATTGCTCAAGTTCATTTTCTCAGAAAGTATTAAAATTACAGCGAAAGTCTGATGCCCAGTAAAAAGAAACTGCTGAATGTAAAAGCTATTGTTGCTTGGCATGGTGGCACATGCCCTTAACCCCAGCACCTGGGAAGCAGAGGTAAGAGTTCAGGCCATCCTGTGACTACAGAGTGAATTTCAAGTAGCCTGGGCTGGAGTAGGGCATTACCTTGGGGAAGAAAAAAAAAATCTTGACAGAGCAAGAGAAAATGCCTTCCAGGCTTCCTCTTCCCTTCTCCTAATCCAAACTTTGAGTATGGAAAAGCTGGGCTAATGGTGATATCAGCTGAGGTATGATGCCTAGAGAACTTGTATTTTTAATATTTATTTATTTAATTTAATTAATTTATTTATATATATGTATATGTATATATATATATATATATGTATGTAGAGAGAGAGAGAGAACTTCCACTCTTACACACAATGTACCCTAACAATAATCCCCTCTACCACCCTTCTTTGTTCCTTTCCCGTGCCCCCCTCCACTGAACCCCTTCTTTCCAACTAGTCTCTTTTCTATTTAATGTCATCATTTTTCTCTCATATTATGCATGCCTTGCCTTTGTTCTTTTTCTTTTCTATAAATGTTAAGCTTAGTAATGTTTAGTGAATGCATGGCATATTTGTGCATATGGTATATACGTATGTATGCATATGTCTGTAGATGTGTGTGCACATGTGCAGGTAATCACATCTGTGAGAGCTCAAGAGTGCAATTGACATGTCATGCCCAGAAGATAACATTTCACAACACTCCACCTTTTACATTCTTTCCACCCCTTCTTCCAACATGTTCCCTTAACCTATTTAGGGCTGAGTGCTCAGCACTTATTCTTAACACTTTGAACAGGAATGAGTCTGCAGTAACTCTGCCCCCTGAAAAAAGAAGCTGCCTAAGGATCAAAGTTCAACTCTCCAGATCAAATATAAGCCAGATGCACAAAATGAGGCAAGTTCAAGGTTGCACATGCCCACTAGCTGGCACAAGTGTCTGGAGTTCAATTTCAGTGGCTGAGGCCCTGGCATGCCAATTCTCTCTCACACACACTCGCTGGCTCACTCCCTCTAAAAATATTACACAACAATTAATACATAAAAAGAAGCTTCTTGGGGCTGGAGAGATGGCTTAGCAGTTAAGGTATTTGCCTACAAAGCCAAAGGACCTCCGTTTGATTCCCCAGGACCCACGTAAACCAGATGCACAAGGGGCGTATGCATCTGGAGTTCGTTTGCAGTGGCTGGAGGCCCTGGCATGCCCCTTTTCTCTCTCTCTCTCTCTCTCTCTCTCTCTCTCTCTCTCTCTCCCTCCCTCCCTCTTCCTCTCTCGCTCTCTTAAATAAATAAATAAATAAATAAATAAATAAATAAAAGGTTCTCTGACCAAAGCTGTCCGCAGCACTAATCTATGGGCATAAACATAAATATTTGGAAATAAATTGACAGATACATCATGTTCACTTAGCCAAATAATAGACACAGCTTCCCCATTAGGTGGACCACCTCGGCCACAGGATTTGACCCGATTGAGAATTCTAGAATACTATATGTGAATCGTCTCTTGTTGCGTAGTGGGCCTCAGATTTAATGAAAAGCAATTTGTTGCCCCTACAACAGTCATAACTGCTATGGCACCAGTGGGCACATTTGCATGGCACGTCAGCAGCAGAGCACGTGGGGACCACAACTAAGACTGTTGATGGCAAGTCTTCCCAAGGAATGTGTCATTTCACTTTTGTTGTCATAGTAATTATACATACTTATGGAGTGCAATGCGATAATTTGCTATGTGCAATAATGGATTGTAGGCCAATCAGAATGATTCGCATTTCCCTCTCCTTTATCATTTTTTGGGGGGGAGGCATTGGAGTCCATGCTCACCTTTCTTCCAGTTCCTCAGAAAGCATATAACAAGTTCTTGTAAATTCCAGTGTCCCACCGTGCTATAGAACAAACAGTTCCTCTTACTGACTACTTTGGTGCCCTTTAACTTTCTGCTCTGCCATGTGAGCCTTTCTTTTTTTATCCAGTACTGAGAACTGAACCCAGGGCCTTGTGCTTGCTAGGCAAGCGTTCATCCACTGAGCTAAATCCCCAACCCCCCTTGTGAGCCTTTAGTGATAGCTATTCTACTCTTTCCTTCTTTAACTTAAACTGTTTTAATTTTCACCTATGAAGAAAAACATGGAGTATGATTTTTCTGGGTCTAACATATTTCACTTAACATAACATCCTCCAGCTTCAACCATTTTGTTGCAAATGGTGTGATTTTGTTCATTTTATGGCTGAATATAATTTTGTTGTGTATATATACCATGGTAATTCCCGCCACCCCTCCCCCCACTTTCCCCTTTGAAACTCCACTCTCCATCATATTACCTCCCGCTCTCAATCAGTCTCTCTTTTATTTAGATGCCATGGTCTTTTCCTCCTATTATGATGGTCTTATGTAGGTGGTGTCAGGCACTGCGAGGTCATGGATATCCAGGCGATTTTGTGTGGAAGAGCACATTGTAAGGAATCCTATCCTTCCTTTGGCTCTTACATTCTTTCTGCTACCTTTTCTGCAATGGACCCTGAGCCTTGGAAGGTGTGATCAAGATATTTCAGTGCTGAGCACTCCTCTGTCACTTCTTCTCAGAACCATGGTGCCTTTTGAGTCATCCCAAGGTCACTGCCATCTGAAAAGAGAAGTTTCTCTAACCAAAAGTGAGAGTAGCATTCATATATGAGTATGAACATTAAGAGAAGTGCTTACCCAGCAGTTTGGTGAGCATAGTATATTTAGATATTTAGCCAGACACCAGCAGACATTACACCCCTAGCTCATAACTACCCCTGTTGTAGGTTTTCAGTATCAGGGATGTATTTCCGCCACAGAGGGGGCCTCTAGTTCAATTAGAGAGCAGTTGGCTTCCCCCATAACAGATATGCCACTATTGCACCCATTGGCTCATTTGCCTGGCTGGCCAAATATAAAGCTTGCAGTGTCTACTGTTGAGTATCTTCACTGGCTATTTTTCTCTCTCCCATTGAACTGCATGCAGTGTAGCTTTTTCCAGCTTTCTGTCAGCTGGTCCACATGGAGAAGGTTTTCAGCTCAGGTCAAGTAGGATCTCTCAGTGATCTTGCTGCCCAAGTATGTGGAGTCTTCAGGAATAGGTTCTTATCATCTATTCCTGGTGGGAAATCAAGAGCCTTGGCAATGCCCTGTAATGTTTTGGGAGTATCATGGACCTCCCTGGCCAACAACTCACAGGAAGGTATCCTATCTCTGGCACTGAAATTCTTCTAGTAACAATCTATGGCTTCTGAGTGTTCCATTGTCCAAAGAAGTAGGTTTCCATATGACTTATTTATATACTCTTAGATTTTGATTAGCCCTTCCTCCACATTTCCTTATTCAATCTCTTCCCCTGACCTCATTTAGGCCTTCTCACCTCTATTAATCTGTTCTTCTACTTACATATACACAATAGCATCCTATTAAGTCCCTCCTCCCTCACTTTCTAGTCCGTTTATATTTCGTTTCTGGACTCTGCTTACTGGACTCTGCTACTGAGTTTCATTCCTACTCACATGGAAGTCCAATCATTTGTAGCTAGGATGCACATATGAGAGCGAACATGTGACATTTGGCTTTCGGGACCTGGGTTATCTCACTAAGTATAATTCTTTCCAGATCCATCCATTTTCCTGAAAATTTCATAACTTCATTTTTCTTTACCACTGAGTAGAACTCTATTGTGTAAATGTACCACATCTTCATTATCCACTCATCAGTTGAGGGACATCTAGGCCAGTTCCATTTCCTAGCTATTGTGAATAGAGTGGCAATAAACATGGTTGAGCAAGTATCTCTAAGGTAGTGAGACAAGTCCTTAGGACATATGCCTAGGAGTGGTATAGCTGGGTCATATGGTAGATGTTTTTTTTAGGAACCTCCACATTTATTTCCACAGTGGCTGGACAGGATTACATTCCCACCAACAGTGTAGAAGGGTTCCTCTTTTACAGCATCCTCACCAGCATTAATGGTCATTTGTTTTCATGATGGTAGCCAATCTGATAGGAGTGAGATGGAATCTCAATGTAGTTTTAATCTGCATTTCCCTCATGACTAGGGATGTTGAATATTTTTTTTAGATGTTTATATGCCATCTGTATTTCTTCTTTTGAAAACTCTCTAGTTCCATAGCCCATTTTTTAATTGGGTTGTTTGATTTCTTATTATTTAATTTTTTGAGTTCTTTGAATATCCTAGATATTAATCTTCTGTCACATGTATAGCTGGAAAATATGTTCTCCCATTCTGTAGGTTACCTCTTTGCTCTATTCACAGTGCCCTTTGCTGTACAAAAGCTTTGTAATTTCCTGAGGTACCAGCAGTTGATCTGTGGCTTTATTTCCTGAGCCATTGGGGTTATATTCAGAAACTCTTTGCCAAGACCAATATGTTGAAGGGTTTCCCCTACTTTTTCTCTAGCAGTTTCAGAGTTTCAGGTCTGATATTAAGGTCTTTGATCCATTTGGACTTAATTCTTATGCATGGAAAGAGATAAGGATCTATTTTCATCCTACAGATACATATCCAGTTTTCCCAGCACCATTTGCTGAAGAGGCTGTCTTTTCTCCAATGAGTATTTTTGGCATTTTTGTATCCTGCTACATTGCCATGTTTATCAGCTCTAACAGTTTGCTGGTAGAGCCTTTAGGGTCCTTAATATATAGAATCATGGCATCTACAAATAATAACTTGATGTCTTCCTTTCCAATTTGTATCCCTTTTATGTGTGTCTCTTGCCTTATTGCTATGGCTAAAAGTTCCAGTATTACATTAAATAAAAGTGATTCCAGATGTGCAAAAATAACTGTCATAACCTTTCTATAATACTTACAATATTTAGTGTGTGATGTTCAAATACATAAACTATTCAGACTTAACTGTCTTTATATGTATATGTATATGTTTCATATATTTATCTATATGAATTTTGGTCTAAAGGTACATACAGAGGGACAGAAACAACTCCTTTTCAGTATATGGAGTAGAAAGTACCTTTGAGACATCCTTTCTTATAATTACTCAAGGCTTCAGGAGTCATACAATATTCAGGTAGATAATGTGCTCCAATGTGCCGCTTCTCTGACGTGCTTGCTTTATCTCTCACAAAGAGTGGGTGTCCGGCAGAGCACATGGGTGGTAAATCATGCCCACTTCCAAGTAAGACATTTCTCAGGACATTTTAAAAAACTGAAATAAAATAAAATTTGCCTGAATGTCAGGACTCTCGCCTGTACATTAGGCTTATTTCAGAGAAGTCTTACTCCAAAATGTGTCCCAGGGAGCTTCCACCAGCTCCAAAATCATGAGGAGCTTGTGCTTATGAGGAATAGCTACTGTCTGCATTTTACTTCAGCAAAAGGGTGTGTTTGGAAGGAGATGGAATAATGGAGGGAGGCTGAAGTAATTACACAGGACAGTTAGTAGTGGAGCATGAAGAGAGACCAGAGAAAGATAGACAGCAACAGCCATGACTTCTGGGAGGAACCACCTCATTAGCATCTTTGCTGGTGAGAGGTGGATACATGACATCACCTGTCGTTTTGCTCATAACACTCACAATGGGGCAGAAAAATGGGACTATTAGAGTTCTCCTCAGGGAGGTGGTAGAGCAGAGCAATGAGAAGGCTCTCTTCCTCCGCCGCTGTAGAACAGTTCAGGAAGGATAAGGAACCTACTCTCCACTCTCACAACAACCGGCTTCAGTGCAGGGAGAGCCAATGAGAAAACACTTCCCCTCACACCAGCCCTATTCCTCACAACTACCCTTCCCACCCAACACAGCTTCAACAGAACTTCATGGGAAGAGACACCTCGATCTGCCACAGCCTGAACTCCAAGGTGGATAGATAGCAAATTCTTCCTTTCCTAACCCAATGCCTAGCTTAAATGTCGGGTGTGACTTTTTTTTTAATTTCCCGAGATACTCGAGGGAAATAGGACATAATTAGCATTTTACTACATCCTCTGTGTACATTGTGAAATTTTCAAGTATTCTGTAGCCTTTCTTTTTATAGTGAAGAAACCTTGATAAATACTCCCTCTCCATCGAAAACTTGCCCTAGATGTTAAGAAAAGCCTGCATCCTTACAAAAAGGATTTTCTTAAGAATTCCCAAAAGCTCAAAAGGAATAATTTCTCTTGCTCACCTTGCCTAAAAGTTTCTCTATTTTAATATTATGATTTTGAGGAAAAAAGGCAAAGTTTAAGTGTTTTGTCCACTGCAGGACCCTGAAAATTAAGCAGCTGGGAAATTACCAGTTACCCACTTGGTATTTATTGTATGAGTGGTATTGTTCTCCAAATTGAATTACATTTTAATGTCTTAGATAACCTAAGTTATGTGAAATGAAGTGGAAACTGGTGAATTGGATGAACAAAAAACATGATGTTATCTGTGTTTAGTCTAAAAATCCAATATCAAATCAGTTAAAACAATAAACATAATAAAAGTATCAATTCAGGGTAGTCATGAGCCCTAGGTGCGTAACATCTGCTGATGTCTGGAAAAATGTATATACTATACTTATCAAACTGCCCAGTAAGCATTTTTCTTAATATTTATACCTTTATATTAATGCTACTCTCACTTTGGGTAGAGAATCTTCTCTTTTCAGATGGCAGTTACCTTGGGATGACTCAGAAGATATCATAGTGCTGGAAAGAAGTGACTGGAGTACTGAGTAACATCTCGATCACACCTTCCAAGGCTCAGGGTCTAATGCGGAAGAGGTGTCAGAAAGAATGTAAGAGCCAAAGGAAGGGTAGGACTCCTTACAACGTGCTCCCTCCAGACATAAAATGGCCTGGATATCCATGACCTCATAGTGCCTGACACTACCTACACAAGACCATCATAAGAGGAGGAAAAGATGATGACATCAAAATAAAAGAGAGACTGATTGAGATGGGGAGGGGATATGATGGAGAATGGAATTTCAAAGGGGAAAGTGCGGGGAGAGAGGGTAGTACCATGGGATATTTTTTATAATCATGGAAAATGTTAATAAAAATTGAGAAAAGAAAAAAAAAGTACCAATTCAAAACTAGACCAGGAATTCAGCATCCTTAACCCAAACCTTCATCCACCACACACACACATACACACACACACACACACACACACACACACACGTGTATGTATGTGTGCAGACAA
The DNA here is from genome assembly GCA_036346955.1 of Dipus sagitta. Lineage (NCBI taxonomy): Eukaryota > Metazoa > Chordata > Mammalia > Rodentia > Dipodidae > Dipus > Dipus sagitta. Next base: position 96,835,356 of record CM070782.1, on the reverse strand, counting down.
CTTCTGAAAACCTAAGAAAAGCCTTATTGATCAGCAACGCTTACTTACATCATCCTTAAAACAAAGGCTATTTTACTTGTTTTAACGAAAATGCACTCAGTCATCAAAATATTTCATTTTAACTTTTTCTAGCCAATAACAATAGAGCATTTTGCCAGGCATGGTGGCGCATGCCTTTAATCACAGCACTCGGGAGGCAGAAGTAGGAGGATCGCCATGAGTTCGAGGCTACCCTGATACTACATAGTGAATTCCAGGTCAGCCTGAGCTAGAGTGAAACCCTACCTCAAAAAAAAAAGAGAAAAAATAGAGCATTTTAATTTATTTGCATCATCAATTATGACTATAATGATCATTTTAAGGTTTTGTTTATTGAGAGCAGTTGTAAGACAAAAAGAAAATGTTTCAAGTATTATTTAGATTTATTTAACTTACTAATTATTTTTCTACTTGCTTGCTGTCTGTCTCTATTCCTTCATCTCTTCTTAGTTCCCTTCCTTCTGTGTTTTTCCTTCTTTTCTGTATATGTGTGTATGTTGGTACACATGAATACATGTGCACATATATATGAAGGTCAGAGAACAACCTTGAGGGTTGCTCCTTAGCCACCATCTACCTTTTGTAAGACAGAGACTTTCACTGGCCTAGAGCTTGCCAAGGAGGCTATACTGGCTGGCCAGTGAGCCCCAGGAATCCACCTGTCTCTACCTCCCCAGCACGCAGGGGAGCACAAGCATGAGCCACCATACCCAGCTTTCTTTTTTTTAATTTTTTGTTTATTTTTATTTATTTGAGAGCAACAGAAAGAGAAAGAGGCAGAGAGAGAGAGAAATAGAGAGAGAGAGAATGGGCAAGCCAGGGCCTTCAGCCACTGTAAACAAACTCCAGATGCGTGTGCCCCCTTGTGCATCTGGCTAACGTGGGTCCTGGGGAATTGAGCCTCGAACCGGGGTCCTTAGGCTTCACAGGCAAGTGTTTAACCACTAAGCCATCTCTCCAGGCCCCCAGCTTTCTTTTTTTAATTGACAACTTCCATAATTGTAAACAATATCCCATGGTAATTCCCTCCCCCCCCCCCACTTTCCCAATTGAAATGCCACTCTCCATCATATCCCCTCTCCCTCTCAATCAGTCTCTCTTTTATTTTAATGTCATGATGTTTTCTTCCCATTATGATGGTCTTGTGTAGGTAGTGTCAGGCAATGTGAGGTCATGAATATCCAGGACATTTTGTGTCTGGAGGAACACGTTGTAAGGAGTCCTACCCTTCCTTAGGCTCTTACATTCTTTCCACCACTTCTTCTGCAATGGACCTTGAGCCTTGGAAGGTGTGACAGGGATATTTTAGTGTTGAGCACTCCTCTGTCAGTTCTTCTCCAGCACCATGGTGCCTTCTGAGTCACCCCAACCAAGGTCACTGCCATCTGAAAAGAGAAACTTCTCTAACCAAAAATGAGAGTAGCATTAATATATGGGTATGGACATTAAGAGAAGTGATTACTGGGAAGTTTGATGAGCATAGTACATACTTTTAGCCAGACACCAGCAGACATTACACCCCTAGGGCTCATGACTACCCCTGTTGGAAGTTTTCCATATCAGGGATGTATTCCCTCCCATACAGTTGTCCTCCAGTTAAATTAGAGGGCAGTTGGTTTTCCCCATAGCAGACATTCCACTATTGTACCTGTTGGCTCATTTGGCCTGGCTGGCCAAATATAAGGCTTGCAGTGTTCACTGTTGAGTATCTTCACTAGTGATTTCTCTCTCCCATTGAACTGCATGCAGCATGGCTTTTTCCAGCTTTCTGTCAGCTGGTCTACATGGAGGAGGTTTTCAGCTCAGCTCCAGCAGGATTTCTCAGTGACCTTGCAGGCTGAGTATGTGGCATCTTCAGCAATAGGGTCTTACCATCTATTCCTGGTGGGAAACCAAGGGCCTTAGCAATGGCCTGTAATGTTTTGGGACATCAGGGACCTCCTTGGCCAACAACTCACTGGAAGGTATCCCATCGCTGGCACTGAAAATTTTCTAGTAACAATCTATAGCTCCTGAGTGTTCCATTGTCCAAAAAAGTAGGTTTCCATATGACTTGTTTATATCCTCTTAGATTTTGATTAGCCCTCCCTCTACCTTTCCTTTACTCAATCTCTTCCCTGACCTCACTTAGGCCTTTTCACCCCCATTAATCTGTTCTTCTACTTACATATATACATGAGCTCTAAGGAACAACTTAAGGTCTTTATGTTTGCACAGCAAACACTTTACCTACCCCATCTTCTCTTTCCTTCCTTCTTTCTTTAAACTGTGATTATATTAAGTTCATTTAGAGCCTTCACCTCAACTTGCTATGCATATCTGTTTGTTGAATGAGTGAATGAATGAATCTGTCCTCAGTGCTTACAATTCAGCTTTTTCTCTATCAAGTCTTTCTGTTCAACTCACATCACCCTGTAATCTATTCTCATAATTCCTACAGCCTTGGCGTCAAGAGAATTTATAGCCTCCTTAATGGGCAACTCCAATTTTACAGATAGGAAGATAAGGCTGATAGAATAAAGAGATTGTGAATTCTCAGAAATGTTCATTTTTTTCCATTTCAGAAGAGTCACTAATGCAGAGGCACACCATGAGAAGCTTTCCTAACTGTGAAATTCTCAGAAAACTTAAACTATCATTTTTTTTTTGTCATTTCTATGCATGGAGAACCAAAAGCCACTTGCTTCTAAAGAGCAAATTAAAAGCATTAGTGATTATTTAGGTCAAAAAAACAAAGTGAATGGAATCTCTGAAAGAAAATTCTTGACTCTGACCTTGAATCTTCAAAACTAAGAGCATTCATCCCCAAGAGCACTTAAAAAAGCTGTAGACATCTCTTTCAGATCTCGTTTTCTCTAACTCCATTGCACCTTCCCTCTGACTTCAGGATAAGATGAGCAGCAAGTGATGGAAAAGAATACTAGGCTGGGAGTCCAAAGCTAGAAGTTTCATTCTTGTTCTTGAGCTAATTGCCATGGTGAGCTTAAACAAATTAGCATCACTTTCATCTTACCTAAAATAAACACACTCATTCCCTCCGCTATCTGAGTAACTCCTCCAGACCCAAGCCTTTAATGATTCTTTTGGTTTTCTCCCTCCTCTGTCATGGTCTTGTGTTGACCTTTTATTGTGTGTGGTGGGGGAGAAGTATCTTGGATTTGTTTTCAGGTATTAATTGATCAAATACATTGCCTAGCTTCTATTTCTCCCTTTTCCCTATAAGAATAGACATATAAAAATAGGCTAAAGAGGTAGCTCAGTGGATTAAGCACCTTCCGTGCAAGCATGAGGATTGGAGTTCCAATACCCAGCTAACTTAAACTAAATTAAATTTTAAATTAAATCCCACATAAATGTCAGGCAGGCATGGAAACCTGGCTTCAATCCCAGCACTCAGAAGGCAGAGACAGTAGATCCGCAGGGCAAGCTAGCTAGCTGGGCTAGCCAAATCAGTGAGCTCTGGGTACAAATTTGAGATCCTACCTCAATAAGTAGAGAACTAAGGAAGACACTGACTTCTGTTATCAACATGTTCATATACCTTCACATACATGTGCCTACATTCATGGGAACATGCATATGCACATGAACACACACATACACATGTAGAAATAAAAAATAAGGATTTGGAGGGATGGCTTAGTGGTTAAGGCATTTGCCTGCAAAGCCAAAGGATCCCTGTTTGTCTCTCCAGGACCCACGTAAGCCAGATGCACAAGGGGGCGCATGCATCTGGAGTTGGTTTACAGTTGCTGGAGGCCCTGGCATACTCTCTCTCTCTCTCTCTCTCTCTCTCTCCCTCTTTCTGTCTCTCAAATAAATAAATAAATAAATAAAATATTTTTTAAAAATAAGGGCTAGAAAGATGGCTTAGTGGTTAAGGTGCTTGCCTGCAAAGCCTAAGGAGTCATGTTTGACTCTCCAGATCACACATAAGCCAGTCACACATGCACACAAGGGGACGCAAGCGTCTGGTGTTTGATTACAGTGGCTGGAGGCCCTGGCGCTCGCTCTCTCTCTCTCTCTCTCTCTCTCTCTCTCTCTCTCTCTCTCAAAAAAGACCAGTCTGTTTGGCTTGCCCCAAAATAAAAAAAAAAACTTTTTTAAAAGCCAATCACCATTAAATCCCATGTTTATTGAGTGCCAACCAGTCGCCAAGCACTGGACCCCACAGTGGAATCAGGCACCAAGCAGCACACCTAGAAAACACTGCTGTTCAGAGTGATGGATTGTCCCTCGGACTTCAAAAGTTTTACTAACTGAAGAGAGAATTGTAATCAACATGGGTTTGCTGGACTGAGCTTGCTGAGCTTGTGAGGAACTGGCCAAGGGGAGGATTGCAACTTTCCCTTGTCTTTCTACACTAGAGTCAATCTTTCTTCCCCCTCCCCCCTTCAGAAAATCCATTATTGAGTTGCCTCAGTGTTAAGATCCAAACTGAAGCCTGGCATGAGTGGTTGACAGGTGATTGCCACAAATAGCCTATGGCATGCTTAGTTGAGGATCCTAACTCACTTCATTTCACTAGGTGCTTCCTGGATATCTGTACCCAAGCTCACGCTCCATGCAAAGCCCAGTATGCCACCATGTGATTTCTCACCTGAAAGATACCAGGTAAGACTAGGGGTTCTGGAAAAGAGCACAAAAGCAAGTTCCCCCTTAAGGGATCAGTCTTGATTGTTTCCTCAAGACAGACCCACAGAGGAGGCTGCTTGTCAGTGAGCTGTGACACTAGATATCCCATCCTTCCCATCACGGAGAGCATCTGAAACCCTGTAGAACATTTTGACCTACGTGTGAATTGATGAACATGTGTGAGAGACAAAGACAGAGAACACAGAAAGGAGAGACTACATAAGATAATGCGTGTACTGCAGGGGTACACTCCTATCACACATGAGAAGACATTTTTTTTAATTCTTTTTTATTTATTTGAGAGAGACAGACAGAGAGGGAAAGAGGCAGAGAGAGAGAGAGAATGGGCGTGCCAGGGCCTCCAGCCACTGCAAACGAACCCCAGATGTGTGTGCCCCCTTATGCATCTGGCTAACGTGGGTCCTGGGGAATCTAGCCTTGAACCGGGGTCCTTAGGTTTCACAGGCAAGTGCTTAACCACTAAGCCATCTCTCCAGCGCAAGAAGACATTTTTTGTTGTTGTTGGTTGGTTGGTTGGTTGGTTGGTTGGTTGGTTTTGTTTCTGTTTTTGCTTTTGGTTTTTCAAAGTAGGATCTCACTTTAACCCAGGGTGACCTGAAATTCACTATGTAATCTCAGGGTAGCCTCAAACTCACAGTGATCCTCCTACCTCTGCCTCCCAAATGCTGGTATTAAAGGTGTGCACCACCACGCCTTTCTGACATTTGTTTTGAATGCTCTCTTTTTAAAAAAATTTTTGTTTATTTTTATTTATTTATTTGAGAGCTGCAGACAGAGAAAGAGGCAGAGAGAATGAGCATGCCAGGGCCTCTAGCCACTGCAAACGAACTCCAGAGGCATGTGCCACCTTGTGCAACTGGCTTACGTGGGTCCTGGGGTATCAAGCCTTGAACGGGGGTCCTTAGGCTTCACAGGCAAGCACTTAACCACTAAGACATCTCTCCAGCACCAATGCTCTCATTTTGATTAACTCATAGCGATGCGTCATCTGATGTTCCTGATCCCCCACCCAAACTTATAAAGTTCTTTCTGTTATCAGACTAATAAGAACAAGGTTCTCTCTCTTTCTCTCCTTTCCCTCCTTTTATACCTTCCCGCTTTCTCAGATGATATAGCAATCCCTTTATTCTACGTAACATTCAAAGGTCATATGTTATGGAATTATTAGTCAGGAAGTACCTACAAAGAAAATAAACAAGGGAGAAAGTTTTTATGATGAAAATCATGGGTTGTGGGTTGAGGAGATAGCTCAATTAGTACAGTGCTTGTCTGAATTTGATTCCCAGAACCCATGTTTTTAAAAAAAACAGGTATAGCAGTGAACACTTATAATCCCAGCACTGGGAAGGGGGACACAGACCCCTGGGGCTCACTAGCCTAACTGATGGGCTCCAGGTCAATGAGAAACCTTGTCTCAAAAACCAATCTCAGCTGGGCGTGGTGGCGCACGCCTTTAATCCCAGCACTCGGGAAGCAGAGGTAGGAGGATCGCTGTGAGTTCGAGGCCACCCTGAGACTACGTAGTGAATTCCAGGTCAGCCTGGGCTAGAGTGAGACCCTACCTCAAAAACAAAAACCAAATCTCATGGATAGCATTCCTGAAGACCACCACCCCAGGTTGTCTTCTGGCCTGCATGCACACCTGTGTGCATACACACACACACACACACACACACACACACACACATGTTGGAGTTGTAGCTCAGGAAAAACCACTGGCTTGGCATGCACAGACCCTGGACTCACTCAATCCCCAACACCATCAGCAGTACATTCGTTTCATTTTCAGAAGACCACATAGCAGGAACGACATTACTTCAAGCATTTACTGCCAGAGCCTTTTCTTTTCTATTCTCATGGATAAAATCATCTGAAAGCCGAGTTGTCTACTGAGAGGTAGAAATTCCATCCCCCTTCTTCTTGGATGCTCTAGAAAGGGATCACAAACAAAAACACAACAACAAATAAAGAGGAAAGCCTAGTTTCCTGCCTGAACAGTACTGGGTAAACGCACCCCCTTGTGAACCCTCACGGGCAGCAACCTGTGTGCGGGTCACCAGAGACACTAGGCACTGAAATGCCGACCTGACCTTGATCCTGCAGGAACCATGGATAAAGAAAAAAGAACTTAATCTGCTCTGTCTATAGTCCCTTGCCTACAGCCGTGTCCTGGAGATCCACAAGCAGTATCTTTCTCCTGTGGAAACAGCCTATTTCCAGACACCCTTATTGCTCCACCAGGGCCACATGGAGTGGCTATTTGATTCTGAGGGGAAAAGATACCTGGATTTCTTCTCTGGGATTGTCACTGTTAGTGTCGGTCACTGCCACCCGTGAGTATATCCTTAAAATCTATGGGGGCTACACTCCAAAAGAATATATGGAATCCATCCTTTACATGACTCTGAACCCTTGATTAATTACACTGGTTAAAAAATATTGATTATTGGACTGGAGAGAGGTGTAGCCGTTAAGGTGCTTGCCTGCAAAGCCAAAGGACCCAAGTGTGATTCTGCGGGATCCACACCAGATGCACAAGGTGGCACATGCGTCTGGAGTTCTTTTGCAGTAGTTGGAGAGGCCCTGGCATGCCCATCCTCTCTCTCTTTCTCTCTGTCTCTCCATATATATATACATATATATATGCCTCTTCTCTCTCTCTCTCTCTCTCTCTCTCTCTCTTCTCTCTCTCCCCCCTGAAATAAATAAATAGAAAATAAAAATATTTTTAAAAATATTGATTATAGTCTGAGGCTGACATGTTCACACACCTTTCCTCAGTTTAAAAATAAAACTCTTCATGTTGAACCTCTGCTTTTCTAGACAATTAAAGCTTTCATCAATCTTGTTGCATATGCAGTGTGGCTGGTACCACACGGTTGAGTGCCCCTCAGTGTGTTTCTCACTAGAAATAGGGGGTGCAGTGAGGAAAAGAAAGGGAAGGCAGGTAGCTATCAGGGAAATATGGGGATCAGTTGATGGCATGAGGGGTGAGACGTGGGACATGAGACCTCACTTGCAGGTCCATTATGCATCTTCATGAACACTAAGGGATGGATGCGGAAAGAAAAGGCAGTAAGAGAGAGGTGCAAGCCTGGCTGCAAGCTTACTGGGAAATGTCGGAAGCACTTACAACGTTGAGATTGTCTGATGCTATGATCGTGAACGGTACCACACACACCTCAGCAGGTTCCTCCATGGTCCTTTTGGCTTCTGTGTAGCCATCCCATTTTATTTATTGTCTACTGTCTCTTGACTCTATCAAGCTGGCAAATAAAATTAATGTTAGATGTGCATGGGAAAACTGCACCAAGTCTAAAATGAATTGAATAGGTTGAGGTCTGTCCATCGAAGCAGGAAAAACAGGATCTTGTCCTACAACTACTGTCAGGAGGAGAGGCGTGACTTACGCCTCCACTCTCAGTCTGCACTTTCTCTCCTTCCTTTTCTCCCCCATCTGTCGTCAGGAGGCCCCAGTCCCATTCTAGATCCCAAGGAACACCCAGGATAAACTTCAGAGGCACTTTACAGCACAGTACAACATTCATAAAGAAAGCAAAGAGCCACTTAAACTCGTCCACCGAATCTTCCCGATAACACTGACGGCGTCCCTGATGGCTGACCACTCCTCCACTGACTTTTCATGACCTCTGTGCTGCCCCAGGTCAGCATGTGGCCCTGACTCTGCTGGTCTCAGCTTCTTCCTTATTCTTCTGTCCTCTCTTTACTTCCTTCCGCTCGTGAGTTCCCATCACCGACTGCCTTCTCCAACTTGACATCTTCAGCCTTGCCCCCCTCCCTCACCAAGACACAACAGTAAGTCAAATTCTCTGAAAAGAGGCACGAGGGTGCCCCGTATTTCCCAGCGCCACCTCAGATATCTCCCACTCGTGTTATTCCACCAGAAGCTCAAGTTCAACATCTCCAAGACTAAATTCATCTTCTCCACAGAGCTGCTTCTATTCACACACTCCCCGCTTTACTCAAGAAGCACATGTGAACCATCTGCTGTGTGAGGGAGCCAGACAGCAGCTGTATTTCTCTAATTCCAGGACTTTCTTCAGTGCTCTAGGCAAGCGTATTGACAATGAATTTGACTTCTCTCTATCTGTCATCTCTCAGGGTCAACCTGAGACCACAGACCTGAGGTCTCCACTGAAATGCCTCCTCCTGGCTCCTATCCCATCGAGTCCCACTAACACAAGCGTTGTAGCAGCTCTTCCTCTGTGCAGTGGAGGTCCACCGTGCCAGCCTAGCTGGCCTCCACATCACCACAAGTTCATATCCCCTCCATTCTGCATTTTATGTGGCTCTCAGAATTACTTTTCTAAACAATGCTATTGTCAAGGGTCTGTTTGGGGTTTTTTTTTTTTTTTAAAGAGTTTCCTGGCACCTCAGTATTTTCTAAAATGAGATTCATGGAACACTGATCACAGGAATGGTTCCATGGAGGAGGAGTAAGAGAAGAGGAATATAGGACACATTTTGAATCCCACCTCCCTCCTGGAGAAAAACAATATACCTATTAAAGGCACAAGTCCCACGGGAAAGGAATTTGTTTAATCTGTTATTTCTCAAAATTACTCAAAAATTAATTTTAAAAAGTATTTTAAAAATTGGGCTGGAGAAATGGCTTAGTGGTTAAGCGCTTGCCTGTGAAGCCTAAGGACCCGGGTTCACTGCTCGGTTCTCCAGGACCCACATTAGCCAGATGCTCAAGGGGGCGTACATGTCTGGAGTTCCTTTGCAGTGGCTGGAGGCCCTGGCATGCCCAGTCTCTCTCTCTCTCTCTCCCCCCCCCTTTCTCTCTCTGACTGTCGCCCTCAAATAAATTTTTAAAAATGAATTTTAAAAAGTGTTTAAAAAAATTATTCAAACCACTGAACTATTTTTTCACCGTGACAGATATAAATAGCAAACAGAATAGAACAGGCTTCTATTTTCTGAACTCTTCAAAAGATGCTTCATGCCAAAACATAGAGAAAATTTTGAGCCTACACACTGTACTAAACACTTTCTTTTCTAATATCTCTAATAGATCCACATTGAATCTACTGTTCTCAGGGAGAAATTCATTACCTTTTGAAGCAACCCATCACATTGCTATACACCTGTAGGGGTAACAGAAGTTCATTGTCATGTGTGGACAGAACCTGCCTCTCGAAGCTCTTTGAGAAGTAACCTAGATTCAATGTCAATGTATCTAGATCCAGTGGCTAGTGGGAGGGGGTGCCCGCTGGTGGTATGGGTAACTCTGTTTCCATCTTTATCCAGGAAGGTAAATGCTGTGGCACAAAGGCAGCTTGGCCGCCTGTGGCATACAAGTTCTGTCTTCTTCCACCCTCCGATGCATGAATACGCAGAGAGGCTTTCCGCGCTTCTTCCTGAGCCTCTCAAGGTACAGAGCTCCTAGCTGAAAAGGATGAAATCCCATGATTCCAAGGGAGCCCAGGGAAGCAGGATTATGGGTAGGGAGTCTGGCCTGGGAACTGAAAGTCTTCCATGGTGAGCTGATAGTCGTATCTGAAAGTGATCAAACAGAAGCAAAGGGGCTTGTGACCTGCTGATGAAGAAATCCAAGGTTCGCTTTTGTCCCCTGAGTCTTACCACGTCTTTGCAGAAATCACCCGATGGCGCCCTCCAGCCCTCCTGATGCTCCCCTCACCATCTTCGGGGATTTCCTCTGCTGCAGCATTGCCTTTTGATATTTGCATCACTTTTCTTAGACAGCAAGGCCATTCTTTATCAATGCTTTTTTTATATATGAGGTTAGGAGCTGGAGAGATGGCTGGAGTGGTTAAAGGCCCTTGGGTGCAAACCTTGCAGATCCAGGTTCGATTCTCCAGTGCCCATATAAAACCAGACATACAAAATGGTACATGCATATGGAGTTCATTTACATGGGCAAGAGGCCCTGGCATTCTCATAATCCACCCCTCTCAATGTATGTGTATATGCACATGTATATGCGTATGCATACATATATAAAAAGCCAGGCCTGGTGGTACAAGCCCAGCACTCAGGAGACTGAGATTACAGGATGGCAATGAGTTCAAGTCCAGTAAAAAAAAAAAAAAAAAAAAAAAAAAAAAAAAAAAAAAACATTTTATTTAATACATTTAGGTATTTTTACTGAATGAGATATTTTTCTGCATCTGAAATGAATGAAATTTAACACTGAGCAGACACATAAAAATGTTTGGCCAAATTCACATATAGGCATTAAGTGAATTGATATACATGAAAGACCTAGAATAATGTCCTGGTTTTAGTTATAGTTTTACCATATCATCTAGATAGATACTCCATTTACTGTATTATCCGGAATGGAAAAGAGAAATTTGGGATAGCTGTAATCTATGTTCAGACCCACATGGTCCTGGCAGAGTAGAAGCGGGTTAGTCAGAGAAGTCATGAACCCGTACCTCCCCGCTGCTGTCTGGAAGACTCAGCTCTCCTCACTTCTTCCTATTCTTTTGCCCAAGCTGAGCTGCATTTTTGTTTGTTCATTTTTCTTTTTTTATATTTTTTAAATATTTTATTTATTTATTTGAGAAAGAGAGAGAGGGAGAGAAAAAGAGAAAATGGCCGAGAGAGAGAATGGGCGCATCAGGGCCTCCAGCTGCTGCAAATGAACTCCAGACGAGTGTGCCCCCTTGTGCATCTGGCTTACATGGGTCCTGGAGAGTCGAGCCGGAATCCTTTGGCTTTGCAGGCAAATGCCTTGGCCGTGAAGCCATCTCTCCAGCCCTGTTTGTTCTACACTGCACACAATACAACCAGAATGCGAAAACCCCTGGAGGTACAGAGTCAGGGCCCTGCCTTGTTCCATGCCTTCACGATCAAGTGGGATGGGATGGGTCCAAGAACCAAGAGACATCCACTCATCCTCGGATGTGCTCTGCCGCGAGCCACCATGAGCCCCTCAGCAAGGTTTCCCAGCTTAGAATTACGTAGGTCATCAGATCAAGCCAGCAGAAGCCCAGAACTTCACAGCTGAGACAGGCTCATGTGGGTAGCACTCAGCAGCTCAATGGAAGACTGAAGAATTGATAGTAGTGGCTAAAAGGGAAGAGCGTTGGATAACACGTCCTGGTGTGAAGGGAATGCTCCTTAACACAGGGTGAGATACACAGTCTTTAACAATTGTATATGAGTTGAGCAAAAGGGAACTAAAAATACTACCTCGAGGGTTTTCTTTTCTCCTCCAGGTCATTTTCCTGGTGAACAGTGGCTCAGAAGCCAATGACTTGGCCATGCTGATGGCCAGAGCACACTCAAATAACACGGACATCATTTCTTTCAGGTAACCATACTTTGAAATATTCAATGATAGTAACATCGTCTTACTCTTTTTTTTTTTTTTTTCAAGGTAGGGTCTCACTCTAGCCCAGGCTGACCTGGAATTCACTCTATATTCTCAGGGTGGCCTTGAACTCACAGTGATCCTCCTACCTCTGCCTCCTGAGTGCTGGGATTAAAGGCGTGCGCCACCACGCCCAGCTTGTCTTACTCTTATACTAAATGTGTTTCTTTAAATTATAGCATGGAAAAGCATAGTTTTCCCAGGAGTATTCTTCCAATTTTACATTTTAGGACAGGATCAATCAAGTGAATGTAATGACTACATAAGCCCATCCAATGTGGCCTTGATGACTGTAGTATCATTTAAAATAATAATCTAGGGAGGAAGGGATGGCTTGGCATTTAAGGCATTTGCCTGCAAAGCCAAAGGACCCAGGTTTGATTCCCCAGGACCCACGTTAGCCAGATACACAAGGTGGTGCACGTGTCTGGAGTTTGTCTGCAGTGGTTAGTGGCCCTAGCATGCCCATTGTCTCTCTCCCTCTCTTTCTCTCTGTCAAATAAATACATAAGTAAAAATTTAAAAAAACAATTATCTAAGAATTATATTCACAGTTTACTATCTTAGCACATTAAGAAAGAGTCTTATATACAAGAGTATATAAAAGAGAGAGAATGAAGTAGTCCTACTTTTAACCTATCTCAATATAATTCTACAAAAATGTTTATATGAAAGCAATATGACAATAAAGCATTTTGGTGTCTTATAAAAATAGCACACTAAGGCTGCAAAATGCCTTCGCAGTCAAAGATGCTTGCTTGCAAAATATGCCAACCAGGGTTTGATTCCCCACTACCCATGTAAAGCCAGATACACAAAATGGTGCATGCATCTAGAATTTATTTGCAATGGCAAGACGTCCTGGGGTGCCTTTCTCTTCCTCCCTGCGTCTGTAAATAAATTTTTTTAAAAAAATAACTTCTCAGAATAATTAATGGATAGATAGATAGATGATAGGTAGATGATAGAAGGATGGATGACAGATGGATAGATAGATAGATATAGACAGACAGACAGATCTATTTGAAACAGCCATGGTAATACCAGAGCTGATGCATGCTGTGTTTTCTCTTCCATGATCATTCTCTCAAATAGTCTTTGGCCTTAATTTAAGGGTGATATTGATTTGGGTAGCTTTCAAAATTACAAAAATATGATGATTTAAATATGACTGTTTGGGGTTCAAAAGAAACAAGACCTTTATTTCTTCTATGCTAGAGAAGGTCACATAAGTCACACAAAGAGGACTCCCAGAGATATTGAGTAACAGTTTTGTCACAGAAACAAATATTTGTCTTCCCAAGGTGACCACTTTGAAGACTGGTACTTGTTGCCCATGTAATTTCTGGTGTGTTGCCAAAAGAGGAGTCTCATTACTTTAGAGTAGTACCATTGGAAAGATCTTAAATTCAGAGTCCTTGGCCAAATGATCTCAAAAAAAAAAAAAAATTTTTTTTTTTTTTTGAGGTAGAGTTTCACTCTAATCCAGGCTGGTCTGGAATTCACTATGAAGCCTCGGGGCGGCCTTGAACTCACTGCAATCCTCCTCCCTCTGCCTCCCAAGTGCTAGGATTAAGGTTAGGCACCACCACACCTGGCCTTTAATGTCTTTTATAATTTCAAATCTATGACCCCAGTTGAAAAGGTAACTGTTCAAATGGCACAGGAGGAGGTGAGTACTCATGTTGTCCTAGTTCGTCTCCATAGCTTGCATAGATTCTTTTTCTTTTGTCTGACTCGAACCTGTGATCAAATGGAATGAACTTGGGCTGGAGAGGTGGCTTAGCAGTTAAGGCGCTTGCCTGTGAAGCCTAAGAACCCAGGTTCAATTCCCCAGTACCCATGTAAGCCAGATGCACAAGGTGGCACATGCATCTGGAGTTCATTTGCAGTGACTAGAGGCCCTGGTGTGCCCATTCTCTCTCTCTCTCTCTCTCTCTCTCAAATAAATAAATAATTTTTTTTAAAGAAGTGACTTTAAAAGAAGGAATGAGCCAGGTATGGTGGCACACACCTTTAATCCCAACTCTTGGGAGGCAGAGGTTGGAGGATTGCCATGTGTTTGAGGTCACCCTGAGACTACATAGTAAATTCCAGGTTAGCCTGGACTAGAGTGAGACCCAACCTAGAAAAAAAAAACTTAAAAGGAGGGGAAAAAAGAAGGAATGAATTTGACCCTCTCCTCTCATGTTCCATTTTCCTTTTTTTAAATTTTTATTTATTTATTTATTTGACAGCAAAAAAGGAAGAGAGAGAGAGAATGGGTGCACCAGGGCCTCCAGCCACTGCAAATGAACTCCAGATGCCTGTGCCCCCTTGTGCATCTGGCTAACGTGGATCCTGGGAAATCGAGCCTCCAACCGAGGTCCTTAGGCTTCACAGGCAAGGGCCTAACAGCTAAGCCATCCCTCCAGCCCCCATTTTCCTTTTAAAAAAAATTTAATATAATTTATTTATTTGAGAGACAGAAAGAAAGAGGCAGATAGAACAAGAGAATGAATGGGTGCACCAGGGCTTCCAGCCACTGCAAACAAATTCCAGATGCATGTGCCTCCTTGTGCATCTGGCTGACGTGGGTACTGGGAAATCGAGCCTCCAACCGAGGTCCTTAGGCTTCACAGGCAAGGGCCTAACTGCTAAGACACCTCTCCAGCCCCCTGTTTTCCTTTTCAGAGGAGCCTATCATGGATGCAGTCCTTACACACTTGGCTTGACAAATGTAGGGATCTTCAAGATGGAACTACCCAGTGGAATGGGCTGCCAATCAGTGAGTTCTGGAACTTTTGTCTTTCACTAAGGACTACCTGGTAGGTGAGATAATTGATCATATTTTTGTGCTGTTGGAGTTACAACTAATATAAGCCTATCATCAATCAGAGGCTCAAGTTGACTTAATTAAGTTGGAGAACTAATATTTGAAAAAAGAGTGTTTCTTAGAAATAAATGCCTGTAGAGTCTGAGTATGAGTTAATGACAGAGCTTTAAATTTTCTCTTGCTTGTAAGTACTAGCTAGTAGACATAAAGCTATGAGAAGCTTGACACACAAAATTTCTATCAGTTCAACCCCATCCTCACCTTCTGTTCTTACATGCTGTATCTTTTTCAGCATAAAGACACTCAATTACCCTTATTCTTTAAAATGCCCTTATCCACTAAACCCTTGAGAAAGTTGTTTCTTGGCGAACATTGAAATTAGTGTTCTTTGTAGAGTAGCCACATAAGTGATTTCTAAGAAAAAAATTTTTTTTCTTCAAAGCAGATTAGATTTCCATCCTAAATGAGAGAAGAGTGAGGAAGGAATCTCAGTATCAAATCAAGAAGCCCACTTGCCTTAATTGCCACCATATGCTCCCCCAAACTGCTCGCCTTATTTTAGTGTTTTGCCAAAAAATGCTTCTTTTGTCATTTGCAGACAATGTGCCCAGATGTTTTCCGTGGCCCTTGGGGAGGAAGCCACTGTCGAGATTCTCCAGTGCAAACAATTAGGAAATGCAGCTGTGCACCAGGTCCAACGGGGCAGGGGAACGGGGCAGAATGGAAGGTCAAGGGGGTGAGGAATCTGGAGAAGGGCAAGATCTAATGACTAAACATGGAACAGTAGGAAAACAAAGGAAACAAAACTGGAAAGGGCTAAGTGACCCGTCATGAAATCAGCACTTCTCATGTGCGCGTTGCTTTACTGTGGTGCCCACCTGCCATGTGGGGTAAGTCTCTCATGCTGTCAGGCATAAGCCTGTGAACAGACACCTGGCACTTGATTGAAGGAGTCTATGACCTGTACTAGCAATAGCCCTTGTCATTTCAAAAAGAAACAAGGCCAGTGGCACATGCCTTTAATCCCAGCACTCAAGAGACAGAGGTAGGAGGATTGCCACGAGTTCAAGGCCAGCCTGAAACTACAGAGTGAATTCCAGGTCAGCCTGGACTATAGTTAAACCCTACCTCAAAGAAAAAAAAAAAAGCTCTAATTCAGATCTTCAGTTTTAAAGATGAGGAAACCAAGGTCCACATATAAGGACTGGGAGAGTAAGGATTTGATCCAAGGTCCTCTTGCCAGTGCTTCCCAATACCTCGTACCTTCCCAATCCTCATATACACTGTTGAACCAGCAAGAAATAATCCCAGCTGAAAACATAACTCCTGCTCTTATAGTAGGTTGAGATTCTATTCCCTGCTGCTATGGTTTACCTAAGAGCAATGGCTCCATTATGTGCTTCCTCATTTCTATAAAAATAAATAAATAAATGTAGCCTGGCATGGTGGCACACGCCTTTAATCCCAGCACTCAGGAGGCAGAGGTAGGAGGATCACCGTGAGTTCAAGGCCATCCTGAGACTACATAGTGAATTCCAGGTCAGCCTGGGCTAGAGTGAGACCTTACTTTGTAAAAAAAAAAAAAAAAATGAATGAATGAATGAATGAAAGGGTGGGAGGCAATACCTGGACCCCACTCCTATCACAGCCCTTCATTGGATGGAATCAAGGCATAGGCAGATTTTTTTTTTTTTTTTTTGAGGAGAAAGCAGCTTACAGTGATTTAAATGTAAGTGTTGCTTGACTATACCATGTATATATCATATCTGTTGTTGGATGCAGCTCACAGTCCTCAGTCTGTGTGCATAACCTCTAGAACAGTCTAGAAGACTGAAGCTTGCAGGAGCTGGTCACTTGCATTCCTCACTGTTCTATGTCCCTCTTTCTTCTCCCTCTTTTAAAATCTTTTTAATTTTTTTTATTTATTGATATGAGAGAGAGAGAGAATGGGCATACCAAGGCCTCCAACCACTGCAAGCAAAGTCCACACGCATATGCCACCTTGTGCAGCATCTAGCTTACCTGGGTCCTGAGGAATCGAACCTGAGTCTTTGAGCATTGTAAGCAAGTGCCTTAAGCACTAAGCCATCTCTCTGGCCCCTCTTCTCCCTCTTTAAGGCCTTCTCCTAGACCATTTTAAGAACACAAAAACACCACGTTTATCTCTTTAAGTGCCATCTACAGGGTAAATGATAGTAGCAGACAGACTCTGAACTTCAATTGTGGCATATCTGTAGGCACACTTGCCTTCAAGAGACAAGAGTGATATCCTACCTATAAATAGTATTAGAATACACAATGAGGTTCCAGGATACTCCGGGGTCTTTAGGAACCAAGATGTGTTCCATCTTTTTAGTCAAACTGGTGTACTGGTTCCAACACGTCAAGTAGATACAGTGTAGACATTTCAGTTCTCAGTCGCCCTTAGAGTTTGTTCCCTGATGCCTACAGGACACATTTTTCTTCATTTCAGAGTCATGACATCAAATCCCAGGTTAGGCCGATTTGTGAACTTGATGTAGATGTTTATGTGGTAAACTTCATTATCTTCCTCTTTCTACATCCCTGAGATTTTTTTTTTCCTCCAGAGATTCATTCAAAGCCCTGATTTTCAGACATAGCCCAGGATGAAATTGATCTCATGTCACCCACTTGCCTTACAATGCCCCAGACTTGACTTAATACTGATCGAGGCAATAATTTTCCTTTTAAAGAGAAAGTTTTATTTTTTTAATGTTAAAAGTATGTTTTCTTTCTAGATTTCTTACTGTGCTTTAACTTTCTGTACCACCCACTGAGAACAAGTTCTCCAGTAATCACTCTGTTGTCCCCAGCAGAGCATCTACCTCCCCTGATGTTGCTATGGAGACACCACTCATGTCTCTCTCCATAGGTGGCCTGACCTGGAGCTACAGGGATGAGTCAATGGAGCAAGTGTGAAATAGAAACAAGCAGAACACTTCCCATCTTAGTGAACATCTGGGAAGATGGAGGAAAAAGTACAAAACATCTAGCATAGATTCAAACAAAACCTTCTTCTGATATGGCTTTGCACTAACAATTTATTGAGGCTGATTTTGCTCTACTGATTTCACTAGTTATAAAAGGGTTCATTAAATCTCCAAATTATGTCTTTTGTACATATGTTTGATATATCCTTTAGGATAATCCAAGGAGGATTTAGAATAATGCTTCTTTCCTAATAAAGATAGAGAATTTGATTCCCAAGAATGAAAGTTCACTAGCTTCTGTCCACTGAGACAACCTAAGTGATGCTAAAAAAAAAAAAAAAAAAAAGAAAAAAAAATGGTCTTTGTATTTTATATCCTTGTAATTATTAGTTTCCTTCCTCACATTCAAACCTCCAATCTCCAAGTAACCAGAGATATGAGACAGGTCTGTCAATCAAGCTTTCCCAAATGTCATACATGCCCTAAAGACATGCTGGTGACCAGCTAGTACTACTCATTAATGAAGAGCTGAAATATAAAATATACTTATCTTTCTGTTTTATTTGTGATTGGTGGAGGTTTCTCATATATACCTCTAGCCTTCAGGAGCTACATGTATGCCTCTAAGAAAGTGGTAGAGTGATAGTTAATGAATACACACACACACACACACACACACACACACACACACACACACCCTGATCTCCTTTTATACCATTGAGCCTCAGGCCTTCTGTCCCATCAACATCGCCCTGTCTGCTGGCCATAGATTTGGGTTAAAGTAATGAGATGCTATGGTGCTATTTCAAGTGAAATTACTAGTGTGGACAAAAGTTTTGAAGGTTCCATCATGTATCAGTGCAAATGGTCTGGACCTTCTGCATCCCAGAGTGGAAGGGGTCCTCCTTCTTGCTTCTCCTTCTTCCTGGGTGTTTCCTGTCTTCAGAGAGGACACATGGGTGGAGCTTGGGCAATTTTCTGTCTCTCTGTGTTGGTATGTCTAGTTAGGGAGCATCCACCGCCAGCAGCAGGGTGTTTCCAGCACATTGAAGTAGGGTGGTGTGGTGGTTTGAATAGAATAGATGGCCCCCAATATATTCAGTTGTTTGTTTATAGTTTGCATCTGCAGCCACCTGGCTGGAGTCAGTGCCATTGTGTGGATCTCAAGGTGTGGTGGTGGGTTTTAGATTTCAATCTAAAGATATGCCAAGTGTGCCTAGGAGGAGTTCCAGAAGTGTGCTGTGGCTTTTGGCTTTTAGGCTTGTACTTCTCTCTCTCTCTGCTTGGTCCTGTGAAGGCAGGCCAGCTTCTTCTGCTATTATGGAACTTCCCCTGGATCTCTAGGCTTCAGTAAATATCCCTTCCTCCATAACTGTGCCTGGTCTGGAAGTTCATCTCAGCGAACCTGAAGCTGTCTGATACAGGTGGGAATGGGAATGTGCTACTCAGTACTACGACACTTGGAATGAATGGGCAGCTCCTGCTGGATGCAGTATGCAGACAATCTGGATTATCTCCCGCTGAAAACTGCTAAAAATCTTGCATACGATATAAACCACACTCTTTTGTTAAAATAGCAATTTAAGAAAGTAAAAATTCTCAGAAACCTCTGAAAAAAATCATGTAATAATTGATAAATTTAAGAAAAGTATTTCATATGCTATTGCAAACCCAGCTGTATTAATCAAAGGCCAAATATCTGTGGGAAAGTCAGTTAAAGTTCAAGTGACTAAACTCAAATATATTACTGTTAAATCTTTCTAAATATAAGCCCAGGAAGAAACATTCCACTAACCAAAGAACACCTAGAATTAAACTAAAAGTTGTAAGACCAAGGAAAGTTAAATTATTCATTCCTACATTTTGGCAAAAAAAAAAAAGTAAGCAAAATACATAGATAGCAAGACCAAGTCATTATTTGGAGAAAGGGGGATTCTTTCTTATTTTATTTTATATACAACATGCATAATATATAACAGGTGATACTCTTTTATCCCCTCACCCCTGCTTTCTTTTCTCTGGAAACCCTCCTCAGTGGGGTTATGGTATTCACTGTGGGGTCATGAAGGCCTCAGTCAGTCCCTGTTGGGTACTGAGGGAACCATGCCTCAGGGTACTCCTACCCATTCTGAGGCTCTTAAAATCTTTCCACTGCCACTTCCATACTGTCCCCTGAGTTATGGCAGGTCTGTTAGCAATATGATTTAGTGTTGAGTTCCCCATAGCATCTGGTTTTCTGCTTTTATGGGTTTTTATTTATAACCATGTCTGTCACCATCACCCTGGAGCTAGTTGTCAGGTTAGTAGTGAGAGCAGTATTCATTTTCCTGCCTCCTCTGCAATTTCTCCTGGGCCCTGGCAGATGTGACATGTCTCATTGTGGGCATCTTGGCTGTCCTTCATTTTCTCTGCTATTTGTAAAATAAAGCAGATTCTCCAACCAAGAGTGAGAGCAGCTTGGGTTCAAAGGGGTATGCAAAGTTACTTGAGAGACTTTTTGTGTATAAGCCCATCTTCTCCAGAGAGCAGTGAGGGTTTCTCTCTGAAGTCTATGAGTTCCTGACCATGGGATTCTGACCTGGTTCACAGTACCAGATATGTTCTTTCCCACTGAGTTGGCCTCATGTCCAGAGAACAGTTGGTTACCCACAGAGGCTGTGCTACTATTGCACAAGTGTGTAGTTCTTATCCAGCTGATTGATTTCATAGTCTGCTGGGCCCACTGATTACTCATGCTGTTGGTGACTATTGTCCTTTAATGGCTCCCATAGGGCTTTCTAACACTATGAAGGCTAGCCAGGAATTTTCTAAGAAAATTTCCATTCTGTGGCCATTAATGAAAGATAAAATGGCTCCTTTAGAAGAATTCAGTAAATGTCCCCACCTGAACGATACACTCCATAAAGTATCCCTACAAGTCACCACACAAATCAAACCTATCTCTAAAACAAGGAGGAAGAACAGGAGAATAACTGCTACAAAGATGATTTTCAAATTCTTAAACTGCTCCTTTAGTAACACATTGAACTAGCAAGTTGAAATGGTCACATTTTAATTTTTCTCACCCATACCACATTTGTACACTTGGAATTTTTTTTACAGATATTTTAAAACAAAACTATGGCTTCCAGGCTGGAGAGATGGCTTAGCGGTTAAGGCACTTGCCTGCAAAGCCTAAGAACTCATGTTCACATCTCCAGGTCCCACATAGCCAGATGCAGTGATGCAAGTGGGCAATGTCGCACATGCGCACAAGGAGATGCACACATCTGGAGCTCGTTCCCAACAGCTGAAGGTCCCGGCACGCCCATTCTCTCTCTCTCTCTCTCTCTCTGCCTCTTGTTCTCTCAAAATAAAAAAACTAAAAATAAATATTAAAAAATATGGCTTCCTTTGAAAAGTGTAGGAGATGGCTGGAGAGATACCTTATCAGTTAAAGGCCTTGCCTACAAAGCCTAAGGACCCAGGTTTGATCCCTCAGTGACCATGTAAGCCAGATGCACAAGATGGTGCATGCGTCTGGAGTTCATTTACAGTGGCTAGTGCCCTTGGCATGTCCATTTTCTCTCTCTCTCTCTCTCTCTCTCTCTCTCTCTCTCTCCCTCTCTCTCTCTGTCTCTGTCTCTGTCTCTGTCTCTCTCTTTCTCTCTCTCTCCCTTTCTCTAAAAAATTGTGTGGAGGAGTCTCAAAAGCCCACAGAGATTGTTAGGGTACTGCAGCCAGCTTTTTTGTCCTGGTTGCAAACCTGAGGGCCTTGAGCTTCAGTGTTCATGGTTCTATAGAGGGCAAGGAACAGATGACAGGACATGCAGCCCAGCCAGAGGAAAGGGTCTGCCAGGAAAGCTTTCCTGCCGCAGAGCTGGAATAGCCAAGAGGCCACATCCTCATGCTGAGACAACTAGAAATAAATGCACAAATATTTTGTGCAAGTCAAACAGTTCATCACAAAAAGAAGGTCTGAGAGGACTCTCCTCTTGCATGGAAGTGGAGGGGACCTGGTAGGAAAAGTAAGCCCCAGGCTGGCCGTCATGAGGCTTTGCATCCTGAACTCTGACTACGTCAGGTTGATAATCTTTAGAGTCAGCTTAGGCTAGGAATGCCCAAAGCGCCTGGACGTTGCAAATATCTATAGGCTCTAAAGGCGTCTTCCTCATTCTAGGCCTCAAGGAAATCTCACAAATGCAATTCAAGGAAAATGAACACTCCATAGTCACAACCAAGTAATACACAAGGAAACAAAGCTCCACAATCAAGAAAAAGACCCACAAAATTTCAAATAATAGAACTATCAGACAGTGGAGTGGGTATGTTTAATAAATTTAAAGAAAATCATCTATAATCTTGAAAACACGTAGGGAATAGGGAACTATAAGGAATGACAAAGCAGTTTCTGAAAACA
Source organism: Dipus sagitta (assembly GCA_036346955.1). Taxonomy (NCBI): domain Eukaryota; kingdom Metazoa; phylum Chordata; class Mammalia; order Rodentia; family Dipodidae; genus Dipus; species Dipus sagitta. The sequence goes on along the minus strand of CM070782.1, from coordinate 96,813,130 downwards.
AATGTCATTGACATTTAAAACTCGGTGGGTAGGTTTATCGGCAGCTGGATCCATCCAAAAAGGAAACTAATTTATTAAAAGCATCATCTGTACAAGGATACTTTATTTCTTACCCAAAGAAAAGTTTCAAATGAAATTGTTCAACTTCTACCATTTTATTTCCTTCTTAAGTCATCAGACATTTACTGAGCTCCAACAGTATCCCAAACACTTGGCATGGCCACAGATTGCAAACATGAACAAGGAACAATTTTTATTCTCCATTAACGGGGAAAAATCTATAAACAACAGATATAGGACCAAAAGCCAAGGGCTATGGTGGATAAAAGTTATCTGACTCTGGCATATTCTTCCTTAGACTGAATTCTAATTGCTCTGTAAACATTTTACTGACTCTAACAGCAACAGGACTTTGCTCTTTAAGGCTGTGCAATCCCACTAAGCTGCAATAAAAAGCAAATAGAGTTATTTTGAAATAGATTAAGTCACCCCAATAACACTTGAGTTAGAAGCCCCCAGATGAGAATATGGGTGCCCTCAGATGAAATAGCTATCTAGACTAGACTCAGTGACACTTTGAGACATTTCTTTCACAAACAGAAATGGTTGAGATGACTTGATTATGCCTTTATGGCTGTCCCGATAAGTACAAGTTATTCCTACTGAATGTTCGTCCTTCAAAAATAAATATGCTCGGGTCCTAATTTACCATATTCTAGGGATATCCAATTAATTTACTATTTGTACTTCTTCCCTTTATTTTTCCCTTCCTGTGTATGTCATTCTCACATCTTTGAACATGAAGTGTGTTTGGGTTAATTCGTTTATTGTTATTTTTTGTTTCAGACTGTTGCCAAGCTAAAGAGCAGTATATTGAACAGTTCAAAGATACACTGAACACATCTGTGGCCAAGTCAATCGCTGGATTTTTCGCAGAACCAATTCAAGTGGGTATATGAACCTTGGACATTCTTTCTAGTGGCTCTCTGAATTTTCCATTAGCAAAGAGTTTTGACAAGTATTCTAGAAAGTTCGAGTTCAATGCCCAGTTCTATGCACCTTTCTAAATTCAGTTTATTCTCTTGGTCCCTTTCAATAAACAAAAGCTTTGATTATTTTTTTCAGCCAACTGTCTAAGATAGGTCTGCTCCATTTCCTCGCCGAATAGACAAGTAGTTGAAAGTATTAAATTCCTCAAGTCCTCAGGAAAAGAAAGTCCAAGTTGTTTAGCACTCACAACTGTCTGGAAAAAAAAAAAAAAAGTCTTTATTTAATCTCAAGTCCTCTCATTCTTCTTTTGCCTAACCTCATAAAAGAATAAAGTCACACCATTTTCCCAATAGGATATTAGAGTAATGGGTCCTCTTTGCACACACACATGGTCGGAATAGTTAGTTGTACATTACTGTCAGGGTGGTGATTGTAATTATCTATCTTCTCTTTTGAATGCCGACCAAGGGCTCCTGCTGATATTCTGTCTTCTCGGCTTGGTCTTTTGCAGGGTGTGAATGGCATTGTCCAGTACCCAAAAGGGTTTCTAAAGGAAGCCTTTGAGCTGGTGCGAGAGAGAGGAGGCGTATGCATCGCAGATGAAGTGAGTGGCAACGTGGGAGAGTGATTTGGTGCAGTGGGAACAGGACGGGCACAGAGAGAAACCGCTTTAAAGCCTCCTTGGTATTCCATGCCATAAACTAAGGAAGCTTCTGCTAGTTGGCCGCCTGGTTTGTTAGGAAATGAGTCAGATTAACAAATACACTAGCACTTAAATTTCCAAATCGATGTCTATCAAATAAATTGTTAATGGGCATGGTGATGCTATCATTACATAACATGCTTTTTCTATTATTAGCAGTAGTGATCACAGTAGTAGTCAGATTAGCAGTAATATTTCCTGGTTATGTTTTCTTTGGCACAGTATTCTTTTTTGCAGATGACTACAGAAACCCTGACAACCATATAGGAAATTTCATCTCATAATTTGGTGTTTATCCTAGTTTTTGCCAAATGACTTAACCAGTTTATTTAATCATCATCATCATAATCATCCAGATGCTAAGTTAGAAGATTGCACCATTGCAGGTATTTAGGAAATAGTTCCCCCAAAACCTGTAAAGTGTCAGAGTCAAAGCAGCCTCATTGCAATAAACACACCGTAGCCCAAGGGTACACCCTTGAAGGGACACTTGCTGGCTTTGTGAGCTCTAGCTTGTGTATTTTAAAAAGATATATTTACTGATGTCTCATATTGGTGTGTATTAAAGAAAAGCCTAATGAGAAGATCTCTGGAGATAAAGGGCCAGAGGATGGTCTTCAGGGCCATGAATGTCTTCCTGGCTCCCAGATGGTACCCATCACAGTTGCACTAAATGGTGATAATCTCACCAAGGACAAGAGAAGAGCCTGTATGTCTCACACTCGTTACAGTCCGAACCTTATATACTTAATCGGTTTTCTTTAACTAGAAACTCCCCACAGCAGATGTTGAGATGTCCCTTTGGTAGACATTTTGCAGTTGTTGGCACCTCGTAGTTAGCCAGGTCTCTGTTCTTGCCCAGAGTGGGCTGATGCCAGTGGTGCTCAGCACACGGCCTGGGTGGCTGCTTCCCACAACCCCTGCCCTCTCCTCCCCTTGCCAGTGAACTAAACAAAATCCCAGCTGAGGTCAACCTGCCATTAATGAAAATTGTATTCAATCAGTTTGAAATGAGCGACATCAGGGAAGAGAACACACTTTGGCCTTGGAGTCAGCACACAGTGAATCTGCCACAAAATCAGGCTAATTAGAGGGAAAGGAGGCTGAATTCAAAGAAAATAAGAATTTCATAATTTTCCCAGAGGTGTGGTCTCATGACTTTCAAGAACCTAACTGCAAGCTGTCTCACCTGGGGGGAGTCTAAGGAAGACTGTGCTACTAACTGTCCTGATGAGTTTGAAGTGGTTCTCAAGCAGAGGTTTCACATCCAGCATCCCAGCCCCTAGATGCCCCACTGCTGAAGGAATACTCCTAAGTGCATATGACTTACAAATCCAACTCTCCTAATTCATACCCAACTCTGTGAAACGCTTAGTTCCTAGATGACTAGTCATGGTTTGTTGTTTCATATAGTTTGTTCATTGCCCAACCACCTTGATGTTTCACATTGTATATACCTTTTATTGATGACACCAAGCTAGATAGATGGAGAGCAAAAGGAATACGGACAGGAAGACAAACTGAATCTCATGCCCTACTTCAGCTCCCATTTGGGCCAAGTGATCAGCTTGCCCAGAGGCCCACAACTCAGCAGCCAGAAACCCACAGCTCCAGGCCTGATACGTCAAGAGTCCTGTGTCACATATTTTCTTACATATCGATCATTGTCACCTAAGAATATCCCCTGGGAGCTCCCTGGAGAGAAAGAGGAAAGGAAAAGGAAGTCTAAGAAAGTTGTTCTGACATCTGCACTGAGGCTGAGCTTCAGGCGCCCGTGCCACGTTCCACGTTGGCAACTGTGCCGTATGGAGACAGAGCCAGCGAGAGGTGACAGAGCCTTCACCGCCAGAACGGCTCCGGCGGAAATTTGCCTGGAGGTGTTGGTGAGGCTTTACTCACTAGTCACTGGTGGCCTTCCTTCATTCATTCCGCAAACACTACGTGTCTGCCTCGGGCAGAAGCGGAATGAGACACAGTCCCCTGCCTTAGACACGTACATTGGTGATGAAAGTCCACAGTGACAGGCTGATGGCCGCAGACCCAGGGCGCCTTGAATAGAAGCCAGTAGAACTTAGAAACATGGGGCTTCAGAAGCCAAGAGAATGCGGACAACGTGAATAACAACATAAGGCAGTTTCTAGATCACAGAACTCCAACCCTGAGCTAACTGGCGCAGCCGCACTCTGCTCATGATGCCATTCTCAGGAAGGGGGAAAAGCAACCAGTGTATCCCTGGTCAGGTAGGAAGGGCCCGAGCACACTCGACGGACAGTATCTCCTGCTCCCTCCAGCCTGGGCTGGAGCCAGCAGCTCTACTTTTCTTCCTTGCTGCCCGACACCCAGGAGAGGCTCATTAGAATTCATATCCATGGTGCTCTTGCATGCAACATTTAGATAACATCAAGCAGCCCCACACCGGGCTGGAATGAGGATTTCTCCCTGGCAGATAAAGTAACAGAGTCTCGGAGGATTAAGGAACATTTCCAGAATCTCAAAAGACTAGGAAATGGCTTTTGGTCCCTGAATCTAAGCTTTTGACTATGACGGTACAAGGAGCGAGGAGAGGGGGAGAAGGCAAGGGGTTAAAGGAGAAGAAAGGGGGAAGAACAGAAGACTGAGTGGTTTCCACTGATTTTGAACCTGTTTTCAGGTGCAGACAGGATTTGGAAGGTTGGGCTCCCACTTCTGGGGTTTCCAAACCCACGATGTGCTGCCTGACATCGTCACTATGGCTAAAGGCATTGGCAATGGCTTTCCCATGGCTGCAGTTGTGACCACTCCAGGTAGGACCTCTGGCAGTTCATGCTAGCTTCTGGCCCTCCTGCTCTGGCAATCGTAAAAAGCGCACGTGTTGGAACACACACAGGTCAGAGGCAGTGTGGGGACTGCTTGTGTGCATGCCCAAGCAAGTGAAAGAGAAAAGCTGTCTGCCAGACCAGAGGGCAAGAAGAGAGTCAGCCATGTGCTCTAGCTGTGAGGTAGTTCGGTTCTGCCATCACAAGTTACATGCAGGGTTCAAGCACACTGGCAAAGGTCAGGAAAACAAGCTACAAAATCAGACCCAAACCAACCCTGACCTCCAAAGAAGTCTAGTCTTCATGTGCCAATAAACAAGGTTGAGAATGACAGATGCCTCTGTCAATCAACCAAACAGCCACAGTCAACTCCAGCAACATCGCTTTTATCCAGAACATTCTATAAAAAGAACATCAAAATTGCATTTTTCATTTTAGTGAGGATTCTCTGAGTATTGCTTTTCTGTAAACCACTGTGGAAAAGCCTAGAAATTATATTTGTATTTCCCACAAATGATTAGCACTATTATTAGCTATTAAGTAATTAAGTACCTTGTGATAGTTGTTTTCATTGAACAAGTAGAAGTACAAAAATATGATGGTATATGGAGATGTCATAATGAAACCATTACTTTATATAATTGTTATATTATAATGTCAAAAACAAAAATAAGATTATATAAGATCAAGTACAGTAATGTAACCCTTAAAAGCTAGAATTACAGTACTTGAATATTCATGATTCATGAAAGATGGTTTTCTTGATGCCTTCATCTTAGTCTTAGTAAAAATCAGGAGAAAAAAAAATTAGCTGAGGGCTGGAAAGATGGCTTAGTGGTTAAGCACTTGCCTGTGAAGCCTAACAACCCTGGTTCAAGGCTCCATTCTCCAGGACCCACATTAGCCAGATGCACAAGGGGGCGCACATGCCTGGAGTTCATTTGCAGTGGCCAGAGGCTCTGGCGTGCCCATTCTCTCTCTCTCTATCTGCCTCTTTCTCTCTCTGTGTCCATCGCTTTCAAATAAATATATAAAAATAAACAATTTTTTTAATTTAGCTGACTGAAGAGACTATATAAATTCCTCTATGTCAAATTTTAAGATGCATTCTGGTTCAAATACATTTTTCATCAAGTATGCTATATGGACACATAGATGTCATGGTGAAACCCATTTTGTAAAAAAAAATTAATATTAAAAAACTCCCCTGAGGCTCATGATGCATGATCATAAACAAAGCCAACTGCTCTTATAAATGACAGTGACCAATGTTACTTTTTTTTTACTATTCTCCATTTTTTTACTGAAAATATTCGAAAAACAATAAGGTGCTATAAAATAAAGCATTATTATCAAGCCAAAAAAAAACTCCCCTGATAAAAAAAAAGATTGTTATCAAACTTCTCAATAAGTAAATAAGCTATTTTTTCTAATATGCTATATTAGTCAGCCCTGGCTGGTGAACCAAAATGCACAAACTGGGTGGCGTAAGCAACAGAAATAGATGTTCTCACCGATTAGAAGGGGTAGAAGTCCGAGATCAAGGTGCCAGCAGGGCTGGATTCTGGTGAGGCTTTTCCTCCTGGCTTAGTCATGGCCACCTTCTCATTGCGTCCTTACATGGTCTTTCCTGACGTGCCCGAGGAAGAGAACCGAAGAGCAGACCTGAATCTTCATTGTTATAAGGACACTGGTCCTGTGGGTTAGCGCTCAAGTCTTGTGATTCACTTAACATGAATTTCTCCTTAAAGGTACAATCTCCAAAGCTAGTCACATTTGGGCCTAACGACTCACTGTGCAAATTATGAGGGACATACAACTTAGCCCATAATATCTCCTAGGTAAATGAAGAATGAAGTCATTTGTTGCCATTCATATTGTGAAAGTGAATGTAATCCCAGTGGTGTGATGGGAGGTGGAGGGCAGGAATGTGTCACTCTACCCGTCTTTATTTTCTACCCTAGAGATTGCCAAATCTTTGGCCAAACGCATACTGCACTTCAACACCTTTGGAGGAAGCCCCTTAGCCTGCGCCATTGGATCTGCTGTGCTTCAGGTCTGTCCTGGCTTTCACATTAATACAATTCATTTGACAAAGGAGCCATTTCTAAACCACATACTTTATCAAGAACTCTAGCACATTGCATTCATAAAGTGGACGGCTAGTTAGTAATTTACTAACCTAAGGTAGATTCCTTCTAACTAGTGACCCCCTTTTAAGCTCTACTTTGAGTGCTTGAAGTACTAGATAAGACATGCATAGGAAATATATGAATTAAGTACATGTCCCCCACAGACTCAAGTGTTTTATTAAGCTTGTAACTCGGGTCTCCAACCACCTGGCTGGAGGAAGTGTCACTGGGGGTAGATCCTGGGGTCCAGCCCAAAGGTGTGCAGGGAGGTGTGAGCTCTGGTGGGATCCCTGCTGCTTGCTGCTTTTTGGATGGTGTTGGGCTTGATGGTGCTGGCTGTTTGGTGGGGTCTCTCTCTGCTTGGATTGATGAATGGGAGCCAGCCTCTTCTGCCATTTGATGGAACTTCCCCTGGACCTGCAAGCTTGAAACTAATCCCTTCTTCCTATAACTGTGTCTGGTTTGGATGTTCATCCCAACAATGTGAAACTGACTACAACAGTTACTAAATGCTATTCACCTTAAAAAAAAATTTGTTTATTTTTATTTATTTATTTGAGAGTGACAGACAGAGAGAGAAAGAGGCAGAAAGAGAAAGAGAATGGGCACACCAGAGCCTCCAGTCAGTGCAAACAAACTCCAGATGCATGTGCCACCTTGTGTATCTGGCTGACATGGGTCCTGGGTAATCAAGCCTTGAACCTAGGCTTCACAGGTAAGCGCTTAATGGCTAAGCCATCTCTCCAGCCCTGTTATTCACCTTTTCAACTTAATTTTGGCCTTGTCATATGTGCTTTTCTTCCTTTTTATCAAATCAAAAGAATTATAAACTTAAGTTTTATCCGAGTACACTTGAATAATGCAGCTACTATGAACAACTATTTAGCCCTAATCCCATTGATTTAACCTGATTTTAGCCTGTTTATGCATTTTATGAAATGTCCTTAACAAAAGGCATAATAGCATAATATCATTTGCTCAAATAAACTTAGCATATGGTCTGGAGAGATGGCTTAGTGATTAAGCCACTTGCTTGCAAAGCCAAAGGACCCAGGTTTGATTCCCCAAGACCTACAGAAGCCAGATGCACAAGGTGATACATGCATCTGGAGTTCATTTGCAGTGGCTGGAGGCCCTAGTGCACCCATTCTCTCTATCTGCGTCTCTCTCTCTCTCTCTCAATCTCTCTCTCTCTCTAAATAAATAAATACAAATTTTAGAAAATAAGTATAGCATATATCTGGATGAATGTCCAATGAGTCTAAAAGCTCAATTTGTAGGAAGAGAAACTTCGCTAAGATTAGGGGTCAGTAAGAATTATTCTACTATACATACTTTTATACTTTCTGACTTTTGAACAATGGGTATCATTTTACCTATTCAGGAATTAGATTTATAATATTTTAATTAGGAATAAAGAAGTAAAAGTTGTCCTGGATAATTAAACATTTATCTTCAAATAATTCAATCATGAGATGAGAAAGTGTGGGTAGAAATATGACATGTATTTCATTTTGTTGACATTACCAACTTCTTTTTCTCTTTCTTTTTAATTTTAGTTTTATGTCATCTTGACCAATTTAAATGGTAGAGAGGGATCAGGTTAATCAATAGATCTTTAAAGAATCAAGACTGGCCTGGAGTCATGCAGTTATTATTAGCTAAGCATTGATGCAGAACATTTCACATTGCTCATCAAAAACCACAAATGTCCGTTGTGAATGGAACTTAGGTGAAAATCCTTTCATAGCTTCAAGTACCTTGGCTATGGGTGCACATGGGTCTCTGTTCAGCTAAAGAGAGCAGGACCCTACAACCAGTGTACCCTGACCATGAGAACTTTGTCTGGGCTAAGGCTCCTGGCTGGAGGTCATTATCCCCTATAGGAAAAGAACCTGTGCAATTTTTGGCTTAGAACAATTATCCTTTCCTCCCCTGAATCACAGTTCTCAGCCAAGTCTGGCAATGAGATGCACCATGTCTTCTTTCCTAAACTCTTCATGAACCCTGCAGTGGACAGCTTCAGCGGCAAATACCGCCTCTACCAAGACTTTTTCATGTATCATAGCAGATCTCTGTGTAGCCCATGGTATGTCCATGGAAGGCTTGGCTCTGGGCTCTGTGTGTCTTGTTACATTACTATAAAGGGGGCCATGGATCATTATCTCTCTGTACTCTTCAGTCCACCTCAGAACTTATTATTGACAATTTTCATACATATACATAATGTATTTTATCATAATCTCCTCTGCTTACTTTTTTTATCTCTCCACCCCTGATCCTCATCCACTGAACCCCCTTCTTCTTTCTAACTAGTTCCTCTTTCATTTTCATATCTTTTTGGCCTTTTTTCATCATCCCTACAGAAATGTTGATGGGCCCAGGATTCTTCAGGTTCCAGAAAAGGCATCCTCTATGAGGTCATGAATGCAATGGTCACTTCATGTCATAAGACAGTTCCAAAGCACTCCTCCTCATCTTCTCACTCTTACATTCTTTCCACCCTCCCTTCCACCATGTTCCCTGAGCCTTGGAGGATGTTGTAGAAATGTCTTATTTAGTGCTGAGCACTCAACAGTCACTTATTCTCAGCACTTTGATTTTCATTTTTTTTTTTTTTTTAGTCTCCCCAGTATTCACCATCATCTACAAAAAGAAGGTTCTCTGGCCAAAATTGATAGCAGCACTAATCTATGGAAATAAATATAAATATTTAGAAGGCAATTTGATAGGCACAACATATCCATTTAGCCAAACAGTGTTGCTTCCCTCATCTAAGGCCTATGACCATAGACTTTTGACTAGATTTTCAGTATAAGACATGAATTCCCTCCTATGAAGTTGGCCTCAAATCCAATCAGAGAGCAATTGGTTACCCACATAACAGTCATACCACCATTGCACCAATGAGCACATCTTGCCTGACTGGCCAGTTGTGCAGCATACATGCTGGGTCTACCACTGGGTAATACTATTGTAAGACAAGAGATGACTTGTCTCCCTAACAGCCTGCAAAGTACTTTCCTTCACTATGACAGCCAGCAAGGAGGAGACTTCCAACTTTAGTTATGGCTTGAATGCTCAGTGTCATGCAACCAACGCATGTGGTGTCTTCAACAGTAAAATCATACTATCTATTCTGGTTGTCAACCAAGCACACTGGCAATAAACTGTATTTTTTGGGGGCCTCCCAACCAACAACTCACTGGGAGGTATCCCACTCCTACCACCGAGTTTTCCCTGTAACAACATCTGTTTTCTGGAAGCAGCATTGTCTACCTCTAAAGGGTACTTCTTCCTAGACTCTTTCTTTTTTAAAATTATATATTTTTAATTAGCTAACAAAGGAGTATGTTTTCCTGTGGCTTTTTCACAGGGTCTTTAATTTTGGTTAATACTTCCTCAACTCTTCTGCTCCTCCATTCCCCTCCCCTGACCTCACTTAAACCTTTCTACCCCTAGTATCCAGCCCCTCTAACTTACATATTTAGTGTGTAAGTATCTCCTGTCCCCTCCCTTAAGACTCTCCCCCTCCCCTTTCATGGTTCCTTTTTAGCTTCCTGGCCTCTGCTGACTTACTCCAACTTATACAAATATACAAATCTAAAACTTCTTTTTTTTTTTTTTTTTTTTTTTTTTTTTTTGGTTTTTCAATGTAGGGTTTCACTGTAGTACAGGCTGACCTAGAATTCACTCTGTAGTCTCAGGGTGGCCTTGAACCCACAGCAATTCTCCTACCTCTGCCTCCCGAGTTCTGGGATTAAAGGCGTGCACCACCACGCCCGGCTTTACAAATCTACAACTTCTAAGTTAGGATCCACATGTGAGAGAGAATATGCAATGTTTGTCCTTCTGAGCATGGGTTGCCCCACTTATTATATGTATTTTCTAGATCCATCAATTTTCTTATGAATTTCATAATTTCATTATTCTCTACAGCCGAATAAAACTCCACTGTGTATATATACCACATCTTCATTATCCATTCATTAGCTGAGGAGCATCTGAGCTGATTCTGTTTCCTAGCTATTGTGAATAGAGCAACAATAAACATGGCTGAGCAAGTGTCTCCATATTAAAGTGTAGAGTCCTTAGGGTGTATGCCCAGAAGTGGTGTAGTGGATCATATGGCAGATCTATTTTTGGGGTTTTTTTTTTAAGCATCTTAGATCCTCTCCCCTGTAAATTCATTTGGATCTTTCTCTCAACAGGTGATTAAAGAAGAAAATCTACAGGAAAACAGTCAAGACGTCGGTACCTACATGTTACAGAAGTTTGCTAAGCTGCGGGATGAGTTTGACATCATCGGAGACGTCAGAGGCAAAGGCCTCATGATAGGGATAGAGATGGTGCAGGACAAGGTAGGTTCTTGTGCGCTGCTTCCTACCTTGCTCACACTCAAGGAGACACAGCAATGGGTGGCAAGACTTGGCAAAGCTCTAGAGAAACGAGCAGGGAGTGCTGAGTGTTAAAAATAAAAAAGTACAAGATCATGGAGAATTCTAGGAAAGTAAGGGAGAGAATTTGGAAACACGGGACTGATTCTGCTCTTGCAAGCTCAGAAAAAAAAAAAAAAAAGGAGAATGATTTGGAAATCTGGGCAAGTAAGGAAGTTATTTGGGAAGAGCATGTGTCCAGAGAACTAGTAGAAGTAAAGAAAAAGGGTCAGGAAACAGGTATAGGTCAAAGTTTGCAGTGAGGGGATTAAAGGGTGTATTGGATTTCCTACTTGTTTGTTTGCTTGTGAATGAATTTCAGTCAGCTAAGTCAGGGAGAGACGAACTTCACTGAGGATTTGGATTCAACACAACAATTGAATTTAGCATTATTCATCCAAATATCACTGCTTCTGTTTCCCAAACACCCCCACGCCCCCCACTATTGAGCCGGAGTCCCACAAAATTATCTGTAACTCTTTCTGTGGATGCCTTCTTTGTCATGCCTCTCAAATCCTCTTCTCGTTCACTGCTGTTACTGTGGCTGCTTGCTGCAAAGTCTAGAATCTATACCAGAAGGAAATCATGCCTTGCTTGCATAGCAGCAAAGCTGGGTCTCCCCTGAGGAGATAGCACAAGGGAAATCTTGGCATGGGAAGGAGTTCTCAGATCAGCCTCAAGGTCCTGGCTCTTTCCCACAGGGATCCACATTTCCCTCAAGTGATTTCTTCTTTGGGTCTAACCATGCCATCTTACTTCAGATGGACTGATGCTCACTTCTTGTACTATTCAGACCATACCATGGATATAAGACTCTTCTCTAAAAGCTATAATATTTATATAAGATTTGAAAACGACAGGAGACAACAGGAAAAAAATAAATGAGAATGAGATGGGGGCCTCCAACTTATAAACTGTACTATATATTCAATTTGTGACTCAAGACAAATTTATGCCCATCGTGGTTCTCACCCCAGAAGATCGTTCAATGATACCTATAGTCCTGAAAGTCTAGCCTCCAGAAAGGAATATTTAATGACAGAGGAGGGGTGAGGCTTTTGAAGCCAATTTCTGTGTGCTCAAAGTCTTATGAGTGAAAATGTTTACAAGAACATTATCATTGTAAAACATCAGTGTCTTCCCAAATGGCAATTAGTACAGAACAAATTAATCATTGTCCATCTCTCCTACCACTGGATAGATATATGTTTATTTAACATGGAAAGATATTCAAACCATGGGCTGGAGGGATGGCTTAGCAATTAGGCTCTTTCCTGCAAAGCCAAAGGACTCAGGTTTAATTCCCTAGGACCCACGTAAGCCAGATGCATTTGGAGTTCATTTGCAGTGGCTGGAGGCCCTGGCATGCCCATTTTCTCCCTCTCTCTCTCTCTCTCTCTCTCATAAATAAAAAATTAAAAAAGAAAGATATTCAAACTATAATAAAGAGAAAACAAAATAGGTTATAAAACATAGCTATGGAATGAGCTTTTCCCTCTTTTTTTTTTTCTTTATTTTGTTTTGCTTTGTTTTGGTTTTTGAGGTAGGGTCTTGCTCTTGCCTAGGCTGACCTGGAATTCATTCTATAGTCTCAGGCTGGCCTTGAACTCACAACAATCCTCCTACCTCTGCCTCCCGAATGCTGGGATTAAAGGCGTGCACCACCACACCTGGCTGAGCTTTTTCCCTCTTATCTCTCCAACATGTTAAGTATAGTCTCCACCCAGATTTAAGTCCCAGCTCATCCATTCACTGTCCTGCATCCAAATGTCACTCAAGTTTTCCACCAACATGGGGGGAAGCACTCTCTTGGTCTTTATCTATGGATGTCCAAGTCTTTCCTAAGGTCCAGATGTGCATCCAGCTTGCTACGTAAAGCTTGCCCCAACTCAGGGCCTCCCACTTCGATCCCTGTAGAAGATTCCTCCACCACTCAGTGCCTCATGAGCTCCTTTAGAAAAATTTTAGTTCAGGCATCGGAGTATCTTATAAACAACAGATTTATTTGTCTCAGTTATTGATTGATTTGGGGCCCATATAACACTTCAGACCAGATTCCTGTGGTTATAGCAACCCAGAACAGCATATAGTTTAATTACTAACATGCCGACTTCCTTATTAAGCAATTGGCACCCAGCATGAACACAGAACATGAGCAGGCTGCCCTGTAGTCTCGCCTCATTAGATGTTTGGCACTGGCTTTTTCCTATGGAATACAAACAAGATGTTCAAGTAAGCATAACAGTTGAAGTGAGGATAGGACAGAATGGCTGGAGAACAGGAACGGTTCTGGCCTTGAGCAATATCAGGCTCAGTCAGACATACTCTATCTGTCTGGATCCATAAAGTTGGAGAAGGCCCCACCAATACTAGCTTCTCTCGAGAACCCTTTCCTATGGCCCTGCCACCTGTGACCTCTGGTTCCTTAAATCACATTTACTTTCCAATTCTCACAACTTAGCCCTAAAGTATTTCAGTCTTCCCTGTGCAATAGATGAGAACCGAAGAGGCAAGCAAGGACGCATGGTAGAATTTTGGGTCAATGAGAACCAAATAGTCTTTCCCTACATCCCAGGTCCCCTATTATCCAACAGTCAGAAAGAATGTTATTTTCCATACCACAAAGCTTTAGAACATTGGGGAAAAAAACACAGACATCTCTCAAGAGTACTGTCACATTGTGTTCCCAGACACTGACTGATACCTTAAGAGGAATGAAGGATTTGGAGCAAGAGTTAGCTCTGGAGCTGGTGAGGAGATGTCAAGCTAGAAGAGATGTCAAGACCCACAGGGAAGTGTTTAGGAAGCCCTGGGAGGCAAGAGGAACCAGGCAGAGCACACTGAAGGGAGCTGTCCTCTACCACAAGGGCTGGCTCAAGAGCAGGGGTCGCGGCTTATATGTGCAAATCCAAACAGCCCGCCCAGCCTGAGGCTCCCTAGGACTGGTCTGTGGAGGCCAGGGCCATACGGGCACTGAAGGCTCACTGGCTGAGGGCTGGAAGCATTCCCAGGCCAGCCATCTGAGGAACATTTTAAAAATGCAAATATTCTAACTTGGCTTAACATGAGGCCCAGATCTCTTTGGTGTGAAAGGCTTCCAGGTTCGGGTTCCATCAGACTTGAAATGACAAAATTGGAGGGAGGTATTTGTGCTCACAAACTGAGAAGGGGGAGACACACAAAAGAAAGATGCCATTACCAGCCCAGTGTCCACCACAGGGGAACTGACAGGCCGGAACCCTGGGTGGGGGGATAATATCAGATGCCTAAAGATCTGACACAGCCTACTGACTCCCTGTCGCTTTCTTCCCTATCGTGAAGTCTTGGAAGCAGGAAAACAAATTCCACAGAGAAGATGAGGGCAGATCAGCTCCACCTCAACTCTCTGGCCGTGCTGTGGCTAGGGGAAAAGTTTGTCTGCTTGTGCCGTTGTGCAACTAAGCCACTTCCTGGGCTTTGAAATGAGCTCTTATTGAAGCAGAACACAGCAAAGAGTGGAGGAGGATTTCAATATGCACAGAGCAGATCCCAAAGTCAGCTATTAAAGAACCAAATTCCCAAAGCGGACATTAACACAGCCAGGATCCGCTGGATGACCACATATGGAATTTCATTTTGTCCTTGGGAATTTGGGACAAAGTAGAAGAGAAGCAAATAATTTTAACAATCCTCCAGATTTCTGACCAGCAATTAACAGCTTCATTTAATTACAGGAACATTGAGTGTTTGAATTCTGTTGTGTTTTTTCCCCTCTCGTTTGGGAAATCATTCTTCTAACCATTCAGACACCAAACAGAAAACTTTTTTTTTTTAATGTATCCACAGATAAGCCGCCAGCCTCTTCCACGTAAAGAAGTAAATCAAATCCATGAGGACTGCAAAGACATGGGGCTCCTCGTGGGCAGAGGAGGCATCTTCTCTCAGGTAAGGGCAAGTCTGGTGTCTGATCATAAGCTAAGTACTCTGGTGTGCCATTATGCTCCCGGCCTCAGCCACACTCTATAGGGATAGTGCTCAAGTGTGTTCAAAAGACCAAGACAAGAAAGGCTTCTGGCCACTAGAGGGTGATGTGGTAAAATGGTTTGGTTATCAGTGTTTTCTGGGCAAACCATAGACACCCAAGTTACACAGCTAAGCCAGATGATTTACGGCATAGGTGACAACAGTCCTAGCAGTCACACAATGGAGACATTTGCATTACATATAAATTAACTCTAGATCCTGAGGAGGCAATCATAGGCATACTTCATTTCTTAATAATTTTGGGTTTTTTTAAGTATTTTATTTTTATTTACTTATTTATTTGACAAAGAGAGAGAGAGAAAGAATGGGTGCACCAGGGCCTCCAGCCACTGCAAACGAATACCAGATGCATGAGCCCCCTTGTGCAGCTGGCTAACGTGGGTCCTGGGGAATCGAACCTGGGTCCCTTGTCTTTGCAGGCAAACGCCTTAACTGCTAAGCCATCCCTCCGGCCCTCATAGGCATTCTTAAGCAGACCTCAATACCTGACTTTGTGAACGTGCTCGGCTTTGGTGACCGTTGTGACAGGGCGCAACCGAAACGCTCTGGTAGCCGCCGCTGAGCCCTGAAAGAGAGGGAGGAGAGCGTCCCGCTCACGGTCCCTGGTGTAGAACCCAAGAGCAGCCAACTCCCAGTCCTTAACCCTCAGCTGGGATGCTCAGAGGCAAGGCCCACCCTGTTCCCTCCCCAGAAAAGCTAGGCCCCAGTCCACAGTGTGGCCCCCACCACAAGCATGAGACCACGCGAGCACCAGGGGCCTGCCTCCCCATCCCTCGCACCAGGGGCCTGCCTCCCCATCCCTCGCACCAGTCGGCCTCTCACCAGGATTGAGTTCCAAGGCAGAGACTGAAGAATGAGAATAACTTTCGTTCCTCCCTTAACTTCTTCTTTACCCTTTCTCATTTGTCTTGCCAACTTAAAAAACATTTTTAACTTTTATATCAAAATAAAGCCCATTTGGGCTGGAGAGATGGCTTAGTGGTTAAGTGCTTGCCTGTGAAGCATAAGGACCCCGGTTCAAGGCTCAATTCCCCAGGACCCACATTAGCCAGATGCACAAGGGGGCGCATGTATCTGGAGTTTGTTTGCAGTGGCTGGAGGCCCTGGAGCATCTATTCTCTATCTATCTGCTTCTTTTTCTCTCTGTCTGTCTGCCCCTCTCAAATAAATAAATAAAAATAAACAAAAAAAATTTAAAAATAAAAATAAAGTCCATTTATGCAGAAATGTGATTTTCAACGCAGGTATGCATGGCACGAAGTGCAAATGACTTGATGCATATCTATCTCCTCATATATCCTTTTATCGTAGTTAGAACATCCAGAATCTTTTCTTCTGCATTATGATTATCTTTAGTCACTCCAGTATGCAACAGACCTTATTTCTCCTAAATGTAATTGAATATGTCCACCCAGTTTAAACATTATTCATTCTTCCCAATTTCCTTGCTCTCTTCTGACAGTCACAATTTCGTGATCACTGATATACCCACTTCTCATCTCATACTTCTCAGACATAATTGAAGCTATCAGACAAGATCCACATGTAAATTCTAGAAGTAAATTACATACAAATCAAATAGCGTAATGCAATTATTAAATCCTAAAGTATCCAAGTAAAAAAGATATGAAATAAATAATTGTTCGCTTGTTTGGCTGCTCCTTATTTTTGGTAAATATTTATCATAAGTGGAAGCAGCAGTTGGCACGCTGGGAACCAAAGCTACAACAATAAGTAAGTTTGGGTCCCGCCCTTCATTGAGCTGCTGGGAGAGAAAAACATATAAATGAAGTTACAGTCTCTTCTAAAAATATAAAATGAGGTGATAGAGGAGCAAGAACAGATGCCTAGGCAAGGCATTCTGGCTAGCAGAGTCTTAACTAACCACACAAGTGGTCAGAGCACATGAAAGACATGCAGCGGCGAGCTGTCCACATGCTGGTGTAACTGGAGAGAAGGCCAGAGGTAATGGCTGGGAAGAGTAAGACATCTTTGGTAGGCACTGCTCTTGACACATTAGAGTAAAGGAACTTATCTAATGGCCTCAACAAGCCTAGGAACTAAGTACTATTATTGTCCTCTTTTTTTTAACATGTTATTTATTTATTTGCGACAGAGAGAGAGAATGGGCACGCTAGGACCTGGAGCCACTGCAAATGAACTCCAGACCCATGTGCCACCTTGTGCATCTGGCTTACGTGGGACCTGGAGAATCGAACCTGGGTCCTTAGGCTTCGCAGGCAAATGCCTTAACTGCTAAGCCATCTCTCCAGCCTATATTATTGTCCTTCTATTTATAGATTAAAAGGTACAGAGCAGTTAAGTACATTGCTCAAGGCACTCCGCTGCTAAGTGGCAGAAGTAAGATTCCAGCTCAGGGAGTCTGACTTCTGAATCTATCCTCCGAAAGACATCCAGCTAAGTGAGGAGACTGGAGGCCAGGAGTCGGGGTGCGGCTGAGGATGTCGAGCTGTGGCAGGACAGGTCGAGGCCACACGCTGAGGTTAATTCTGGAAATAAAACACACAAGACTTGGATATGAATCATGAGTAGGAGGATCAAGGATGTTGCCCTCATTCATGTCTGACTTGGTTTAGGGAGGATATGAATGACTTCATCTTTGAACGTGCCCCTGCTTGTGGCATTTATGAACACTTGCTTGTATATTGTTGCTCAAAGGAAAGGGCCGTGGCGAGGATCATAGCTTTGGGTCATCACCATGGAAGTGGTGAACTAAGGAGATAGCCTAGCGTCCCAGTGACAAGCTCAGCGAAAGGACAGAAACCTGGGAAACGTGTCCCTTCAACGCGCGTAAGGAAAACAGACTCAGGTGGAAGCACAAAAGCAATGAGCAGATGGGGACGGTTAGAGGAACATGGACTTGTACAAGCAGGAGACTAGGTGGCTCAGGAAGAAAGAGAGCAAATGTTAAAGGCGACAAAGATAGCCAAGAAGGACATGGGCTCAGAAACATCCAGCGAATTCCACGTTTTGCAAATAACCTAAGTACAGTGGCATCAGAAGGTTAGCAGGGACTGAAACCATAGTGCAGTGAGATCAGACATAAGTGGAGGAGGATAGAATGAAAAACAAAGTTAATAAACATCAGCCAATATTTTTAGTTAAGTTTGGGTAAAAGCAGAAAGAAAATATTTGTATTGCAGCTGGAAGGGACTGGGAGTTAAATTCAGAATTAGTGCAATTTAGATTTTAGAATATCAGAGATTAAATCTCTTTACTGATAGACTAGGAGAAATTGAAGAAAGACCAAAGATGCAAGAGAACATGGGAATGTTCTTCGAAATGAAGGTGATGGTCCAGGGTCAAGAGCACAGGGGAACAATTTAAAGTTGAACATTAAAGACTCCATTCTCTGAGCTTTAGAAAAGTATGTAAGAATAGATGTGGGAATAAGCAGGTTTATTGAAAGATTTTTGCCTGGAAGGTTTAAGTTCCTCTAAGAAATAGAAGGCATGATTGCTTATGAAAGAGAGTAAGGATCGTAGGAGCTGTTCAAAGAAATAGCCAAAACGATTTAGAATAAAGAAGCTGGCTAAGGAAAAGAGAAATTTCCAGAAGCTGCAGATGTTGTAGACCCTGAGTATCAAGAGATGGCAGTCAGGTCCTGTGCTCCTCAGCATGCAGGTAGGAGCAATGCAGTTTTGATACTCTTCCTACTGAGTGCAACGGCGTCAGGGCGGAAATGCTTGCGACATGGGGGGGGCGGGGTAGCTGGATAAACAGAAGACGAGATCTACGTGGGGCAAGGGGCCTGACGATGATGAAGGAATGAAGAAATGATACCTTCATGAAAAAGAGTAGGCACAATGAGAAGTAGTATTTGGCATATTTATTGCCCATGAAGGTCAGGACACTGGCCTTGCGCACGAATGGACGCACAATAGTGGAGATGTAGTTGTGGCAATTGGAAGACTCGGGCCAGCTGACTGGATTTCGTATGTGACAGAGTTGAGGCTTAGTGCTGGCAGAAACTGAGCACGGAGAGGGGCCTAAGATCTCAGTAAATGCGGGAGAAGGACCGAGAAGTGAGCAGATGATGCAGGTAACAAGGAGAATAAGAACGGGCACCGGAGCCCCTACGAGCTAGAGGATGAGAGCCCGGGTACAGGGAGGAGGGGCTCCACCCGATGAGGGAAATGTAGGAACAAGGTTTTGGATTCTTCTTAGCTGAGCACATTTCCTGAAAGTCATATTTGGTTCTCTGAGGATTTGGGACTCTAATTTTTTTTTTTTTTTTTTTTTTTTTTTTTTTTTTTTTTTTTGCCTTCTCAGACTTTCCGTATTGCGCCCCCAATGTGCGTCACTAAGCCAGAAGTCGATTTTGCAGTGGAAGTATTCCGTTCCGCCTTAATTCAACACACAGAGAGAAGAGCTCAGTGAACATTTCAGAAATAAAAATAACCACAAGCCTCGAGAACTCCTCACGATGTGCAAGGATGGAATTTGAGGAATCTCAAAACCACTGGCACTGGGTGAAAAACCGCAGCTCTCCAGAGCGCTTGGAAAACACACGGTTGACTCCCTATTGGCCGAATGATTTTTTAGGCTTATTGACAATTCCATCCTTCAAGAAAGTGTCTCTGTCCTTGGCTTACAAAAGACCCTAATTGGGCTGGAGAGATGGCTTAGCGGTTAAGCACTTGCCTGTGAAGCCTAAGAACCCCGATTCGAGGCTCGACTCCCCAGGACCCATGTTAGCCAGATGCACAAGGGGGCGCACGCATCTGGAGTTCATTTGCAGTGGCTGGAGGCCCTGGCGTGCCCATTCTCTATCTATCTCTACCTGCCTCTTTCTCTCTGTCTCTCTGTCACTCTCAAATAAATAAATAAATAAATTTTAAAAATAGACCCTAATTAATGTAGGTGAGTGTATGATCATTGCATCTGCTTTTGCATTATCTGGTTTACGGAGGACCGTGGGGCATGCTTGTGGCCAACGAATCCTGAAGGAAAACCCACCGTGCGGCAGCACCTCCAGGGCCGTGTTCCCTGGCCTCTCACCCTTCCGCTCAGGAGATGTCTCTTGCTGAACTGAGAACACTGCACACCGTGCTGGGATTCCTCAAAGCACGTCAGCACGGGGGTGCGGAGAAAATAAGTCTGCCCAGGGCGGAGGGCGCACGGAAGCTGAGTGTCTACGCGTCTCCAGGAATCACTGAGGGGGCATCCCGAAGCCACCCGATCTCTGGGGTTCCTGACCTGAGAAAATAAATTCACTGCAGCACATAAATCTTTTAGTGTTTTCCATTACTACAGCCCAAGATCTGCTGAGAAATGATGCAGAAAAGATCTTAGGGATATAACACACTCCAGGCCTTTTTTTTTTTTTTTTTTTTTTTTTAAGGCAGGATCTCACTCTAGCCCAGGCTGACTTGGAACTCACTCTGTAGCTCCAGGCTGTCCTCAAACTCATGGTGATCCTTCTACCTCAACCTCCTAAGAGCTGATATAAAAGGTGTGCACCACCACGTCCAGCCCATCCCAGACTTGTAAATCTCTTAAAACATCAGAGTCTCCTTTCCTTCTCTCATCCCCCTGCCGTCATCTCACCTTGGTAAGCCCCAATTACTACTACAGAAGTCTTTCTGTTTGGTTTCCAAACTTGAGTGAATACATTTAGTCATGTATAAATATGTACATTCATAAATTTTCTCCCACAGAGGTGTACCTGATATCTTTATTTTAATTATTTTATGTTTACTTGAGAAAGAGAGAGAGGGAGAGAGAGAATGGGTGTGCCAGGGCCTCTAGCCACTGCAAACAAACTCCAGACACGTGTACCACCTTGTTAATCTGGCTTACGAGGGTCTTGGAGAATCAAACCTGGATCTTTTAGCTTTGTAGGCAAGTGTCTTAACCATTAAGCCCTTGATTTTAACTTTTTTAAAAATTTGACTTATTTGCTTAGATGTATTTGAAAGTAAACTTTCTGTAATAACAATGAATGAAAAACCATTCTATGTGAGCAATGGAAAGTAACCATTGAAACAGAGCAAACACACGCAGTGCAATCCAGTTCCAAGGAGATAAAGTTGTTTGCAAATATTTCTAGCCTTAGACCTCTCTTTCTTCAAACAGAAGGTTAGAGTATTTGAGTGCTTTCAAACTATACCAGGAGTTTGGGGAAATAATTTAGTACAGTGCTTGCTGTATAAGCATGAGGATCTCAGTTTGTCCCCCAGAAACCACATGAAAATGCCAAGTGGGGTGGTGCACACTTGTAATCCCAGTGCTGAGGAGGCAGAGGTAGCCAGATCCCTGGACACCCACTGAGCCAGCCAGTCTAGTTTACTTGGAGAGTTACAGGCCAATGAGAAACCCATACCACAAAAAGAATCCAGGCGTGGTGGCGCACACCTTTAATCCCAACACTTGGGAGGCAGAGGTAGGAAGATCGCCATGAATTCGAGACCACCCTGAGACTCCATAGTGAATTCCAGATCAGCCTAAGCTACAGTAAGACCCTACCTTGAAAAAAAAAAAAAGTGGACATCCGAGGAATGATCTCTCAGGAATGCGCTCTGGGCTCCCCACTCATGTGCACACATATGCACATGTACCCTCACACACACACACACACACACACACACACACACACATCACAAAAGCAAAAACAAAAGGAAGCCATACCAAGAAAGCAAACTGAGATCATCTGAACTACAAACAAGGTTCTGGAGAATTACAAGGGAAATAACTTTCTCAGCATATGATTGGTTATGTATTTAAAGCTATGTCCCAGTTTGAGGCTTTGTCCTCAGTGTCTATCCCACAGAAATGTCTCTTCTAACACATCCTACATCTTGTTGCCAGATTTGTTTCCATCAGACACTAGCTTAAACGTAGCACTCCCCAGAACAAAACCTCCCAGGGTCTCCCCATAACCCCCCAGATAAGGTTGCAATGCCTTCACAAGGAACTCCACCGCCTCCCAGTGCCCAAACAGAGCACACCCTTCAGAAACATTCCATTTCGGCACATTGGATTCAGAGTCTAGCTGACTTGGTTTCTCTCATCAGTTCTTTTGCTGGATTTTAGCTATGCATGATTATGAATACCTATTAACTTCTTAGCCTCAGTTTGAGCCCAGAGTATTAAAACTTGCCATTCTTTTTTATATAATTTTTTGTTTATTTTCATTTATTTATTTGAGAGCGACAGACAGAGAGAGAAAGAGACAGAGAGAGAGAGAGAGAATGGGCGCACCAGGGCCTCCAGCCACTGCAAATGAACTCCAGATGTGTGCGTCCCCTTGTGCATCTGGCTAACGTGGGTCCTGGGGAATTGAGCCTCGAACCAGGGTCCTTATGCTTCATAGGCAAGCGCTTAACCGCTAAGCCATTTCTCCAGCCCTAAAAACTTGCCATTCTTACATACTGGAGTTTTCTTGGGAGTCAAGTGAACCAATGCATGTTTAAAAAAAAATGCAAAACTAATGGTCCACACAAAAGAGAAATTCCTTCTCTACAAACTGCAGTTTCCCTTCTTTCCCTCATTACAAAATCAAGAATAGTTTCTGTGCTCCGTTTATACTCCCTTGCCTCCTAGCCACAAAGATCTCTTTCTTGTCATTCATTCCTTGAAAACAACATCATCCAAACAGACTTCTTTATGACCAAAAATGTTTCTTTTGAACGGTTTTTTGTTTGTTTGTTTGTTTTGTTTGTTTTACCTGAACAACTGCTCCTACTGAAATAATGCCTGCCTCAGTTCAGCTTTATGGTCCTTCTACCTCAGATGGCTCTTTCCTTCTGGAAATTTCTCATCCAGAAGATTCCATCTTGGGCTATTTCTTTTTCTGTACTGTACTCTCTGCCTATAAGCAACCTTCTCCATGTTTG
This sequence comes from Dipus sagitta, assembly GCA_036346955.1. NCBI lineage: Eukaryota > Metazoa > Chordata > Mammalia > Rodentia > Dipodidae > Dipus > Dipus sagitta. The sequence goes on along the minus strand of CM070782.1, from coordinate 96,790,192 downwards.
AAATTTCACCCTACCTTAACTATGCTAAATCCTTTTCTTCAGTCCCAACCTTTTCTCTGTGTTCCAACCCCAGCTCCAGCTCTGAACTGACAGTTCTCTGGACATGTTCCCTTGTATGTCACAAAGACATTTCAACAGATTTAACATGAAACCCAACTCTTGAATTCTTATTCCTAGTACCTTTTATCTTGGGCTCATAACGTAGTTCTATTATTTGTTGCAAGTTATCCTTTAGCTTTTCATTTAACTAAATTTCATAAACACTGTCTCAAACATTTCTAATATGGACCTTTTTTTTTTTACCAAAACCACCTTAATTTTGACAATCATCTGTCCTAATCTGTTTAAACTATCTCCTAAATGGTATCATTCCCAGTCCATTCTAATAATATACTATAACAAAATCACATACTAATAACAAAACCACATAAATTTTCATGTCTCTTATGTCTTGAAGCTTTGGAAGACCCCTCTCTCCTCCCACCCCCCCCACATGGTCCATGAAATAAAATTCAATCTTCAATGATATGGTATTCCAGAGTCTGCACAATTTGTCACCAAATCACCTTTTTTTTTTAGATTTCCACTATTCTTTCCATATCACTAATCTTGATTCTTTGCTTCTGTGTTCTCTGAAATGTTCTCTTCTCTGTCAATGGAAATTATGGGGTCAGAGCTTGAACAAAAAAGAAACACTTAGTTCTTACAAAAAAATAAAGTTTACAATAGCCACTTAAGGGCTTAATAGAAAATGAAGAAGGAACAGTAAAACTCATATGTAAAGCCAACAGCAATAACAAAGCTCAGATACATGCAGCTAATAGGACTTCCTGTCCTGGAAAGTGGGAACTGAAGGGTTTAAGTATTCAGATGAATTCATAGAGTCTATCCCCTGTGGCTCTCTGAATCCCACAGGTGCTTGAATAGACATCACAATATTCTCTATTCATATTCTGCTTCTATCATACATCATATGCCATACATCAAGGTCTTGGTCTGTTTGTGTTGCTAGAACACAGTACTTGAGACTGGGTAATTTATGAATAATAGAGCTTGATTTGGGATCATAGTACTAGAGGCTTAGAAGCACAAAATGGGGTGGCTGTATTTGTGGGGGGCTTCTTCAAGTCACAGCGGAGCGCAAAGGAACAGGTGAGCATGCAGAAGAGAGCGGACGTGAGGGGCGAACTTGCTTCATCACTGTTGGGGCTCAGAGTTCCCAAGTGGGTAGCAAAAACAAAGACTCGCTCACAAGAGAAAAGTACCAATCTATGTGTACTCCGCCTTCATGACCCAACACTCGCCATTAGACCCCCTCCTCGTAATCTCCCAAAACTGCACATCGGTGGCAAAACATATTCCAGTCCTGACACAAAGCCAGCAAAAGAATTCCAAAAGCTAGAAAAGGTAGCCAGGTGCTGCACCCCATTCCTGGGTTGTTGAGAGGCCCATTGCTCTACACAAGTTCCTGTTGGTCAGGAGAAACCACAAGTTGATCTTGAAAGGCAAAGAAGATGCACACACATCTGGGAGCGGGAAAGGCAAAAGGCTGGTGCTTTAGAGCACGGATGGCCCATCAGTTCTTCCCCAAGCTCACAAACAGAAAGGACTCCTCCTTCCTTCCAGCTGGAGTCGTGGGCAGCAGTTTAGCGCCACCATTTTTTCTCCCTTCCATTTTCTGCTCTACCCACAGGCGGTGGGATATAAGCCAACTTACATAAGACAAGAGCCCACATTCGTGCCAAGCTCTCATTGTATTTCCTGTCTTGCTAGAACAGTCCAAAGCGAAGATAATGAGCACTTGGCTCAAGGAAACTTTTCAACACACAAGGGACATACTGGCAGTTAATCATGTAATTAGAATTTAACTTTAAAATGTTGGCAACTGTTTTAAAAACACTTGAATGCCAATCTACTCAGGAAGAAGTGATTTTCAAAAAATCATAGCAGGGCTGTATAGATGGCTCAACAGTTAAGGCACCTGCCTGCAAAGCCTAACAACTCGGGTTCAATTCCCCAGTACACACATAAAGCCAGATGCAAAAAGTGATGCATGTAACTGGAGTTCATTTGCAGTGAGTAGAGGCCTTGGTACATCCAACTCCACCTCCTCTCTCTCTCTCTCTCTCTCTCTCTCTCTCCCTCCCTTTCTCTCTACTTGCAATAAATAAATAAATTTTTTTTAAAAAGTCATATCAAAGTTTGGGTATTGCCAGGCGTGGTGGAACACACCTTTAATCCCAGCACTTGGGAGGCAGAGGTAGGAGGATTGCCGTGAGTTTGAGGCCAGGCTGAGACTACATAGTGAATTCCAGGTCAGCCTGGGCTAGAGCAAGACCCTACCTTGAAAAACCAAAAAAAAAAAAAAAAAAAAAAGTTTGGGTATTACATTAACGATGATAATTATTAGAAATTAACATCTACATCTAAGTAATATAATTGTTACTATAATCCTTTTTGTAAAATTTCATCCCATATATCAGTGTAGCATTTACCTTTCCAGTACAATTGTCTCTCAGTATTCATGAACAATTGGTCCTAAGACCCTTTGCAGATACAAAAACTTGAGAATGTTTAAGGCTTTCATGTAAAGGGCACAGTATTTATGCACAACTTACATACATCCACCTATATCCTGAATATCACTTCTAGATTACTTATAATCCACAATACAATGTAAATGTTAGTATTGCTTAGTGGAATAAAAATGAGAAAAAATGTGCATGTTCAGTACAGATGCAATTTACTCTTGCACGTGTAGTCTATGTGATGTGGAGATGGGGCATTACGCAAGCATATTTGCAGTTGCGTCTGCAGGCACACAGAGGCCAGGGGAGAATGTCGGGAGTCCTTCCTCTATTGCTCATCTAGGTATTTCCTTAAGATGTGTCTCTCTGTCTGAGCCAGGAGCCGTGGTTTTTGTGAGCGCCGCCTCTGCTCCCCACAGGACTAAGCTTACAGACATGCATGGTCATGCCTAGCTATTTTTTTAAAATATTTATTTTATTTATTTATTCGTTTGACAGAGAAAGAGGGAGAGAGAGAATGGGTGTGCCCTCTCCATCCACTGCAAATGAACTCCAGACGCATGTACCCCCTTGTGCATCTGGCTAACGTGGGTCCTGGGGAATCGAACCTGTGTACTTTGGCCTTGTAGGCAAACACCCTAGCCACTAAACCATCCCTCCAGCCTCATGCCTAGCTATTTATGTAAGTCCTGAGGAACTGAACTCGGGCAAAATGTGGCAAGCACCCTTGAGGAACCCCAGGATACAAAGGGCAACCTCAAGAGATCCCTCAGAATGATGGGACGATCTCATTCTTCATCCATCTTTAAATCCATTAAAATACCACTTTTTCTGCAAAGAACAGAAGAATGGTTGAAAGTGTTTTCCTCTCCATCATCAGAGTGTTAAGCTGCAGAGCATGGCGAATATCATTTGCAGTGTTGAGAAGTTTGCTCTTGGATGCTTAAAGTAAAGGCCCTGACCTCTCAAATAAGACACAAACAGTAAACATTACACAGCTTTTTCCCCCATTAAAATGCTGATAGAATCTCAATAGGCCAAAAGGTCCACTGAATTAATTTGAGTTCTGTCATTGAAACAAAAGCCTAATGATTTCAATCTCTTTGGGTTTAAGGAAGATAAAGTAGAAGATCCTAGGTCAGGTCTCATGGCCAGGCACAGAATTTTTATAGCTTTGAGTGAGTTAGGAGAATAATCCAGAATGGAGGGTAGGTCATAACAAGATCTCAGAACATAATGTAATCAAGGATGGGATGAGGGGGAGAGAGAAAAGGATGAGAGACAGGGGACACTGCAGGCAGCAACTACTGAGAAAGAACAAACCTTTGATTAGATGGAACAACATGACACTGGATGGAGCTAAACAAGCTCTCCATGTGACTTGCCTTGAGCAAACTAATCTCCCTGAGCGGAAGCTTTCTCATGTCTATGAAGAGGGTAACATAACCCTATGAAAGCTCTGGAAACTTTGAATAAGAAAATATGTGAGTGGGCAGTGCTTGGAAGTAACTGTCTCCACAGGGTTCCCTCTGTTATTCTTTTCTTTAAATTTTACTATTTTGCAGTACTGGGATTGTACCTGGGGGGCTAGTATGTAGCATTCTACCACTAAGCCATAGCCTCGGCTCAGAGTCCTTGGCTTTCTACAGAATTTTTTAGTAGATCCTTGGTTCTCAATGCCTTGGGCTGCTTACTCTTGTAAGGGGATATGAAAGTATAACTTTTCAAAAAATAAAGTAAATAAATAGGCTTCACCTTATGTCTCAGTGAAAAATATATGTCCACTCTAGCAGGGAAAAGTCATCTTTTACCATCATGTGCAGGTTTCTTGAAGCAGATGCTTTGTCTTAGAGCCTTCTTGGAACAAAGAAGGGTATTAATGAATATATACATATATATATATATATAAACAACAGCAAAAAATGCTTGATTAGAAATGGCCATCCAAAGCTGGGCGTGGTGGCACACGCCTTTAATCCCAGCACTCGGGAGGCAGAGGTAGGAGCATTGCTGTGAGTTTGAGGCCACCCTGAAACTCCATAGTGAATTCCAGGTCAGCCTGGGCTAGAGTGAGACCCTACCTCGAAAAACCAAAAAAAAAAAAAAAAAAAAAAAAAAAAAAAAAAGAAATGGCCATCCCCTAAACAGGTGATGGATCTTTTACATTACATACAGCAAATTCATCATCAGTAAAATGAGCAGGTTGAACTAAATAGACAGGCAAAGGTCTTTGTCCACTCTAGCATTTCTACTCTTGGCAGCAGCAGGACAAAGTAAGAGAAGTTCAGCATAGTGTTTCCTGGAAACAGACAGAGTGCATGATTTCTGGAACAGTCTTGAGTGCTGTAACTGCAAACCACTAGAGGCATGATCGGCTCCAAGGTCAAAGAAAGGATATAAGGCTCTGTTGCCTATTGCTGGACAAATATCAGCTTAGGGGAAGAAAGGGTTTATTTCAAGCTTGCAAAAAGAATGCAGGGGAGACACCATCAATGGCAGAAGAAGCTGTCTCACTTCCATAGATCCATAGCAGGGAGACAACACTACACAGCCAGCAAACACAGACAGCCAGAGCTCAAACAGTCTCTTCACACCTAGTAAGGCTGCTCTCCAAGAACCGCCGCCAGTGACACCCCCTTCATCAGAGCTTCTCCTGCTGGAGACTCAAGCCTGCAAGCTTAATGAAAAATACCTCAGGGTTCACATTCAAACCACTACATTCCTCCACTGGCCCCCATAGACTCATGATCATCTCACAGTGCTAATTGCATTCAGTCCAACTTCCAAGGTGCCCATAACCTTTTCTAGTTTTAAGACTGTTCAAACGTCTAAAGTCTCATCTGATATTTAAGACTATTTCATAACTGTGAGCCCTGTATAAATCAAACCTGTTACAAACTTCTAACACATAATGGCACAAATATTTCCATTGCAAAAAGGCAAAAAAAAAAAGGAGAGACTGGACTAATACAAATAATAGTTAGCAGGTAAACATGAAACATCTGCAATTCAAGACCAACATCCATAACCAATTATGAAAGTCTCTGGATTCCAATTCTGCCCCTTCAGTTGGGCTCAAGCAGCCTGGAAAAATTCCACCTGAGCCAGCACCTCTCCATGGTAGGTGTTTCACAGTCCTGGTATATCCAAGCCATCCTGATATATCCAAAACTGCAAACCAGGTTTCACCTTCATAGCTTCATGCAATGCCTTACTTGGTCTCCGCACAGGGAGTTCAACCCTGCTTCACTTTGCCTAGGGACCTTTTCCACAAAAATCAGCATGGTGCACATCCAATGACCCTTTCCATCCAGCATTTTTAATGCTTCCAAATCCAATAGCAGGTAAGTGGCATCACCAAATTTGTAAAGTCAGGAGGGAAAAAAAACCTTGACCTTGTAGAGCAGCATACTCTTTCACCAGTCTTTCTTCAAGCCACCTCCTTTCAAAAGAATTTGTGTCCTTGCTTATTTGAGCCTTCTGTGGGTCACCCTCAGGGCATCATTTCTATTGCTTTAATATAAAGCAGTCCACACTTGATGGTGGTAATCTGCTTAACAATTGCAGTTTCAGTAACCTAAAACCAGTTTCTGTACCGTAACTTCAAACTTGATTGAAGTTTTCCTGTGAAAAAGCTGTATATCTTTCATATCTTCTTGTTCTATACCTTCTGACAAACACATCAGTACTGTACTTTTAAATCCAACTTTGATCAAATTCTCAGAGTACAAGTACAAGTACTGGGTTACTTTTTGCCAGTAACCCAGATCCAACAAAGTTCTCTCTTTCCCCTTTGAAAGTTCATAAGCCGAGCCTTCATAGTCCACAAGTCTCTCTGTATTTAGAATTTCCCAACTCTCACCAGAAAACTACTGTTTACAGAACTGCAAGTTTTCTCTAGTTCAAAGTACCAATCCTTCCACATTTTTCCCACAGACAAGTTTGAAAAGACCAAACCCCACATGGTCAGATTCATCACAGAAATGACCTCACTCCTAGTACCAATTTTACCTTAGTGTCACTGGACAAACATTCTACCAGAAGCAGATTATAGGAGAAAGGTGTTTATTTAAGGCTTACAGAATACAGGAGAACATCATCAGTGGCAGAAGAAGCAGGATCACTTCCACACATCCAAGCACAGAGACACCATCAAACACCCAGCAAACATGAAGAGCCAGAGCTCAAACTGGCTCTATACACCTAGTAGGGCTACATAACAAGATTCACCCCCAGTAGTACCCCCTCCAGCAGGGCTCTTACTGCTAGAGACTCAAGTTGCAAGCTTAATCAAAAATACTTCAGGCTATGGGGGACATATACTCACATTCAAACCATCACACACACACCCAAAAAAGAGCCATACACTCTCAGTAAATGGCTTAAAATGAAAGAGTGACTTTGTTTAATAAGATTTCTATGTATTTTTAATGAAGTATAAGATTTTAAGACAGGTGAGGTGTGTTTGCCTATAATTCAAGCACTTGGGAGGTGGAGGGAAAAAAAGTCAGTTCAAAGTCATTCTGGGCTCTATTCCAAGTTATAGCCAACCTCTGCTACACAAGACCCTATCTGAAAAACTCATATGCATATAACATGCAGCATATTATATATTTTGATTCATAATGCTTCATCAGTTCACCAGAGGTTAAAAAAAAATCTATCCTTCCAAAACAAGGTCATTTAAAATATACTGTTATTTTCAAGTGCAGCCTTCCAAATTTACCTTGGTAAGAGAAAGGGCATTCATTTTTCTCATTCTTCCATGAGGGTCCCATATGCTAATACAGCATCTTATGCAAAGAAGTAAGATATAGAATTAAGCTTGAGATGAAATAATTTTAAAGAAAATGAGACTTAAGTTGAACAAGCTCAGGCATCTATTAGAAAATGGATCACAGAGTCAAAACAGAGATTCTACAAAATAAAATTAAAGATTCTTGCTTGCTTCTTGCTAAGGAACTTCTGGGTTAGGCTCCTTTCCTCTGACTCTGTATCTAGACAGGATGTGGCATGAATGGCAGAGTAACACTGTGATTGGAGCAGTGGTCATCCAAACTGCTTACTCCTCAGAGAAGGGTTCCTAAGGCCCAAAGGAGAAGGCCCACAGATGACAGAGTGACATTGGTTGGGGCAGCGGTCTGTCAAACTACTTGCTCCTTAGAGAGGGGTTCTAAGGCCCCAAGGACAGGCCCACAGGTCTGTGCTCTGTTTTGTTTTCCTTCTTCCATTGTGGTATGATTTGTGTTCCATGAAACTCAACCTTTAAGTGATTAGCTCTGCAAGTTTTGACTATAAAGCATAACAAGGAGAGAATGGAGCAACATAAAAACAATAACCATTCAGGCAAGCATCAAATATCTGCAGTTCAAATATGATATCCATAACCAATGATGAGTCTCTGGGTTTTCAAATTCCATCCCTCCAGCTGGGCTGAGTAGCCAGAAAAATCTTCCATCCCAAACCAACAGTGCTCCATGGTGGCCCTTGAATAGTCCTTGTATATCCAAAACATCTTTGGGTCTCCATGCAAACCATAGTCCATCTTCCAGTGGCTTCACTGACCTTTCTAGTAGGATCATCATGCCCTGTCTCACTTGCCACATCTCAGTAGCTGATCCTGGAACTGTGTGCACTTCATGACCCACTCCACACATTTTTCATGCTTCCAAAAAACAGTACCAGGTATACAGGGTGCAGCCATGTTGTTGATTCAGGGACAAAATAAATCTTTACCATGAAGAGAATGTTTCTTCCCTACAAAAGAGTTTTCATTTCTACCATTTATTCTCTCCTTGGGCATCCTTTCTATTGTTTCAATGTAAAACAGGTGGGGCATCCTTAATCATGGTAATATCTCCTTAACAATAATAGCTTTAGCCACCAATTTCAGTGCCAGTAACCTTTAATGTGTATGAATTTTTTAAACTTTAAATCTTAAAACTTTCAGTCCTATATCTTCTACTAAGGACATCAGAGTACTTTCAAATTCCACCTTGATTAAACTCCCTGGGCATGGGCAGCACAACCCAGTCAGCTTTTATGCCAGCATTACAATTCCAACAACATTCTCTGTGATCTTTCCTTCCCCTTTGAAAGTTCATGAGCAAAGCCTCCAAATACAATTTTCTCTACACTTAGCATTTTCAAACTCTCACCAGATAGTGCATAAAACTTGGCTTACCACTCTGGAAGAAGCTTCAGTTGCAAACACCAAGTTCTGTTCTATTCCTCCAGTTCTAAAAGATGAAAATCCACATGGTCAGATTCATTACACAGCAACACCACACTCTCTGGAACCAATTTCTATTGTAGTCAGCTTCACAGTGCTAGGATGAACTTCCAAACCAGACACAGCTTATGGGAGGAAGGGATTTATTGAAGCTTACAAATCCAGGAGAAGTTCCATAGTGGCGAAAGTGACTGATTCTCTTTCAGAAGTCCAAGTAGAGACAGAAAAACCACCACCAGTACCACCAAGAGCCAGGACTGGGGATCTCATCCTTCTCATTCACGAGAATGTTTCCAACTTACTCTTCTCCCACAACACATAGGAAATTCTGGGCTTTTAACAGGGCTTATATACTTAGAATAGACCCATACAGATTATCTTAAGGTCAGCCATGCCTTTTGGTATATCAGTTCAAGGAATGGTATTTTAATTATCTTCATAGGTCCTAGGAATTAAGACAAAGGATCATGATTTCTGCCTCCCACCACAATGGCATTCTGGAAATTATCTTCTCCCCTGATTCACAGCACTGGATTAGTCACTGCACTGTTAGTGGCCCATCAACCATCACTTACTATGTATGCGTCATGCTTTTGCTAGTATTGTATTTTTTATCACATTTGATTAGCTATTCATAAGGATTTAGAATATTTCTACTTTACAAAAATGCTGAAAGGGGGCTGGAGAGAATGTTCAGTGGTTAGGGTGCTTGCCTTCAAAACCTAACGACCCGAGTTCAATTCCCCAGTAGCCACTTAAAGCCAGATGTATAAAGTGGTGCATGCATCTGGAGTTGTTTGCAGTAGCTGGCAGCCCTGTTTGCAGTAGCTGGAGGCCCTGGCATGCCCCATGTTCTCTCTCTCTCTCTCTCTCTCTCTCTCTCTCTCTCTCCCATACAAATAAATAAAAATATTTTTAAATAAAAATTTAAAAAATACTGAAACCAAGTCAAGTGTGGTGGCACACGCCTTTAATCCCAGCACTTGGGAGGCAGAGTTAGGAGTATTGCCATGAGTTCAAGGCCACCCTGAGACTTCATAGGGAATTCCAGGTCAGACTGAACTAGAGTAAGACCCTACCTTGAAAAAACAAAAATAAATACTGAAACTAAAGGTAGAATTGTGACTCACATCTGTAACCCCAGTACCTAAGGAGCTTAGGTAGAAGGGTCACATAAAAATAGGCTCCAGGCCAGTCTAGGCTACATGGTAACATAGTGAGATCCTGTCTCAAAGAAAAAAAAAATCATGCTATGGCTAAAACCCCACTACACAAGTGTGAATACATCTGTAAGGTACATTTTTAGAATTATAATTTTGAGTTATAGATATATGCATTTGAGATTTTTATAAGGCAACTAGTCTTATACTTCATCCATAGAGAATATTTCAAACTTCATGAATTTTGTAGTTGAATGAGTCAAATAAAAAATGGTCTCTTAATCATAGGATTACATCATTAATGCAGAGGAAGAAAACACCCTTTTGAAAGTTGAATAATGGTTCATCCTTCATAATAGGGAACATTTTACTATAATTATGTCTTTCTTTTGTATATAAAAGTTACAGTATATAGCCTGCATTCTCTACCTTTATGTAGACTCTTAAAATTAAATTGGTTTAAAATAAAAAAGATCTCTTGTCACTGTAATTTAGATTTTCCTGATCTGGGTAGATGTGAGTATCTTTTGCAAAGGAAGAAATATCTATTTCTGTGATGCCCTGCTGCTACGTCCCGTGGCACTGCAGTTCTGACCTCCATCTGTGTTGTGATTGGTCCTGTTTAAATAACCAAAGTTACTTTCTATCATCCATAGTAAAAATACCACTGATACAAATTATCATTGCAAAGGTTACCCCTGGACTACAGAGCCTAGAGGGAGCCCGGTATGTGGAGCTGTTCTTCACCCTAATGCTAGACCAATTGAGAAAAAACAAATGGATCTCAAAATATCAGATCATCTACCGATGGGTCAAAGGTGTGTAGCAATGATTACTTCCTAACAGGAAGCCCTGAGTGAAACAGACCACCCATTCATACCAACTCTGTACAGCCATGGTCATCCCGCCCAGCCCCACCCGTGCCTCTGCCCACTGAACACCACCAGATCACTGCTTTTCTCGCCTCCCATGGGCCTGGGTCAGACCAGAGCCTGATGCCCTACAGGCAGACAGGCCAAATCACAGAAGGAGAGGGCCCAAGGTCAGAGACACCAGTGCCCAGCGACTCCTCCAAGCAGCGGTCAGTCTGGGGTGAGCGACATTGGGTGGCTTCCCTAACCGAGGAGCTCACCCTTGGGAGTAAATAGAGCTGGGACGTTAGAGGATTGCTCCCCAAATCTGGACTGGCATCATGTTGCTTTGGTTCTGCCTCTCAAAGCTGTGTGGTTTTACTGTAGAAGGGCTATTCTGATACGGATGGAAGAAATTGCTCAAGCCAGAGCCCAAGGGGAGACAAAGCCCAGGCACAGAGCTTGTGGCGTGACTTCAGTAGTTTCTTCCCGTTGCGCATGTAGACGTAAGAGCAGGTCTGTCTTGTGCTGCTGCAGAGCCAGGCATGCTCATCGGTGTTACACAAAAGGGTGCTTCAACTCGTCCTATCAGCACAGCTGCAAGCACGACCACAACTGGGTTTCAGCAATTAAAATATCTGACGAAGGGGCTGGAGGGATGGCTTAGCGGTTAAGGCGTTTGCCTGCAAAGCCAAAGGACTTTGGTTAGATTCCCCAGGACCCACGTTAACCAGATGCACAAGGTGGCGCATGCATCTGGAGTCCTTTTGCAGTGGCTGGAAGCCCTGGCGGGCCCGTTCTCTCTTTCCCTCTCTCAAATAAATATTTAAAAAATATATATCTAAAAAACAAAAAATGAGATAAACCGAAAATATATATCTGACGAAATGGATTGCAGATACCCTTTCATTTTCTTTCTTTTCTTTTTTGTTTTGTTTCCTTTTTTGGTTTTTTTGTTGTTGTTGTTGTTGTTGTTTTTTGAGGTAGGGTCTCACTCTAGCTCAGGCTGACCTGGAATTCATTATGTAGTCTCAGGGTGCTCTCCAACTCACAGTAATCCTCCTACCTCTGCCTCCTGAGTGCTGGGATTAAAGGTATGTGCCACCACTCCCAGCTCCTTTCATTTTCTATGGAACCTGACAAACAAGTGGTCAAAGTCCTCTAATTACAGTCTATCTTCTCTGCATGTGCTCAAATTGATTAGTATTTAGTTCATAGAGTGTTTCTTTTATATATATATTGACAACTTCCACAGTTACAGACTAGAAATATGCCCTAAAAATATAGAAATTATATTTCCCTCCTACCACCCTTATTTCCCCCTTGCATATCCTTCCTCCACTGAATCCCTTCTTTCCAATCAGGATCTCTTCTATTCTGATGGCATAATTTTTTCCTCCTGTTATGAAGATCCTGTGTAGGAAGAGTCAGGCACTGTGAGGTCATGGATATCAAGGTCATTTTGTGTCTGGAAGATAGCATTATAAGCCATCTTACCCCTTCCTTTGGCTCTTGCATTCCTTTTTTAGATTTTTTTTTTTAAATTTGAGAGTGAGAGAGAAAGAGACAGCTAAAGAGGGAGAGACCGACAGACAGACAGACAGACAGACAGACAGAGAGAATGGGCACACCAGGACCTCTAGCAAAGTACAAATGAACTCCAGACACATGTACCACCTTGTGCATCTGGTTTATGGGAGGCTTGAGGAATCGAACCTGGGTATTTTGGCCTTTCAGGCAAGTGTCTTAACCACTAATCCATCTATCCAGCCCTTATTTATGACATCTTAAATTTTGATTAACCCTCCTCCCACCCCTCGTCTCCTCCATCACTTTCCCTGATGCCACTTAGACCATTTGACCCCCAGTAATCTGCCACATTGCTCACATATCTGCAATAACCTCCCTTTAGTCCCTCCCTCTCCTCCCTCCCTCATAGTCCCTTTCTAGCTTCCTAGCCTCTACTACTGACTTATTCCAACTCACATACAAATCTGAAACATGTGAGCTAGGATCCACATATGAGAGAGACCATGCAGCATGTAGCTTTCTGGACCTAGGTTACTTTATTTAGTATAATCCTTTCCAGATCCATCCATTTCCCTACAAGTTTCATAATTTCATTTTTCTTTACCGCTGAGTAGAACTCCATTGTATAAATGTACTACATCTTCATTATCCATTCATCAGTTGAAGGATATCTAGGTTGGTTTCATTTCCTAGCTATTGTGAATAACAATGGGTGAGCAAGAATCTCTATAGTAATATGTAGAGTCCTTAGGGTATATGCCAAGGAGCGGTATAGCTGGATCATATAGTAAATCTATTTTTAGCTGTCTTGGGAACTTCCACACTCATTTCCACAATGGCTATACCAGTTTACATTCCCACCAACAACACAAAAGGGTTCCTCTTTTTCCACATGCTAGCCAACATTTGTTTTCTTTTAAAAGTCTATTTTTATTTATTTATTTGAGAGAAAAAGGCAGAGGGGGAGAGAGAGAGAATGGGTACTCCAGGGCATCCAGCCACTGTAAATGAACTCCAGATGTATGCACCACCTTGTACATCTGGCTTACATGGGTCCTGGGGAATTGAACCTGGGTCCTTTGGATTTGCAGGCAAGCACTTTAACCAGTAAGCCATCTCTCCAGCCCTCATTTGTTTTCTTGATGATAGCCATTTTGACAGGAGTGAGATGGAATCTCAAAGTAGTTTTAATTTGTATTTCCCTGATGACTAAGAATGTAGAATTTTTTTAGATGTTTACTGGCCATCTGTATTTCTTCTTTTGAGAACTCTCTATTCAGTTCTATGCCCACTTTTTGATTGGGTTGTTTGATTTCTTATTAGGTTTTTTGAGTTCCTTATATATCCTGGATATTAATCCTCTGTCAGATGCATAGCTGGCACTGATTTTCTTCCATTCCATAGGTTTCCTCTTTGCTTCTATTCACAATGTCCTTTGCTGTACAAAAGCTTTATTTCATGAGGTCCCAATGGTTAATTAGTGGATTTATTTTCATGGAGGATTTCCTTGGTATGTGCTCTGTGTAGTTTCAGCACTGTGGTAGAGGAAGAAAACAAAGGCAAACACTCTATCTTCCCTAAAGCACTTTCAGTATAAGCAGAACCTAAGACCTATCAAAAAGGCAGCTAGAGGGCTAGAGAGATGGCTCAGTGGTTAAAGTGCTTGCCCATAAAGCCTAACAACCTGAGTTTGATTCCCCAAACCACGTGAAGTCAGATGCACAAAGTGGTGCATGCATCTGGAGCTCATTGGCAGCAGCTAGAGGCCCTGATGCACCCATTCTCTCTCTGCCAGGTGTGGTGGGGCTCACCTTAATTCCAGCATTCAGATGGCAGAAGTAGGATTGCTGTGAGTTCAAGGCCAGCCTGAGACTACATAGTGAATTCTAGGTCATCTTGGGCTAGAGTAGTGAGACTCTGCCTTTATTAACTAAAAAAAAAGGCAGCTAGCACTAGCCTAAGCATCTTAGCCTCACTGGTACTATGGTCACCAGAGTCCTACGCCAAAGGGGACCTAACTTTGGAGAGTCCACTAGGTTCAATCACTTTCCCCACAAAGCAAATGCAAAAGACAATGGTGAGAGGCAGGAGAGGAATTTGTGCAATATATCCTGACCAGAAAGACAAGAGGAACCAAGCACCCTTAGGTCTGTCTTCAGGGTTTGACATGAGCTACAAGTTCATACAGAGAAGTGGGAGGATGATGCACAGTCAAGCCAGGGATAGCAGGGCTACAACCTGTAACTCCAGCACTTAGGAGGACAGAGCAGGAGAATCACGACCTAGGGGACAGGCTGGGTGAGATAGCAAATATGAGGGTGTTCTGAACTGTATCATAAAACCTTGCTTTAATTCAGTGGTATACTATTTACCCATCATGGCCCTGGGTTCTACCTTTAGTACCTCAAAGAAAAAATAGTACATGCCAAGCCATCTTGGTCTGTTTTCTCATTACCTCAGGAGGTTATTAACCTTGAGTGGTTCTATGAAGTTCCAGGCAAGTCATCACCACTTTGGGGGGTAATTCAGTGATCACTATGAGATGACCGTTCCTGCTTAGTAAGACAACTTCATGATGGAATGATCTGACTGCAAGGAAAGTACCCTGTCCTAACAAGTTTGAGTTAATTACTAGAGGCTTCTAGTTACCACTCTGAGGTTTTGGAACTACATGCTATAAAAGCAACCAGTTGTCAATCTACTGATTATTATGTTCTTTAAATCTTTTCTTTTAAGTTAGTTATTCTTATCTTGTTCTCTTTGCCCTCACTCTGAAAGAGAAGGGTTACCAGGTTTAGACAAATACCTCCTTAAGTGGTTAACATTCCCATATGCAGAGAGGACAGGAATCTGACCCAGTTTAAAGCAGCAAGGAGACAGATTAAAAAAAAAAAAAAAAAAAAAAAACAGCAGAAACTGGTGCAATAGTGACATGTCTGTTATGGGCGTAACCAATTGCTCTTTAATTGGACTCTCCAGAGATCCACTCCATGGGAGGGGGAATATATACCTGGTATTGAAAATTTAGTCAAAAGCTTATGGCTGGTGTGCTCATGAGCCCTAGTGAAGTAACACCTGCCATTGTCTGGCTAAATGCATATATTATGCCTACCAAACTGCCCTGTAAGCACTTTTCAAAATGTTTATGCCCATATAGTAATGTTACTCTCTCTTTTCGTGAGAGAAGCTTGTCTTTTCAGATGGTGCTGGTCAGTGACTCAAAAGTTACCATGATGCTGAGAAGTGACAGTGGAGTGTTCAGCACTGAGACATCTCTATCACACCCTCCAAGGCTTAGAGTCCATTGTGGAAGAGGCGGCTGAAAAAGATGTAAGAGCCAAAGGAAGGGTAAGACTGCTTACAATGCACTCTTCCAGACACAAAATGGACTTGATATTTATGACCTCACAGTGCCTGACACTGCCTACATATGACTTTTATTGTAGGAGGAAAAGATGATGACACCAAGTCAAAATAGAGACTAATTGGGAGGAGGGGATTCAATAGAGGGTGGATTGGGGGGGGGCGGGTGAGTGGGAGTAGGGGAGGGAATTTTGATAGTTCATTGTCTGTACTTATGGAAGCTGTCAATAAAAAGTTTTTTATTAAAAAAAAAAAGGCATAGAGCCAGGCGTGGTGGCACACACCTTTAATCCCAGATCTTGGGAGGCAGAGGTAGGAAGATCACTGTGAGTTCAAGGCCGCCCTGAGACTACATGGTGAATTCCAGGTCAGCCTGGAGTGAGACCCTTCCTCGAACAAAAAAAAAAAAAACGCAGAGATGCTAAGTTTTCATTCTGTTTTTAGTTACCCATTGTATATCTATAGATCCAAGGAGAAGACTTTCAGCAAAAGCATGTCTATTACATTATCCATGCAGTCTTGTGTAGCTTTTGAATGAAACAGGTACTATGATGAACCAAATAATATACCTCCTGTCCCAAAGATAGCAGCCTCCTAAGCCTGTGAACCTGTGAATCTGTGTGTTTATCACAAGGCCGAAGAGGCTTTGCAGGGTGCGGTATGGCTCAGTGGTACAGCTTTTGCCTAACATGCATTAGGCCCTGAGATCAATCCCCAGCACCACCAAAGGGGGTGAAGGAAGGAAAGGAAGGGTGGGGAGAGGAAGCGAGAGCACGCCAGAATGGGGAGGGAGGAAGAGGGGGAGAGACTTTATAGCATTAAAGGTCTTCAGAGGCAAAGATGATCCTGCGTGATCCAGGGGCAGCCAGGGTAACCGCAGGTCTTCGTAGGTGAAAGGAGGTTGGAGTCAGCGGCAAGACAATGACAATGCGAGCCACAGCCACGTACCTGCAGAGAAAATGGAAAGCAGCCCTACTCTTCTCATTAAACTTTTGTTTGTTTGTTTTCGAGGTAGGGTCTCACTCTAGCCCAGGCTGACCTGGAATTCACTATGTAGTCTCAGGCCTCGAACTCACGGCGATCCTCCTACCTCTGCCTCCCGAGTGTTGGAATTAAAAGGCGTGTGCCACCACGCCCGGCTTAGATGGTTTGAAAGGATAATTTCCTATAATTATGATCTAACATGCATTTAATAAGTTAATTCTTTAAGTCTTTCTCAACTTTATTCTAAATACAACAAATATCAGTAGATATTACCCACATCTATAATACTATTTTTTGTAGAGAAGCCCAATGGGCTGGCCTTTTTTTTCATGCAAGAGAACGAGAGCAAGAGAGAGAGAGAGAGAGAGAGGGAGAGAGAATTGGCATGTCAGGGCCTCCAGCCATTGTACTTGAACTCCAGATGCACGTGCCACCTTGTGCACATGTGACCTTTCGTGCTTGTGTCACCTTGGGCATCTGGCTTACATAGGATCTGGAAAGTTGAACATGGGTCCTTAGGCTTCTCAGGTAAGCACTTTAACTGCTAAGCCATCTCTCCAGCTCTATAATACTTTAAGAAAAGCTCTTTATTTGCAAGCAGATAGAGAGAAAACATATGCACACACACAGAGAGAGAATGAGTACATCAGGGTCTCCAACCACATCTCTGGACACATGTGCCACTTGTGCATCTGGCTTTATGTGGGTACCGGGGAATCAAACTTGGGTTGTTAAGTTTTGCAGGCAAGTGCATTAATCACCGGTCCATCTCTCCAGCCCTCTATAATACCTTTTTTAAAAATTGTTATTTATTTATTTGAAAGAGAGAGAAAGAGGCAGAGAGAGAGAGAGAATGGGTGTGCTAGGGCCTCCAGCTGCTGCAAACTCCAGGCACATGCACCACCTTATGTATCTGGCTTACGTGGGTACTGGGGAATTATGTGGGGAATTGAACCTGGGTCCTTTGACTTTGCAGGCAGTACCTCAACCACTAAGCCATCTCTCCAGCCCCTATAATACTTTCTGTTCTCAGTTTTCAGCCTGAAAAGGTCTTGAGACCACAATGTTTGACAGCCATTGTTCTAATGCATATCTCTCATTTATTAATTTTGTAAGAAGTTCTTTCTTCCGAGAAAACACTGTGCTTATGTTTTTTTTTTTTTTTGGATTATTATAAAAGATACAATTAAGAACAGTCAACCAGAAGAGTCTTAAAGCCAAGGTGTGAGCGTCTTAGGATGTGAAGCTGCTATTCCCTCTGAGCATGCCAAATTGTCAGAAAGTGGATGTGTTTACCAACCTGAGTGCTCTCCAGATCTCCTTGTTTATGAGCTTTTTAGCCCAATCATCAGCCTCCCTTTCAGAATGCGGGAGGTAGAGCTGAGAGTTCCTATGTTTGGTGTGTCTGGTGAAGAGCCCTCATAGTTAACTACCTAGAAGCCCCAACCTAGGTTACCTCTTTTTCTTTTTTTTGTTTTTTTTTTTTGTTTTTTGTTTTTTTTTTTTTTTGTCCAAGGTAGGGTCTCACTCTACCCCAGGCTGACCTGGAATTCACTATGTAGTGTCAGGGTGGCCTCAAACTCATGGTGATCCTACCTCTGCCTCCCAAGTTGCCAGGATTAAAGGCGTGTGCTCGTGTCTTAATTTTTGTTTTAGTTGGCATACAGAGATTTAGGCACTGTTCGTGCTGGCATTTTCAATAGCAATTGTTTTTCTTGATTCTCACCACCTCCTCCTCCAGTCTCCCTCCTGCCTTTTCCTCTCCCGTCTGCCTACACGTCACATGTTCTTTCGCCCTTCCTTCCTCATCTCTTTGTGCTCAGCTCTTGGTTTATCAGTCAATGTTTATAGGATTTGTTCACAATTGTCCCCTTTTATATTCATACCTGTAAATATTACAAGCTAGAATCTGCATATCAGAGAGAATATACAACATTTTTCTTTGTCGTTCAGAGCTTGGGTCACTTAATATAATTCCTTGCAGTTTCATCCATTTTTACTGCAAATTCTACAATTTTGTTTTTACGTACTGCTGCATGAAATTCCATTATGTATGTTACCACATTTTTATTATCCATTCATCTGTCATGCATCTCGGTTGATTCCAATTCTTGGCTACTGTAGGTAAAGCTACAAAAACATGGTTGTGCAAGTTATCTCTGCAGTAGGGTGTGGAGTTCGTGGGGAATATGCCCAGGAGTGGTATAGCTGGGTTGTATGGGAGTTCTATTTCTAATTTTTTTGAGGTGTTGGCATATTAATTTGCATAAGGACTTACTAGTTTGCCCTTCTGACAGCAACGAATGGGTTTCTAAGAGTTTTTTTCTGTTTTATGCATTGTGGATGACAATCTTGTCAGCTTGATACAGGTCAGCCAGTCTGCAGTCGACAGCTTGTCTTACTTCTGATACTGTAGATCTACAGCAGTCTGAGGGGACCAGTCTTATTTCCTATAGGTGCTTAACTATCTTTTTTCTTTTCTTTTTTTTTTTTTTTTTTTTTGTTTTGTTTTTTTTTTTTTTTTTCCAGGTAGGGTCTCACTCTAGCTCAAGCTGACCTGGAATTCACTATGTAGTCTCAGGTGGCCTTAAACTCATGGCAATCCTCCTACCTCTGCCTCCCAAATGCTGGGATTAAAGGAGTGCACAACCACCATGCCCAGCCTTCTTTTTGTCTTTTTTTTTTTTTTTTTTTTTTTTTTTTTGGTTTTTCGAGGTAGGGTTTCACTCTAGCCCAGGCTGACCTGGAATTCACTATGGAGTCTCAGGGTGGCCTCGAACTCACGGCGATCCTCCTACCTCTGCCTCCCGAGTGCTGGGATTAAAGGCGTGCGCCACCACGCCCGGCTTCTTTTTGTCTTTTAAATAAATCCTTCCCACTTATAAAAGCATGGAGATAAGAGTCTCACTTGGAAATCTTGCTATTCACATATAGATCTCCATCCATGTAGTTTATTTGGTCTCTATCCATGTGGTGCAGGGTAGTACCCACTGATTACTTTAAAGATAGTTTGCCACCATCCACCACTTTGCATGTTCCCATGTAGGTATGAGTCTGTTTCTGGACTGTTATCATTGGGGAATCTACTGACTTATGCTGGTACCAGTCACACATTACAACACAAACATTCCGCTTCATTCAGGTCCTGAAGACTGGGGAGGGGGGAGGAGGGGTGTCACAGGCCCCAAAATAGCCCCCAAACGGACAGATTCCTTGGCACCTCCAGAAGGAACCAAACTCTGTCAACATCTTGACTTTAGCTCACTGAGACTCATCTTGGGATGTCTTATCCCCCAATGTGCAGACAATAAACACACGCTGTTTCAGATCACCATTGGTGGTGAGTTGCCGGGGCCGCAACAGAAACTAACATTGTCCCCACGTTGCCCAAGACCAGCTCCAGGACAGCAAGGCTGAGCGATTCAGTCTCACAGGAGCAAGCGAGTGAGTGAGAAGAGCTGGGATCCAAACCCTGGCCCATTGACTTGCTCAGCTCAAGTTTTTTTCTCTTAAGTCGTCTCCTATTCAATATGGGAAATTTTGGTGGATTCTAGGACAACAGGAGGCAGCCTAAGAGTAGGTGGTAAATACTTGTTAGTTCTTTAAACGTGTCTATTCTTGGCTGAAGATCCCAGGGAGTTGGTGTCATTTCCAATGCAAAGGAGCTTCCAGGTCCCAGCGAGAAGGAACCCATTTTTTTTTTTACAGGTTTTTGTCACATGTCGCTCATGCTCATTTCCTAAGGGTTCTTGAGGACATGAACATCCAGAGACCCAAGGGGCCAAAACTGACACAGGTGAGAGGGCCACATGGAATCAGGCGGGTACATGCTCCGGCTTTTCACAGGGTAAGGAAACTCAGCTCCACAGAGGAAAACACCGCCTGCATGAAGACTGACTGGTGGCGCCCCTCATCACTGGTGCTCTGCTGAGGAGCATCAGAAGTGGAATGGAGGAGAACGTGCATTTAACAGGCATTTGTGTGGCAAGTGCCCTACTAGGCTACCTGTATGTATGGCACATAACTTCACCCACCTATGAGAAAAGGTATCACCTGCATTTTCAATGAAACGTTTTAAGAGATCTGGGTACTATACCAGTTAACAACCTTGTGAATCCTGGCACTGGGATTTGAACCCATGTGGCACCCGATGTTTTAGCCTGTTTTTTCTTCACCTTGCTCTACTGTACAGGTGAAGGGTACAGCCATCTCTGCCTTTTCCTTATGGGCAGTGAAGGGTACAGCCATCTCCAGCTTTTCATTTGAGACCAGAGGCTTATCACATACAAACTTTGATTCGCAAACTGCCATCACTTGTGAAAATTTACTCAGTCGGTACATCAGAAGTGTAAGATTTTTGGGAGGCAAAACAAGGAAGGACTCAAAAGGGGCTATTTACACTACAGTGGGAAGCGTGGATCCACAGGTCTGGCCTCCTGTGGGTACTGAATTCTAGAAGCTAAAGGGTTGTCAGAAGCATCTATCACTGCCCAGTTTCTTGAGGGTGACCTGAAGCTGAACATATGTCAGCTAACAAGGGGCTTGTCGGTGTGCCTGTCTACTTTGGGTGAAGGGGTTTCTCCACAAAGTCCTTCCTAGTGACCCGCCATCTGCAAGATGCCACTCTTCCAACATAATTCAAGTGTAAAGAGCTGGATGCATGCACAGCTTTACTAATTTAAAACAAACTTAATTCCGATACAGAAGAACTTTTGGTGGAGTTCCCTAGCCCTACCTTCACCAGAAGGGGCACTTCTAACTTCTTTGGGAAGAAAAGACCCCCCAAAAGTAAGGCGACTCTTTAACACAGGTTATTAGAAGCAAAGCAGGGTCATGCCCTAAAAAAGTGCTTTCACTATAGTCTGATAGCTTTCAAAAATAAGATCACACATTGAAATGATTCGGGCATTTTCTTCATGCTAATATCCTAGAATTACATTAACTGTCTAAACTTTTGTTGGCCATGACTACTATGAAAATAACTGGGTGAGACCCTACCTCAAAAAAAAAAAAAAAAAAAAAGGTGTCTTTGCCACTGTTAGAAACAATGCCTTTAATCTGAGAAACTGCCTATGCTGAAATGTGAGTCGATCAAGATTTATGTCACTGACGCCAGAAACCTCAGGACAGCAGCTTCCTAACATAGACGTTTCACTTCTCCCCAGGGCACAGGAGTCACCTGGGCTCCAGGGACCTGGGCTTCAGCTGCTCAGCTCTGGGGTGCACTCATAATTGCAGGTGAGGCCCGAGCGCCAGTCCTAGCCTCTTCGCTTAAACTAACAGAGAGAAGGAACAGGGACAGAGCCACACCTTTAAGGACATATTCCCCATGTCGCTCAGATCAGGGGCCAACACTGACGGATGGCAAGCTGCACGGAAGGCTAGGGAAGTCGTCTTTACATCCTGGACGGCTTTGTGCCCAGCCACAAACCACACTTCCATAAGGAAGAATGAACAATAACCAGATGACACTGCCACAATGAGTTTATGTACTATGACAGAAATAAAAAGACAAACCTAAACCCTTTATCTCCCACTTCATTAAATACACACCCTGCTATCCAAGTGGTGCACTGATTCATGTTTTTGTGATAACCGGAGTAACCAACCCCCATACAGCCATCGTAAAGAATTAACGAGTGTTTACAAGTTCCCTCGGTTTACAAAAGAATGACTCCGACGAGGACAGTTCCACAGCCACGCTGTTTCGCCTCTTTCCTTCCATTTGCAGAGGCAGTGGTTTTTCTGGATCTCACCGATGGGAACTTTGCTACATAAACAGCAACCCGCATAGTAGTTTCTCAATCTGTGTAAATGGCATACCTCTCATCTTTCTTGACGGCTGTTTCCCAGTCACCATTTTTCCAGAGCTAGTTATCCACACGGCTATCAAGTGCGTTCATTCTAACTGCCCAGCAGACAAGGAGATCCCGCTCATCTTATTGGTGATCTTCTTCGTCTTCACATCTAAATGACTGCCAACTTTCCTCAGGTGCCAACAGTCCATCTGCGAACCTCCCTGTGCACTGCTTCTCAAGTGTATGAGTCACCTGAGAAATCCTTTAACCCCGACTTGGCCTCCGCGCGTCCATGTGGCACTGGGCTGCACTGCCAACAGAGTTCTCTGCCGAGCACCACACTGTTACAGCAGAAGCCAAGGCACCCACCAGGAACTGCCTACTGGCGGGGGTATGCACATCACCCAACTGAACGGTTTTTACTTCAAAAGGGCAAGTACTGCCACTCCCGACGCTATCACCGACAGCTGACCTAAGGTGTTTTACCTTCTGCCACCAGAAAGCATGAAACAACTGTCATTTTCCTGCTCATCGGTGCCAACTGTCTTCGTGATTTTGGACCATTCAAGTCCTTTCTGTTTGTACGGCTTAACCATGTCTCTAATGCACACTTCTTCTGGAGAACCCCTCAGGGTATCCATGAGGGCCCTTCTTTTTCAATTTCCTATCTATCTCAGCTTGGATTAGCTTCATGTGTTAAATGAAATATACAAGTCTCAATGTAAAAGTATATGTGAGAGTCCAGCCTGTGTAAGCTACATGTCTAAGAACTTTAAAAATATATTTTATATTTTTTATTTAAGAGAGAGAAAGACACTAAGAGGTTGAGTATGGGCATGCCAGGGCCTCCTGCCACTGCTAACAAACTCCAGACACATGCACCACTTTGTGCATCTGGCTTTACATAGGTACTGAGGAATGGAACCTCGGCCGTTAAGCTTTGCAAGCAAAAGCCTTACTGTTGAGACTTCTCCAGCCTTAATATATCCAAGAATTTTCAAGCTCAAAACAATGCTACTCTTCTCATTAAGTTTTTCTTTCATATTATTTTCCATAATTATTTTAGCCTGTATTATTTGTAGCAAATTCATACTTTGAAAATCTCCTAATTTTAATTTGGATACATTAAATACCAATAGATAGATCCCCTAAACTCTTTGGATTCTCAATCTATAAATGTGTTAAAGGATTTGGGGGTTCAAAAGTTCGAGGACTGCTGGGGCTAGAGAGATGGCTCAGCGGTTAAGGTGCTTGCCAGCAAAGTCTAACAACCTGGGTTCAATTCCTCAGTACCCACATAAAACCAGATTCACAGTGGCGCATACATCTGGAGTTTGTTTGCAGTGGCTGTAGATCCTGGTGCGCCCATACTATCTCTCTCTCTCTCAAATAAATATATATATTTTTTAAGTTTGAGAACTGCTGTTCTGATGTATGGCTGTCATCTTGTGTACTGGCAACACATTCATTTGAATCTATTTATTTTTATTTATTTTGGTTTTTCAAGGTAAGGTTTTGCTCTAGCACAGGCTGACCTGGAATTCACTATGTAGTCTCAGACTGTCCCCAACGAATCCTACCTCAGCCTCCCAAGTGCTGGGATTAAAGACATGCACTACTATGCCTGACTCATTTGCTTTTTCTTCTAGCTCAGGCTGACCTGGAATTCACTAGGTAGTCTCAGGCTGGTCTTCAACTCACAGCGATCCTCCTACTTCAGCCTCCCGAGTGCTGATACTAAAGGAGTGTGCCACCATGCCTGGCTTAATAAAATTAAGTCTTCATGACACCAAAATACTGCCTGTCTGAGCAGGAAGTTCTAGAACAAGCACCCCATGTGACTGACCTTCCACAAACTCAAAGACGGTGCTCTCTGCCTGTGCTACTCACAGCCAGGAATGAGCAAAATGGCTGGTTAGAACTACACTGGGAAAATCTAAACAGACCATATCAAGAGGCTCTAGTTACACAAAGAAACTGGATTTTTCCAGAGCCCTCATACTATGCATCCTCACACCAGAGCTATCTTTAATCAAGACAAGTGGTCACCACTGACCTTTAATCAGATTAATGTGAAAGTACACTCTCACATTTTAGAATATTATCCCTCAAATGAAATTAAATGTCTATAATTCACCAAAAATGGTATTTTACTTTTGGTGTAATATGTTTTCTGATTTAGAAGTGGATTTAGGAAGTGAATTCCTAAAAAGGGGGGGGGGGCAGCTGGAGAGATTGCTTAGTGGTTAAGGCACTTGCCTGCAAAGCCTAAGGACCCATGTTCAATTCTCCAGGTCCCAAGTAAGCCAGATGCACATGGTGGCGCATGTGTCTGGAGTTCATGTGCAGTGGCTAGAGGCCTTAGCATGCCCATTCTCTTTCTCTCTCTGTATCTAATAAATAAATAAACAAAAATAAGAAATAAAAACCTTTGCATGGTAGCACACACCTGCAACCCCAGCAGCAGGGAAGTGAAGGCAAGAGTTCAAGGACAGCTTCCACTATATGGTAAGTATGAGGGCAGCATGGCCAACCTGTCTCAAAAATATAACACCAGGGCTGGAGAGATGGCTTAGCAGTTAAGGCACTTGCCTGTTAAGCGTAAGGACCCTGGTTCGAGGCTCGATTCCCCAGGACCCACTTTAGCCAGATGTACAAGGGGCCCACGCGTCTGGAGTTCATTTGCAGTGGCTGGAGGCCCTGGCGTGCCCATTCTCTCTCTCTCTCTCTCTCTCTCTGTCTGCCTCTTTCTTTCTCTGTCACTCTCAAATAAATATATAAATGAACAAAAAAAAATAAAAAAACACCATAATGCACACTGTATATTTAAGTCAATGTGTACCTTTCTTTCTGCAAATATTTTAAATGAAAATTTTTTAAGTTACTTGAGTGCAGCATTATTTCATTAAAAAAATCTTGTTTCAAAGTATTTAAATAAATTATTTTATCTAGCCTTTAAAATGATCCTTACGTTAAGTAGAGACAACATTGTGCTAAGAACTGTGTTGGAGATAAGAAAAGTAAAGTTCTGAAAAGTCAGAGGATGCCAACATCACACAGGATTAGCAATGAGATCTCGACTTCCAATCACAACTGAGGTGATGATCTTTTGAAAATTATAATTGAATTTTTGTCAGGCTGAAAACTAAAAAGTAACCCCAAATGTTCCTATGAAACATAAACAAATGAGATACTTTTAGGGTCAGTAAAGGGAAAGGAGGACGGTCTGATAGACATGGGCATGGCATTCTCTGCCTTTCAAGGTGATTTGCTATTGTTAACCATGTGACAGCACACAGCTTAGGAACATTCCTTTTCATGATTATGTCTGCTCCATGAGATCAAAGGAAGGGAAAAAGTGTTCAGCTAAAGCAAGACTGAGAAGGGATCAGAAGATACAAACAGGCCAGTGAGAGATTACAAGAGGAGGATAAAGAATTATAAGGAAGTAGTAAGTGAAGTTAGTGATAAATAGAAAATAAGGCAAAGAAAAAATATGAATCTTTAAATGGAAAAGAAGAAATTGTAAGGTTTCAACGTGAATTTTAAGTAAATCACACAGAATGATCCAGAGCATCAATACTATTTATCTATAAGGCTGTTAGAAAAGACCCTGCCACAGGGCGTGGTGGCACACACCTTTAATTCCAGCACTTGGGAAGCAGAGGTAGGAGGATCGCTGTGAGTTCGAGGCCACCCTGAGACTACACAGTGAATTCCAGGTCAGCCTGGGCTAGAGCAAGACCCTACCTCAGATAAAAAAGAAAGAAAGAAAAGAAAAAAGAGAACCAATTTAAAAAAAAATAAGAAAGAAAGAGAGAACCAATTTAAAAACAAAAAAAAGAAAGAAAGAAAAATATTGATCGGCCATGTACAAGAAAATGCATGGCTACAACCACATAGTTTCACTGAACACAAAGCATACATTTCCTAAAACTTAGAAGTTCCTCTCAAGACCAATTTAAAGAATTGCCTAGAGCTGAGCGTGGCGGTGCACGCCTTTAATCCCAGCACTCAGGAGGCAGAGGTAGGTAGGAGGATCATTGTGAGTTCAAGGCCACCCTGACACTACATAGTGAATTCCAGGTCAGCCTGAGCTAGAGCGAGACGCTACCTCAAAAAACAAAACAAAACAAACAAACAAACAAAAAAACTGCCTATTTAATCCATCCTCAAAACTGACTCATCTGTATGAGATTATACTCAATTATGTGTCTTATTTCTTCTTTTTTCTCTCTAGCCCAGGCTGACCTCAAACCCACAGTGGTCCTTCTACCTCAGCCTCCTGAGTGCTCGGATTAAAGGTGTGCATCACAAAACCTGGCAATATTTTTTGTGATTAACATTCATCACTGCTATACAGTAGGTGTTTCTCATTAAGAATATATTTTTTAGGGGGCCATGGTGGCACATTCTTTTTATTTGACTACTAGAGAGCTGAAGTAGAAAGATACTGTGAGTTCAAAGACAGCTTCAGGCTACAGAGTGAGATCCAGGTCACCTTAGGCTAGAGTGAGACCCTGCCTAGAAAAAGCAAAACACCACCAAAAAAACAAACAAAAAGATTAGGCACGGTGGCACTTTGGAGTCCAAGTTTAAAACCTACATTCTGGCCTACATTGAGAATTTGTCTCAAATTTATTTAAAAAAGAAAAAAGAAATAAAAGTTTTTCTCCAATGAATGACAGAAAAAACAACAAAAACTTCTGAAGAAGTGAGAGAAAAACAACAATAAACACAGCCTCTGTTGAGTCAGTAAAATTCAGAACCACCTGCCTCCTGCTCCACGCATTTTACCGATGTCACCATGCTTACAGGGAAGAGCCACCCTGACCTGCACAAGTCACAGAAAGAATGCTTCTTGTTGAGTCGCCAGTCTATCAGGTCATTAACACAGCTAGACCCAAGAGACTGCTCCTTAGCTCTATCCAGTCATGTCCTTGAGAAAAAATAACACGGTAATCAACAACTTAGTACTTGCAATTTTAGAACCACAACGAGGGCTGGGGAGACGTGTCAGGGCTTTCTTACCAAGCCCGCTGGCCTGTGGCGGATTCCCTAGTACCCACATCAAGCCCCATGCATGAAGTGGTGATGCATGTGGAGGTCACGTGCAGTGACAAAAGGCCCTGGCATTCCCATGCTCTCCCATTCTCTCTCTCCTTGAAAATGAAGAATAAATAAATAGAACCAGAACTATAATAATGATGTCAAGTGGGGGGGGGGAATCTATGATCAGTTTCAAAAGATCTGAATTTTTGAGAAATTATGAAGCATAACAAAACTATTAAATAAAGGAAAACAATGTGAAATCCAAAAAATAAACAGAAGAGGGCATGTGTTTGTGTTAAAATAATTTAATTTTTCCTGTACATCTCTGTCCACATGAGAAATCAAAATACACTTTATAATATTTACCTGTTATGAGACATTCAAGTCAGATGGCAAAAGTAGAATTCAATCACTAGTGAAATGTTGAAAAATATATATTAAACAAAAAAGTCTTTGTAAGATAAAAATAATCTTCCACAATGCAATAAATTGCATATTACTAAGATTTTAACTCTTTAGATGATTTCAGTTCAGGTTTTGGTGTCAAACTCTACAGATAGTAAAAAAACAGTGTTGGCAGAATTTTTATCTGTTTTTACGTTTTTCTTTCTTGTTTCGACTACTTGTTACACTGTTTAAAGCTGATGATGATGAAGGTGCTCTTGCATGACCAGTAGCCTTCAGATGGTCGAAAAGTTTATTCCGGGATGGAAATTCTCTATGGCAGGTTGTACAGCTGATAAGAACATCGCTCTGAGAAGGGGAGCAAAAACATAATTAGGAATCTCCTGACAACAGTGTTTTATACCTTAATGTAAGCTAAACATCAAATAAAAGCAAAATAAAGATATTTTAACAAAACAGACAGCTACCTGATCAGATCTAATAAAGCAGGTGTTCTTGGAAGTTAAACCCACAGACCCACATCATCAACTAAAGGTCTGAGACACTCAATGGCATGTGACATATTAACACAAGAGTCCGAGCTTCACAAATAACCTTCAGAACTTAACACACTGAACTCTTGTCTTAGACTGTGAAGCAACTGAAAACAAATAGTAACTGTTCTGGTATCTGTATTTCCATGTGCTTCTTTAAACTCTGAAGAAAAGACATGCCAGGAGCATATATTTCACACTCCTCCTGCAAACTGCTGATGGACTCACACCAGAGTCTACCTTTAGGACACCATAGGCTTAAGACAGGTCCAATAAGAGAGGTGAGTGTGATTTTGACCTACCACTGTTTGAGTGTCAGCAGGTACTTTGACAGACTTTTTTACATCTTTGGTTTTCCTTCCTTTGGGTTTAGGAACACTAAAAAAAAAAGAAAAAGAAAAAGAAAGAAAGAAAAAGTATTCAGCATAATACAAAAGGAAGTATACCTTTTAACTGTCACCTCACAGCAAAAGACATTATTTATTTTAAAGACTAGTTTAGGACTAGGGAGATGGCTGAGCAGTTTCTAGCAAAACCTGCCAGCCCAGGTTCAATTGCCCCAGCCCCGCACAAAGCCAAATGCAAAGTGGCCCAGGCGCCTGTGATCTCCATGCATCTACGGCAACAGGAGGTGGACAGGAGAATGTGAAGCGCCAGGCCCAGCTAGTCCGACATTCATTGCAGTCCGGCACTTCATTTGCAGGAGCAAAAGACCCTGCCTCACAAGGCATGGTGGCACATGCCTTTAGTCCCAATAGCGGGGAGGCTGACTGAGACAGAAGGATCATGACGAGGTCAAGGCCAAGTGGGGCTAGAACAAGTTCTATGTCAGCCTGGGCTACAGTGACCCTTCACCTGAAGGAGGGATGAAGAAAGACCCTATCTCAAAGGTACAGCACAGACTCTCTGAACTTGCCTGACCTTGACACAGGTACTGTGATACATGTGCATGTGTGTACACGTGCATGCACATACACACATACTTAAGTTATTATTATTTTGGTTTTTCAACATGGGGTCTTGCTCTAGCCCAGGCTGACCCGGAATCTGAACTCACAGTGATCCTCCTACCTCCGCCTCCTGAGTGCTGGGATTAAAGGAGTGCATCAACTAGCACATCCATCCCAAATTATTTTCTTTTTGTTGTTGTTGTTGCTAGTGCTGAGAACTGAACCCAGGACCTCAGAAAAGTGCTCATCCACTGAGCTAAATCCCCAACTCCAAATATTTTTTAAAGTTTTTTTTAAAAAGCAATTTTGGGAGGGGTTGGGTTGAGGTAGGGTCTCACTCTTGCTCAGGCTGACCTAGAATTCACTATGTAGTCTCAGGGTGGCCTCGAACTCTCATGGTGATCCTCCCCTCTGCCACGCCTGGCTTAAAAAACACTTTTAAGCTAGATGTGGTGGTGCACACCTTTAGTCCTAGGCACTTGGGAGACAGAGGTAGGAAGATCATTGTAAGTTTGAGGCCACCCTGAGACTACACAGTGAATTCCAGGTCAGCCTGGGCTAGAGTGAGACCCTAGCTTGAAAAAGAAGCAATTTTAGAAGGGCAGTGTGGTGGCGCACACCTTTAATCCCAGCACTGGGAGGCAGAGGTAGGAGGACTGCTGTGAGTTTGAGGCCAGCTTGAAACTACATAGTGAATTCCAGATCAGCCTGGGCTAAAAGATAGCCCCTTCCACAAAAAAAAAAAAAAAAAAAAAAAAAAAAAAATTAAGAGATCAAACTAAACAAATTTGGCATAAAGAATTTACAAGAAACAAAAGTTGTAACAAGACCCTTAAAACATCTCTGAATATTAATGCAGTGTATTTTAAATAAAAACAAAGTCCTACTATTCTCTTTACTGAGGTAAATCATACTTACTAATCAAACATAATCCATTAAGTATATTTTGCTTTGTATGTTTGTTTTGATTTTGAGACAAGGTCTCACCTATACCAAGGCTGGCATCAAATTCACCATAAACATCCTGCCCCAGTCTCCTGCCTGAGTGCTAAGATTACTGGTATTAGCCAGAACATCAGCTTCTTGAACCTGACCTAACCTGTGACCAGGATTTCAATAGTTCCATAGTGAAATAACAAATAAAACTTATTAATGCAATTTTTATAAAAATTAAATTTGTTCAATAAATTTGCCAAATTAAAAAAAAATATTATCTGTGTAAATAAGAACAATGTATAATATGTATAAAAATGCCATAATGAAACCCATTATTTAGTATGCTAGTAAAAAGTTAATAAACATAATAAGAAAATAATGTCCTTTCTGCTGATGTAGTGTTTCTCCAGTATTCTTTAAACCAAAATCCAGAAAGCTAGCCAGTGAAGTCAGGCTCCTGCTCTGCTTGAATCCTCCACACAATCGAGAACTCTTTGGGTTTTTGATGTAGGGTCTCACTCTAGCTCAGGCTGACCTCAAACTCACAGCGATTCTCCTACCTCTGCCTCTCAAATGCTGGGATTAAAAGGCGTGTGCCACCACACCAGCTGCAACGGAGAATATGAATTTGCCTTTCTCAGCTTGTAAATTCCTCATTCTTAGGGTAAAACTCTGGGTGAGAGTGAGTATATTTACAGAACAAATGGAATGGATTACAATGAAGGAGTGTACTAGCTTTCAAGCAGAACTGAGGATCTACATCAGGTTAAGTGGCCACACAATATAAAGCACTGTTTAGGGATCCAATGTGACAATGTGGGGTACTCAGCAAGCTGAGGAGACAAGAGGACACAAGGAATGGGGGTGCTGGCTTCAGACCTTTATCCCAGCACTGAGGAGGCTGAGACAGGTGTCCTGAGAGTCCAAAGTCAGTCAGGTCTGCACAGTAAGACCTTCCCTCAAAATTAATAAATAAAGGGCTGGAGAGTTGGCTCAGCATTTAAGGCACTTGGTACTTGCCTGTGAAGCCTAAGGACCCAGGCTCAATTCCCCAGAACCCCTGAAAGCCAGATGCACATGATGGTACAGGCATCTGGAGTTCCTTTGCAGTGGCTGGAGGCCCTGGTATGCCCATTTTCTCTCTTTCTACTTCTTTTTCTCTCAAATTAGTAAGCAAATAAATAAATGAAAAAATAAATAAATAGACTTCAGGGTAAGATGGTGGCTTAGGAGCCCATGCCAAACCAGGCTAGGGAGGGATTTAAGCAAAACCCCAGCAAAATACACTCTTCTTCTGAAAAGTGAAGGAGAATAGGTTATTCTTCGGCACAGCGGAGAAACCAGAGAGACCAAGACCCACCAGAAAGGAGGAAACCGGCCAGAGCCCCACTGAGGCGATCTCGTCCCGCGACCCGCGCACAAGCCCAGGGCAGTTCCACCAGGCGGTGGCAGCAGCAGCAGAGACCAAGCAACAGATTTTCAACTCCATCAGCCTTCTTGCAAAGTTAAGAAATCTGAAGGAAAGACGGCTGAGATCAACTAAAGAGTTACTCAAAGTGTGAGCAACTCCAGAATCTGAACTCTCCCACCCCCCACCATCAGAACCGTGAACCTCCAGCATTCAGCCCCCAGTGGCAGTGCAGCCAGCAGAGCGGATCAGAAGTACAGCTGCACAGCACAACACGGAGGGATCGAGATGGCGTTCAGTATTGGTGAGCTTGAAAGCCACCCCAAAAGGTAACGAGGCTGACTGACAAATAAAAAAAAAAATATATATATATATACATATATACATATATACATATATATATATATATATATATATATATATATATATATATGTATATATGTACAGGTCCTGCAAGAGCTAATCTCTCTTTCCTTGTCAGGGCAGGCTATGGGTACATATTCTTGGTTGGTTTTACCATTTTCGAATAACCTGTATTTGGAGGTTGAATATTGTTGCCTTTGATGCTTTCATATATATAGGGCCTTTGTCTTTTGCTTCTGTCATTATTGGGGGCAGGGTCTGATCCAGATCCAGGTTGACCTGGAACCCAATTCAGAACAGAATCTCTACCTCCCAGCTGACAAGATTAAGGGTATAGAGCAACACACACCCTTAGGGATTTTGGCTTTATATGACTATCTGTTTTAATCCCCACAATTGCATACTTTGCGCTTTTTTGTGTGTGTGTATGTTACATGGTTGAAGTTTAGAATTTGCCAGTAAATTACTCCACCCAGTCCACTAGAATACTTGCTTAGCAAGCAAACTCAACACCTAGGATTACTTCTGTGGCTTGATTAGGGGACAAGAGCTATACCTGACACCTTGAACTCATATCCTGAGGGTATACAGAGGTGGACTGCCACATCTGCACTGCAGATAAATAGAACACCCAAGCATCAAGTCAATTCAGGATGCAAAAGTCACTACAATATAATACAAGAAACTCAAAGAATCAAGACAATATAGTCCCACCAAAAACTATAAATCCACCAGAAATGATCATCAATGAGACTGTTTTAGATGAAATGCCTGATAAAGACTTCAAGAAAATGATGGTATCTATGCTCAAAGAAATCAGAGAACAAGTGAAGGGAATCAAAGAAGAAAACAAAGGAATTAAAAAAGGAAACAAACTTCTGAAAGAGAACACAAGAAACCAGCTTAATGAAATAAAGAGGTCATTACAAGACATGAGTAAGGAAATAGAAATACTGAAGAAAAACCAGACTGAAATCCTGGCTCTGAAGAATAGAGTCAATGAAAAAAAAAAAAAAAAAACTCTGTGGAAAGTCTCTCCAGTAGAATGGATGAAAGAGAGAACAGAATATCTAAACTAGAAGACAAGGTAGCAGATCTAATACAGTCCAACAAAGAGAAAGACAAGCTAACAGCAAGGTATGAATGGGAATTTCAAGATATCCAGGACACTATGAAGAGATCAAACATACGAATTCAGGGTATAACAGGAGAAGAATTTCAATCCAGAGTTAGTAGGTGTTTTCAACAAAATCACAGAAGAAAATTTTTCTTAAATTGGGAAAGAAATGACAATCCAGATACAAGAAGCTTTTAGAACACAAAACAGACAAAACCTGGAAAGAACCTCTCCTCACCATGTCATAATTAAACTACTAAACACATAAACCAAAGAAAATATATTGAAAGCAGTTAGAGAGAAATGGCAAGTCAACTACAAAGGCAAGCCCATCAGAATAACTGCAGATTACTCAACACAAACTTTAAAAGCCAGAAAGGATTGGAATGATGTATTCCAAGTTCTGAAAGATAAATAATAACCGTCAAAGAAGATTACTTTATCCTGCAAAGCTACCTATCCAAATTGATGAAGAAATAGGACATTCCACAACAAAAACAGGCTAAAGGAATTTATGACAACTAAACCAGCTCTACAGAAAATACTTAAAGGAATTCTTAATGCCGAAGAGAAAGTAAAACACACACAGAAGGAAATAGGAAAAAATAAACCACACGCAAATAACAGTTAAAACAAACGAGTAAAGGGAAAACAGGAAACACTACAAAATAAGAAAAATGGCGAGAATAAATACATACCTTTCAATAATAATTCTTAATATCAACGGCCTCAATGTACCATCCAAAAGACACAGGCTTGCAGACTGGATTAACAGGCAGGATCCTGCCATTTGTTGTCTCCAGGAAACTCATCTCTCAATAAAAGATAGACACCGCCTTAGGGTGAAAGGATGGAAAATGGTATTTCAAGTAAACAAGCCTAGGAAACAAGCAGGGGTTGCTATCCTAATATCTGACAGGAGAGACTTCAAACCAACATTAGTGAGGAAAGATAAAGAAGGTCATTTAATACTGATTAAAGGAGCACTCCAACAGGAGAACATTACAATCCTAAACATATATGCACCTAACATGGGGGCTCCCAGTTTCATCAAACAAACACTATTAGACTTAAGGTCACAGATAACATCAAATGTAATTGTAGTGGGAGACTTCAATAGCCCACCCTCATCAATTGACAGGTCATCCCTGCAAAAAATAAACAGAGAGATATCTGAATTAAATGATGTCATAGAACAAATGGACCTGACAGGTATCTACAGAACATTCCATCCAAATGCTGCAGAATATACATTTTTCTCAGCAGCACATGGAACATTCTCTACAATAGACCATGTATTAGGACACAAAGCAAATCTCCCCAAATATAGGAAAACTGAAATAATCCCTTGTACTCTATCTGACCACAATGGGATGAAACTGCAAATCAGCAACAAGAAAAGCTACAGTGCATACAGAAATTCATGGACTAAACAGGACACTACTGAATGATAAAGGGGTCATTGAAGAAATCAAAAAGGAAATCAATAAATTCGTAGAATCAAATGATGATGATAATACAACATACCAAAACCTTTGAGACACAATGAAGGCAGTCCTAAGAGGGAAATTTATACCTCTAAGTGCCTATATTACGAAATTAGAGAGGGGCTGGAGAGATGGCTTAGCGGTTAAGCACTTGCCTATGAAGCCTAAGGACCCTGGTTCAAGGCTCGATTCCCCAGGACCCACATAAGCCAGATGTACAATGTGGTGCATGCATCTGGAGTTCGTTTGCAGTGGCTGGAGGCCCTGGCGTGCCCATTCTCTATCTATGCCTCTTTCTCTGTCTGTCGCTCTCAAATAAACAAATAAGAATAAACACACACACACACACACACACACAAAGAAATTAGAGAGTTCACAAATAAACAATTTAATGCTCCACCTTAAGGCCTTAGCAAAAGAAGAACAAGGCAAACTAAAAATCAGTAGACGAGAAGAAACCATAAAGATTAAGGCAGAAATTAATGAAACAGAAACAAACAAACACAAAAAAAATCCAAAGAATCAACAAAACAAAGAGTTGGTTCTTTGAAAGGATAAAGATTGATAAACCCTTAGCAAATCTGACCAGAAGAAAAAAGAAGAGACAAAAATCAACAAAATCAGAGATGAAAAAGGCACCATTACAACAGATAGCAAAGAAATTGACAATTATAAGGACATACATTAAGAATATATATTCCTCTAAGTTTGAAAATCTGAAAGAAATGGATGATTTCCTTGATTCATATGACCTACCAAAATTAAATCAAGATGAGATAAACCATTTAAATAGACCTATAACAAGTACAGAGATCCAAGCAGTTATAAAAAGTCTCCCAATTAAAAAAAGCCTAGGCCCAGATGGATTCACTGGCAAATTTTACCAGACTTTCATGGAAGAACTAACATTAATGCTTCTCAAACTTTTCCATAAAAGAGAAAAGGAAGGAACTCTACTGAACTCCTATGAAGCCAGCATCACCCTCATATCAAAACCAGGCAGACAGAACAACAACAAAAAATTACAGACCAATCTCCCTCATGAACATAGATGCAAAAATTCTGAACAAAATATTGGCAAACTGAATATAAGAATATATCAAAAAGATTATTCACCCCAACCAAGTTGGCTTTATCCCAGGGATGCAGGGATGGTTCAACATATGCAAATCAATAAACGTAATACATCACATAGATGGTCTGAAGGACAAAAATCATATGATCATCAATAGCTGCAGAAAAGGAATTTGACAAAATCCAACATCCATTCATGGTAAAAGTATTACAAAAACTGGGAATAGAAGGAACATATCTCAACATAATAAAAGCTATTTATGACAAACCTACAGCCAACATAAACTAATACTAAATGGTGAAAAACTTGAAGCTTTTCCACTAAATTCAGGAACAGAATAAGGGTGTCCACTGTCCTCACTTTTACTTAATATAGTACTGGAAGTCTTAGCCACAGCAATAAGGCAAGAGACACTCATAAAGGGAATACAAGTTGGAAAGGAAGAGATCAAATTATCACTATTTGTAGATGATATGATTCTACACATAAAAGACCCTAAAAACTCTACCAGCAAACTGTTAGAGCTGATAAACACTTTTAGCAATGTAACAGGATACAAAATAAATACACAGAAGTCAGTAGCTTTCCTATATACTAACAACAAATGTGCGGGGAATGAAATCAGGGAATCTCCCATTCACAATTGCCTCAAAATAAATAAATAAATAAATAAATAAATAAATAAATAAATAAATAAATAAAAAATAAAGTACCTTGGAATAAACTTAACTAAGGAAGTGAAGGAGTTCTACAATGAGAACTTTAAAACACTCAAGCGAGAAATTGCAGAAGACACAAGGAAATGGAAAGACATCCCATGTTCTTAGATTGGAAGAATCAATATTGTGAAAGTTTCAATCTTACCAAAACCAATCTACACATTTAATACAATCCCCATTAAAATTCCAATGGCATTCTTCTCAGGAATAGAAAAAAAATCCTAAATTTCATTTGGAAGTACAAAAAAATCTCAAATAGCCAAGACGATTTTGAGCATCAAAAATAAGGCTGGCAGTATCACCATGCCCAATTTTAAGCTATACTACAAAGCCATAGTAACAAAAACAACATGGTACTGGCACAAAGACAGACATGTAGATCAATGGAACAGAATAGAGGACCCAGATAATCCAGGAAGCCACACCCATCTGATTTTTTTTTACAAAAATTCCAAAATTATTCATTGGAGAAAAGACAGCCTCTTCAACAAGAGGTGCTGGGAAAACTGGATATCTATATGTAGAAAGATGAAAATAGATCCTTGTCTTTCTCCATGCACAAGAATCAAATCCAAGTGGATCAGGGACCTTAATATCAGACCTGAAATTCTGAAATTGCTCTAAGAAAAGGTAGGGAAACCCTTCAACATATTGGCACAGGTAATGACTTTCTGAATATAACCCCAGTTGCTCAGAAAATAAAACCACTAATCAACTACTGGGATCTCATGAAATTACAGAGCTTTTGTACATCAAAGGACACTGTGAATAGAGCAAAGACACAACCTACAGAATGGGAGAAAATCTTTGCTAATTACACATTAATTTCCAGGATATAAAAAGAACTCAAAAAACAGAACAATAAGAAATCAAACAACCCAATCAAAAAATGTGCTAAGGAACTACATAGTTCTCACTGGAAGAAATACAAATGGCATAAACGTATTAAAGAAATGTTCTACATCCTTAGCCATCAGGGAACTACAAATTAAAACTACCTTGAGATTCCATTTCTCTCCCGTCAGAATGGCTACCATCAAGAAAAAAAATGACTGGGCTAGAGTGAGACCCTACCTCGAAAGCCAAACAAACAAACAAATAAATAAATAAAAACCAAATGACAATAAATGTTGATGAGGACGTGGTAAAAGGGGAACCCTTCTGCAATGTTGGTGGGAATGTAATCTGGTACAGCCATTGTGGAAATCAGTGTGGAGGTTCTTGAGACAGCTAAAAATAGGTTTTCCATATGATCCAGCTATAGCACTCTTAGGCATATATCCTAATGACTCTTCTCACTACCTTAGAGATACTTGTACAACCATGTTTATTACTGCTCTATTCATAACAGCTAGGAAATGGAACCAGCCTTGATGTCTGTCTACAGAAGAATGGATAATGAAGATGTGGTATATCTACAAAATGGAGTTCTATTCGCGGTAAAGAAAAATGAAATTATGATATTTGCAGGGAAATGGATGGATCTGGAAAGGATTGTACTAAGTGAGGTAACCCAGGCCCAGAAAGCCACGTGTTGCATGTTCTCTCTTATATGTGGATCCTAGCTACAAATATATATATAGATTTGTGTATGATCTGGAACCAAAAATCAGTAGCAAAGGCCCATAAGCTAGAAAAAGGCCCTTGGTTCCCCATGAGAAAGAGATGGTAAAACCCTATTGCTGAAGACTTCACATGCCTGGGTCACTGAGAAATCAAGCTGGTGCTGAGCAGAAAACCTTCTCCTTGTAGACCAGCCAACTGAAAGCTGGAAAAAGCTGCACTGTATGCAGTCTAATGGGAGACAGAAGTCATCAGCGGCGAAAAGAGTGGACACTGGAAACCTCAAGTTTGGCCAGACAGGCCAAATGACTGAACGAGTGCAATAGTGGCATGTCTGCTCTGGGGCAAACCAACTGCTCTCTAATTGGACTGAAGGCCCACTCTATGGGAGGGAATACGTGCCTGGTACTGAAAACCTAATCAAAAGCCTATGGCAGGGGAAGTCATGAGCCTTAGGGGGTATAAAGCCTGCTCTTGTCTGAATAAATGCATATATTACTCTCACCAAATTGCCCTGAAAGCACTACACTTAATGTTCATACTCATATTAATGCTACTCTCACTTCTGGTTAGAGAAGCTTCTCTCTTCAGATGGCGATGACCACTGGGATGAACCTAAATGCAGCATGGTGCTGAGAAGAAGTGACGGAGGAGTGTCCAGCACTGAAACATCTCACACCCTCCAAGGCTCAGGGTCCTTTGTGAAAGAGGTGGCAGAAAGAATGTTAAGAGCCAAAGGAAGGGTACCACTCCTTACTGTCTGGACAGAATTTGGCCTCGATATCCAAGACCTCGTAGTGCCTAGCAATACCCACACAAGACCCTCATAATAGGGGAAAAAGATGATGACATCAAATTAAAAGAGAGACTAATGGAGAGAGGGAGGGGATATGACAGAGAGCAGAATTATGAAGGAAAAAGTGGGGGAGTGGGGGGGGGAATACCATGGTTTGTTGTTTGTAAGTATAGAAGCTGTCAAAAAAAAATATATATATATGTATGTATGTGTATATATATATACACACACACACACACACACACACACACATATACATATTAAACAAAAAAAGTTTAAAATAAATAAATAGGGCTAGAAAGATGGCTTACCGGTTAAGGTGCTTGCCTGCAAAGCCTAATGACCCATGTTCAAGTTTCCAGGTTCCATGTAAACCAAATGCACAATGTGATGCAAGTGCACAAGGTTGCACATGCACACAAGATGGCACATGCGTCTAGAGCCCAACTGCAGCAACTGGAGACACTGGTGTGCCAATTCTTTCTTCCTCTCTCTCTCACAAAATAAATAAATAAATAAGGGGGGAGAAAATAAAACACACACATATATGCAAAAGTAGTAATTTACACAAGTATGTCTAAGAAAACTGCAATAAAATATACTACTACATTTTTTACTTTTATCTTATTTACTTTTTAAAAAAATATTTTTATTTATTTATTTGACAGAGAAAGAGAGAGAATGGGCATGCCACAGCCTCCAGCCACTGCAAACAAACTCCAGATGCATGCACCCCCTTGTGCATCTGGCTAACGTGGGTCCTGGGGAATCGAAGCTGGGCCCTTTGGCTTTGCAGGCAAATGCCTTATCCACTAAGATATTCCTCCAGCCCCTTATTTAGTTTTATTTTTATGCATGTGTGTGTTTGCATGGGTATGCATGTGGAGAGGCCAGAAGACACCTTTAGGTGTCATTCCTCAGGAACTCCAGCCATGGTTTTGTTTTTAATTTATGTATCTATTTGACAGAGAAACAGACAAAGAATGGGTGCAACAGGCCTCCAGCCACTGCAAACAAACTCCAGATACATATGTCACCTTGGACACCTGGTGTTACATGGGATCTGGAGAATCGAACCCAAGTTCTTAGGCGTTACAGGCAAGCACCTTTACTGCTGAGCCATCTCTCCTGTCCCTCTTATCCATTATTTTTGCAAAAGGGTCTCGCCAATTAAGTTAAACTGGCTGACCAGTGAACCACAGGGACCTGTGTGTTCCCATCTCCTCAGGCCTGGGATTACAGGTGCAGGCCACCACAGCTGGGCATTATTTATGTGGGTATTGGGATCACACTTAGGTCCTCATGCTCGCAAGGCGAGCACTTTACCAAATAAGCTTGATGTTTTGAGTGAAGTTCCTATAAGTTTGAGGCTGGTTTTGAACTTCTAATCCTCCTGCCTTCTGTGCTGGGGTTACTGGCATAGTGTGCCAACATACCTGACCATCCACACTTTTTATTTTTATTTTTATTTATTTGAAAGAGGCAGAGAGAGAGAATGGGCACACCAGGGCCTCAAGCCGTTAAAAACAAACTCCAGACACATGCACCACCTTGTGCATCTGGCTTACACGGGTCTGGGGAAATCAAACGTGGGTCCTGTGGCTTTGCAGGCAAGTGCCTTAAGTGCAAAGTCATCTCTCCAGTCCCATCCACTTTTTAAATAAATATTATTTATTTATTTCACAGAGAAAGAGGGAGAGAGAGAGCACACATGCACGT
Organism: Dipus sagitta; assembly: GCA_036346955.1. Classification (NCBI taxonomy): domain Eukaryota; kingdom Metazoa; phylum Chordata; class Mammalia; order Rodentia; family Dipodidae; genus Dipus; species Dipus sagitta. The sequence continues at coordinate 96,749,623 of CM070782.1, read as the reverse complement.
GCCAGGACCTCCAGCCACTGCAAAAAAAACTCCAGACGCTTGTGCCCCCTTGTGCATGTGGCTAATGTGGGTCCTGGGGAATTGAAGCTGGGTCCTTTGGCTTTGTAAGCAAACACCTTAACCACTGAGCCATCCCTCCAGCCCGCACCACACACTTTTTATTGAAGCACTTCTCACTAGGTGTGATAAGCAATGAGGCCTGGCAGAAAGGGCTCACTGCAGACCATCAGTTACAGGGGTAGGAAGGATGGTGATAGTTCTATCTCAACCCTCTTAGTCCTCAGAGTGGGAACTCACTTCAATTCCGAGTTCTTTTCAGCTTAGAGGCCCACAACCCCATCTCTGACCTCCAAGTAGCCCCATGAATCCATAGGATAGTTCCCATGGAGCTAGACCTTCTAGATGTCTTCAAGTACTCAGACAGAAATTCAATGCTAGATTCTCCACCTATCAGCTTTTGTCCTGGGAAAAAAAATCACTCAATCTCATACTGTTTCCCCATGTGTAATCATTAGTGAAATTAACATTAAATTTTCCGTTTCAAACTTTCACTCTCCAAGACACTTCAAAAGTTTGACATTGCAGCTTGTAAGGCCCCTTATCTTTCTTTTTGCAGAGCTTCATCTCCAACTAAGTCCCTTGGTCACCTGCTGCCTTCATGCACGCTACTCCATCCTTTTCTCAACATTCTTGGGCACCAGCTCGCCCCACTATAGCTTCAACGCTGCGGTCTCTCAATGCACACCCACATGTCATGCTGTTGCACTCTCTCGTGGTCCTGTTTCCAGATCTTTCCTAAAGCATTAAGACATCATCCTCTAGTGTAGAGCAACAGTGGAGAACGGGGACAAGCAATCAGACAAGGAAGCTTGTGGTGCTGGGCAGCAGCAAGGCTTCAGGGCTCCTGTGAGCAGGAAGATACCATGCTGCTAAGGCGCGTCCCGGCAGCACAACAGGAAGGTGTGTTAGGGAGTGGGCAGGAGAAACAGACTCAGGCGGCCTTATTCTGTGGGAGCTCCAGCAGGGAAAGGGAAACTTAAACAGGATCACAGCGATGTTGGTCATGATGCTCAACAGCCTGGCACACTCTCCTCTAGCATCTACTTCCTTTCCAACACACCTCACTCAGATATCTGCGTGTCTCTAAGCCCACGTCAACAGATACAGGGAGTTTACAATGAACTTAGTCATGGAAAAGAGACTTTATTGGGCGTACCTTTGATTTCCCTGCTCAACAGTAACAAACAATATGCACCTTTCACTTACCTTTTAGCTTCACATTTTGGATCGTCACACGGCTCTATGGCTTCTGTAACACAGACCTTTTCTTGGGGACTAGCGTGAGGTTCTTTGGTATGGTCTTCATTTAAGTTAATATCTTCTGGATCAATCTTTACTCTTTCCTCAGTGGAGTTTTCATTAAAATCATCATCGCAATTCTAGAGAACATATACTGCCATTATAAAGCAAATCTACCTAAATGATGATCTCTGCTGCCAAGTAGTTACACTGAAGTAATGATTCCCACATACTCTAGCAGCAGGAATAGAGCTCAGAAAATAAAAGGAAGACATAGTTCAGCTGGACACAATGACAACCACCTGTAATCCCAGTACTTGGAAGACTGAGGCAAGAGTATTTCAAGTTTAAGGCCAGCTTAAGCTATACAGTTTGAGGTCAGCCTGCACACAAGACACTATCTCAAAAACCAAACCAAACCAAACCAAACAGGGCTGGAGAGATGGCTTAGCGGTTAAGGCACATGCCTGCAAAGCCTAAGGACCCAGGTTCAATTCCTCAGGTCCCACGTAAGCCAGATGCACATGGCGGTGCATGCATCTGGAGTTTGTGTGCAGCGACTAGAGGCCCTGGCGTGCCCATTCTCTCTGTCATAAATAAATAAATAAATAAATAAATAAATAAATAACTTAATACAACATATTAGCAAAACTTGAAGGGAATAAATTGTATTTTACAGTCCAATCACAATTTAATTGAATATTAAGTAATCTCTATAGGTGGAACAAAGATGACATTCAGAGTTTTCTCTGTTTTTGAAATGATCAGTATGAAAAGCTTTTATGGTCAGGATAGGCAAGGCCACCACACATAAGCATTATAAGGACAATGCCGGGGACTGCAGAGAGAGGTCAGTGGGTAGGAGTGCTTTCTCATGAGGTCCTGAGGACATCTGAGTTCAACTCCCCAGCACCCACACATAAGGAGCGAGGTACGGGCACACATATCTGTAACCGTGGTCCTGTGGAGGGCAGAGAACAGAGAATCACTGGGCTTGCTGACTGAAAGTGGCAGAGTGAGAAAGACTGGCTCAAGGAAACACAAAGATACAGAGGAAAACATCTGATGTTCTCTGGTCTCTGCACACACGTGTGGACATGGGGTGTGTGCATATAAGCACACACCTATCACCTATTACTAAAAAAACAAATGTCTTACAAACATGCCTTCACTAAGTCCACTGCTTTTACTCTGAGTGACAATGTGTCATGTCTGCATGCATGCTCATGTGTACATTACCCTCTGAAAGTAAACTGAGGCAGAAGAAGAAAACTACACCCTGAGAGATCCACAAATGTTTCAGGTCTTACATCCAGTATGGGTCTTTGATCAACTTTTGTACACAAACTGTGGTGATGAATTATTAGAATAAACTGTGGAATGAGCTGTGGGAACAAACTATGGGAAAGAACTGGGAATATTTCTCATGGATCTTACAAATAGCTTGTGTGCTTTTACTGCTGTTAGATGCAAAACTCATTACTTGTAACTTGCTGTAAAGTTAATCTTACACCTGTGTAATCTTCTTGCTTAAAGCAACGTGATGAGGATTCCTCTGCTTTGGTGTAACTTTGGCCCGCACAGCACAGATTTCCAATATTGACAAGCAATGTTTAAAGATGCTGACAAAGCCAGGTGTGGTGGCGCACGCCTTTAATCCCAACACTTAGGAGGCAGAGGTAGGAGGATCGCCATGAGTTCAAGGCCACCCTGAGATGACAGAGTTAATTCCAGGTCAGCCTGGACCAGAGTGAAACCCTACCTCGAAAAACCAAAAAAATAATAATAATAATAATAAAATAAAAATGCTGACTGATCTTAAGATATGCTCTATGTGCCTTGCTTTCCTTAGAGGCTTGCTTGGCCTCTCAACTCAGAAAAAAAAACCATACAGGGCTGGAGAGATGGCTTAGTGGTTAAGGCACTTGACTGCAAAGCCTAAGGACCCAGGTTCGATTCCTCAGGGCCCACATAAAGCCAAGTGTCTGGAGTTTGTTTGCAGTGGCTAGAGGCCCTGGAGCACCCATTCTCTTTCTCTCTGCCTCTTTCTTTCTGTCTCTCAAATAAATAAATAAAAATAAAATATTTTTAAAAATACATCTGTAAGAAGTGCTCATCATAGTGCTGAAGAGGAGGTCAATAAAGTGGGCCCACAGATCTGTTGAAGGCATGGACTTAATGTCCATGTGATTGCTCTTGTGATCAGAGTACATATGCGTTTTGGAATAGCAGGGTCCAGCAGGTTATAACTGTAATTTTCTTCCTTTAACAAACACTCAAGGGTTATCCAAAGTTGAAAGTTCCTCATGCATCATACTACTTGCTCACATATTCCTGGTTTTTCACTGTTCAACAAAAGTACTAACGACTGCCTAAATGTAGAGGAGCCAAAGCCGCAGTAACATCAGAGCAGTGGTGATGGCAGATGCAGCGGGTTCACTAATGGCTTTAACTCTTCAGTTTCTTTGTTCCTCAGCAGCTGCTAGAGGCAGCTAGCCCACTCCTGAGACTGGGTACCAGGAGTTAGCTCTCTCACCATCTCCCTGGCTCTGCTAAGCAGTTTATCCACTTCTGGATAGGAAAGTTCCAGAGGCAAGTCTTTTCTAAATCAACACTGTGCCCCCAAATAGGATAAGAGTCAATTACATAGAACACAATTATTCTTTAAAATCAAAATACCAAGAATTCCACCATAAGTAGAGTAAACTTAGATATGCAATGACCAATCCCTAAATTTTCCTGTGCCCAGGTTTAAAAAGTTGTCTTAACCTAAAAAGTCATCATCTGGAGCCATACTTTTTAATAATGGCTCTCAGTAAATTTCTAACAAAGGAATTCCACATTAAAATTTTACACATACGGGCTGGAGAGATGGCTTAACAGCTAAGGTGTTTGCCTGCAAAGCCAAAGGATCCCTGTTCGACTCTCCAGGACTCATATAAGCCAGATGCACAAGGGGCACATGCATCTGAAATTCATTTGTAGTGGCTGGAGGCCCTGGCATGCCCACTCCCCCATCCCCTGCCTCTTTCTCTCTCTCAAATACATAAATAAATAAATAAATAAAATATTTAAAAAATTTTTAAACATACAAAAGTAGTTAAATTAGTTACATGCATACAAAGGGGAAGAAAGCAATGAAAACACAAAAATATTTTCATTTCCTTTTAAATAATTTTACAGCCAGTATAAAATGATGAATAAGGTTTCTCTTCTGAGACAGCCTGTACTGAGTAAACAAGGATGCTGCGAGTCTACAGTGGGTATTTAATGTTAGTATCTTTCAACATACCTGTGCTGGTTTCTGTTTCTTTTTCTTTTGTTTTTTTGAAAGCCTAAGAACAAACATAAATCAAAATGTCAGCTACTTGACTTTGTGAGGATTTACTAAATGAAACTAAAAACATTAAAAGATAGTAAAAAATTACTAAAAATATTTAGCATCATAAAGCATTAAAAATAGGAAAAATATCTGCTATATATTTAAGAAAAATGCTTAATAAACCAACATATATTCTAATAAAACCAATGGATTTTGAAGATAAAAAGAACAACAGGTAAATTGACAGTATTTAGCACTTCAACTGCATACATATGAAACTGTGTTCAATGTAGTAATAACATTCTGTAAAAAATCACATCTGATACATCTTCATCCACTTCTACACTGTAAGATTCTATTAACTAGAAGAGTGGCAGAAATACCAGCAAAACAACTTCCTTGGGGTAAAATACATTTAAGGTCAATCTCTCATGTGACAAATATGCCCATGCAATTAACATTCAGGATTACTTCTGCTTTGGCGTATCCTCCAGTTCTTCCTCAGAACTGGCGGTCAACAGATGTCCATCTGTCTGGGGTCCTGAAAAGTTCTCGTCCTCCTCTTCCAACTGCTGCTTTAACAAGGCGACCATTTCCCGGTGCTTCTTTGACTTCTCGTGATTCCTCATGCTGAAAAGACAATCTGACCTGAGTCCTACACTACAGGACATTCACGCGTGCCCAAATATGTTGCTGCATGACTGCAACCAAGTCAAAGCTGCAAAAATTTTTAATTCTATACAGACTTATGGGGGCCTGTCGGGAATGCCAGCTATGACAGACCTTGCAAGCTCATAAAGGAGCTTTCTTCCCAGGTCCCAGAATTCCCCTCATTTACTTTCTTTGTATCATATACACTTTTATCTTTTTTTCCCCTGCCCAATTCTCTATTATTTTGAATTCTTAAAACCAAAAGCTTGGGCTGGAGAGATGGCTTAGTGGTTAAGGTGCATGCCTACAAAGCCTAAGGACCCAGGTTCAATTCTCCAGGTCCCATGTAAGCCAGATGCATATGGTGGGGCACGCATCTGGAGTTCATTTGCAGTGGCTAGAGGCCCTGGCACACCCATTCTCTCTCTCCCATTCTCTCTCTCTCTCCCTCCCTCTGTTTCTAATAAATAAACTTTTTTAAGAAAAAGTTTTGCCATGGCTTCCTCTTAGTTGTGGAAGATTTGATAAGTATTTCTGTGCCAAGCCACACCATGGGACACGAGGGACAGCAGGAAATTATATGACATACATCCTGACTATAAAAGGAAAACTCAGGCTAGGAAAATGGTGCTACAAGGCCTTGAAGAACAAGACCCAGAGTAGGTCACCTTCTTTGCTGTGCCAACACCTTATTTCTGCCTTGTCACCCCTGAAACTATCTAAAACTCCATAACAAATAATTATTCCAGTTGATCTACAGGAAACTTAAATATGGGCAATCCATTGGATAAGAGTACCGTATTAATTTTTCCTTCAGGGGATAACATATCCTTATTTTATACACACACACTCAGGTGTTTCAAAGTAAAATAGCATTATGCATCTAAATTACTTTCAAATTATTCAGGAAAAAAATATGTGCATGCAGATGTGGGCAATGGGTAGAGGGGGATTCCACAATCTATTTTCCAACTCCACTTCAGGAGTGAGATTAGTTCCAAATTAAAAATAAATTTAAAAACCTTTCTTTACTATTGCCTGTCTTATTTCTAGCATCTCTGCCTCTCCCCCTCTTACTACCATTACCTTGCCCCTCTCTCCCTTACACTGCTCGTTCTCACCCCTCCCCATGCTTATCTGCTCTTCTTTCTTCCGGATAAGCACTTTTGCTTCTTTTCCCTAGCAACTTGACTCTCGTTTTCTTTCAATCTAAGTTCTCCCCTAAGCCCTTTAAATATATACATACACATGTACGTACGTACACACACACACACCACCATCATCATCATCATCACTGCTCCCACTGGCACACATACTCTCAACAGGACAACAGGACAAGCTGAAACTTCCTAGGTTGACAGCAGTGACAAGGGAACTCAATGGCTGGAAGTGATAATGTATGATTAGATGTGGTCTCATCTCCTCATCTGTGTGACTATGGCTACTTTGTCAGAACAAACAGAATTTCTTTCTGGAAACAGCATGTGTGTTTACAAAGCAGTTACTATACAAGTATATTGGAATGAATGTGAAAGGCTACAAAAGGCTTAACCACTGGTCCATATCCCTCCTTCCTCCCCTGTAGCCAAGAATTTCCCAAGGTGCCATGTGGGTACTAGTTGGCTAACTGCTCCAAGCATGTTCTCTTGAGCACTTCCAAGATGGTCAGAGATGGAAACTTACGCCTTTTCTGTCTTGAAAGATTTGTCACATGCTGGGCAGTAAAGGTCATCATGAAGTTCAGAGTCCTCAGCCTCATCACTGTCTTTACCTGTGAGGATAAAGCCTATGGTAGGAATAAAATGTGCTGACGAATCATGCCTTCTTAGTAAAGGTCTAACGTTGTGTATAAATTAGAAATGAAAGATTGTGTATTTCCTTACCAAAAGAAATGCCATCGTGAACTAAGGTGGAGTTTTAAAAGCATCACTGCATTTACGGGAAAAATTCAAATAAACCACCTTACCCTCCAAATTCTTTTCAGAAGTCTGCTTACAAGACTTGGATAATCCTTAAAATCTTAAATGTGAACCAAGTTAAAACATCAAATGCCATTTTAATAGTTGTACTATGAGGCAGTTTTTTTTTTTTTTTTTCTACTTTTTGTTTATTTGTTTCAAGTTCCCTCATGAACATGAACTGGCTCAAAAGCACATTTACAACTGTGACCTGCAAGAGTATGGTTCAACCTGGCTTACAGTATTCCCTCACTAGCAGGTAGGCCATAAAACAGCATGCTACATGTTACCAAGAGGAGCCTCTCCACCAGCTATCAGTGAGGGAAATATTTTGTGCACACTCAGAATCACAAATCAGAACATGGACAGAGTGTGTTGGCTGCTCTATCTGAATCAGACTACATCAATAGACTACCTTCATGAGGCCCATATAATAGTTTTCAATTTTAATTTTTTTGCTACATCTAAATTTTGGGCAATGTCACATGAAACTCTAAACTTCCAGCTTTTCATGGAAAACAAACAGCAAAATCAAACTTTGGTATAGTGACAATGATGATGAGCTGAAACATCAGTTCTTGGTTTTCATGTGCTCTTCTATTCCCTGTTAACTTACACTTGGGCCCCAGTAGACATTTATTTGAGCACATATCTTTGTACACAATAACATCTTTTCCAAATGCATCAAGAAAAATTACCATCTTTTCCATCTTTAAGCTCCTGTTCATCCCCTTCATTTTCATCCGATCCATCTCCAAACTCCTTTTCGTACCGTGCCTCCATCTCCCGGAGCTCCTTCTCCAAGTCAGCCACAGTCATCCAGCTCTGTTCTCTGTACTCCTCCACCAGCCTAGAACACAGCCCAGCCTCAGGAGTGCTGACTAGCGATCCTTGGAAGGGTTCCTACTCGCCTTAGGCGTAAAGCTAGCCCCTGGATAGCATCTTCCTCCCACGTCACCAGAGCTTATAAACCTAAAACCTGTGTTTAGCAAAAACTGGGCAAACTCAGTGACACCTAGGCCTGGTTGGTTTTTCATTACTCTACTAAATAATGGGATTGGAAATACAGACATCCATATCATCTTAGCAACTCCGAAGAGTCATTGGGTGACCTTAAGTATAAATGTGGAAAAAAGGGGTAATTTTCAAAATGTAATGTGTGCAGTTGGGCAGAATTTTACTAAGTAAACAATATGTAAAATGCTAAGTACTCTGGATACAAAGTGTTTACACTAAATTCTGACAATACTGTAAAGGAATCAAATTGAGTAACTCAGACTACCTAGAGGCAGTAGTACATATAGCTGGGTGTGGTGGTGCACGCCTTAATCCCAGCACTGAGGAGGCAGAGGTAGGAGGACTGCTGAGTTCAAAGCCACCCTGAGACTACATAGTAAATTCCAGGTCAGCCTGGGCTACAGTGAGACACATCCTCAACAATAAATAAAAACAAATAAAAGCAGCGTTCTAGAGAAAACTTCAGGCCCCATTCCCAGCTCTGTGACTTGCCAGCTATGTGCCTCATTTCCTCACAACAATGAAAATCAAAACAGATATCACTCCATAGAAAAACACAGAATAAGAATTCAATTTACACTCATTACTACTAAATTTTAGAGTACTAAAACAAGGAAAATAAGCAACTCAAAAAGTTTTGCAAAGTAGATAAAGAAACACTACTTAATTTCTTTAAGGAAAAAAGAAACAAAGGACAATGCTATGGTGACTGAATTTGCCATGAGAACACCATGTTGGCTCCCCCAAGATGGCCCCCTAACCCCCACCTAAGAGCAAAGGCACCGCCCACCACGCATCCCTACTTGGCCTGCTCCAGCTTCTGCTGCCGCCGCCTCTCCTCCGCCTTCCTGGCCTTCTCAGCGTTCTGCTCCTCCACAAGCTTCCGGTGCGCCTGCACTCTCCTATCTCTTTTCCGGATGAAAGCGACCAGCTGACGCACCAGCTCGTTGTTCTCCTTTCTTGCTTTGTCCCGAATCTTTTTGTTCTCTTTCTCCATGGCTCGCTTTTCCCAGCGGTTTGAGGCTTGTCGTGTATCATACTCTTCTCTCCAAGCAAAATTCTTTTGTGTGCAAAAACTCTGCCAGTAAGCATAAAAAGGGTGCACTACCTAGTGGCAAAGAAAATGGGTAAAATTCTGTGGGTTTTTTACTTAAATTTCTCTAAAAAGCAGTAAATATTAATGGTAAAAATATTTCTCTAATATGTAAGATTACTTTTTTACAGGGGCAGTTCTGGGGACTAAACAGGACCTCATGCATGCCAGGCCAGTGCTCTACCACTGAGCCACATCCCTAACCCCTCATAGATGTAACTGATACTATTAATCAGTGAAGAAGATTAATGGGGAAAGAGAGTGGCCACACTGACCACAGAAAGAGACTAGGCTCCACAATCAGGCAAAGTCAAGAGGGGAGGCTACAAGCTCCTGCAGGAGGACAGAGAAGACAATCATAGGACGGGACTGGAATCAGTTTATTGTAAAATCAGAAACCACTGTGATCAGTGCTGATAAGAAGCTCTGCAGTTTTCTTTTACCGAATCATAGTCACTCTGGGAGTCTCCAAACGTTGGGAAGTCCTCGGCATCCTCTTCTAGCACACATTCTAGTTCTTCCTTTGCAATCATTTCAAAGACGTTACGATACACTGTGTAAAACCCCTAAAAGAAAAAAAAATCAGGAACACAGGTCCTGAATACTTTCATAATCTAATCAAAGAACAAGATATGAAATACAAATCCTAATGTTGAAGAACTGTAGGACTCAGCTCTCATTTGTAGTTTTTCATTTCAACAGAAATGTTTATGTACAGCTTAAACAGAAAGCAACCGATGTGCTATTTTCAAAATGAACATTGTTTCACTTTCTATTATAAAATAGTTTTAAGAATTCTCTTTGAGCCGGGCATGGTGGCACACACCTTTAGTCCCAGGACTCAGGAGGCAGAGGTAGGAGGATCACTGTGAGTTCAAGACTACCATGAGACTACATAGTAAATTCCAGGTCAACCTGGGCTTGAGTGAGACCCTACCTCAAAAAAAAAAAAAAAAAAATTCTCTTTGAGCTTTACTGAACTGTTGTATAAGAAATGAAAGAGTTCACCTATCATACCTTTTCGTCATCTCCATAACCAGAGTAACAGCTTACAGTGAAATAGTGAAGCAAGTCTAAGCTGTCGTCTTGATACTCCCCATCAAGCCCTCCTTTAAGTAAGGCCTCTCTATGATTATCATACCTAAAAAAAAAAAAAAAAAAAAGAAGGGTAAATAAGAATTTCCTGAATCAGTTGAACCATAAGGGTACACTTTAACATGCCCAGACTACAATCACACAACTTTAAAGCAATCTGAGCAGGAAAATTAAGTCTTTCAAGGACTATAGATTTGGGGCTGAAGAGATAGCTTAGTGGTTAAGGCACTTTCCTGCAAAGCCAAAGGACCCAGGTTCAATTCCACTGGACCCACGTAAGCCAGATGCATAAGGTGGTGCATGTGTCTGGAGTTTGTTTACAAGTGGCTGGATGCCCTGGAGTGCCCATTTTCTCTCTCTCTGCCTCTTTCTTTCTCTCTAATAAATAATCAATCAATATTTTTTTAAAAGAAACACAGATTCAAACTAGGTCTGCCACTTCTGAAACCTTATACAACACTAGCCCATATGAATAGGAAAATTTAAAAAGCCAGGGAATTTCTGTGACTCTCCCCAAAAGTAGCTGAATTTTCACTGGAAAGAAACATCACTAAATAGAACAGTACTGGAGATAATCTGATCCATAAACTAATTACACATTTATGACCAACATGCACCAGAAAAACCCCTTCATATGCTCATGTGAACTTAATGTAACAGTTCTTTACACACACAGCAGTCATTCTTTACAGTGACTCTGTAAAGGTACTTATCACCCCTGTTGGACAGAACAGGAAGTTGAAGCTCAGTGACAATAAACACTTGTGTCCAAAAATTCCATAAGCAACAAGATCAGAATTCAAAACCAGGTCCCCTGCAGTGTGAAAGCCAGGCTCCTTGCCGTCACACGGAACTGCCTCCAGGAAAGAGAAGCATTACCAGGTAGGAGTTTTAAATAAAAAGACAAGGGAGTCTTTGGAAAAAGGCAAATGATGACCTAAACAAAAGTAGTCAAGGAAGAATCCCAAAGTTCTAAAGGCAGGCATTTTGTTTTGTGGTTCTATTTGTAGCCCAAGTTGGTCTAAAACTCCATATGTAGCCTAAGTAATTCCCCTGCCTCTACCTCTGGAGCACTGGGATTAGAGGCGTGCCCTACCACACCTGGCTTCATAAGCATCTTTCTTGCCTTCTTCCTTTGCATGTATGTGTGCTGTGCTCTTTGTGTGGTGTGTGCAACAGTGTGTGCAATGGCACACACCTTATGCAAGGTCCATGGAGGCCAGAGAACATCAAGTGTCCTCTACTGCTCTGCTGCTTTGCTGGATCTTTCACTGAGCCCAGAGGCCAGAGGGCCCCAAAAATTCTCCAGTCTCTACTCCCCACAAGGTTAGGGTTACAGGCATGTGTGGCTTTGCCCAGATGTTTACACAGGTGCTGGGCAATGGACCTCAGTAAATCTAGCCCTCTCAGTGCACAGCAAGCACTCTCACCCACTGAGCCATCTTCCCAGCCTTTTCAGCATGTCGAAGGCCAGATCTAAACAGTCCTTGAGGAGAGAAAAGTTCAGGATCTCGTATGTGGTTTTATTACAAGACAGTTCTGTACTACTTTCCTTTACATCCTCTCTTTTACAAACAGGCCGTCACATACAACATTTAACACACAGGTAACAAGCCCAGCAGCTCCAAATGGCACCTGCTCCTTTTAGGCATGATTTCCCACTGTTATAACCAGCTTTAAAATCTAACCCTTCAGTAAACACTCAGAACCTCAAATACAGAAATTTTTGTTAGGCAGTGCAATTAAATTATATTATCATTGGCAAATGTATCTATCATATTTGTACACGCATAACAAAATATCTTCATATATTCTATAGAAAAATATAATTCTTATGTTGAAGCTATTAGAAAAAGAATTTTCTAGCTGGGTGTGGTAGTGCATGCCTTTATCCCAACACTTGGGAAGCAGAGGTAGAAGGATTGCTGTGAGTTCAAGGCCACTCTGAGAATATACAGTGAATTCCAGGTCAGCCTGGGCTAGAGGGAGACCCTACATTGAAGAAAAAAAAAAAAAGAATTTTCCAAGTACATATCAACCTTCCTCCTGTCTGGCAACAGTAAATTTGCCATATACCAAAGGAACTCCACTCACTGGGCAAACAGTCCTAGTATCAAAATTAAAGGCATGTACCACCACCAAACGTGGTTCCATCCTGGACAAAAGCAGACCGCTGGAACCGGCACCTCTGCGGCGCCTGCCCACACGCTGCACTTCACAAAGTGGAGAGAGATGCTCCAGCAGAGCCCAGACAGTCGGTGCACGCACGGTCAGACAGCCCACAGCCCTGTACTGACAACTCCTCCCAGGTATGAACCCGATGCTCACCATGCTCTTTCCTGAGGGTCACTCAACACGTCGTACGCTGCTTGGATTAGCTTAAATTGTTCAGCTGCTTCTGCAGCATTATCCAAGTTTTTATCTGAAAAATAAAGTCACAGGGTTTAGTCATCAAAAGAGTAGATGAGATACTCTAAATGACACTTCTTCCATCACAAATGCCACAAATAAAGAGAAGATAAAATAAAGAACTGCAGGAAGCCATATGGATAACAGATGACTTGCAATGTCAATCACAAGCATCCATAAGCTACCCGTGGGAAATGTTGACTAGTTCACATTTCAGTGTGAGTAGGAGCCAAGTACATACTGGGTCTGTTACAGAAGATTGTTATTCATGCAGTACTCGATTATCTTTAATGCTCACTATCTTTAAGTTGTTCCTTCTAACGAATTTTACCAAAGTAAATCTCATAAACACACACACATTCTTTCCTTAGCTACGCTTCCATAACTGTGGAACTGAGAAAGCGTCTTTGCCTATGAGTAGCAGCCAGCACTCAGTGATCCCAGACTCTGGGTATTCATGCCCTTAAGTGGTCCCCTTCATCAGCAGGCTGGTCTGAGAAGGCACAGTACACATGAGATGTGAGATGAGATCAGGTGGCAGCTTCTGTCCTGGGCTGGTGCCCTCTTCTGGAGCATTCTGGGCATAGCCAGCTGACCCAGCATGAGGAACTCAGCAAGCCTATGGAAAATCTCACAGGGTGAAGAACAGAGGGCAGAAGGGAACAGAAGCCTGCCCACCATAAGCAGGTCCTCCTGGACCATGGTGAAATAATCTCACAAAAATTATAAGCCAAACCACTCCCAGATTCTGAGCCTCACAACCTTGACAGTACACGAAAATCAGTGCCTTCTGTTTCTAGTGTTTGCAGTTTTAAACCCTAAGGATTTGGTAACTGGTTCCACAGGAAATAGATAACTAATACATTTACACAGTAAAATAGGCTGAATCTAATATGGAGCATACCCATATGAATACGTGATACATGTGCCATCTTGTGCATCCGGCTTACATGGGTACTGGGGAATCAAACCTGGACCCATAGGCTTCACAGGCAAATGCCTTACCACTAAGAAATCTCTCCAGCTCAGTGTTTTCTTTTTGATCACAACATAAGACTCTTAAGGACACTGAAATACAAAAAGTGGCCCAGAGACGTTTCTTTAATTATTGCATCAAATTCTTATGTAACAATGTAGTAATAAAACCTTACCAAAAAAAAAAAAAAACAATGGAAGTAATCCCAGCACTTGGGAAGCCGAGGAAGGAGGATCACCATGAGTTCAAAGCCACCCTGATATTACAGAGTGAATTTCAGGTCAGCCTGGGCTAGAGTAAAACCCTACTTCTACCTTGAAAAACAAAAGCAAACAAACAAACAAAAAAATCACAGGAAAGTTAACACAAGTTATAGACCTTTCCTATTAGGAATAAGCTACTTGGGAAGAGGAATGAAAGACAGCTTTCAGTTTCTATGTGGTACTGAGGAGGAAAAGAATGCTAAATTACCTCCTTGCTTCTCACTAATAATGGCAATTCTGGGAAACACCAAAAGAAACATGTTCTAACCCAGCAGTTCCAGGCCATACCATGGAGGTGAGTGCCGACTAAGCTCACGCTAGATGTCACTGCACTAACTTCAGGTGCAAGACAAATATTTGCTTACTGTGGTATAGGTTCTAATTCCAAGCCATCTTGAGGTTTTAAAATGTATTGGCTGTTTTATCCCCAAAGAGCTAAAATGATGCCTGAGTTACACCACCAGTCTGCTACCTATTAGTGAAACGACGTGCACTCTTGGACATAAGTACCAGATCAAACAGCCTGTTTCAGTAACCAATTATACTAGAATACTAAAAATAAGCTAGTTCAGCCCAGCATAGTGGCAAACGCCTTTAATTCCAGCCCTCAGGAGGCACAGGTAGGAGGATTGTCCTTAGTTCAAGGCCACCCTCAGACTATATAGTGAACTCCAGGTCAGCCTGGGCTACAGCAAGACCGGGGGGGGGGGAGTTATCTTTGCAGAAACCTTTAAAAGGAGCAAAATGAATTAAATTATACACCTAAATAAACATTTTAAAGGAAGAAGAGCCAGTTGCCTAAATGTCACAGTGTTTGCTATGTTGTAATCCTGGTTCCTACTGGGCTGCAGCTGGAACCACAACTTTGTGCCTGTTGGTGTCATTTCTGGCTTCACTGCTATCTGCACATTCGATGTCATCCTTCTTGTAGTCTGATGATTCTGTCACTTTCTGTTGGGAATGGGACTCTGACACAGCCCCAAATGACTGACTGGGTGGTGACAGAGGTAACATCTGAGGAGGGGGTGTTTTGAGACCTCATTATCTTTCTGGCTGCTGTCCATGTCCAAGCCACCTTGAGAAGGAACAACCTTCTGCTTGCAGACTGGACTTATTTATTTATTTATTGGTTTTGGTTGGCCAGGGAGCTACACACTTGCAATGATAAGCATGGGAACAGGGAAGAATCCTGAGGTTGTCTCCATCTTCATAATCATCCGAACAAATGGCACATTTGTCACACTCACTCCATTCTTACATTTATGTACAGGGGGTTTCTTGAGTGGATCTTTACGAAGCGAAGCCTGTTCCTTCTAGCTCTATGTCTGTCCTGGAAAATTGTTATCATGAAAATGACTATAAAATGAGACAGATAATCACTATAATGAGGAAGGGGATTAGATGGTATTCTACAGGAAGACTCAGTTTGAGAACTAAGACAACGTGGTTCCTGTTTTCCTAAGTGAATTCACCTTTCAGGGAATTAGCTGCTGATTCACCAATAAAGAGAGATAATATGCCAATTTTATTTTCTTTAAGTATTTTTATTTGAGAGAGGGAGAGAGAGGAAGTGGCAGATAAAGAAAATGCACACCAGGGCCTCTAGCCACATGCAAACAAACTCCATACGCATGCATCACCTTGTACATCTGACTTCACCTGAGTCCTTAGGCTTCACAGTCCTCAATTTTCTTTAATTCATCAACTGTACTTACTGTCGTTGGATCCCCTGGTAATGAGGTCATCAGAATCCACACTATGAACCAATGTGGCTCTGTACCCTGACCTCTGTGCATGTAAGACCTTTATATCAAAACTACAATCAAAGCAGGGCATGGCGGCACACGCCTTTAATCCCAGCAGTTGGGAGGCTGAGGTAGGATTGCTGTGAGTTCAAGGCCACCCTGAGACTACATAGTGAATTCCAGGTCAGCCCAGGCTACAATGGGACCCTACCCAGGAAAACAAAACAGAAGTAAAACTTTCTAAGAAAGACACTGCTATCTTGGTGAGGAGGGCTGAGCATGGGTGGTCCTCACAGTGTAACCTTAACCTACCTGCTGCATCCTATACAGTGTTTGCAGGCAGAGCCCGCTCTCAACTGCAAGGATCACGGCAGGCTGTAGTTCATGCCCAATGTCTATTCTCTCCTTCCTCCAGCTAACAAGTGAACCCTGATTATATGGTGGGCACCTAGCCCTTGGAATATAGATTCCATTTCTTACCATCTCTTACAGCTTACATGTATCCAGGTGACAGCTCTCACTAAATAAAACCTATGAAAGTATTATTAAGGGGTGTGCGAATTGTCTCATGCATGTACATATGTATGTGCAAGATGCACCCTGCACGCATTCACAAGGTCAGAAGAAGAGCAGTAGCTTCTCTATTACCCTTCTGCCTTAATTCCAAGACGGAGTCTTTCACTGAACCTGGAGCTCAGACATGTTCAGTTAGACTGACTACCAGGGGGGCCCAGCCATCCTGTCTCTGCCCCACTCAGCACTGGGTTGCAGGCATACAGGCATGCAGTCATGCCTAGCTTTTTTAGGTACATCCTGGGCATCAAACTCAGGTCCTCACACTTGTACACCAAGTGCTTTAGCCTACTGAGCCATCTCCTCAGACGCTCTACGGTTGGGTTTAAGAATCTTCCTTAGAAAGCAACTAACACAGCTCTGTTCATTATTCCTTCCTCCTCCATTCTACTGCTGGTATCTTTAGCAACCACTTTGGATGATGAGTATGGGACCGAGTCTGCGCTGACAGCTGCTGGCCAAAAAGTTAACAAGGGGAAAAAAAAAATCTGGGCTGGGTGTGGTGGCATACGCCTTTAATCCCAGCACTTGGGAGGCAGAGGTAGGAGGATCACCATGAGTTCAAGGCCACCCTGAGATTACAATAGTGAGTTCCAGGTCAGCCTGGCCTAGAGTGAGACCCTACCTAGAAACCCCCACACACAAAAAAACAAAAAAAAAAAGTTTACGGGGGACACAAATGAGCCCTACTACTCTCGGCTGCACCTGTCAATCTCCAAGCTTCTATGTGAGAGAGCAATTCTGTCTTTGAGGTATTGTGACTCTATCTACCTGGTGCAAGGACTCAACATGTTGTGAGGATGATGAAGTAGGTCTTGCAAGTGCCTTCATCCACTGCGCCATCTCCCCAGCCCTGGACTTCTTGCTATGTGAGAAAAAAAAAACCTACTTTTCTGCATTAGCTCCAGTGGAGCCTCCTGCCCAATGCAGTTGCACACAATTCTGATATCTTTTCAAGGTCAAGTTCAGCTAACAAGTTATGGTTTCTATGTCTTGAATTCAAGTCATTAACGAACAGATTTAAGAAGAAACAGGTAAGGACAAGACCCTGTGAATTCTGGCACTTTCCAACATTCACCTCAATATTGATCAAGCACACCTCTAGTGGATCCTAAACAACCAAAGCATCTCTCACCCATCCAGAACATCCCTGATCCATTGGAGGTGTCCCTGACCCACCCAGAGCATCCCTAACCCAGCCAGAGCATCAGTAACCCATCTAGCACATCACTGACTTATCCAGAGCAACCATGACCCAACCAGGCCACACTGCTTTCCTTGCCTTCTAGGAAAAGGGGCAACATTAAGTTTCTAACTTTTTTGTCAGAAAAAAAAAAAATGCAGTCTGGAGAGATGGCTCAGCAGTTAACGGCACTTGTCTGCAAAGCCTGACAGCCAGGGTTTGATTCCCCAGTATCCACGTAAAGCCAGATGCACAAGTGGCACACTCATCTGGAGTTCAATTTTAGTGACAAGAGGCCTGGGAACACCTGCGCGCACACGCGCGCGCTCTCTCTCTCTCTCTCGCTCTCTCTCTCTGCCTGTTTCTCTCTGATTCCTCAGATTAATAAACAAATAGAGCATTTTAAACAGTGAAGTTTCAATTAAATAACGTAGAAGCAGAGACTCCTATTGAATCTCCAGGCACCTGCTGAGGGAAGAGAATGTGTGTATGCTTGTTTGTTTAGTACTGTGCCTTGTCTGAAGTTCTCCCCTACTCGTCCTTTTCTCCCCCAAAGAAGTTTGGAGAAAGCTGAAGCTTTTAAACACATAAAACCCATGAATCCACCACCTACAATGAAGTCTAATTTCTTACAAGAACTTCTTAAGTCTTTTCAACTCTGTCACATGGCTTTTCATTTCACTTAAACATAGCTGAATTCACTGACTATTTTGAACTGACACCCAGAACATGAGAAGACTAAGGCAAAGGAACAATGAATGAGTGGTGCCCATGGTCACTAAGTAGAAGAGGCATGCATTCTCCCACAGTTCTTTGTGCTTTTTCTTGATGCACTCCTGTACGGTTCTGCTACCTCCTAACTCTTTCATAGTGCCTTGCGGAAGGCTTCATGGACAGGACCTTCTACCGGCGGCTTAGTGCAAGCTGCACTTCTCTGCAGGCCTCTTCACTCTTCTGCTTACAGCACACCTAAGGCAGGCTGGTGGTGAGGCTGGGCCTGCACCTTCCTTTACCCACAACTCTGGGATTCAGGCACTCCTAAACACGTGACCCTTTCCCACGCCCACTCACTTGTTTTCAACACTCCTCTCCCTCACTAGAAGCTGGCATTTGGCTCAGAATCTACATGTTTGGTAAATTCAAGGTTCCTTGCCCTCCTGTGTCCCTGCCTCCCAAAGCATTCTCCCCACTGAGAGACACTTGAAAACTGGAATCTATCACCCTATGGCTTCCCCAATTCCTTAGGCTAAAGAGCCTACTCATTTACCAATCTCCAGCGTGGCTGCGGCTCGGCTCTCCAGGCCCCGCCGGCCTCTGCCCCACGCTCCCTCCACTCACCTCCATGTCCTCTCTCCACAGCCATGTCCTGTCCCCAACCTGCCCCATTTTCTCCAGGGGCTTTCCCAGCCAAACACAAAGCTTGTAGCTCAGGAACCGTTGTTCCGGTACGTTAGCTAGGGACTGGCCCGGGAAACACGAGAGCCACACCGCCTGCTCGGAGGACTAGTCTCACCCAAGGTGGTGGCAACAGCTGCTAAGCAGCACTTCCGGGTCATTCTCATTGTGGCAGCACACCTGCGGGCTGGCCCTTCCCGAGTCAGCCGCTTGGGCCCACCAGCCAATCAGCTCTCTCCCTCACACAGCTGCGTCCAATGACCACGCTCCTCCTAACTGGACGTTTGGATCATATAAACAGGCCTGGCACGTGTGTGTAGGCTTCTGGCCCTTCCGGCAAGCTCTAGGGTCTTTCCCAAGGTGAGGGGCATCCCTTGGTTCCCTTTCCCCTTCCCAGAATTTCTTTGGAGCTTCCTGTTTTCTTTGGGGTGCTTTCCTGCATTGATCTCAATGTCAGCTCTTTAGTTCTTCACGCTTAGTCTTCTCTGATCCCTACAGGAGAGGAACCTTTTAGCTTGGGCCTTCCTGCCTGCCTTCCCACTGGATCCTAACTCTCCCTAAAATAAACCTCATAATTCATAACTTACCCTTCTCTGAGTCAGCATTTTCACTTCTTTGATAACTAGGACAAGGACCCAAAAAAGCTGGGTGTCTCCTGTATCTTTCTGGAGCCCTCATCCCTTCCTGGACTCTAGCCCTGCAACCTAAGCACAGGGATCATCAGCATCTTGAGTTCACACTCAGGAATCATCATCTTGAGTTCACACTCCTCAAGGATCAGCATCTTGAATTCACACTCCTCAAGGATCAGCATCTTGAATTCACACTCAAACAGCCCTGCCGTCTGTCTCGGGACGGAAGGCATCTCCACAGAACGCATGTGCCACCAGGGCAGAGACCTTTCCTGCCTTGTTCACAGGGCGCAGCGCTCAGGGAATATCACTGCATGAATTATTGGAAGCCTGACTACACAAGGAGCAATCTACTGGGCAGGACTACTGATCCTAGCAGAAATCACTCTCAGTCCCTCCACAGAAGAAATCTTGATCCTAGTCATTGCTACCCTTTCTTCTTCTTCTTTTTTTCTTTGAGGTAGGGTCTCACTTTGGGCCAGGCTGACCTGGAATTCACTGTGTAGTCTCAGGATGGCCTTGAACTCACAGTGATCCTCCTACCTCTGCCTCCTGAGTGCTGGGATTAAAGGGATGCACCACCATGGCCGGTTTTTTTTTTGAATACCATGAAAGCCTCTTTCTATAGGAAAGACACCTCATTCTCTAAAGCAAAGCAAAGCTCCAGAAATAGCTAACAAAATGCCCTAAACATAGCACAAAATTAAGACATCTGATGAATGACAAAATTAGTAAGTCAACAAAGCACATACACTGAAATTTTGTCTCCTGGAAAAATACAAATACAAAAGAATTTTCAACCCAAAAAGGTATTAAGGGCTGGAGAGATGGCTTGCCTGCTAAGCCTAAGGACCCAGGTTCAATTCCCCAGTACCCCCAACAAGCCAGATGCACAGGGTGGTACATATGTCTGGAGTTCATTTGCAGTGGCTGAAGGCCCTGAAGCACTCTTTATATGCTTCTCTCTCAAAAATAAATAAATAATCATTTTTAAAAAGGTATTAGGATGCTATGAATCATGATATTCAGAGAATGAATGTTTTCGTATTTGGTCCCGACAAGATTTTGTTTCTCCTCCTCCTCCCTGCCCCAAAGTATGGTCTCATTCTAGCCCAGGATGACCTAGAACTCATTCTGTAGTCCCAGGTTGGCCTTGAACTCACAACAATCCTTCTACTTCAGCTGGGATTAAAACTGTACACCACCATGCCAGACAACTGTTTCTAAGTCAATAATAACTACATACTTCTTCCTTTCCTCCATGCATTACTTTCAATTAATCTTTGAATCTGGTGAATGCTCCTTTGTAACATCTCCCACCCAGATCTTTGCTTTCCTCTGGCTAGGAGCCTGGTTGGGGCCCTTCCCTATCTACTGTGGACATCCCCTCACTATTGTCTGTAGCCCTCTTCTACCCACTCAACTGTCTTCATGGTATCCTTCCAGACAACCCAATAAAACCTGCCCGACCTCTCCATTACCAGCAATACAATAATGATTCACAGCATTTAGCCTAATGGTCATACACTACAATTTGTTGCTTTAGCAGCTGTTCTCAAAATTACATATGCATTTGGCCACAGGATGAATCCCCATGCTGCCCTTTCCCACTCAGAAAGTCAACTTCCTCTGAATTCCTAATGCAACCTCTACGGATAACTGACTTCATACTGTGATGGGTATTTAGCTATTTACTTCTTTCCTTCATATATATATATATATATCTTTTAGTTCCTGTGTTGGTAAGTACTATTGAGTAACATACTATTATCTGTATTGCTTATTCCACCAACTATAGTCATTACCTGGATCCCTAGCCTCCCCTTCAGCTCTTCACCCAAACACTACCTTGGCAGCCTCTTGATAAACATGCCCTGGGGTATTTTCTGCCCACCACTGTGTTCCTCCCTACACTGCTGGTTCACTTTACCACACTTCATTCCTCAGTGGAATGGAAGCCTAGCACCTTCCCTACATGGTATTAACTTCCTCCTTGGATTCCTGAGGTCCCTACTTTAACTTTATTAACCCAACTATCAATTGCACTATTTTGTTTGCACTAATAATTAACTATGGGTGTAAGGCATGTTTTCTAACAAGACTCTGAGGTCCCTTGTTTTCGCCTTTCAGAATCCACATACTACCCACCGTGTGGTGACTGCATACACAGGACAAGTAACATCATGAGGAAAATTAGGTTTAAACATTTATTTGGTGCTGGGGAGATGGCTCAGTGGATAAAAGCATGTGCTGCACCGGCCTGACAACCTGAGTTTGGATTGCCAGAACTCACACAAAGCTGGACACAGTAGCATCTGTCATCTCAGCCCTTTCACAATGACACGGGAGGCAAAGGCAGGAGAACGCCTGAAAGAATGTAGGCCAGCCAGCCTAGCACATGCTGGACAAGCAAAGAGACCCAGCTTCAAACAAGATGGAAGACGAGGGACAACACACAAACTGCCCACTGACCTCCTCACGCATGCTTACATAAACATGCACACACACAAAAAAGATAATAAATTTCTTTGTGTTGCACGGTATCTTTGTCTTTTAGGTTCGTTTGGGATACAAAAGTAATTAAATATTGCTGACATATGGTTTATATACCTAGACCTTCTGATCATATCTGTGTGCATATCCATCTTACTAAGACTAGGGGAGAAGGTCTGGAGAGATGGCTTAGCAGTGAAGGCACTTGCCTACCAAGCCAAAGAACCGAAGTTCAGTTCCCCAGGACCCCCATGAGCCAGGTGCACAAGGTGGCACAAGCATCTAGAGTTCATATGCAGCCATTCATTCATTCATTCATATTCTCTCTCTCTAAAATAAATAAAAATAATTTTTTTAAAGACTAGGGGAGGAACAATTTAAACTTAAGGTGAATGTAGCAGACAGATTCAGGTTCACTGAGATGAACTTCCAGACTAAGCAGTTATGGAGGAAGGGAGATTTATTGAAGCTTACAGATCCAGGGGAAGTTCCATAATGACATAAGAAGCTGGCCTGCCTTCACAGGACCAAGCAGACAGAGAAGCACAAGCCAAAAGGTCAAAAGCCACAGCACACTTCAGGAACTCCAGCTAGGCACACTTTGCATATCTTTAGATTGAAATCTGAAACCCACCACCACACCTTAAGATCCACACAATGGCACTGACTCCAGCCAGGTGGCTACAGATGCAAACTACAAACAAACAAACAACTGAAATATATTGGGGCCATCTATTCTATTCAAACCACCACAGTGAAGATACAGAAGATAAGTGAAACAAGCCATACCTGGTGGCACAGGCCTGCAACCCCAGTTACTGACTTTGGAGGCTGAGGAAGGAGAATCACTAGTTCAAAGCTACCTTAGCAACTGAGACCCTGTTCAGTGGTACAGCATTTGGAAGACATCAGATTCCATCCCCAGCCTCTTACTTAGACATCTCAAGACGCTGAAATGGGGTTGAAGAGATGGCTCAGCAGTTAAAGGCACGACCATTCTCTATCTACCTCTTTCTCTCTCTCTTAAATAAGTAAAAATAAATAAAAAAGTATTTAAAAAATTTTTAAAGCTGAGACTCAACTTAGTTTCTCACTGTTTCCTAAAGTCACATGGATCTGTCTTACAACCCAAGTACCCACGGAAAGCACACTACCAGTGGATCACACCAACTTCTCATTAAAGAGCTCGTCATCTGAAGGAAGGCTCTCACGCCCATGAGTGAAGCAGAGTCGGCTTAAATCAGCCTGCTAAAACAACGAGCAGCGAGACCCAAGCTACCCTGTTTAAAAAGACACTTCACTCGCTCCCATGATTTCGGTAGAGAAAGGCTTAGGTAGCTGGTGATCCGTGGGGAGGTTGAGGGGATGGAGAGCAACCCCGGGGAGGCTTGGCCCTCCGCAGCGGCAAGTTCGAGTCCTCACCCCTCCGGGTCGGACGGAGCCTGGCGTGCAGACCAGGTGACCCCGAAGCAGGTCCTCGCAGCGGCGGGGACGGCGTGCTCTCAGGCCCGGCCCGGCGGCGGCGGGGAGGGGTGCTCACCTACCCGGGTGCCATTTCAGGGCCAGTTTCCGATAGGCCTTCTTGAGCTCCTCCTCGCTGGCGTCCCGCCGCACGCCCAGCGCCTCGTAGTGACACTTCATGGTCGGGCCGGGACCGGAGACCGGCACCGGGGCCCGGGGCGGGGCCGGGACCGACACCCGGGCCCGGGCCGAAGCGGCGGCCGCGGTGACGGCGCTGGCTGTCCTCTCCTCCGGCCGGAGCCCGGCGCCCGCACCCGGCCAGCCAGCGAGCGCGGCGGCGGCGACGACGACGGCGCGGGACGGCGGAGGCGCGCGGAGGCGGCGGGCGGCGCGGGCTGCGGCACGCGGGCGCGCGCAGGGGGCGGAGCCGGCGGCCTCGCATGAGTGGGGGCGGGGCCGGGCTCTGCTCCCGGAAGGGGCGCGGGCGGAGGTGGAGCCTCGGCGGCGGGGGCGGAGCCTCGGCTTCGGGGGCGGAGTCTAGGCGGCGGGGGCGGAGCCTCAGCTCTCATTGTGAGGAGCACAGAAGGTCCGGCTCTTTGCGGTGTACCACCTGGGCGGAGACCCGGCTGAGGGTTGAAGGGCAATGTGGGATTGGGTTTGGGATGAAAAATACTCTGCAAATACCTTTTTTGGGGGTTCTGATGAGAGAACGCTGGTTCTAAGTCACCCCAGCTTGATACATGGCAGCATTCCGTGGACCAAATGCCAGGTGTTTGTTCTCTTCAGTTCTTTGTGATCACTGAATATCTCTATCTTGCTCTTTAGAAAAAAAATGAAAATTTGCCGGGCGTGGTGGCACATGCCTATAATCCCAGCACTTGGGAGGCAGAGGCAGGAGGATCGTCGTGAGTTCGAGGCGAGTTTTTTTTTTTTTGAGGGGGGGTAGGGTTTGAGGTATGGTCTTGATCAAGCCCAGGCTGACCTGGAATTCACTCTGAAGTCTCAGGGTGGCCTCGAACTCACGATGAACCTCCTACCTTTGCCGCTGGGACTAAAGGTGTGCGCCACCATGCACAAGAAAACTTTAAAAAATTTTTTTTCTTTATTTACTTTTGAGAAAGAGGCAGAGAGAATGGACATGCAAGTCTCTAGCCACTGCAAAGACTCCAGACACATGTGCCATCTTATGTATGCATCTGGGGTACTGGGGAATACAACCTGGGATCTTAAGCTTTATAGGCAAGCACCTTAACCTGTAAGTCATCACTCCATACCAAAAAGAACTTTTTATTGACACTTTTCATATGTACTGTAGAAGTTACGTTTTCCTTGCTGAGGAAAAAAAAAAAAAAAAAAAACACCCAACCAGAAACTTAGGTAGGAAAGGGTTTATTACAGCCTTACAGTCATCATTGTGAGAAGCATGGCAACCAGCTCACATCATCATACATCAGCAGCAAGAGAGCAAGCTCTGAACACCCAGATACTTGCATAACCTCGTCTGTCTGATTTATGTGGGTACTGGGGAATTGAACCTGGGTCCTTAGGCTTCACAGGCAAGTGTCTTAACCGCTAAACCCATCTCTCCAGCCCACAAATCTTTTTTAAAAAGCTATATATATTTTTTTCACACACATATTCTTAGCTATATCTGTGTATATTATGTGTGTGTGTGTGTGTGTGTGTATATATATATATATATATATATATATATATATATATACCAACTGTTTAATTAGTTTCTTCCTGAGTGTGGTGGTACATGCCTTAAATCCCAGCACTTAGTAGGCAGAGGTAGGCGGATCACTGTGAATTCGAAGCCAGCCTGGAACTACAGTATACGTTCCATGTCAGCCTGGGTTAATGAGATCCTACCTCAAAAAAAAAAAAAAAAAGTTTTGTACAGGTATTAACTCAGTTGATTTTGATTTTCAAATTTTTTTTTCTTTTTTTTTTTTTTTTGTGAGGCAGGGTCTCACTCTAGCCCAGGCTGACCTGGAATTCACTATGTAGTCTCAGGGTGGCCTGGAACTCATGGTAATCCTACCTCTGCCTCCTGAGTGCTGGGATTAAAGACATGTGCCACCACATCCGGCTATTTTTTTTGAAGTAACAATCAGAAGCAGGCTTTCCCAGGCTTAATGAACTAGTGACTCCAAGGATGGAACATCAGGGAAATGTACATTCTAAGAGACTACTTCCACTTTGCTATCCAAAAACTAAATTCTCAAAGTACCTGGTGCCTTTGTTAGTATTAAGAACTCAATCATTCTGAATTTTAGCTTTATTCACCCAAATATTCTAATCAAAGAGAAAAGGCCTATACTGTAGTAGTATACCAAGTAAGTTCTGAAGAAAAAAAACCAAAGAACAGAAATGAACTGATAGGTTCTGGAGATATTTTATTTAGAAAAAGATAATCATTGATTTTAAAATTTGATTTTTTTAATGACATATTAATTAAACATAAGGTGGTCCTGGACACTACAAGAATTTACACACAGAATACAAAATAAATATGCAGTATAAAATACAAACTAGTTATCCAATGATTCATTTTGTATTCCCACTGTTCATCTTCTGTTTTATTTTCCTTTGCCTTTTGTAAATCCTTTTCTTTCTTGCTTTCAAATCTACTTTTGGCTCTGGTTTTACCCACTGTATTTCTACTGGCTTTTCCTCAGCTGGTGTAACAAAAACATCCGCAGTTGGATCATGTGGAAGAATAGTCTTTGGTTCTTTCTTTCTCAGTTTCTGAACATCTTTCACTTGCTGTTTCTCTCTGTATTTTGCAGCTGTGATGGATCTTATGATGCGCCGATGCTGGAAACAACAAAGATCAGATGCTCTGATTAAAGCTTTACTTAGGACGCTAAGTCCCTTCATCCAGTGTCATGAAAAACCACAGTCATTGCAGGCAGGTACAGAGCAAAACAAACTGCTTCACCACTGAATGAACAGTAGTTGTGTCACAAGGTTTTCTGGTTGAACAGCTGTAGTATATCAGACTACCGAAAACACATAAACAAGCAATCCGGCTTACCGTGTTTGGTGACTGGTAGTGGGGATTTTCATATAAAGTTGGTCCTCCAAAACTTCCCTGAAAAATCCTGATGAGATTTAAGACAAACCGAGGTCCTATTTCTACAAGAGCAGCATCTTCTTCTATGATCTTCAATGAAAAGGAGATGTTCATTTTGATTTAGGCAAACTACTCCTAAAATATGCACTGGCCACATCATTATAAATGTGTTAAAAGATCTGATTTTTGAAACTGAAGTAGAGATATGCTAAAAACTTGACAAGTGCCAATCCTAGCACTTTCTAAAATCTTTTACTAATTATAGGAAATTGTCATTTAAAAACCAGAAGTGGCCACCCTGAGACTACAGAGTGAACTCCAGGTCAGCCTGGACTAGAGTGAGACCCTACCTCAAACCCCCCCCCCCCAAAAAAAAGAGCAGAAGTGTTTACTTCAGTGTTGTTTTGTTGTTGTTGTCTGGGGCTTTTTTGAGGTAGGGTCTCCTCTAGCCCAGGCTAACCTGGAATTCACTATGTAGTCTGAGGGTGGCCTCAAACTCAGCACTCCTCCTACCTCAGCCTCCCCAGGGCTGGGATTAAAGGTGTGTGACACCATGCCCAGCTCAGTGTGTTCTTTGAAACCTTGCTTCTCTCACAAGTATTGTTGTCAAGGTATATCTCCTCTCAGAAAATAAGAGGTTCAACCTCCACTGCAAGAACTCTACTACCTACAAAACATGCTGTCTGAAATATTTTTCTTCTTGCTCTTTTCCATTTCTGTTTTACACAGGTTTATATTGCCTGCTTTACTATTTCTAGAATACCTTCTCTTGAATGAGACATGTCATAACCCATGCCTCACAGCATTTACGTTTTTTAAGTCTTAATACAATCCCATCCTCTAGTGGACTCTAATGTTTGAAGAGAAACACATTTACTCCTTCTTTACAGGACTTAAGATAAATCTAGAATCCAGTGACCTCAAAGATTTCCATTCTATTTCCTACTGTAAAATAAAGTATGTAGTAGCCCATTAGAAATACTGTATTTAACAACTGACAGCTATGAAAAGAAGTAGGTACAGATTACTTAAGGTATGAGAGAGCAGACAGTTATTTGCAGAAAGTACCTGGAGGGAAAATGAAGCTATTTAAAACAAAAGAATTTGTATTTACTCCTTCTGAGTCTACAAATACCTTACGTAATGAGATTTAATGTATTTAGTTAAACACACACATAAGAATTAAGGTAAAGCTAACCTGAAAGTTCCGAAACCATATCCTATTATCCAAAATGGTGAAAGTAAAGACATGATCCACAAATGGCTGGCTTTTGGGATGATACCGTGGTGTACTAAAAATCTAGTATAAAAAAAAAAAAAAAGGTGTTAAGTTTCTTATTCCAGGATATGTCATGGTTTTAATATCTAAGTCAACAAAATTCCAAAGGAAGGCATCTACATTACTAAAAATACTTTCTAGGAAAGACATTTACCTGAATTAAGAGTTCTTTTAACAAAGTATAATGTGGCAATTCATCAAAAGCCTATAAAAATAAAATACACATATCATTTGCAATTAGTAGAGTACTTTGATTTTTTTTAATTTTGACTAGGCTGAATTATGTAGGCAACTATACCCATTTAATGTCAACCATGCAAAGAAAGAAAAAAACCTCACATGCCAGATGAAAACTTACAGGGTCAAATGACAAAAGGGGACGAGAACCTTTCAAACAGTTTCCAGTCATCTTTAGTTCAGCTAAGGTGTGAACTAGAAAAATGGTAACAAAACCAAAATGGTTAGAACACTGCCACAATTATTTCAAAACATTTTCTAATTTTTTTCATTAAAAAGAAAAGGTTAAGTCACACTTACTATTTTGGACAAGGAATTTGGCAGATGGTCCATGAGGTGAATTTGAAAGCCTGAAATATATGAAGAGGGGTTGTTCAATAAGAAGGTACAATATAGTCAGTGCTTGCCATCTATGAGATAAAAAGGACAGCATAGTTGACTTATGTACAGATGAAAAACACATTTAAACAAACTCAACCCAATTTTATTAATATACTCTTACCACATGTAGAGATCCTGTTTTTTCTTAGCTTCAAAATAGATGCATTTATTGCAGTTTTTCATTTCACACACCTAAATCAAGAAAACCACAAAAACACAGTAGATATAACAAGAGAACTAAAGCCATTCACAGTAATTCGTAACTAGATTTTGCCAAAAAGATTTAAGGTTACTAAAAATTAGCTTTAGATTCTCTCTTGGATATTCTATACAAGGTAAACTTAATATTCTGTGTACCTCTTTGGGACAAATACCTATTCTTATTGTTTTGGTATAGCTTACATTTTACGTGTGTGTGTGTGTGTATTTCATTTTACTAAAGACAGGATCTCATGTAGTCCAGCCTGGCCTTGGAAATCCTGATCTTCCTGCCTTTATTCCCCAAGTGACCTCTTCTGACCATGGTCCCAAATACAAGCTATAAAGACTGGAAATAAATGCTCTAGGCATACACTACGTGATAATTAAATTTAGGAATATTACAAAAAGTACAGTCCATAGAGAACCAAAGACATTTTTAATTTATTCTAATGTTCAACTTCTTTTGTGTGTGGCTTTTGGATGTGAGGTCTCTAGTCCAGGCTGACCTGGAATTCCCTATGTAGTTTCAGGGTAGCCTAGAACTCATGGCACTTCTACTACCTTGGCCGCCCAAGTGCTGGGATTAAAGGCATGTGCCACCATGCCTGGCCTAACATCTTTTTGCTCTTTAATTTCGTAAGATTTAAATTTCTCTTCCTTATTTATATTGGTGACCTGTTTCTGTAAAATTACTAAGGGATTGGTGAAAAATGGAAATATATACAATCTACTTTAAGGTGAAATAAACATTCATGTCTCAAAGATTTACAAAGCCAACTTAAGAAACATTTAAAAACATAAATTAGAAAAACAAGTAATAAGAATAAACTCCTAGATAAGTGTGGTGGCACACATCTTTAATTCCAGCCCCAGGAAGCAGAAGTGGATGATCACCATGAGTTTGAGGCCACCTGAGACAACATAGTGAATTCCAGGTCAACCTGGGCTAGAGTGAGACCCTACTTCAACGACCCCCCCCCCAAAAAAGGAATAAACTGTTGTTGTTATAGCAGTATTTATAAACTTAAATTTGCCAGCTGAAACCATCTCAGGCAGTTTCTTACTGGCTCAGAATGAACACAAGTTGCTCTTCTGGGCCTGTGCACTTACCCTTTACCTGCCTGAGATGGTCTTTCATGAGTTTCCTCCTATGTTGACAGCCTTGCTTGCTTCCAAAAGGCCTTTCCACTGCAGCTTGGACAAGAAAACTCACACACTCTCTTACCTCTCTTATATCTGCTTGAAACTATAGCTCATTTATGGCCTGTCCCCTTATCAGAATATAAACTCCATGACATGACATGAGCATTGTTCTACTAAACAGTTTCTACAGCTGTAGGATAAATAAGGCCATGCTACTGCAGAGGTTCAAGATTCTGCCAAATAAATGACCAAAAGAAGCTTCTCAACAGCAAGAGAATTATCTTAAAACTATTTTTTTGTAATTTTTTTTCAAGGTGAGGTTCTCACTCCAGCCCAGACTGATACAGCACTCCTCTGTAGTCCCAGGCTAGCCTAGAACTCATGGCAAGACTCCTATCTTTGTCTCCCAAGTGTTGGGATGAAAGGCATACGTCATCACACTGGGCTTTTAAAACTATTTTTAAAATAAAGACATACATACATGTATGTATGTGCATACATATGTATATGTATATGCATCGTGTGTGTGTGGTGGTTTTTCAAAGTAGGATCTCACTCTAGTCCAGGCTGACCTGGAATTCACTTCTGTGGTCTCAGGATGCCCTCAAACTCACGGCAAACCTCCTACCTCTGCCTCCCAAGTGCTAGGATTAAAGGGGTGAGCTACAACACCCACCTAAAAAAATATTTTTTTTTTATTTAATTGAGACAGTGATGGGTGGGGGGAGGAAGGAGAGAATATGAATACACCAGGGCCTCTAGCCACTGGAAAAGAACTCCAGATGCATGGGCCACTTTGTGCATCTGGCTTACATGGCTCCTGGGGAATTGAACTTGCTTGGGTCCTTTAGTTTTGTAGGCAAACACCTTAGCTGCTAAGCTCTCTCTCCAGCCCTTAAAACTGTTTTATAAAAATGGCTTTAGAGGGGCTAGAGAGATAGCTTAACAGTTAAGGCACATGCTTGCAAGGCCTAAGAACCCAGGTTTGATTCTCCAGGTCCCACGTAAGCCAGATGCACATGGTGGCCCATGTCTGGAGTTCATTTGCAGTGGCTAGAGATCCTGGTGCACCCATTTTCTCTCTCTGTCTCTAATAAATAAATAAAAATAAATCGTTTTTAAAAATGGCTTTAGAGACCTGGAATGATGGCTCAGCAGTTAAGATGCTTGCTTGCAAAGCTTAAGGACATGGGTTGAACTCCCTAGTACCCTTGTAAAGCCAGATGCATAAGATGACCGATGCATCTAGAGTTCTTTTTCAGTGGATAGAGTCCATGGCACACCCATATTCTCTCTCTGAAATAAATATTTTTAAAAAGGTTTAGGATATAAATTTAGTATCTTCAAAAATACTCTGGAGATTTAAACTATTACTAACTTATAATACCTCAAGATCAAATTTCAAATGGACCACTTTTAATATTGGCAAAAAATTTTCCAATGTGTATTTTTATAACATTTTACAATTTTGAAATTTTACATATTCTGGTTGTTCATTTTTATTAGCATCTATTATGCATTATGCACAATACTAGACATTATGGAAAAAGCCACCTGACAGATTACTGTAGTTAAACTTGTCTGAATAGCATTGATAAAACAATTTTTAAGCCACCAAATGATTGTATGTGCAAGCAAAGAGAGAAAAGGAAGAAAAGAAAATGGGGATGCCAGGGCCTAAAGCCACTGCAAATGAACTGTAGGTGAATGTGCCTTACCTGAGTACTGGGGAATCAAACCCAGGCTGTCACGCTTTACAAGCAAGTACTTCTAACTACTGAGTTACCACTTCAGCCCCACCAAATGATTTTTTAAATGAGTCATCTTTTTTTTAAATTTATTTATTTGAGAGTGACAGAGAGAGAGAGAGGAAGAGGCAGAGAGAGAGAGACAGAGAGAGAATGGGCGCGCCAGGGCTTCCAGCCACTGCAAACGAACTCCAGACGCGTGCAGCCCCTTGTGCATCTGGCTAACATGGGTCCTGGGGAATCGAGCCTCGAACCAGGGTCCTTAGGCTTCACAGGCAAGCGCTTAACCGCTAAGCCATCTCTCCGGCCCTTAAATGAGTCATCTTTAATATTTACAAAATGTTTGACTAATTACCTCATTAATCACAAATAACTTATCTTTACGATCCATTTTGGTATCTGTAAAAAAGAAAGAGAAAATTGACAATAGATTTCAAAACTACTTCAATCAAATCACAAATGCTACCTAGAAAATAATTAGGTATGTTTACCATTTAAGGATGTTATCATTAATCTTAAAAATGATTAGGTCTAAAAAGACCCAAGCTCTTGATTCTTCTTAAATGTAAATAAAATAAGGA
Organism: Dipus sagitta; assembly: GCA_036346955.1. Lineage (NCBI taxonomy): Eukaryota > Metazoa > Chordata > Mammalia > Rodentia > Dipodidae > Dipus > Dipus sagitta. Next base: position 96,717,406 of record CM070782.1, on the reverse strand, counting down.
ATTGGGATTAGCTACAGGAACCCTTACCTTAATCTTAAACTGCTCAAGTCTTTTAAATAAAATATTATTATATAAAATATCAGAGTATTTTCATATAATAGATGTATATACTAAACACGACTCTAGATGTTCTACATCTAGTACAACACAAATTGTATGTATACTGTATTGTATAGGGAATGACCAAAAAAAAGTTTGCCTGTTTTCCACAAAGACACAGTATTTTTCTGAAATTCTTTTTCCTTTTCTTTTTGTAAGGCAGGTTCACCTGGAACTCACTAGATAGTCCAGGCTGACCACAAACTCACAGCAGTCCTCAGCCTCTCAAATGTTAGGATTATAGGCGTTAGCCACTACATTCAACTTTTCCTAAATGGGTTTTCCTTTCTATTTTGTTTTCCTCTTTTCTTTTAAGGATTAGAGAGTCTTTGGGGGTGGGCAAAGCCCACATGGGAAAGAAACCCACACATCCACTTGGGAAGTGGAACAAAAGGAATTCTATTTTTAAAGCTGGCTGCCCTTAAACTCACCATGTAGCAAGGATGACCTTAAACTTTTGATGCTCCTGCCTCTCCCTCCCAAGTGCTGGAATTGCAAGCATGCACCATCACCACTGGTTTCCTACGTATTTTCAGTCTGTGGTTGGGCACATCTGTAGAGATGAACCCATGGATACAGAGAGCTATACTCTTAGGAATCTATTGCAATTATGGGAAATTCACACAAGATGGGCTAGGGAAATGGCTCAGTGTTTGAAGGTACTTGCTTGTAAGGCCTGACAGACCATCTTCAGCACCCACTTAAAGCCTCATGCACAAAGGTGCACATGCTCTGGAGTTTGTTTGCCGTGACAGGAGGCCCTGACATACCTATACTAACTCTCTTCACACAAAATGAAGGCTCAAGGAGCCCAGTTGAACAAAATCTTTTGGTGGTGGCACACACCTATAAATATAGTATCTGGAAGCCTGAAGCAGGAGATTTTCAAGTCTGAGGCCAGGCTGGGCTACATAGTAAGAACCTGCTCAGAAAGAAATATATGAAGAAAAAGTGGCCTGGAAAGATGGCTTAGTGGTTAACATGCTTGATTGCAAGCTTCACAGCCCAGGTGTGAATTCCCAGTACCCACATAAAACCAGATGTACAAAGTGGCACATGCATTTAGAGTTTGTATACTGTGGCAAGAGGCCATGACACACCCTTTCTCTCTCTTTCTCTCTACTTGCAAATGGTAATAATTTTTTTTTTTTTAATTAGGCAGGGCGTGGTGATGCATACCTTTAATCCCAGCACTCAGGAGGCTGAGGTAGGAGAATTACCGTGAGTTTGAGGCCATCCTGAAGCTACACAGTGAATTCCAGGTCAGCTTGGGCTAGACTGAGAGGCTACCTTGAAAAACCAAAAAGAAACAACAACTTCTTAAAGACAGAAATAGGGCTGGAGGGATGGCTTAGTGGTTAAGGTGCTTGCCACAAAGTCAAAGGACTCAGATTTGACTCCCGGTGACCCATGTAAGCCAGATGCCTAAGATGGTGCATGTGTTTGGGAGTTTGTTTGCAGCAGCTGGAGGACCTAAGGGCACTGACTCTTTGTCTCCCCTTCTCTCTCTCTCTCAAATAAATAAAATAAAAAAGTTAACTTTAAAAGAGAGAAAGAGAAATAAACCCTGGGCCTGGCAGTTGCTAGGCAAGCACTCAACCTCAGACCTACATCTCCAGTCCTTTTTATTACATCTCCATATAGAAATATGGCCTTGCAACCACTCAACTTTCCATCCTCCTTCACTGGCCTTTGAGTAGCTGGGATTAAAGGCCTGTGTAACCAATCCTAGATCTAAACTCAAAAGTACAATCTTTTTTTTTTTTTAATTTATTTGAGAGACGGAGACATAGAATGAGCATGAGCGTGCTAGGGCTTCGCAAATGACTCCCACACGCATGTGCCATTTTGTGCAACTAGCTTTATGTGGATACTGGGGAATAGAACTAGGGTCCTTAGGCTTTGTAGGCAAGTGCCTTAACAATTGAGCCATCTCTCCAGCCCCCAAAATGAAAATCTTAAGAAGGGCATGGTAGCACATGCTTTTAGTCCTAGTACTTAGTAGGCTAAGGTAGGAGGATCTCTGTGGCTTCAAGGCCATCCTGAGACTACAAAGTGAGCTGCAGGTTCCTGTGCTAGTGTGAGACCCTTCCTCAGAAGGAAGAAAAAGATTTACCTATAGAAAATCTTATAACTTTGAATGACAGTTGCCAAAGAAAGCCATTTTTAATTTTTTGGTTTTGTGAAGTAGGGTCTGACTCTAGGCCAGGCTGACCTAGACTTCACTATGTAGTCTCAGGGCCTCAAACTTTTACTTCTGCCTCCCAAGTATTAAAGGGATTAAAGGCATGCACAACCACACCTAGCAAAGAGAAAAACAGGCTTACTATGGCCTCTAGCCACTTCAAATGCTCCAGACACATGCGTCACTTAGTATCAATTTGTGGTTCTTTACATGACAAGACTAAGTAAATGAAGAGCACATAAGCATTGATATGTAATAGGCAAGTCTACAAGCAAAAATTTAAAGTACATGATATAGAAATACCTGCTTTAGAATGAGGCATCAACATTCTTAAGTCTTGCATTAAATGTCTTGTTCTAAAACTGATTCCTCTGGAAGAAAATATGAGGATTCGTTCCTTATTTTTCCACTTGCCCTAGAGAAAAAGACAATGTTAAAAGATTTTAAAACTTCAATGGGGAGGTGAACTTGCGCCTTCAGGCTTTGCAAGGCAGCACCTTTAACTCTGAGCCTTCTCCCCAGAACAGCCCAGCCCAGCTTATTTTTCACAAAAGTTAACTAACTTTCATCCTCTTAATTTCCAAGTGAGAAAGCAGGACAGAATGTCACTGTATTAAAGCAGACAAGAATTATACTTATCTTTCATTCCTCTCTTTCCCCAGAGCGTGCCATCACATCACATGGGGCCATTTACTTATCACCTACTAAATGCTAGAGTACTACGCTAAGAACTGGGACTTAGACATTAATAAATCATAGTAAACCCTTCTTTCCTATTTATTCCACTTCATTTAAGTTCTCATTTGAATGGACGGAATGAACTTCAACAAGCACTTCTGCTCACCTTCTTTTGAGTAAAGCCCCCCCGGCACCCTCCCCCCCCGCCCATGGATCTTAGTTTTCTTCTAAACACATATTTTAGAAAGAGGTTACATGGATAACCATCCCTTTTGTGATGTTATGCCCGGGGACACCTACCTTGGTAAGTAATAAAGGAAGGCACATCTGTTCACCACAGGTAACATGCATAGCGCCCTAGAGTCATTTTCATTACCCCTTGAATGGAAGGCCATATCACAGAAGCCCAAAGTTACAGGGGATCCCTGAGTGACGCTGGACGACTATGGTGGGATACGGAAGAAGAGAGACACTCCAAAGCGACAACTAACTAAGGGAAAGCACTACTGAGCAGAAATGTGGGGTGGGGGCACCCCGAATAACTGGAAGGCAGAACACGGAGCGCTTGGCGCCCGTGAACTGGGTTCCTGGGTGAGGTCTACAGACTGCAGTTCCCAGAAAGCAGTTAAGTACACGGAATGTACCAGCAGCGCTCCCCGGGTCAAGAGGGACCGCGATGGCCGCTTGGCAATCAAAGCAGAGCTGGAGTCAGGCTAACTCGTCCAAGGCCGGTTGCACTGAGGGTCGCCAGAGTAACCCATTACCTTGCAAACGGGGCCTGGGATACGGTCTTTCTCCTCTTCTTCCACATCTCCTGCCACGGCGGGGGATTTAGCTGGCTGCCCGGCATCTTTGCGGATCCTTTTCGGGTTCTTGGCCGCTGTGGCTGGGACACCACGCCGCTTCCGCTTGGCCGCCGCCATCTTGCCTCGCCCGTCTCAGCTGTGGGCGGTACTTCCGGCACCGCCCTCCGCTTCTCTTTCCCCGAGCTCTCTGGCGCGGCGGCGAGAGTGTCGCCCAGCTCTATGGTCTTCATTTCCGGTCACGCGGCGCCGCATGCGCGCGCCTCTCTAGTCCTCCAGCGGCTCGGTGGTGACGGGGGTCCTGCGGGGCGGGGCCATCTGAATGGAGTGGCGGGAGCGGCCGAGCATGCGCGGTGCAGCTCGTCTGGCCGGGGACTTACCTGTGCTGAGCCCTCCGGCTTCCCGTCCCCGCAGTGCGGGGCTCCTTCACTAGCCAGCGGGCCGGTAAGTGAGGTGAGCCGGAGGAGTCGGGGCCACCGTGTGAAAGTGCGTGTGTGTCCCCGGACCGGACACGACGAAGCCGTAGTGTTGCGAGAGGAGAAAAGTCGTTTTTCTCAAAGTGGAGGGAGAGTTTAAACGGGGCGCAAGTGGGGCTCGCTCGGCCTGCGCCGCCCGTGCACTTCGTCTCCCGCGTCCCATCTCTTGGACGCCGGGATACGTCATCGTCGACTGGCTGAGACAGTTCGGGGTTCACGGCGGCCCCCGAAAGTCAAGTGAGCAGTGTCCTTGAGCCTCTCACGGGAAGTCCTCGGCTGGAGATGTCAGAAGGGTCTCTGGTCGTAGTTCTTCCTCGGTGACTCCCTTTGCTAGAAGCCCTTGGGTACCTGGCATTGGGCACTGGACTGACCCGTTCAGCCCCCATCCAGCAAGGCAGAGGACGGATTTCCCATCTCTGGGGACGCCCTCCTGCTTCTGTTCCTTAAATTCTGTGATGAAATCTAAACTTCACCCTCTGTGGTCTGTGGATTTCACTTTTGTTTTTCTTTTTTATTTTTTTTTACAACTTCCATAATTGTAGACAATAACACATTGTAATTTCCTCCTTCCACCCACTTTTCCCCTTTGAAACGCCATTCTCCATCGTATCTCCCTCTCAATCAGTCCCTCTTTTATTTTGATGTGATCATCTTTTCCTCCTATTATGATGATCTTGTGTAGGTAGTGTCAGGCAATGCTAGGTCATGGATATCCGGGCCATTTGGTGTGGAGGAGCACGTTGTAAGGAGTCCTACCTACCCTTCCTTTGGCCCTGAGCCTTGGAAAGTGTGATAGAGATATTTCAGTGCTGAGCGCTCCTCTGTCATTTCTTCTCAGCACCATGGTGCCTTCTGAGTCATCCCAAGGTCACTGCCATCTGAAAAGAGAAGCTTCTCTAACGGAAAGTGAGAGTAGCATTAATACCTGGGTATGAACATTAAAAGAAATGCTTAGCCGGATGTGGTGGCGCACGCCTTTAATCCCAGCACTTGGGAGGCAGAGGTAGGAGGGTTGCTGTGAGTTCAAGGCTACCCTGAGACTCCATAGTTAATTCCAGGTCAGCCTGAGCTAGAGTGAGACCCTAACTTGAGAAACCAAAAAAAGAAAAAAATGCTTACTGGGCAGTTTGGTGAGTATAGTATATACATTTAGCCAGACACCAGCAGACATTACACCCCTAAGGGCTTATGACTATCCCTGTTGTAGGTTTTCAGTATCAGGAAGTATACCTTCCCATGGAGTGGGCATCCAGTCCAATCAGAGAGCAATTGGTTTCCCCCATATCAGACATGCCACTATTGCACCCGTTAGCTCGCTTGACCTAACTGGCCAAATTTAGGGCTTGCAGTGTCCATTGTTGAGCATCTCCACTGGTGATTTCTCTCTCTCCCATTGAACTGCATGCACCATGGCTTTTTCCAGCTTTCTGTCAGCTGGTCTACATGGAGGAGGTTTTCAGCTCAGCTCCAGCAGGATTTCTCAGTGGCCTTGCAGCCCAAATATGTGGGGTCTTCAGCAATAGTGTCTTACCATCTGTTCCTGGTGGGAAACCAAGGGCCTTGGCAATGACCTATAATGATTTGAGGGTATGAGGTACCTCCCTGGCCAAAAACTCACTGGAAGGTATTCCTTCCCTGGCACTGAAAATTTTCTAGTAACAATCTGTGGCTCCTGAGTGTTCCACTGTCCAAAAAACTGGGTTTACATATGACTTATTTATATCCTCTTAGATTTATTATTATTTTTATTAACAACTTCCATCATTATAAACAATATCCCATGGTAATGCCCTCCCTCCCCCCACTTTCCCCTTTGAAACTCCATCTCCATTATATTGCCTTCTCCTCTCACTCAGTCTCTGTTTTGATGTCATGATCTTTTCCTCTTATTATGATGGTATTGTGTAGGTAGTGTCAAGCCTTGTGAGGTCATGGATATCCAGGCAATTTTGTGTCTGGAGGAGCATGTTGTAAGGAGTCCTACCCTTCCTTTGGCTCTTACATTCTTTCCGCCACCAGACCCTGAGCGTTGGAAGGTGTGATAAAGATACTGCAGTGCTGAGCACTCATGTCACTTCTTCCCAGCACCATGATGCCTTCTGAGTCATCCCAAGGTCACTGCCACCTGAAAAGAGAAGATTCTCTACAAAAAGTGAGAGTAGCATTAATATAAGGGTATGAACATTAAGAGAAGTGCTTACTGGGCAGTTTGATAAGCATAGTATATACATTTAGCCAGACAGCAGCAAATGTTACACCTTTACGACTCATGACTACCCTGTTGTAGGTTTTCAGTATCAGGGATGTATTCCCTCCCACGGCGCAGGCCTCCAGTCCAATTAGAAGGCAGTTGTTTCCACCATGACAGACATGCCACTCTTGCACCCGTTGGCTTATTTGACCTGGTGGCACCTGTTGGCTCATTTGACCTGGTTAGCCAAATATAAGGCTTGCATTGTCCACTGTTGAGTATCTTCACTGGTGATTTCTGTCTCTCCCATTGAACTGCATGCAGAATGGCTTCTTCCAGCTTTTTGTCAGCTGGTCTACAGGGAGGAGGTTATCAGCTCGGTTCTAGCATGATTTTTCAGTGGCCTTGCAGCCCAAGTATGTGGAGTCTTCAGCAATAGGGTCTTACCATCTCTTCCTGGTGGGAAACCAAGAGCCTCGGCAATGGCCTGTAATGTTTTAGGAGTATCAGGCACCTCCCTGGCCAACAACTCGCTGGAAGGTATCCCATCCCTGGCACTGTAAATTTTCCAGTAACAATCTATGGCTCCTGAGTGCTCCATTGTCCAAAAAAGTAGGTTTCCATATGATTTATTTATATCCTCTTAGATTTTGATTAACCCTTCCCCCACCGTTCTTTTACTCAATCTCTTCCCCTGACCTCACTTAGGCCTTTTCACCCCCATTAACCTGTTCTTCTACTTAAATATATACAATACCATCCTATTAAGGCCTCTCCCTTCCCTTTCTATTCCGTGTGTATCCTTTTTCTAGTTTACTGCACTCTGCTACTGAGTTTCATTCCTACTCACAAAGAAGTCCAATCATTTGTAGCTAGGATCCACATGTGAGAGAGAACATGTGACATTTGGCTTTCTGGACCTGGGTTACTTCGCCAAGTATAATCCTTTCCAGATCCAGCCATTTTCCATTTAATTTCTTTAATTAAAAGAACCCAGAGGCCACTTAGGGAAAGTTTTGTGTGGCCATCCACCACCTAACCCCTGAGTTAATGCCCAACCGAGAGCTAATAATTGCCAGCATTGCTTAAGTTTTTGTTGCTCAATTTCTCAGGTTCAGTGCTCTCTGGGAGGAGCTTCCCTCTGCACCATGCCTCTCCTAACCCAACGGACCGAAGAGGACAGTGATGAGTACAGCTTAGTGGCCAGCCTTGACAACGTTCGGAATCTCTCCACTATCTTGAAAGCTATTCATTTCAGAGAACATGCCACGTGTTTTGCAACTAAAAATGGACTCAAGGTGACAGTGGAAAATGCAAAATGTGTGCAAGCAAATGCTTTTATTCAGGTATGGTGGTTACCTTTAAGCCGGTCACAGATGTTTTCCCCCAAGTTTCTGGAAGATCTTGTTTGACAAAATTTGTTACAGAACAAAACGTCTTTAATTTTCTGTATCGGTAATTCTTTACTCATCATAAACAGAAAATAGTGAATAAAATTTATTAAGGCTAAACTATTAGACACACTTTCTAGTGTTTAACTCTTAATCCTCACAGTATGCCAGGAAGGTGGGTTAATTCCCATTTTACATATGTTGGAACCACAGCAAGGTTTGTCTTACAGCAGGTAAATTCTGAGTTAAGACAAAAACCCAGAATGCTTATTTTCTTCCTCCTTTCATTAAACCTGTTTTTTCCTCCTTTGGCCATAATAGAAATCTATCCTTACAAAGTAGTATTTATGTGATTTTAGGTAAGTTTTCAACATTCAGTTCAGCATAGTTTTGGACATTTGTACCCAATACGACCTCAGAGGTGGAGGAATAAAAGAGGTTTTGTCTTAAATTGAAAACTAGTATCATTCAAGCATCATTGAATTGTCTTTTCAAGTGATTAGCTATACTGGTGGGCATAAAAAGGAGGCAAACCCGGCCATGGTGGCACACACCTTTAATCCCAGCACTCAGGAAGCTGAGGTAAAAGGATCTCTGTAAGTTTGAGGCCACCCTGAGACTGCATAGTGAATTCAAGGTCAGCCTGGACTAGAGCAAGATCCTATCTCGAAACCTCCCCCCCCCAAAAAAAAAATAAATAATAGGCAAAGAAACCTCACAGGGGTGATAGATTTAGATCCAAGAGGGCCTCTACCCCAGTGTAAAACCTTTTAACTATGAAACTGTTGTAGTATTCTAATAGGTAATGGCTGCAAAGCTAACATGTCTTACTTGGAAATCAGAAATTATTCTCAGCTGGGCGTGGTAGCGCATGCCTTTAATCTCAGCAGTCGGGAGGCAGAGGTAGGAGAATTGCTGTGAGTTCAAGGCCACCCTTAGACTCCATAGTGAATTTTAGATCAGCCTGGGCTAGAGTGAGACCCTACCTCGAAAAACCGAAAAAAAGAAATTATTCTCATGGTGCTAACACAATATTGGTATCTTTAAAACAAAATGAAATTTAGAATCTTATATATGAATTTTTTTTTTTTTTTTTGAGGTAGGGTTTCACTCTAGCCCAGGCTGATCTAAAATTCACTATGGAGTCTCAGGGTGGCCTTGAACTCACAGCAATTCTCCTACCTCTGCCTCCCGAGTGCTGGGATTAAAGGTATGCACCACCATGCCCTGCTGAATTTTCATTTTTTAATATGGCCCACTTTCATCTTTGCTTTTTTCACAGGCTGAAGTGTTTCAAGAATTTATGGTCCAGGAAGAGTCTGTTACTTTTCGAATTAATTTAACTATCCTTTTAGACTGTTTGTCTATTTTTGGATCAAGTCCTATGCCAGGTGAACCATTTTATTATCATTATAAAGACATAAAAATATTCATTATGCTCAATGGTCAGAAAAATATAGGAAGCTCTTTATGATGTAAGCATTTCTAGGACTGTGGAAGGATTGAGGTTTCTTTTAGAGACAGGGTCTTATGTTAGCCAACACTCACCTCATACTCAGTGTACAGTTGAAGTTGGTCTTGAATTCCTGATTATCCTACCTCCACTTCCGAAGGGCTAGAATTACAGGCATGAGCCATCATGTCTGGTTTTATGCAGTGCTGAGGGAGCAAACTAAGTGGTCTCATGCTTGTTAGATAAGCTCATTACCAACTGAGCCACATCCTCAAGTCAATCAATATATTTTTTTAGCCAGGCGTGGTGGCGCACGCCTTTAATCCCAGCACTTGGGAGGCAGAGGTAGGAGGATCGCTATGAGTTTGAGGCCACCCTGAGACTGCATAGGGAATTCTAGGTCACCCTGGGCTACAGTGAAACCCTATCTCAAAAAAAAGCATTTTTCCCCCCTCCGGGGAGGAAAGGATTTATTTCAGTTTACAGATCTACGAGAGGATCCATAGTGATAAAAGATATTTTTTTAAGAAATTAATTGCCAAGCTGGGCGTGGTGGTGCACACCTTTAATCCCAGCACTTGGGAGGCAGAGGTAGGAGGATCATCATGAGTTCAAGGCCGCCCTGAGACTACATAGTAAGTTCCAGGTCAGCCTGGGCTAGAGTGAGACCCTACCTTGAAAAACCAAAAAAAAAAAAAAAAGAAAGAAATTTATTGCCAATTAATTCTGCCCCCATTGGCCACAATCATGGATTTTAAATGTTTGAACTGTTAACCAAATGTGTGTTTACAGTTTCTTTCATATTTGTGAAGCTATTTGTACTGTTTTTTTTTTTTTTTTTTTTGGTGACTTTTCAAGGTAGGGTCTCACTCTAGTCCAGGCTATTTGCATTCTTAATTTGCAAGGCTTCCAGGATTTTAAATTTGAAATCAAAGATGATTTTGAATAGTCACAAATATTTTAATCATTAAGAAACATATTTTAGGGCATGGTGACGCACGCCTTTAATCCCAGCACTCGGGAGGCAGAGGTAGGAGGATTGCCGTGAGTTCGAGGCCACCCTGAGACTACATAGTGAATCCCAGGTCAGCCTGGGCCAGAGTGAGACCTTGCCTCAAAAAACTAAATACATACATACATATATATATATATATATATATATATATATATATGTATGTATAAGTATATTTTTTAAATTACATTTTTCTCTAACTTGTTCAGAATTATATAGCTACCTAGTAGCAGAGAAATATAGGAATCACTTTTCTTGACTCCCAGTTTATTGTGTTCAAAATGTGCATGCTAAAATAAAAATAAAACTTTATAAGATCATAAATTATGTCTGGTTTCAAATAGTTCCCTCCAAGTATAGCTTTTATTTGTTTGGGGGTTATTTTGAGAATGAGGAAATTTAATTGTTCTTGGCACGAAAGTGCAAAGAATCTCCAGTATGGGATTTTATTTCATAAGAAATAAACCTGAATATCAGCTAAGGGAAATTGATGATTCTCTAGAAAATTAACTCTGCACTGACAGCTTCATTGTTAGGTTGTTGGTTTTGTTGTTGTTATTGTTGTTTGCTTGTTTGTTTCGTATATTTATTTGAGAGAGAGAATGGGTGTGCCAGGCCTCCAGCCACTGCAAATAAACTCGAAACACATGCTCCCCTTTGTGCATCTGGCTTATGCAGGTCCTAGGGAATCAAACCTGGGTCCTTTAGCTTTGCAGGCAAGGGCCTTGGCCACTAAGTTGTCTCTCTAGCCATTGTTTTTAAAGCCAGTACAGCCGTGAATTTATTGCTCCTGTCTCAGTTTTCTGAGTATAACAGGGCATAACAGAAGTGCCCTACCACACTGTGAAGCCCTGACTGACTTGGAACTTGTAGGGATTCTCTTGTCTCAGGCTAGGATTACCTACCAGCATCTCTAGCCTAATTATGCATTGTCTAATGCGATGAAGGATATGACTTCCCCAGTCCCTTGCTTTGGCTCTCCAGCTAGTTGGGAGAAGATAGAGTGTCAGTATTCCTCCTTCTAGTGGTTTGAAGTGTTGAAACTTGTACCACCACTAGCAACCCTCTTGTTCCAAGTTTGGTTTAAAATATAAAAAAATAGAAATACTGTCTTCCAGTAGGAGAAGTTGGAAGTAGTCTTAATAGTGAATATACTGACATTACAGACATTGTCAAACACAAAATGAACCTTCAAGAAATAGCAGAGCCTGTTTTCTACAATTTTGTTTTTTGTCATGTTAGTCCATGTAGATATTCCATCCTGAAATGGTGTATGTGTGTGTGTATAAAATCAATGAACCTGTTTCTGAGGAATTTTTCACAAGCAGAAAATAATTTCAGCAAGTATATTACATTTTATTCTGCAGTGATTTGGGTGGTTGTAACTGATTAAGTTATATATGTAGCTGTGTGTGTATATATACACATATGTTAGGCATTTGGCAGAACAACTTGCTTTTGTCATTTAGAAAAGCAATCCTAGAACCATAAAGCTAAACCCAGTATGGCTTCTTTGTATCACAGGGACGTTGACTGCACTTCGGATGTGTTACCAAGGTTATGGTCACCCTCTGATGTTGTTTCTTGAGGAAGGAGGAGTGCTGACTGTTTGCAAAATTAACACTCAAGAGCCTGAGGAGACTCTGGATTTTGATTTCTGCAGCACCAATGTTACCAATAAAATTATCCTGCAGTCAGAGGGACTCCGGGAAGCATTTTCTGAGTTGGACATGACAAGTGAAGTCCTACAGATCACCGTGTCTCCTAATAGACCCTATTTCAGGTACCTGAGTGCAGTTATATGAGTCCAATTGTCCACTTACACACTTGCTTGAGTGGCAGAATTGTTATTAGCTTTGATCCTATAATTTCAAAACTTTGAAAAGCCATTGATTGCCTCATAATTTTATAGAACAAGACATAGGAAACAAAGTGTAGGAAGAGTGACAAACCACTTAGCATTTTATAGTTAAGTAGTGTTGGTGTGTAGATGAGAAGCCCAGTTTCCTAATCCACAAGCCTGTATTCTCATTGTTGTATTATGTGCTGATACAGATCAGGTTACATAATGAGGAAAATTGGATTTAAACATTTGGAAAACATGTTCATAGAATAAGGTATCTGTAACAGTTCAAGGTACAAAAAGGAAGTAGGTATTGCCCATAGCTGGTTTATTTACTTAGGAGCCATTGATCATCTACTGTGGGCATATCTGTCTTGTTAGGACTGAAAAGGAAAAACCTTAAAATTAAGCTGAAGCAAAAATAGGGAACAACAGAAAAGGAACAAGATTTCAAACCATTAAGTACCAAAGTAATACAGGTACTTGGAGAAACAGTACATGAGTACTCAGGCAGGATTGGTCAAGGTTAGCTTCCTGAAAGAGGCAGTTTCCATCAGGAATACAACATTAAAACTATCAAGACCCGGCTGGGCATGGTGGCACACGCCTTTAATCCCAGCACTCGGGAGGCAGAGGTAGGAGAATCGCCATGAGTTCGGGGCCAGCCTGAGACTACATAGTCAATTCCAGGTCAGCCTGGACCAGAGTGAGACCCTACCTCAAACAAACAAACAAACAAACAAACAAAAACCTGTCAAGTCCTCCTGATACTTTGTCCCAGTTTTTTTTTCCCCAGAACTAGTCTTAAGATACAGGAAATCCATAATAGCTAGTAAAGTCTAATTGAAAAGCTTAATGGCTATGTGGGTAATGTGTTTGCTATATAAGCATGAGGTCCTGAGTTCAAATCCCTAGCACTCACGTAAAAGCTAGTGATGGAATCATATGCATTTAATCTCAGTGCTGGGGAGATGGAGATAGGATCCCTAGGGCTTGCTTGGCTAGCCAGTCCAGCTCATTCAGTGAGCTCTGAGTGCGTTGTTGGGTCCTGTCTCAAAAAATAAGCTGAATAATTGAAAAAGTCCACCCCAGTGTTGACCTCTGAGCCCTGCACATATGTGCACCCACACATGTAAAAGTGCACACACACATGAGCACACACACACAAAGCATACCTGCTTATAAATGGCATGGCAATAAAGATTGGGAGCAGGACTCAGGGCTTACAGTTGACTTAGCTACACGTCTGGTGTGCGTCAGTTCTCTCTGCTGTGTATTTCTAGGTTAAGGGTGAGGAAGAGTCGCCATCAGCGTGTACAGACTATGGAGTGGACACGCGAGCAGGCTGATGGGGCCGGTTTTCTTCCAAGCTGTTGATCAGTTGCTAGCTTCCCTCTGCTCCTACAGTCCCTGGGGAATATTTATTGTGATGCTTGTTAAAGTACATTATAGCTAGGTGAGGTGGCACATGCCATAATCCCAGCGTCCTGGAGATGGAGGCAAGGGGATTGTGAGTTCAAGGCCAGCTTGGGCTGCATAGTGAGCTTCAGGCTAGCCATGAAGACACCCAAGCAACCAAATGAAGTATATTATGACCAAATTTTTAATACGTCTCTTTCACCCACCAGAATGAGCTTCTTAAGGAAGCTTGGATCCTAATCTTGCTTATTATTGAACCAATTAATGAATGAGCTGCTCCTTTTCAACTATAGGTTGTCTACTTTTGGAAATGCAGGGAGCTCCCACCTTGACTATCCCAAAGATTCTGATTTGGTGGAAGCATTTCATTGTAATGAGACCCAAGTCAACAGGTCAGTTGTGTTTTTTTATTTAATTTTTCTTTCACAATTTCACACATGTATATAATGTATGCCATGTATTTTGATCATATTCACCCCCATTACCATTTATTTCCCCTCCCACTCAACCCCAAGCCCGACTAGCTTCCTTCCTACTTTCATGTTCGTCTGCTGGTGATGGTAGTGGTTTTGATCCAGTGGGTCAAATTATGGTTGCTTTCCTGAGTGGGGTTACATTTACTTACCAGTGGCTACACCACTGAAGAACATGGCCTTCCCCTAGCACCACGGTCAGGGAGGAGTGGGGTTTCATGAGCCACTCCTCCATTCATGATGGAGTGTTTGTGTGGAAAACCCAACTGCCGTGAGTTCGTGAGCGCAAGGGCCTCGCCACGTCCAGAAGACAGCACTCCACAGCACTCTTCGTCCTCCCACTCTTACATTATGTCGCCCCCTCTTCCCCATGGTCCTTGAACTTTGGAAAGAGTGATACAGATGTCCCTTTTAGGGTATTTATATTTATGCTCAGCACTGTTGCGAACTATGCATCTCTGCATTAACTCTGCCCATTGCAAAAAACACACTTCTGTAACAGAGAGCAGCACTAATCTATGGGACTAAACATAAATATTTAAAAGGCAGTTTGACTACCTGTTCATTTACTGTAACAACATAGTAAGTTCCCCCTAGGACCTATGGCTTCCCCATTCACAGGATTCTGACCAGGTTCACAGTACCAGACAAGAGTTCCCTGCTGTAGAGCAGGCCCTGGATTCAACTAGAAAGTGGTTGATGACCTCTATAACAGTCATTCCACTACTGAGGCACATGTTGCCTGGTGGATTAGTTGAGCACACATGGTCCACATTTTGAGTAAGACTGCTGATAACTTTTCTCCTCCAGCAGCCTGCCTCAAACCTGCTGGCAGAATGAAAGCTAGCCAGCAGGGAAGAAGCTTCCAGCTCAGTTCCAGCTTGATTCTCTGTCTTGAAACTGAAGTGTGTGAGGTTTCTGGCAGTAGGGACTTAGCCTCTAGTTTTGGTGAGCTTAGCCTATATTGTGTCAGGGGCTTCTGTGGCCTCCTTGAACAAGTTCTTAACATAAAGGTTGCCACTGGTGATAAAGATAAGTTAAATATTACATTTCCATTTAAATTAAAGACAATCTATTAAAATACATAGTATTTTTAAAAAATGAATAGGGCTGGAGAGATGGCTTAGCAATTAAGGCTCTTGCCAATAAAGCCTAACAACCAGAGTTTGATTCCCCAGTACCTACATAAAACCAAATACACAGTGGCACATGTATCTGGAGTTCATTTGCAGTGGCTGGAAGCCCTGGTGCATCCTCTCTCTCTCTCTCTCTCTCTCTCTCTCTTTCTCTCTCTCTCTCTCTCTGCCAGGCATGGTAACACATGCCTTTAATCCCAGCACTCAGAAGGCTGAGGTAGGAGTCTCGCTGTAAATTCAAGGTCAGCCTGGGCTAGTGCAAGACCCTACCCTAGAAAAACCAAAATAAAATAAAATAAAATAAAATTGGGGTGATACATCTACTTAGGGAAGTGGGGTGGTAACAAATGGGTGGATTTTTTTTTCTTAAATGAGCAAAAGTATTTGATTTTTTTTTCTTGTATTTGCTACTTAGTAGTTCTTGTCTAATTTGTGTCCTTTACTTGGAGTTATGAGCACTGCATTGTATCCAAATAATAGCTTTTTATTACTCTTTTCCAGATACAAGATTTCATTACTGAAACCCTCCACAAAGGCATTAGTCTTATCTTGTAAGGTGTCTATTCGGACTGATAATCGAGGATTCCTCTCTCTACAATATATGATCAGAAATGAAGATGGACAAATATGCTTTGTGGAATATTACTGCTGCCCTGATGAAGACGTTCCTGACTCCTAGTCTTGAGTGAGAGACTTCACTGTGGCCATTTGTGTGCAGTTTATAATGGTTCGAGTTCTCATTCTGATCGCAGCACTCTTCACAATTTCTTGTTGGATTGTCTATGGAGAGGAAGCCTGAAGAAGAAAGGAACAAGGTCCCCACAGGCTAGTAGCAGCTGTAGATTGTGTAAATAAATGTTTTTATATAGTCCAATTATCAGACTTACTCGACTGTCCCTGTAGCTCCTTTTGAGCTTATGGGGATTGTTGTAGATCAACATAAATTAAGGACATTTTGAGAGTCTAAAGATAGAAGGCTGGGTGAACTCATATCTGAAATTTTCTGTTATTTATATGGCATTGTTAACTTGAATTTCGAGACAAGGTCGTGAATGCTGACTACTTCTCTCAGTGTCCCATCCAGACCAATGTCAGATTTACCTGGATACTTGTCAGAAACTTGGAGGTGGGTCAGCAATCTTTATTTTAATAAACTTCCCACAAGAAATTCTAATGTTTGCCAAAGTTTGAGAACCACTGCTCTTGAAGGATACTCTCGGTTTGTAACTTTTAATTGCCCCGAGGTTACTACATGTGACTTCTTCACAAATATTCTGAAGTTGAGGCATTATTAAACCAGTTTAAATAATACTTTCTTTGGTTTAAAATTTAAAATATGCCTTTTGAAAAAAAATTATGAATAGGATATTAAAACATTCTGATTACAGATTATTTTCTTGTTCTCAGAACAGATATGTTAAATACTGAAATAGATACCTTCCATTTGTCTATAGAAGCTTCTTGAATCAAATCCAAACAGCTATTAAGTTTTTGTATTTTCCAGAATAGTTTCACTGATATATTTTTTGTAGCATGTAAATATTGTTTTGTATAACCTAATGCTAATATCTGAATTGCTTTAGTAAAAAATAAAATACTAAAATGAAGTTTTTGTCTTTTTCTGTGCTAACTGCTTACTGTGGGCCGGCACTAATAGCCTGTGGCTGTGCCATTTCTTCAGGGGAAGAGTGTCATTCCATTGCAAGAAGTGTTTGCCATTCTTGGTAATTATCAGTTAATCCCAGTCATTATGACTTCCACATCCTAAAAGTGCCCAAGACCACTGATGGTTGAAAACCATTTTAGTGACAGCCACCAAAACCTGAGGCTGCCTTCATTAAGCCTTTTAAACAGGACACCGAGCACTGGAGATACTGCAGCAGGCGTCTCACAGGGCTTCCCCGACTCTGTATGCCCTGCTTTCCAGGCCGTGAAGGTTCTCACATATGACCTAGCTAGTGCTTGATGTCCTCCTTGTAAGCTTCCAGGCAATGCCAGGGTGGCCAGCTGCTACATACAAAGGTAGAATTTTGTGAACTGTAATACGCATTCAAGAAGAAAATGGATGGATCTGCTGAATGTCAAAAAACATTTTGTTTTGATAAACTAACTCAAAAAATAATTATAACAATAATGGGTTGACATTTCAGAAATGACATTTATTTTTTAACAAACTCCAGATGCATGTGCCACCTTGTGCATCTGGCTTCACGTGGGTCCTGGAGAATCAAGCCTGGGTCCTTTGGCTTTGCAGGCAAGCGTCTAAACAGCTAAGTCATCTCTCCAGGCCAGAAATGATACTTTTCCTTCGTGTTTTGAAGATGGCAATATTATAACACTTAGAATTTTGTCTATCCAGTTTTCCAGTATTTACTGACATCCTCCCCTTAGAAAACATCACTGCATTTCAAATAATAGTTCCATTTGCTTTGGTTCAGTGGTGTGTGGGGTACCTAGCATAGTACCAAAGACATAAGGAACACTCACTTTCAGATTAGCATCTAGCACCTTAATTAGGATCATTTGGCTCTAAATTTATTTGAATAAAAAAATTGAGTTAAATCTTAGGGGATTTAATGAAGGATGGGTATGTTTGGACATTTAAAACTTACTTTTTAAGGTGTATACACATCCAGTTATTTAAAAATGACAAAACTAGTGGATTCTTTTCAAATCACTTTTAATACCAAGGTGCTTTAGTAAAGAATTTCCTGTGTGTGTGTGTGCGCTTTTTGAACCAGGAGTATTAAAAAAAAATAACAATAATACTTTAACTTTGTTTTGGCTCCAATAGAAGACCACTAGGTGAAGTGCTTCTTCAGGCAGAGCAGGAGACACTTCATTTCATACATGGCCAATAGAACCCAACATAAGGTTAAAGAGGATTTAAAACACTCCCACTAATGCTCAGGGAACACTGAAAGAGTGGGCGGGCAGGAAGAAGATTAAGAGCCATAGGGTGGGAAGGTATACTCTGAGGCCTTGTCCTCCCCCACCCCACCAGAGAATGACACCACAACGATTACGCATAACCCCATTGAGGGCAGGGGAGAGGGAGTATGACCAGTTTGTAATATGTTCATATATTAAAGCTCTCAATTAAAAAAAATAACAGTCTTGGCCAGTTGTGGTGGTACACACCTTTAATCCCAGCACTCAAGAGGAGAAGGTTAAGAGGATCACTGAATTTGAGGCCAGTCTGGGACTACTGAATGAGTTCCAGGTCAGCTTGGGCTAGAGTCAGACCCTACCTCAAAAAAAAAAAAAAAAAAAAAGAATAAAATAGTCTTCTTTATAAAAGTTTTATTTTTATCTTTATTTTCTTTTCGTTGAAATTGTGTGTACTGTGACTTAGTTAAGTCTTTTTTAACTTGTTCTACATTTGATGTTTCCGCATAGAATTAATACAACCTCAAAATAATAAAAAAAGACTTGTTAAAATATACATTCCTAATGAAAAATAAAGCTTTTAAAACATTTTGTAAGTCGGAAGTTCTGATGTTATCAAGTGTTTGTTAGTTACAATTGCTTGAAAAGTTAGCATATGGCATTCTCAACAGTTTTGAGTGTGGGGAATCTTTCAGAACAATGTAGGCTCCATTCGCTACATTCTGTCTTCACATTACCTGTTCCTTGTCACCCCAAATAAAATGGGGGAGGGGAGGGAGTCCTGAGGAATAGAGAAGTGGTGTGTAATCTTTTCTTGTGTTTGTAATTTGTTTTCGCTTCAAGGCAATGTTCCCTTTTCTTCTTTTCCTTTCTCCCATTGAAGCCACCAGGGCTTCACATATGCTCCGCAAGCCCTGTGCCTCAGCCACATTCCCAGAGCCTGGTGTACTTCTGAGCATGTTGGGTTATATGCATCCTAGGGAAGTATGTAGGTGTTGCAGTCAGGTTCACACTGCTGGAAGAAAAGACCCGACCAAGAGCAGCTTATGGGGACAAGAGGTTTATTTTGGCTTACAGACTCAAGGGGAAGCTCCATGATGGCAGGGGAAAACGATGGCATGAACAAAGGGTGGACATCACCTGTCCAACATCAGATGGACAACAGGAACAGGAGAGTGTGTCAAACACTGGCAAGGGGAAATTGGCTATAAGACCCATAAGCCCACCCCCAACAATACACTCCCTCCAGGAGGCATTAATTCTCAAATTGCCATCAGCTGAGGACCTAGCATTTAGAACACTTAAGTTTATGGGGGACACCTGAATCAAACCACCACATTCTTCCCCTGGCCCCCATAAACTGATAACCATATGTAAAATGCAATGCATTCAGTCCCACTGTAAAAGTCCCCATGTTTTTTTTAATCAATCTCTATGTTCAAACATCCCCATAGTCCAAGATCTTTTAACTGAGCCATAATACCAAAAAAAAAAAAAAAAAAAAAAAAAACCCTATAACAGCACAGAATAAACATTTGTACTGCAAAAGATAACATTGGGCATAGCAAAGAAATATTCAACCAATACCAGATTTAAAACAACCAAGGCAAACATAAAACTGTAGCTCCAAGCCCAACAACTCTAGTCAATGACAAATCTCCAAGTCTGATAATTCTAACCAGCAACAAGTCTCTGGAGTTCTAATTCTGCCCCTGCAGCTAGGCTACTCACAGCCCTGGAAAACTTCATCCTGGCCGGCAGCTCTCCTTAGCAGTCATCTCATAGTCCTGGCATCTCCACCGGGTCTCCACGGTTCATCCTCACAGCTCCATTGGGTCTCCATGCAGGCAACCAGCAAACCTACTTCACACTGCCCATGGCCATTTCCAAAACACAAGACCACATTGCAAATCCAATGACCCTCTCTTTCCTTCATTTCTTGTACTCCACAATACCAGGTGGGGTGCCCATTTGTTAATCTAGTGGGGGGGGCGGGGAATAAAGCAAACTTTAAAGAACAGGACACTCCTTCAGCATTCAGACCCCTTCAAAAGACTGGATTCTTTCTGTTGTCATAATGCAGGTCAGCTGGCCCAATCTCTGTGGTTGTAATCTCTCATACAATTGCAGCTAAGCAGGCAGCAGTTTTGGACCAAAGATTTTGTTTCTCTGCCACATCCCTCTGCTCACACCATTTCTATGCATTGCAACCCTGCACAAGTTCTCAGGACACAGGTATAACAGCAAGTGTCTCGCACAAACTTCAAGAAAGGCTCGTTCTCACCCTCACAAGCCAAACCTCACACAGTCCTTACGGCATTCAGGTCTTTCAACTCAGACCAGAATAATCCATCAGGCTGTACTCACAGCACTGCAAGGCATCTCTCAGGTCAAGGCGAAAGCCACACAGTCAGGTTTCAAGCAGCAGTTACCCCACACTCAGTACCAACTTTACTGTTGCAGTCAGGTTCACATTGCTGGCAGAAAACACCGGACCAAGGGCAGCTTGTGGGGAAAAAAAGGTTTATTTTGGCTTACAGACTCGAGGGGGAGTTCCATGATGGCAGGGGAAAATGATGGCATGAGCAGAGGGTAGATAGACATCATCTCCTGCCCAACATCAGATGGACAACAGCTACAAAGGAGTATGCAAACACTGGATGGGGAAACTGGCTCTAATACCCAAAGCGCGCCCTCAACAATACACTGCCTCCAGAAGACTATAATTTCCAAATTGCCATCAGGTGGGAACCTAGCATTCAGAACACCTAAGTTTATGGGGGACACCTGAATCAAACCACAATAGCATTTGAAAGGTCACAGGCAACTGTTAAGCATACTTTTAGAGCTGGAGGGATTGTTTAGCGGTTAAGGCGTTTGCCTGCAAAGCCAAAGGACCCAGGTTCTATTCCCCAGGACCCACATTAGCCAACTGCACAAGGTGGCGCATGCATCTGGAGTTCATCTGCAGTGGCTGGAGGCCCTGGTGAGCCCATTCTCTCTCTCTCTCTCCCTCTTTCTCTCTGTCAAGTAAATAAATATAAATATTTAGAAAAAGAGTACTTGTATCTTTCTCTCTCAGTGATGGCCAGAGATTTTGATAATGTTTGAAGTAAATTTTCTTTGTGAAGTTAATAGCTTATTGATCACAAGTTACTAGTAGTGGTTCTCCTTATTGAGGCTAAGACATTCATGTTTGTAAGTTAATTAAATTAGTTCAGAGTAGTTCTTTATCCTTACGTGAAAAGGAAATAACTCTGTAAGAGCGGTAGCATAATGCTGAGGCTTGACCCAAGAAAAGTTGGTCTTCTTGCCATTTTTAAATTATTTATTTATTTATTTGAAAGAGAGAGAAAGGGACAGATAGAGGGAGAGAGAATGAGTGTGCCAGGGCCTCTAGCCACTGCTAACAAACCCCAGATGCATGTGCTGCCTTGTGCAACTGGCTTTATGTGGGTCCTGGGGAATTGAACCTGGGTCCTTTTGCTTTGCAGGCAAGCACCTTAGCCGTTAAGCCATTTCTCTAGCCTCTTCCCACCATTTTTTGTTTTGAGGTAGGGTCTCACTCTAGCCCAGGCTGACCTGGAATTCACTATGTGTCCTCGAACCCATGGCAATCATCCTACCTCTGCCTCCCGAGTGCTGGGATTAAAGGCGTGTGCCACCACGCCTAGCTCCCCCTTCATGCCATTTTTATCTGGGAATCTTTGTTGCTGTTCCTGAGTAGGTTCGTACAACCCTATCTGGAATTTCATCAAATTGGCCTCAAATCAAGCTTTAATACAAAATGGTGAGTGAGTTTATCTGGTCAGTAAGTGCAACTTTAGTGAGCTTACAGAAAGGTTGCATTAACTGTTACAACTATTTATTGAAATCCATATGTGATATAGTTTGTTCTGGGCTTGAATGTCTTGCCTCCTCCAGAGCTGCCCCCCACCTCCAGATTTCTCTGGGATGGAGATTCCCTGGGTCTCCCCTCTCTCTTTCTACCCTGGCCAGGAGGAGAATTCTCTGGCTTCACGCTGTCAGCTAGCCTTCTCCCTGGATCTTAATCCCCCCTATAATAAACCTCCTTAGTCACAATGTCTCCCTAAATAAACTTAGTAATTCATAATTTGGTAATATGGTAATACAGTGCCTATCAATTTGTCTAAAACTAGGTGTGTGAAAGTGACAAGAACTCTTCTCAGTCTACTTGTGTTCATCCAGAATATTCTAGGTGAGAAGACAAGTTTCTTCTCCAGACGGGCCAAAACTCTTCTCAGAGTCCGTTTTCCCCAATTCATTGTTAAATGGGCTCGAACCCAATGGCTAAGGTTCTCAGGTCTAGTGGGACTCTCCAAACCCCCAAATCCTACATCAAAACTTGCTCTGTAGCTGAAACTGACCTCAAATTCCTGAACCTCATGCTTCCACCAAATAAGTGTTACAGGGGTGTGTCACCATGCCCTGCCAAAATAGTAAAATTTCAAAAATTTTTAGCGGAGCACAGGATTTTTAGGTGGCTCCCTCATAGAGTGGTAATATGGTAATGCAATGCCTTTCTGTCTGTCTAAACTAAGTGTGTGAAAGTGACAAGAACTCTTCTCAGCCTACTTGCATCAATCCAGACTATTCTAGATGAGAACCCAAGTTTCATCTCCAGACAGACCAAAAATTAGCAATGTCAAGCTGAGTGATTCAGTGCAGACAAACGCAATTGAATATAGCTGCCTGCAGCCAGAGCTGCAGTTTGGGGCCATGATCCTGAATGGCAGGCTAAAGCATTCTGGGAGTAGGCTGGCATCTGCCAGGAAAGCCTACCAGACTGGATTAGCCTCGGGATTAATTCTTGTATAGGTGGTTCTGGCCACAGCAAAACACTGCTCACTGTTATAACTTTGGGTACTGTGTCATTACTAGATCTCACAGCATGAACAAATAATTTCTTGATTAAAGAACCAAAATGTAGTTCTACATGGTTGGAGTAAGGAGGCACAGATTCCCAAAGATAAAGGAAAGAGGGGAAGTTTTTAGTTGTATAAAGTAAAATGAGATTTTTCTTTTGTCCCTGAATAGACTGACAATATAACTCAAGAATGTCAACTTCTTGTCCTAAATATGCACTAATTCAGGAATTTGTTTCTCAAAAACTAAGCATTCCTTGTCTAAAGACTTATAAATGCAGCTCGGTGGGAAGGAAGAAGCAATCATGTGATTCAGAAGGTCTGCATTAGAATTACCTGGCTGACCTTCGCAAAATCCCTTATGCTGTCTTGTCTTTATTTTATTCATTTATATAGCACAAAGATCCTTCTGAGTCTAATGTGACATAATCAGATCAGGGAAAATGTCTCAAAAGAATCAAACATTCCACTGGGCGTGGTGGCGCACGCCTTTAATTCCAGCACTGGGGAGGCATAGGTAGGAGGTCGCCATGAGTTAGAGGCCACTCTGAGAATACAGAGTGAATTCCAGGTCACCCTGGGCTAGAGTGAACCCCTACCTCGAAAAACCAAAAAAATAAAATAAATAAAGTACGTAAAAATGTTTGTCAGTAGGCTGTTCAGGTATTGTACAATTCTATTTTTATTTTGTTTTTTGGTGTTTTTTTTTTTAAAAATATTTTATTTTTACTTATTTATTTTACAGAGAAAGAGGGAGGGAAGGAGAGAGAGAGTGAGTATGGGCATGCCAGGGCCTCCAGCCACTGCAAATGAACTCCAGATGCGTGTGCCCCCTTGTGCATCTGGCTAATGTGGGTCCTGGAGAATCGAACCTGGGTCCTTTGGCTTGGCAGGCAAACGCCTTACCGCTAAGCCATCTCTCCATCCCAGCAAAGTGTTATTCTTGCTGAAACAGTGACTGTGACAAGATGACCTTCCAAAGGCTTTGCAGGCAAGAGCCTCAACCGTTAAGCCATCTACTCCCCAGCCCACAACTTGATATTTTTTTATATGCAATCTATCTGGTACTTTAATTTCCTTGTCAATAAACCAAGAGACAACATGACTCTAAGCAGAGGAAACAGGCAATCAGAGGAAACAGGCAGTCAGTCAGTTGCCCAGAGGGTCCATCAAATTAGAGATGGGCAAAGACCTGAGAGGTAGAGGCGGCTGGGATATAACTACTCGTTAGCAGGAGCCTGCTGCTTTCCCACCACATGGTGGCAGGATTCCCCCGCCTGAAAGCCGCTCAGTAAAATGACATTGATTTCTACCGTGTGCACACTTCATGGACCTAAGTGATGGTTTCCAACTTTATGATATTTTAAGTTCCAGGGATTCACAAGCTGGATCACATTTAAAATCTTACCAACAAAAGGTTTCCCACGTCATCTTAGTGCTTACTCCTCAAAGCAGCGGATTTTAAGCACCAAGTGGTCATTTGGAAAGTCATCTTGTCACAGTCACTATTTCAGCAAGAATAACGCTTTGCTGGGATGGAGAGATGGCTTAGCGGTAAGGCATTTGCCTGCCAAGCCAAAGGACACAGGTTCGATTTCCCAGGACCCACGTAAGCCAGATGCACAAGGGGTACATGCGTCTGGAGGTCGTTTGCAGTGGCTACAGGCCCTGGCGTGCCCATTCTCTCTCTCTCTGTCTCTCTTCTTTCTCACTCTCTGCAAAAAAAAGGAAAAAAAAAATAACGCTTTGCTAACACTTTACACAGACAACCTCATCTTCCTCACGGCAATCCTCACAGGTACCACACTCATCTCTATTGTAGAGATGAGGCAAACCAGATCCCATAGGGCTAGAAAGTGGTACATGTGGGATTTGAATCCACACTTGCCTATTTCCAGGAGTTACAGTGAAACTAGGTCTCACTGTGTTGCTCAAGATGACCGTAAACTCCAGAGCTCAAGTTATCCATCCTGCCCCGACCTCTCAAGTAGCTGGGGCTGCATGGCGAGCTTCAGAGCCACTGCGCTGAACCACCAAAATCATAAGAAACAGTAAGTTCATGGGGTGTGGTGAAGTCATGTTTCTATGACCAGATAAAGTAGTTGACTGGTGACATCATGTTGTTCATAAAGACTTCATTATGTCCTGAAGTTTTGTTGTGTTTTGTTTTCTGAGGTAGGATCTCACTCTAGTCCAGGCTGACCTGGAGTTCACTATGTAGTCTCAGGTTGGCTTCGAACTCATGGTGATCCTCCTACCTCTGCCTCCCGAGTGCTGGGATTAAAGGCGTGCGCCACCATGCCCTGCTTAAATTTGTTTATTTATTTCATACAGATAGAGACCAGGGCCTCTAGCCACTGCAAATGAACTCCAGATGCATGTGCCACCTTGTACATCTGCCTTACAAGGGTCCTGGGGAATCCCCTGGGTCCTATGGTTTTGCAGGCAAATGCCTTATCTATTAAGCCATCTACAAATGCATTCTTGAGCCCTGAGTCCAAGCATGTCCTATACCCTTTGCTTTGAATGAAACTATACCTTAGTTTGTTTTGGTTCTGCAGACAGTCTATAGTTTTCTTTGCAAAAATTTAAATTACTGACCATTTCAAGAAGAACTTGGGTGCATATAAAATAGTTTTTAATTTAAGTTTATTTATTTGAGAGAGAGGGAGATAGAATGGGAGCACCAGAGCATTCAGCTGCTGCAAACGAACTCCAGAAGCATGTGCCACTTGTGCATCTGGCTTACGTGGGTCCTGGGGAATTGAACCTTGGTCCTTTGACTTTGCAGGTGAGTGCCTTGCCCGCTAAGCCATCCGTCCAGCCCATAAAACAGTTTTTAGAGATGATTTGTTCTAAACATGTGAAAAGAGAAATTTAGTATATTCACAGTCCGGATGAATCCTTCAGCAAAGTAAACCATGTCAACTTGCTTAACACTCTTTGTGGTTTTTCCTAAGCCAATTTCTACACAGCTCTTTTCTCTCTCCCTGGGAAACCAGTGACTGGCCCTTCAAGTTGGCGTTCCCTCCCATTCCTTCCAGGCACTGCCTCCCGCATGCCCTTTGCCTCGGCATACAGACTTCCATCTTCCTGCAATGGCTTCTCTTCTCTATCGGGATGAACTGTTACTTGCCCTTCAAGAAACAGCCCAAATGTCACCCTCTCCGCGAAGTCTTCTCCACCTCCCATGGGTTCCCTCTCTTCCTAACTCCTTCGCCCCAGGCTCTACCCCAGAACTGGCACCTGTAGCTTTATTTTGTCTCCTGCACTACGATGCTGTTATCACTAGCAGTACTAGTTGCACCTGGTATGTAGTGGGTGTTCACCAGATAGTAATTGAAAAAATGAGTAAGATAATGAAGCCGAGCTCGGGATATTTAGTGACTTAGGGTCACCAAGCTCTTTCATAGTAGAATTTGATTGCAAATGAGGGGCCTTGACTCAGAGTACTGCATTCTTGTCTACAGCTGAATAGTAAGTATGGGCTGGGGGATTTTAGCTCACACCCCATGGCAGACAACACTAATAAAACAAACTCTACCAAACCTAGCCTTTTTCTGTTGAACTACATTCATCACTCTAAGAAGCCAGTAAGAAAATAAGACCTTGAGGTGAAGTGGAATAAGTCCTTGTCTTGTTCCATGCCAGACCCTCTTTTTAAAAATATTTTTATTTTTATTTCCATATGAGAGAGAGAGAGAGAATGAGCACACCAGGGCCTCCAGCCACTGCAAATAAACTCCAGATGCATATGCCACCTTGTGCATCCAGCTTTATGTAGGTACTGGGGAATCAAACCTGGGTCCTTAGGCTCTGCAGACAAATGCCTTAACCACTGAGCCGTCTTTCCAGCCCCCTCATGCAAGGTTTGATCAAATATTATCTCATAGCCAGGTGTGGTGGCGCACGCCTTTAATCTCACCATTCAGGAGGCAGAGGTAGGAGGATCACCGGGAGTTTGAGGCCACCCTGAGACTACAGAGTGAATTGCAGGTCAGCCTGAGCCAGAGTGAGACCCTACCTCAGAAAACCAAAAATAAATAAATAAATAATAATAATAAATAAAAATGTTACCTCATTTAATTTCATAGAGGCAGTATTAGAATGTTTAGTAAATGGCAGGAAAAGAACATGAATAGAACAGTCTGCAAACAAAGCAGCTTATGGGGCAGGAATTTCACCACTAAGGTCTTGCCTAAGACTGGCCTGGCAGATAGGAGCTTGCTGAGCATATGACCCGTCCTGGTTCTCCGTGATGCAGTTCTCTCAGGCAGCACTTGCCCCAGTTTTCCATTTGAACACTAATGTCCACTTCAGCCCAGAAGAGGCTGTTCCATTTTGGTCCCATGACCAGTATGACTGTAGATCACTAACACATTAATGGGTGTTTTGATATCTGCCTATTCCCTTTCTTGTGAAGAGAAAGGAGTTTTCTTTGCTGAATCTCTGCTGGCTTCTATAGCTTTAAGACACATCAAAAAGTCATCTCAAAACTAACTTTTCAGTATGCAGCTGGCCCAGACACATCTGATCAGGACAAAAATGAAGCGGTGCCCTGCACTTCTCTACCTCCAAGACTGGATGGAAAGGTAGAATCATTGTGGGCGTGGTGGTGCACACTTGGAGGCAGCACTCGGGAGGCAGAGGTAAGAGGATTGCTATGAGTTTGAGGCCACCCTGAGACTATAGTGAATTCCAGGTCACCCTGGACTAGAGTGAGGCCCTACCTCGAAAAACAAACAAACAAACAACAATAAAAAAGAAAGAGAAAGAAAGAAAAGGTAGAGTTGTAAAAATAAATACATATTTACATATGAGTACTTATTATATGTCAGCAACTACATCTAAGAACTTTATGTGAGCAGTCCCATTCACTCTGCACTGTCTTGTAGTACATGTATTATTTGAATCCTCATTAGGGAAAACTGAAATCAAGAATAACTTGCTTAATAATTGAGCACAGCCAGGCGTGGTGACGCACACCTTTAATCCCAGAACTCAGGAGGCAGAGGCAGGAGGATCACCATGAGTTTGAGGCCACCATGAAACTCCATAGTGAATTCCAGGTCAGCCTGAGCTAGAGTGAGACCCTACCTCAGAAAACCAAAATAAATAAATAAATAAATAATAACTGAGCACATAAAAAGTGGCAGTGCCAAGGTTCACACAACCACCTAACTCTAAATTAGCCTGTGACCTTAACAAAAAGGATGGTCTTGAGACAGATGGGCCCCTTTGTAATGAGTGAATTTCTGCTTAAGGAATGTGTTTAATTGAGTACTGAGAAAAATCTCAAAAATCTGCTCTTTAAATAAAGTCAGTTCTGATGTCAGTGATGATAGCCTATTTGTCATCTAAATGACCTCTTACTGGTCATCGTTTCTTCACCTTTGCAGCCATCATCATGTCTAATTAGCCCATATTATGTGTTAGGTATGTTTCTGAGTAGATTTTTTAAATTTTTATTTTTTTTGTTTTTTGAGGTAGGGTCTCACTCTGGCCCAAGCTGACCTGGAATTCACTATGTAGTCTCAGGGTGGCCTCCAACTCATGGCGATCCTCCTACCTCTGCCTCCCGAGTACTGGGATTGAACGTGTGCACCACCATGCCCAGTGGTTTTAAAGTCTTTATTGCTGTATGTATGCATGCATGTGTGTGCTTGCGTGGATGGATGGATGGATGGATGGATGAGCAGGCAGAGATATCAAGGTCTCTTGCTACTGCAAACAATCAGACACATGAAGCTCTTTGTGTCCCGCTTTATGTGGGTACTGGGGACTGAATCCAGGCTGGCAGGCT
The DNA here is from genome assembly GCA_036346955.1 of Dipus sagitta. NCBI lineage: Eukaryota > Metazoa > Chordata > Mammalia > Rodentia > Dipodidae > Dipus > Dipus sagitta. The sequence goes on along the minus strand of CM070782.1, from coordinate 96,688,669 downwards.
TTGCAAGCAAGTACCTTTAACCACTGAGAATCTCCTCATCCTCCCTGAGTAGTTTTCTTGCATTAACTCATTTACTCACAACAACTTTATGAATTAAGTATTGTATGGTTCTCTGTTGTCTTTTCTTTTCTTTCTTTTTTTTTTCTTTCAAGATAGGGTCTCACTCTAGTCTAGGCTGACCTGGAATTCACTCTGTAGTCCCAGGCTGACCTCGAACTCACAGTGATACTCCTACCTCTGCCTTCTGAGTGCTGGGATTAAAGACATGCATCACTATGTCTAGCTGATTTTCCTTATTTTTTTGAATGAGGAAACTGAGAATTAAAGTGATTTTTTCCAAGGCCATGCAGCTAATAAATCATAGAGTTGGGATTATAACACTTTAGTTCTAATCCATCGTCTTACCACTACATCGCACTGTTTCTTAATGCTTAACACATGCACTAACTCTTTAATGTTCAAGTATTTATTATCATAAAAATATGTTTGTTGTGAAAATGAAAGTGAAAAGGCCAGGTGTGGTGGTGCACACCTTTAATCCCAGCACTCGGGAGGCCAAGGTAGGAGGATGGCCTTGAGTTCAAGGCCATCCTGAGACTACACAGTGAATTCCAGGTTAGCCAAAAAAAAAAAAAAAAAGAAAGTAAAATACTAGAGAAATGTATTGCAAGAAGTTGAAAGTCCCTATATTCAAATATCCAAGAGATAATACTGCTATATTATGAACTAGATATTTACATATATTTCTGGATCTTTTATAATATATAGTCATAATTCAGAGTCACAGAGCACAGGCATTTAAACATGCTTTTCATTTTTCTAGCAATGTCCACCACAAAGGTAGCATGAGTACCTAGTCCTAGCAATGAAGTATAGAGAGGGCTGACCTCTGCATCCTTTACACAGGACTTGCTTTCTCCACACACATATGACAGGCTCAAAAATGCTAATTTTTGTAGGCATGGAAACATTTGTATGTGCTTATTGGCTTACCTGCGCTTCCTCTCTGTGATCTGTCCCTTAATGTCTAATGTGATAAAGACATTGATTATCCCACCCTTGAAACCTTCTCTTCCTTCGATTGCCTTTCTGTTCTTCATGGTTCTCCTAGTTCTCTGAGGCTTTTTCATGAGTCTCTGTTCTCTAGATAATACAAAAATATTAATAAAAATAAATAGCATGTCACAGAGACTATGCACTTGCCATATATTAAGCATTTAAAATAGATGCTTTTCTTTTCATTTTTATAGATAAAATAAGACTCAGGAAGTCTCACTGTCAATGGGAAAGCTCAAATTTGAATCCCAGTGCTCTGATGTTAAACCACCACAATATGTTCTCCACAAAATAAGAGTAAGCATTTTCCAAAGTTCTCTCCATGTCTTCTTGTTTCACATGCACACATCCTGTGGGTTACTTTATCATTTTATAGGCTTTGGAATCTATCTCCATGAGTTCTTGATCCAAACAGCCAGTAGCTTACTAGATATTGCAAAGAGATATTCCAGAGGTATCTCAAACATAACATATCAAAATGGAAATCATTATCTCCCTGAGTCTCCATAGACATCCTCCAAGATGTTCTCTTCTCACCAATACCATTTCTTTGTGTTCGGCCAGTTGTCAAGCCAGAGACTTCAAGCTGCCTTTGGTTTCTGCCATTACACTGCACATCTGATTGGCTCCAAGGTCTTTCAGCACAGAGTATGAATTGTTTCTCAAGATACCCACTATACATTCCTTCTACTGTGACTTTTAAAATAATTTTATTTATTTATGAGAGAGAGGGAGAGAAAGAATGGGTGCACCAGGCCCTCTAGCCACTGCAAACAAACTCCAGGTGCATATGCCACCTTATGCAGCTGGCTTATGTGGGTACTGGAGAATGGAACCTGGGTCATTAGGCTTTGCAAGCAAGTGCCTTAACCACTAAGCCATCTGTCCAGCCCTGCTGTGATTTTAAATACTTAAAGAGTCACAACGCCTGTCCCTTATATCTGCCTAGGTGCCATCTTTTCTGCACAATTGCTGTCAGAGGTAATGTTTGAAAATGAACAATTTGTATTTATCTCCTGTTCAAAATTCTTTCATAGCTGTCTTCTAAATGCATCCTAACCTCTTTGCCACAGTACATAGCAGCTTGACAGGATGCCCCAGTATTTCATTCCCAGTCTATCTGTAGCAAGTTCCTACCATGCATTTTAAACTACAACCACTCAACACTACTTGCTTTTCCTCAGAAGTATCAGCTATCTCCAGAGCACCATGCTTTTATTCACGCTGCCTGGAACCTTCTCCTCTGGCGTATTCTCCGCCTGTTGATACCAGACTCTACGTGTTTTGAAGACCTTGCACCCCTTCTGCACACGGCTTTGGTTTTGAGCCTGTATTTCTAGCTTCACAATTCATTCCCTGCCTCTTGTTCACATTTTTAAAAATATCTTTTTAAATTTTTATTTATTTATTGGCAAGCAGAGAGAGAGAGAAAGATTAGAGAGACTGAGAGAGAATGGGCCCATCAGGGCCTCCAGCCACTGCAAACGAACTCCAGACACATGTGCCCCTTGTGCATCTGGCTCACGTGGGTCCTGGGGAATCAAACCTGGGTCCTTTGGTTTCGCAGGCAAATGCCTTAACCGCTAAACCATCTCTCTAGCCCTGTTTACATTTTTATTACTTACTACAGACTAATTTAAAATCTGGTGTTGTGTGTGTTCCCTGAAAGGTAAAAATCTTAAACATATTGGCATTTTTGCTCTTAGCAAAAGGTCAATATGTGAATGGTTAAAACTAAGGTATATTTGTGAGTGAAGCAAGTTAGACTAAAGAGTCTCTAAGTTTCCTTCTAAATATGAAGTCTTCCATGCCTTTTCTGTATGCTACACTTTTATGTAGTGACCTCACAGCCATCATTTACCCTTGAAATTACCTCTGATGTCAAGAGGCCGAGTCTGCTTTTGCTTCTTCTTCTTTTTTTTCTTTTCGAGGTAGGGTCTCACTGTAGCTCAGGCTGACCTGGAATTCACTATGTAGTCTCTGGGTGGCCTCAAACTCATGGCGATCCTCCTACCTCTGCCTCCCAAGTGCTAGAATTAAAGGGGTGCGCCACCACGCCCGGCTCTGCTTTCAGTTCTTTACAGAGAATCCAAAAGCCAAGGATCGGGCTCCTGGCAGTGCGAGTCCACTGAGGGTTGCACCGGGTTCCTGGAGGAGGTGGAGAAGAGCACACAAGAGCGTACTGGAAAATAAGTGGCGCTCCAGGACGCCTGGGACTGGTTATTCCGGCAAGATGCCGACGCCCAGAGAACAAATCTCGTGCTGCATTTTGACTTCTGGGCTTTGGCAGCTCTTCCTATGGCTCTGCTCAGCACTTCTCCGGAGTGAGATCTCAGCTTGCTTCAGGGAAGAAAGTCTTTATCTGTTCAACTTCTGCTGCAGCAGAAGCCTTCAAAAGACTCTTCCTCCTTTATATAGATTTTCTGGATAGGTCCAGATCTCGTTGTCTTTAGCAAAGAGAAAGACTGGAGACCATTAAAATCCCAACTCTGCATCTTCCTAAGAAAACTGATGTCAGAGCTGGAGGGATGGCTTAGCGGTTAAGGCATTTGCTTGTGAAGCCAAAGGACCCAGGTTCGATTCCCCAGGATCCATGTAAACCAGATGCACAAGGGGCACATGTGTCTGGAGTTTGTTTGCAGTGGCTAGAGGCCCTGGCGCGCCCATTTTCTCTCTGGCTGTCTCTCTTCTCTCTCTCTCTCTCTCTGCTTGCAAATAAATAAATAATTTTTGTTTTTTTTTTAAAAAAAAAAGAAAGAAAAAGCCAGGCATGGTGGCGCACACCTTTAAATCCCAGCCCTTGGGAGGCAGAGGTAGGAGGATCACCATGAGTTCGAGGCCACTCTGAGACTCCACAGTGAATTCCAGGTCAGCCTGGGCTAGAGTGAGACCCTACCTCGAACCCCCCTCCCAGAAAAAAAAGAAAGAAAGAAAGAAAAAAGAAAATTGACCTCAGTGAACCAGTACTCAGATTACCCGTATGTCAATAGATTCTGTGGCCTCACCTGCTGAACAGGTGTGTTGTACAGCACATTCAAGTTCATCCATCAGATTCCCTTGTCCTCAGCGAAAGCAAGAGCACCTCCGAAATCTTGGTCATCTGAAGAAACTCAGGATTCCTGGTGTCTGACTTAGGCATGTTAGAGTCCCCTTGTTTCCCCTCTTGTTATGCTGGTCACATCATGAATGAAGAACAGTAACACAGGAAGAGCAAGCGCAGGCGTCTGAGAACACAGGTTCTCGCCAGTTATCCTGAGATCTCTCTCTTTAAGTGCAAGCTGAATAGATTTTGAGCTCCAGTTTTAAGGAAGCAGCCTGTATTTTCCTCTGTAGTTGCATTTTTTATTCTTCTCATTTCATGATTATTAACTTCACAACTACTTTATGTAGGTTCAGGACTTCGAATTCACAAGCACATAACATATGGTAATATTGACTAACAACTACTCCTCACTTGAAATATTCTGACCTGCTGCCTTGGAAGTAAGGGGCAATGTTATATGAAGAAGGGAGGAAGAGGGTTTTCTAACATTTATTGAGGACTGCAGTATGGATGGTATGGGCATGATTTTGTTTAAAAGTCATATCAGATCTGTGATTCACTGATCTATGAATCTTGGTGATGGAGAAATTATGGCTCTGGGTGGTAATGGATTTGCCCAAGTACACATACTCCTAAGTGGTAGAGGCAGGTTAAGATGATAAGTCTGATTCCATTCACAAATACTCCTTGCCCTACTCTTAATACAAAATAAAAATAAGACCCAGGTGTGGTGGTGCATGCCTTTAATCCCAGCACTTGGGAGGCAGAGGTAGGAGGATTGCCATGAGTTTGAGGTCATCCTGAGACTATATAGTAAATTCCAGGTCAACCTGGGCTAGAGCGAGACCCTACCTAGAAAAACCAAAAATAAATAAAATAATAAAAATAAGATGACACATGAAAGTTTTTTTTTTTGTTTTTTTTTTTTTTTTTTTTTTTTTTTTTTTTTTTGCTTTTCCAAGGTAGGGTCTTGCTGTAGCCCAGGCTGACCTGGAATACACTCGGTAGTCTCAGGGTGGCCTTGAAAACATGGTGATCCTCCTACCTCTGCCTCCCAAGTGCTGAGATTAAAGAAATGTGCCACCACACCTGGCATATAAATATTTTATTAAAAACCCCAGAACTGGGCTGGAGAGATGGCTTAGCGGTTAAGCGCTTGCCTGTGAAGCCTAAGGATCCCGGTTCGAGGCTCGATTCCCCAGGACCCACGTTAGCCAGATGCACAAGGGGGCGCATGCATCTGGAGTTCGTTTGCAGTGGCTGGAGGCCATGGTACGCCCATTCTCTCTCTCTATCTCTGCCTCTTTCTCTCTCTGTCTGTCGCTCCCAAATAAATAAAATAACAAAAAAAAAATTTTTTAAAAACCCCAGAACTATTATTTATAGCATTTCAGTGAAACATCTCTTTGTTACTTTAACCTTAGGCCTAGAAATACAACTAGTTAAATGAAGGAATCATGACATACTCTACCAAAATATCATAATTTTTTTGTTGTTGTTGTTGTTTTTGTTTTTCAAGATAGGGCTTCACTCTAGTCCAGGCTGACCTGGAATTCACTGTATATTTTCATGATGGTCTTGAGTTCATGGCGATCCTCCTACCTCTGCCTCCCAAGTGCTGGGATTAAAGGTGTGCGCCACCACGCCCGGCTATAATTTTTCAATTAAAAGACCCTTTGTATTTTCTGAAGTTCAGTTGCCCATATGTTCCCTCAGCCCCCTGGGAGTAGATTCGTGTCTGGGTTCCTCTTCCAGCTGACAGATGGACAACCTGGGAGAGGAAGCACTGTGTCCTGATCAGGTCACACTGCAGTCAATGTTCATCAGAGTCGGGGGCCTCTGCTCAGTTTCTCAAGGTTGACAGTAGGCTCTTTCGTGGGGCTGAAGGAGAGTAAGGGTTAATACGGAACCAATTCTACCTCTTAAGGATTAGGATGACATGGAACCCTGCCCTGGCCCTGTTAGGAGAAGCCCACGTGTCCCTGGCTCTGGGAACCGGGGCTGAGCCAAACAAAACCACGGAGCCCAAGCACCAACCGGCTTCAATAGTACATGGCCTGCTGCTGGTTCTTCCTCAGCCCAGTGGGCTCAATATGAGCGGTTTCCTCATACAGACTGACCAGATCTGATGTGCCATCACCCTTGGCAACAAGAACATTGTCAGTTGCCTTTTCAAAGTACGCTGGAGCTGGGTTCATCTTGTGAACGGCTGAGGAGGCTCTACGAGAAAAAGAATGGGGGTGGAAAGTCACACAGACGTCACTTACTTTGGAGACACATATGGAATTAATTTCAAGAAGTAAAGAATTTGGTTTACATATGCCAATCATCTGGGCAGTTGGCTCGATATCTAGCCTTACTATAAATAAATTCATTATCCAGCATTAACCCACAAGACCTCACTGACTACCACCTGTTTAACCCATTAAGAAGTTGTGCTGGGCTGGAGAGATGGCTTAGCGGTTAAGCACTTGCCTGTGAAGCCTAAGGACCCCGGTTCGAGGCTCGATTCCCCAGGACCCACATTAGCCAGATGCACAAGGGGGCGCACGCGTCTGGAGTTCCTTTGTAGTGGCTGGAAGCCCTGGCGCGCCCATTCTCTCTCTCTCTCTCTCTCTCTCTCTGCTTCTTTCTTTGTCTGTTGCTCTCAAATAAATAAATAAAAATAAACAAAAAACATTTTAAAAAACCATTAAAAAAAAAAAAAGAAGTTGTGCTCTTGGGGGCTGAAGAGATGGCTTAGTGGTTAAGGTGTTTGCCTGCAAAGCCAAAGATCCTTGTTCAATTCTCCAGGACCACATAAGTCAGATGCACAAGGGGGCACAAGCATTTGGAGTCCATTTGCAATGGCTAGAGGCCCTGGTGTGCCCATTCTCTCTCTCTCTCTCTCTCTCTCTCTCTCTCTCTCTCTGCCTCTTTCTTTCTCTCAAATAAATAAATTTTAAAAAGTAGTTGTATTCTTATCTAACTTTTATTAAAAACTCAAATGGAAAAAGAAGTACCTAGCAATTCTCAAGATGATATAATTTATTCATAAACATAGACTCTCTAAAATAAAAATAAAATTTTATTACCTCTGATTTCTTCGCTTTCAGGCCAAAGAAAGGTTTGTGTTAGGTATCTTGGTTCAGTTTATTCTCTTCAGGTTAAGATGAGAGAGGACAGAGCCTCATGATTGGATGACTGGTAGAGCTCGAAGTGGTGCACATGTGAGGCTGTGACTGGTGGAATGACAAGCTGTGTCCAAACATGCCCCTTGCATGGTTACAGTTTCCATATTTTTAGGTAGAACAATGTCCATCCATGCTGCAACATTAGGCCCTGGTCTAGGCTGCTCCATAATTGTCTTTTATTTCCTTTTGTCTTTTATTGTTGGATCCGTAATCCAACAACAAGTCAGAAAAACATTTATTTTGTCAATCAGACTAATAGCTCCCTTAACTAAAAGAGCAGAAATTATAGAACGGCTCCCATTAAGTGCTTCATTTTCTTTCTTTCTTTTTCTTTTTCTTTTTTTGAGGCAGGGTCTCACTCTAGCCCAGACTGACCTGGAACTCACTCTGTAGTCTCAGGCTGGCCTCCTCCTACCTCTGTCTCCCGATTGCTGGGATTAAAGGCATGTGCCACCACACCCAGCCCCCACTAAGAGTTTTGAAGGAGATATCAGTAAGTTGTTTGGCCTGGGCAATATTGTCTTAGTTTCCCTAAGGAACTTGCCTTTACTAGGTATCTGGTCAGTATAAAACATAAAGATGGGAGCTGGGCATGGTGGTGCACGCCTTTAATTCCAGCACTCGGGAGGCAGAGGTAGGAGGATCACTGTGAGTTCGAGGCCACCCTGAGACTACACAGGAATTCCCATTCAGCCTGAACTAGAGTAAGACCCTACCTCAAAAAAACAAGCAAAAAATAAAACATAAAAATGTTGTATAGAAAGTGAGTTATAAATTCAGATGTTCCAGCAACCAGCCTAGTGCTTCAGATTGGTTCTGTCACCTTGAGTTAACCTTCTGGAACCTTAGTTTTCTTTTTCTTTTTTTTTTTTTTTTTTTTTTTTTTTTTTTTTTTTTTTTTGGTTTTTCGAGGTAGGATCTCACTTTAGCTCAGGCTGACCTGGAATTCTCTACGTAATCTCAGGGTGGCCTAGAACTCATGGTCATCCTCCTACCTCTGCCTCCCGAATGCTGGGATTAAAGGCGTGCACCACCTTGCCCAGCATGGAACCTTAATTTTCTTATCTGGAAAATAAAAGTAGTAAAAATACCTACTCTTATAGGCCATAATAAGGGTTGAATTAAATCACTTATCCAAGCATTGAGAACAGCATGTGGTATGTAGTTATATCTAGTAAGCATTCCAACACTCAGCACAGTGTGTACACAAAATAGACACTCAAATACTGTGAACGAATGAGTAAAACAAGAACTGCAACTGAATCTGAAAAAGGAACAAGGCTTTCTTCCCCATAAGGCAGAAAACCTTTGACCAGAGCTTATGTGATAGCAGGAGACGCTCACCAGACTCGCATTTACGGACTTGAGTCAACAGTCTCATGTAGTTCTGGACATTCCAACGTGTCCTCACCATTTCCCGTTGGATTTCCAGATTCCTGGTTGTTCAGAGGAGGCAGGCGAGATCCATGTATTTCGTTTACTTACCATCAGTCATCTGCCCTGCCGTGCCAAGTGCCTGCAGTTCTGGAAACAGATTGCTTTCAAGAACGTGAAGACATTTGAAAAATCTGGGGAGCAGTAAGCTTTTCATTATGTTTTTCCCTATAATCTGATGGGCCCACTCTCATTTCTAAATACCCTGATTCTCAGAGGATCCCTAAGTCAACTGCACAAAGTTTTATGTCTTGTTCTGCCTTGAACAAATTCCATGAACTTTGTTTCTACATAGGACAGAGCTTTCTTTTAAGCTGCACATGAAGCCGGGCGTGGTGGCACGCACGCCTTTAATCCCAGCCCTTGGGAAGCAGAGGTAGGAGGATTGCTGTGAGTTCAAGGCCACCCTGTGACTACATAGTTAATTCCAGGTCAGCTTGGGCCAGAGTGAGACACTACCTCAAAACAAACAAACAAACAAACAACAACAACAACAACAAAAACCCTGCACATGATAAGCGTAGCTTTGATAGCCTCCATCCAATTGAGCGTTTTCCCCTTGTATGTTAAGATGTCACACTTAATCATAAAAGTAGGAGGTAATTCAGGAAAAAAAAAATCAATGCAAGAATGAGTGTAAGGAAGAGCAGAGCTGTAAGTTCAGATCACAAATTCAGTACCTACAAGCTAGTGCCTTGAACAGCTGAGTCATCTCCCTAGCTATAACAGCTACGAGCTGGGTCACCTGGACCATTTGCTTAACCTCAGCCTCATTCTCCTGGGCCTCCCTCTAAGAGACTGCAATCATGCCAACAACCTCCATGGATTCTGTGAGGATTCGGCACAGCAGGGCACAGTAAGCTTGCAGCAAAACTCACACTTGACAACTATAAGCCTCTTTTATTATCAGCCCATGTCCTGGGATTAAGAAATATATTTGAGAATGAGAGCGAGAGGGAGGGCAGAGACAGAAAGCAGCAGATAGAGAGAGAGAATAGGTAATGCCAGCCACCACAAATGAACTCCAGACTCATGCGCCACCTTGTGCATCTGGCTTACGTGGGTCCTGGGGAATCGAACTTGTGTCCTTTGGCTGTGCAGGCAAGCTCCTTAACTGCTGAGCCATCTCTCCAGCCCTCTCCGGTGATTTTTTTGCTCTGAACAGTTTTCCGTCCTTATAGAGAGGGTGAAGAATGATGAGCAACCCCAGGCCTTCTCATCAAAGCTGCAGCTTCTCTATGCAGAGGACTTCCTTGCCCAAAGCAATGGTGTGGTGGTTTGAATAGAATAGATGGCCCCCTATATATTCAGTTGTTTGTTTGTAGTTTGCATCTGCAGCCACCTGGCTGGAGTCAGTGCCACTGTGTGGATCTTAAGGTGTGGTGGTGGGTTTGAGATTTCAATCTAAAGATATGCAAAGTGTGCCTAGCAGGAGTTCCAGAAGTGTGCTGTGGCTTTTGGCTTTAGGCTTGTACTTCTCTCTCTCTCTGCTTGGGCCTGTGAAGGCAGGCCAGTTTCTTCTGCCATTATGGAACTTCCCCTGGATCTGTAAGCTCCAATAAATCCCTTCCTCCATAACTGTGTCTGGTCTGGAAGTTCATCTCAGCGAACCTGAAGCTGTCTGATACAAATGGTTAGGTCTTTCTCTCTGACTTGCACTCCACAAACATCTCCCTTACTGAATTTCTGCAGCTCCTTCATGTTTCTTCCTGCCTTCTGCAGGTGGAAATAAGCCTGCCGGCTAGTGGAACAGTCTAGGTAAATGCCAGGCACAGTAAATGCCATGACACAGGAACAGCAATTGATAGATAAACAAAAAGACCCCTCGGGAAAACAAAAAAGCAGTATTTGAAAATGAGTATTTAAGCCTGGCGTGGTGGCGCATGCCTTTAATCCCAGCACTCGAGAGGCAGAGGTAGGAGGATCACCGTGAGTTCGAGGCCACCCTGAGAATAAATAGTGAATTCCAGGTCAGCCTGGGCTAGAGTGAGAGCCTACCTCAGGAAAAAAAAAAATGAGCACTTATTTATTTTATTATTATTATTATTTTGCATTCTTCATGGTCTCAAGAATGCAGAATTCTCTAGAACAGAACGGGGCCTTCGTCTTCCTGTGGCAGTTGCTGAATCCAGGCCTGGAGTGGGTGGCGAGTGTTTACAGGAATGACCAGAAACTGTAAATGACATTCGATTTCCTGTAGAGAATCTACTGTGCAACAATAGTTACTCACTTTTCCCCAAACTGTTTCATAGGGATGGGAAAAGAGAGGAACTAATTATGCAGAAAGGGGCTTTCTGGGTCATTTAGAAAATCCAAGAAAAGCAGGTTTTTGGACAGAGGCAAACAACAGAAAGAAAAAAAAATCCCCTCAATTCCCAAAAGTCCTTCTATTTCCCATATTTCAACAGCTCCTGTTAGCAGTGCAAAGTGCAACAGAGGAAGACTGTAGAGTAGATTCTTCAAGCTGAGCAATAGAACCAAAAACAGAAGAAGCAGAGAGGGGGGAGTATAGAGATGGGAGCGTATGGACTCACAGTGCCCAGTTACAAACTGAAACACCCTTAACATCTTCCAAGTGGAGAGACTAGCAAAAGGCTATCAGAATCACAGGCTCCTTAAAAGAGGCTTTGCTACAGTTTGGGTCTTAAGTGTCCCCCCAAAGGTCTGTGTGGTACGTAACAGTGTGATGCTTGCCATTGGTAGGTGGTGGAACCTTTAAGAACTGGAGCCTAGAGGGAGGTCATTGTTCAGCCTCCCTCCTATGCTCTGGCTCAGAGGTGAGCAGTTGTGTTTTACTCGGCCCTCCTGACGTGATGTGCTTGCCTTGCTACAGACCCCCAAGCAAAGGGCAACAAATCATGGGTTGGAACCTCTGAGACTGTGAGCCAACATAAGTTTGTTCTCTTCGAAGGTTGATTATTTTCTGTGACACTGGCAAAGAGTGGAGATATGGAGAGTTACTTCTGTCCCGTTTGCTTGGCTTCCAGATTAGCAGGCAATATTCCCAACGCCATTTAAAAAGAAACATAGGGCTGGAGAGATGGCGTGGCAGTTAAGGCGTTTGCCTGCAAAGCTAAAGGATACTGGTTCGATTCTCCAGATCCCAAGTAAGCCAGATGCACATGGTGGCACATGCATCTGGAGTTTGTTTGCAGTGGCTAGAGGCCCTGGTGTGCCCATTCTCTCTCTCTCTCTTCCTCTCTGTCTCTAATAAATAAATAAAAATAAAGTCTTAATAAAAATAAATAAATAAAAAGAAACATACAAGGGCTCCACCTTGAAAAACCAAAAAAGGAAAAAGAGAAAGAAACATACAGGCATGGTGGCGCATGCCTTTAATCCCAGCACTTGGGAGGCAGAGGTAGGAGGATCGCCATGAGTTCAAGGCCACCCCGAGACTCCATAGTGACTTCCAGGTCAGCCTGGACTAGAGTGAAACCCTACCTTGAAAAACCAAAATAAATAAACAAATAAATAAAAAGAAACATACAAACCGGGCATGCACGCCTTTAATCCCAGCACTCGGGAGGCAGAGGTAGGAGGATCGCCGTGAGTTCGAGGCCACCCTGAGACTCCATAGTGAATTCCAGGTCAGCCTGGGCTAGAGTGAGACCCTACCTCGAAAAACCAAAAAAAAAAAAAAAAAAAAGAAAGAAAGAAAGAAAGAAAGAAACATACACACATACAAAGCATACAAAGGAAAAAAAACCCACTAATATAACCAAGAATCCATTAAATTTGGGCAGTTATTTTTTTTTTAATTTTGTTTGTTTGTTTATTTATTTGAGAGTGACAGACAGAAGGAGGGAAACAGAGAGAAAGAGAGAGAGAGAGAGAATGGGCGCTCCAGAGCTTCCAGCCTCTGTAAACGAATTCCAGATGCGTGCGCCCCCTTGTGCATCTGGCTAACGTGGGTCCTAGGGAATTGAGCCTCGAACCGGGGTCCTTAGGCTTTGCAGGCAAGCGCTTAACCGCTAAGCCATCTCTCCAGCCCCTGTGCAGTTATTTTTTGGCTACATACTACAATCATGTGGGGGCTTTCAAACATTTCAATGAACAGATGTACCCTAGACCTCATAAATCTTCACCTCTGGAGAGGACCTCATTTGGCATGAGTACTTAAAGCTCCTCATGGCATTGTAGTGGGGAGCCTGCTTTTCCAAACTGCACTTTATATGACCACCCATTCTCTTTATTCCTTCAGTGGCGTCACCATTGTTGTTCATGAATGCATTGTGAATAATACTTTTCTTAAGTGTTCAGTGATGAGAAGGCCAGACATGGAACACCTTCTGGAAGTGTTGTTGCTAGAAGATATGTTGCTAGTGAAACGCCTCTTACGAGAGAGGGGCTTTTACAAACAGATACAGAAAGAAAATAAGTAACAGCACCTATGAGGGACCTGGATGTTGGAATACAGCTACGAGAACCTGGTTTCATCTCCCATCCTCCCAAACATGAGGTAATCCAGCTGACACGGGGCATGTTGCTGATAGCCTCAATCACCAGATCCATTTGGAAAAGAAAGGATATTGGTTCCGGAGGAGCCGGACCACTCCCAGAGTGTCGTAGAGCATGGTTAAAACTTCTAGGACTTCCTTTTCTCTTCAATGGAGGTTGTGGTTCCTTTCCAGGTCAACAGTGTGTTCTTGGCCGATTCAGCATGGTGTTTCCTGGCCTGAGCTGGAGGCCCAGGGAAGTTAAGAGAGTGAGTGGTGAGGAAAAATAAAAAAAGGCATTAAAAGGCATGTCCCAGTCACAGACATCCCTGGAAGAGGATAAAGTGGGCAGTGTAATTGTCATATATGGTTCATAATACTGGATCCTAAATCTGGCTGTGAGTCAGAATTATCTGAAACACTTACGAAGAATAGATTCCTGGAGTCGGGCATGGTAGTGCACACCTTTAATCCCAGCATTCGGAAGGCAGAGGTTGAGGATCATCAGGAGTTCGCAGCCACCCTGAAACTCCATAGTGAATACCAGGTCAGCCTGGGCTAGAGTGAGACCCTACCTCGAAAAACAAAAACAACAACAAAAAAAAAAAAAAAAAAAAAAAAGAATAGATTTCTGGGTCCTTCCCTAGACCTACTGGGTTGGAATCCATAGAGGAATAGGTCTAGGAAGTTCCATTTTAAAATCCACAAAGGATCTTTATGTAGCCCACCTGGCAGTGATTTGTGGATCTCGGTTTGGCAAATCACTAACAGAAAGTGGTGAGAGCTGTGTACTCCCATCCCAGGTCTGCAGCTGAGGCCATGTGATCTTTTCTAAAAGCTCCTCCATTCTCTAAATGGAAAATGACAACACAAAAGGAGACCCTGACAAAGCAGACGGAGACAGTTGAGGAACACTAGGTTATGCCATATATCTCTGACCTTTGGGGGAATTTTATAAATACAAGGGTTTAGTAATATAATTATTTCCATGTGGGATTTTCTTTTGGTCCAATCCAATATGAAGCTGGTGATACTAATTGGGCACACACACACACACACACACACACACCACACACCCCCAGAATACAGTTTTGTGATGTAGTAAGGCCTCTCACTAGGAAGACAAAGAGAATACCAAACGCCAGCCAGACAGAAGTGGTGGGGGTTTCCTCTTATTTTCTAAGAAAAGGCTGGAGTTCCTGAGAACTCACTTGAGCTATTGCGTAGTTCACAGAGGTAGACTTGCAAACAATTGGTTTACAAAACTACTGCCTCATCATTCTACTCTAGCTCACGTCTTTCCCAGCATGCCACTCTGCTCCTCTTCCTGTCCACTAAAAACAATGGCTAGTGTTCACTTTCAGCCCTCTCGCTGCATAAACGTACTCACCCCTGCCAAGTAGGCCCACTGTGCCCCTAATCCTCACTTCACGCTGCTGGCTCAGGTCCCACACTGCTTGCTTTGCCTTTGGCCTTGGAGCATGGTTTCACAGCATGGGTTCAAGTCAATTTCCACAGGGACAATTGCCTTTGATGCCTGCAGCCCTCACACGCTCTAAATGTGCAGGACCTCCTTAATGACTTTCAACAATGACAGGGAACAAAGCCTCCTCTGGAAGAGCACAAATCTGATCCTGAAGCCAACTAGCCTCTGGGCTCAGCAGAGGAGAGAAAGGTACTCTGAAATAGAGAGGACTCTGTTCTAAGTTAGCCATGGCTGTCACATTGTCCTGTGTAAACTCCTGGGCCTCTCTTCCAGTGACCATTCACAAGCTCTGGGGTGAGAAGCAAGAATTCACATTTATAACAAGCTCAGGGTCTCATTTGATAACCAAAATTCAAACTGATAGCTCTCTTAGGTGATATTAATGCAGGTGGTCTAAGGCCCACACCTGGAGAAACAGAGCGTAAAATCTTTCTAGAGGAAGTGAGGCACATCTTGTTTTTGAAGAGCCGGTAGGATTTTGAAGAATGGAGTACAGGGAGGTGTACTAGAAAGATTCACGTTGCTGGGATGAACGTCTACACCAGGCACAGTTTATAGGAGGAATGGAATTCATTTCAAGCTTACAGATGCAGAGGAAGTTCCATAATGGCAGAAGTTGGTCCACGTTCACAGAGCCACACTCAGAGAGAAAAGCAATCACCACTAACACCACAAGCAAACACACTCCAGGAACCCCAGGTGGAGCTCAAACACTTGGAATACCTTAGGCTGGAATTTAGATCTATGTTAGGGATGGACCCCAGGATCTGCCCACAGTGACACCTCCTCCAGCCAGGGGGCTGGAGGTCTAAGAAACTGTAATGAAACTGAATCTATTGGAAGGACATCCATTCAAACTACCCCACTGAAGGGTTTCCACTTGAGCAGATAGCCTGAGGCCATACAAGCAGAAGAGGCAAGTACACACACGTGTGTGCACACACACATACATTTGTGTGGGTGTGTGTTCATGGGTCTGAAGTTATGTTAGGGAAGATGATAATACCAACCTGACTGAAGGGGAATTCAAATTTAAAATCTTAAGGTATGCATCAGGGATATGACATGCAGTCTTGGATGCTCATCTATTTGTGCTACCGAAGACTACCAGAGACTGGCTAACTTAGAACACAGCGTTATTTCTCAGGCTGGAGTCAGATGCACGAGGTGGCACATGCATCTGGAGTTTGTTGGCAGTGGCTAGAGGCCCTGGCATGCACATTCTCTCTCTCTCTCTCTCTGCCTCTTTCTCTAATAAAATAAATAATAGGGCTAGAGAGATGGCTTGGCAGTTAAGGAGTTTGCCTGTAAAGCCAAAGGACTCAGGTTCTATCCCCCAGGACCCATGTTAGCTAGATATACAAGGGGACACATGCGTCTGGAGTTCGTTTGCAGTGGCTGAAGCCCTGGTGCGCCCAGTCTCTCTCTCTCCCTCTCTTTCTCCCTCTTTCTCTCTGTCAAATAAATAAGCATAATAATAATAATAATTAATTAATAAATAAAAAATAAAATATTTCTTTCAGAACTAGAGGGTAAGAAGTGTAAGATCAAGGCTCGCGGCCGTTTCATCTCTTTCCCCAGTACCCAGCCCTACTTCCTCAAGTGCTGCTACCACAGTAAATCATTTTTCTTTACCTGCTGTCCCAGGCCAAGGACACCAGCCTTTGATCTCTCCACTGATAGCGTATAACTCAAAAGGTAAAAATCAGAGTGGCAGCAAGGCCTGTTCTTGGAGTTGGAGATCAACCTTTGAGCTATCTCCCCAGGCCCAAGTTCTTTTAAAACATGATATGCACTCCTGTTTGTTTGTTTTTTTTTTTTTTTGGTTTTTCAAGGTAGGGTTTCACACTAGCACTGGGATTAAAGGCGTGTGCCACCATGCCCAGCAAAAAACAAATAAACAACTATATATATATATATATATATATATATATATATATATATATATATATGCCAGGCATGGTGGCACACGCCTTTAATCCCAGCATTTAGAGGCAGAGGTAGAAGGGTCACTGTGAGTTCAAGGCCACCCTGCGATTACATAGTGAATTCCAGGTCAGCCTGGACTAGAGTGAGACCCTACCTCGAAAAACAAAACAAAAAAAAGAAAAGGAAAGAAAGAAAGAAAAGAAAAGAAAAAGAAAGAGAGAAAGAGAAAAGATAGAGAGAACTGGCACACCAGGGCCTCCATCACTACAATCAAACAGATACATGTGCCACCTTGTGTGCTTGTGTCACCTTGTGCGTCTGGCTTACATGTGACCTGGAGTGAAACATGGGTCCTCAGGCTTCACAGGCAAGCGCCTTAACTGCTAAGCCATCTCTCCAGTCCAAGTTTCTCATCTTTTACCTGGCTGGACATTATAGCTCCTTCTTTTTTTTAAATTTTTTTTGTTCATTTTTATTTATTTATTTGAGAGCAACAGACAGAGTGAGAAAGAGGCAGGTAGATAGATAGATAGAGGATGGGCGAGCCAGGGCCTTCATCCACTGCAAATGAACTCCAGATGTGTGCGGCCCCCTTGTGCATCTGGCTAAGTGGGTCCTGGGGAATCGAGCCTCGAACCAGGGCCCTTAGGCTTCACAGGTGAGTGCTTAACCACTAAGCCATCTCTCCAGCCCTATAGCTCCTTCTAACTGCTGCCATGTTTGTCTTTCATGTAACAGCCAGAGTGACATCTTTCAGTGTATAGTAATGGAACTAAAGACAGTAAGACAGTGAACCTCTTCACTTCTTTAGTTATCTACTCAGCCCAATCCTGTTTACGCCATCACCTTCTATTATGGTAAATGAAGTAAATCAAGGATGATATTTTATCTGAAACCAGTTCATAAACATCTCTAAAAGATATGAAGTCACAAACAACCATAAACTCATTATCATCAAAAAATTAACAATTTCTTAAAATCAAATAGTCTCATAAATCCAATATTTAAAGGTATTTTTGTTGCTGTCATTGTTCATTATTTTTTGTTCTTTCCTTTTTTGTTTTCTTTTGTGTGTGTGTTTTTGGAGGTAGGGTCTCACTCTAGCTCAGACTGACCTGGAATTCACTATGGAGTCTCAGGGTGGCCTCCAACTCACAGTGATCCTCCTACCTCTGCCTCCCGAGTGCTGGGACTAAAGGTGTGTGCCACCACGTCCAGCTCTATTTTTTGTTCTTTCTTGAAAGAGAATCTTGCTTGTAGGTTTTTTGCATTTTCTAGTCCTCTGCTGCTCGGGTCGTACTTGGATGCACATCAGTCTCTCATTTCATTTTTATTTTGTTTACTTCAAAGGCCTTTCTGAGCTACTTTTTAAAATGGCCGCTTATTTTTCCATTACCCATTTCTTTTTTTGTTCATAGCACTCTTACCTGATATTGTATTAGCTACCCTTTTCTGTCAGTCTACTATCTGTCTCCCCCAAATAGAAGACAGCTTCCCTGAGGACAAATATTTATTCTTCTATCTTGTATAGGGAAATGAACTATATTTCAACACTCACTGAATGAACCATCCTCTCAACTAGGACAAAAATGCATGCACGCCTTTAGTCCCAGCACTCAGGAGGCAGAGGTAGGAGGATCACCATGAGTTCAAAGCCAACCTGAAACTACATAGTGAATTCCAGGTCAGCCTGAGCTAGAGTGAGACCATACCTTGAAAATTCAAAAACAACAACAACAAAAAAAAAAGCTGCAGGGAAAAGCGCCACACCCCTGGAGAGTGGACACAGAGTTCTATGAAATGACAAACTGCACTTGTGAGCCATGCATTTTGGTGACTTTGTGGACAGTCATCCATTGGCTGCAGCAGTCCACGGACGCAGGTATCTATTTCCTGGTGACTGGAAAACAGCACTCGGGAAGCAGAGGTAGGAGGATCGCCATGAGTTTGAGGCCACCCTGAGACTGCACAGTGAGTTCCAGGTCAGCCTGAGCTAGAGAGAAACCCTACCTCAAAAAAAAAAAAAAAAAAAAAAAAAAAAAAAAAAAGGAAAGAAAGAAATGCATGGATTCTCACCTCCACTACAACCTCCTGTGTCCTTGTCCTTTTCCTTTGGTCTGTGATCCCACCGAAGCCACCAGCACTCAGTCCACATCCTTGTCAGGACAGAGTATCTGCTAGGCTACCACTGTTTTCAGCCTCTGCTTCATGAACCCGACTTTCAGCCTACCCGAGAAAAATCATCTTGAAACCTGACAGCAGAAATCAGAACAATTTTAACTACGGCTAATCGAAGAGCACGAAGACGAGGCAAACCTTGACTTGTAGTTTAAAGCAGACAGCGAACCAGAGGGGCTCCGCAGCTACGTCCTGATGTGTTTTCTCCCTTTTACAGTGAAACACAGCCTCTCCTCCCTGCACGCACTTCATTCTACAGTGAAGGCGCACTGTTTTTACTCATGAGAATGGTTTTAAGCGGAAACAAAAATGTAGTAAAGTTTTGTTTTTAGCATTTTTTCCCCTTCATCAGTTGAGAGATTTTCCTCTCTTTGGGAAGAGACATGGTGTCAATGGCCACCTCCTCTTCCTGTGTTGTGTCTTCACTCTCTTTATGTCCACAAGTGAAAGAAGCTCATCTTTCTGGTGTGCTGGGATCCTGGTTTGCTGGGATCTGGGTGGGCAGCAGCGGGGTATGAATCAGGATTCGTCACAAGACCAAGCAGAAGACTAAAGTATTTCAAGCTGTGGAATAGGGGCTTGCTTTCTCTCTTTCTCTCTTTTTTGAGATAGTGCCTCATTCTAGCCTAGGCTGACCTGGAATTCACTATACAGTCTCAGGGTGGCCTTGAACTCACAGCTATCCTCCTACCTCTGCCTCCCAAGTGTTGGGATTAAAGGCGTGCGCCACCTCGCCCGGCTTGCTTTCTCAGTTACCTAAAACAGTAAATAACTCACACCATTCTCAAAACCCATCATCCAGGAAAGCAAAGTGGTAGCTAAAAGTAAATAGGTTTGGGCTGGAGAGATGGCTTAACACTTGAACATTAAAAAATATGTACAGACATTGAAAATTTATTTTTTTGTTGACAACTTCCATAATCATGGACAATAAACTATGGAAATTCCCTCCTTCCCCCACTTTCCCCTTTGCAACTCCACTCCCTATCATATCTCCTCTGCTTCTCAGTCTTTTATTTTGATGTCATCATCTTTTCATCCTATTATGATGGTCTTGTGTAGGCAGTGTCAGACACTGTGAGGTCATGGGTGCCCCCATTTTATGTCTGGAAGAGTGCATTGTAAGGAGTCCTACCCTTCTTTTGGTTCTTACATTCTTTCTGCCACCTCTTCCACAATGGACCCTGAGCCTTGGAAAGTGTGATAGAGATGTTTCAGTGCTGAGCACTCCTCCGCCACTTCTTCTTAACACTATGGTGCCTTCTGAATCATTCCAAGGTCACTGCCATCTGCAAAGAGAAGCTTCTCTAACAAAAAGTGAGAGTAGCATTAATATATGGGTATGAACATTAAGAGAAGTGCTTACCCAGTAGTTTTGTGAGCATAGTATATACATTTAGCCAGACACTAGCAGATGTTACATTCCTAAGGCTCATGACTTGCCCTGTCATAGGTTTTTAGTACCAGGCATGTATTCCCTCATGTGGAGTGGGCTTCCAGTCCAATTAGAGAGCGAATGGTTCCCCCTATAACAGACATGCTACTATTGTACCTGTTGGTTCATTTGGCCTGGCTAGCCAAATTTAAGGCTCACTGCAAAAATTTTAAAAATAAAAGTTATCATGGCTGGAGAAATGGCTTAGCTGTTAAGGTGCTTGCCTGCAAAGCCTAAGGATTCAGGTTCAATTCCCCAGCACCCATGTAAGCCAGATGTACAAGTTGGTGCATGCATCTGGAGTTCATTTGCAGTGGCTAGAGGTCCTGAAGCACCCATTCTCCTCCCCCATCTGCCACTTTCTCAAATCAATAAATAAAATAAAATAATGAAAAATTTAAAATTAGCTTTCTTAAGTAGTTACAATGATCATACTTGTAATCCCAGAACTCAGGAGGTACAGGCAAGATCACAAGGTCAAGTGTAGTCTTGGGAGAACAATAAGATTCCATTTCAAAAGATTCCACTGATTGCTTAGATGATTCAAGCATGTTTATTGCTTTTCCAAAAGGAGAGTTGCAGAAATATATGACCGAAAATAAATGTCAACTGTTATATTTTATGCCAAGTTTGAAATATTACATGCCAACATCCACCAGAATCTAGTTTCAAATATCATACACAGAGACAACCAAGCATGACATGTGGATAGGAAAGCATTTCTTTGGGCCAAGGTGGAACTGCCTATCCGTACACAAACCTGCTTGTAGAAGACCGAGGGGAAAGCCAAGGAAGGCTGGTGATGTGTGAAGACAGGCAATAAACTCACCTCAGCTCTGCCTGGTGAATTCTCCAACTCCTTTCAATACCCAACCCAGACCTCCTTCTGGGGCAGTCATCAAAACACACCCTAAATGGCTTGTAAAAATTTCCCCAAATTGCCATCATCATGTAATTCACATTATAGTCTGATTTTGTTGTTGTTGTTTCTTTCTTGCTTTATTTTGTTACTGAGACTTCTTGGCCTTCTAGCATGTAAACACCTGTGTTGCAGTTACCTTTTCATTTCTGGGGCAAACACCCAATCCGTAGCAGTTTATGAGAAGAAAGGGTTGATTTCAGGCTTACAGATTTCAGGGGAAGCTTCATTATGGCAGAAGAGGCTGACTCACTTCATCACACATCCATAGCAAAGACAACAGCACCAGCAAAGATGAGCTGGCTCTGAACACACACCCAGGGCTGGACTCAAGATTCACGCCCAGTGACACACCAGCTCCAGCAGGAATCTGCCTGCTGGAGACTAAACAGGAAGCTTAATCAAACATACCTGAGGTTATGGGGCACTTTACATTCAAGCCACCACATCCTGATAGCTGGCTCACAATAAATTCACACAATGACTTTTACATAGTGAACAAAGGACCAAAAAAAAAAAAAAAAAAAAGAACTTGCAAAATCCTTAAAATGTTTGAATACCAAGCAGAGAGGAAATCTATGGCAAGAGATGATGATAAATTCAAAAAAGAACAGTTTTCAACAGAACATTTTTTCCTCAGTAGGCAATTTTGTTTGAGCTGCATATTTGATAGCTGTGGTACATAAGTTAAATAAATGTATCAAGTCATCCAATAAATTACTAATTATTGGTATTAAAATTTATAAGTATAGCCAGGTGTAGTGGCGCACGCCTTTAATCCCAGCACTTGGGAGGCAGAGATAGGAGGATCGCCATGAGTTCAAGGCTACCCTGAGACTACATAGTGAATTCCAGGTCAGCCTGGGCTAGAGTTGAGACCCTACCTCGAAAGGCCAACAAAAAAAAATTATAAGTACAAATAATTTAGATTAAGCCTAAGATGAAAATGCTGAGGCCAAAGGCATCAATCTTCAACAGCAAAGACCTCACAGGAATGACAAGCATCAAGGTCTTCACAAGTGACCTGAGAGTGAAAAGTCTGAACCAGCTTTGAACATCCAACTATACAAGGTAATAAAGATGGCTACATAATATTGACTAGTCAGTTTTCTCCAAGGAGGAACAGGCAGGCCAGGTAACAGGTCTTCCCTGCCATAATTTTTAATTTTTTTGGGGGGGGGTTCTTTTTTTTTTTCTAGGTCTTGCTCTAGCCTAGGCTGACTAGGAATTCACTCTGTAGTCTCAGGCTGGCCACAAACTGGTGGTGATTCTCTTACCTCTGCCTCCCAAGGGCTGGGATTAAAGGTGTGCGCCACCACGCCCAACTGCCTTGCCATATTTGTAATTTACTCCATCCACAGCCATCATGAATATGAATTTTAATTAGTGATGCTATATTTGACATAAAATTATCTGATTAATTCCAAGCTGTTACATTATGAATTCTACATTTTTACCTTCAATTGTAATAGTTCCACAACATGTAATGTTAAGACATTTTATTATCCTCTCCATCCAATAAGGTGACCAGTGACCACATGTGGCTATCAACACATGAAGTGTGTCTATTTACAATTATGGTGTCATATAAGTGTGAAAACACACTGAACTTTGAAGACTTATCATTGAATAAATCAGTTAAAACATTTAATTAAAAATGAAACATGAAATTTTGGACAGACTAAGATAAATAAATCATATAATTCAATTTTGTTTTGTTTTGTTTTTCAAGGTAGGGTCTCAGTCTAGCTCTGGTTGACCTGGAATTCACTGTGCCATCTCAAGGTGGCCTTGAGCTCATGGCAATCCTCCTACCTCTGCCTCCCAAGTGCACTACCATGCCTGGCTAATTCAATTTTAATCTGCTTGTTTCCATTCACTTTTCAATATGCATACCAGAAAAAATTTAAATTACATATGTAGCCCATGCTTATGGTCTGCATTGTATGTCTGCAACTGTCCTGCTGCAGAGCAAGAGTTCTCAAGCAAGAGTTGCCTAGGATCTAGGAAAACGCTGCTGGCATCAGCGGGTAAAGGCAAGGGCTGCTGCTGAAATCTTGCAGTGTATAGGATGGCTCTCCCTGACAGTTATCCAGACCCACATGTCAGTTGTGCCAAGGCCAAGACACCTCAACATAGAGAAATGGTTAAAAGAAGGGGGGCGGCATGGTGGCACATGCTTTTAATCCCAGCACTCGGGAGGCAGAGGTAGGATTGCTGTGAGTTTGAGGCCACCCTGAGACTACATAGTGAATTCCAGGTCAGCCTGGGCTCAAAAACAAAAAAAAAAAAAAAAAAAAAAAAAGGAAGGGGGGAACTCAAGATAGATGGGCTAGTTTTAAATACCACTCACTAGCTGTGCAACTTGAGGCAAACTTTCATTGAATTACATTCCTTGTTTACAGTATGGTTCTAATAGTACCTCTGTTGCAGTCAGGTTTGCATTGCTGGTAGAAATCACCCAACCAAGAGCAGCTTGTGGGGAAAAAAGAGGTTTATTTTGGCTTACAGGCTCGAGGGAGAAGCTCCATGATGGTAGGGAAAACAATGCATGAGCAGAGGGTGGACATCACCCCTTGGCCAACATATGGACAGTAGCAACAGGAGAGTATGCCAAACACTGGCATGGGGCAGCTGGCTATAACACCCATAAGCCTGCCACCAAACAATATACCTCCTCCAGGAGGCGTCAATTCCCAAACCTCCATCAGCTAGGAACCTAGCATTCAGAACACCTAAGTTTATGGGGGACACCTGAATCAAACCCCACACCTTCCCTCACGGAGTTTCTGGGAACAGGAACACAGAGTATGTCCAATAAGAATTAGTAACTATCCTCCTGCTGAGGAAACCCTGCGGAAGAAGGCAGACGTCAGTCTCAGTTCTCCCTTACCCCGGCGGTGTAAGATTGAGCTACCAACCCATATATTTTTTGTGGATAAATCTCTTGTGTCCTCCCCACTGTGGCTCAGCTCCAGGCACTCTTTTAACAGTGAAAATGACAAATATGGAGGAGATGATGTTCCCTTCTCAATTCCTGCCACCTCTGGTATTGCCGACCTCAGTAGTATCATTAATAAACCACTGCAGGCCAAAAATGAATTGCACAAGCATGTGGAGTTTGATTTCCTCATCCAGGGCCAGTGCCTGCGAATGCCCTTGGTCAGGCACATGGAACTGGAGAACATTTCATCGGAAGAGGTTGTGGAGCTGGAATATGTGGAGACATACACTGCATCACACCCCAGCTGGAGCAGTGCATGTTCCATGATGACCGGATCACTTCATTCCAAGGGGCAGAGGAATGGACCTGAACTGGTTCTTAGGATAAGACTTCTCGAATCTGGTCCTTGGAAGGAAAGTCAGTAATGACAATTGAGGGACTTACAGATGTCGTGAAAGAGGTGGCTTGGGTCAGCGAAGACAGTTTGTCTTGCTGGCTCGTGAGCGCACGTGTGGATGAGACGACCCTCTTGCGGGAAGTGTGGACTCCATAGCTGTTGATAGCTCATAAATTTTGCAGTGGCTCCTGGGAAGAGATGCTGAAGGTCTGGTCTACAGTCCTGACAGATGGAGATGATGAAATAGAGGAATCTACAGATCGTCCAAGAAAGAAACAGAAAACAGAGCAATGGGGGCCAACGAGGACTCCCATGGTGACCCTCTCTGGCCGCACAGAAGCCCTTTCGTCAGTACTGTGGTCACATGCTGAAGAAATCTGCAGTGCATTTGAGACCACACAATTATAGAATGTGGGATGTTGAGCCTGGCCATCTTAAGTCACCTTTGACATGAAATAGTGTTTAATTGTATCTCCCATGCTCCACTTTGTGAACGTTTGGCATCTGGAAGCACAGGCAGGCATATCAGATTATGGGGCCCTAGGACTAAAGATGGTTCTGTGGTGTTACTCTCCCTAACCTCACACACACGCTGTGTCACATCGGTGCTCTACCCACGAACAGCAGCTGATTTCAGGCTCTTTAGATAATATTGTCAGGCTCCTCTGTGATCTGGCTGCTCATGAAGATTAGGTCCTAAGCGTGGAGTGGACAGACACAGCGCTACTTCTGAGTGGAGGAGCAGACAACACATTGTATTCCTACAGATGCTCTCCTACCACATCCCATGTAGGGGCATGAAAACGAGTGAGATTTGGTCAGAGACTTTTTCTTGTTGAGATTTTTTTTTTTTTTTTTTTTGAGATTGGCAGAGTCTCATTATAATGCTGCAGAGACTTTATAAACTAAACTTGTAGAGAATCATCAGATTACATTGTTAACACAGAGGCAGAAACACCCTTTTGAAGTTTGCATAATAGTTCATCCTTCATAATAGGGAATATTTTGCTATCATTGTGTCCTCCTTTTGTGTATATAAAATTATAGTACATGGCCTGTATTCTACCTCTTAAATAAACTGGTTTAAAATTTTAAAAAAGAATTAGTAATTATGGTATAAAAGTTTTTACTTATTCAATGTCTCATGAAATCTTACTAATTTTGCCTGTGGATTTACTAGACTTGTTAAAAATAACATCTTGACTTTTTTTTTTTGGGGGGGGGGTTCAAGGTATGGTCTCACTCTAGCCCAGGCTGACCTGGAATTCACTATGGAGTCTCAGTGTGGCCTAGAACTCACAGCGATACTCCTACCTCTGCCTCCTGAATGCTGGGATTAAAGGCGTGCGCCACCACACCTGGCTTAACATCTGACTTTTTAAAAATATATATATTTTATTTATTTATTTATTTGAGAGAAAGAGGAGAGAGAGAGAAAGAGAGAGAGAGAGAGAGAGAGAGAGAATGGGCATGCCAGGGCCTCCAGCCACAGCAAACAAACTCCAGATGCATGCGCCTGTGTGCATCTGGCTTACGTGGGTCCTGGAGAATCGAGTCGGGATCCTCTTGCTTTGTAGGCAAACGCCTTAACCTCTAAGCCATCTCTCCAGCCCACATCTTGACTTTTAAAAAACTTTTTTTTTAAGTTAGAAAAAAAATTATCATTCAACTTAGGTGTTATAGACAAAATGAATTTTAATCCATAATTACTATTAATACATCACAGTAGTGAAGCTTTTTCTTCTATGTAACTGTGTGCATAAAATTTCTTACCTGGGGTTGGAGAGATGGCTTAGCGGTTAAGCGCTTGCCTGTGAAGCCTAAAAACCCCGGTTCGAGGCTTGATTCCCCAGGACCCACGTTAGCCAGATGCACAAGGGGGCGCACGCGTCTGGAGTTCGTTTGCAGTGGCTGGAGGCCCTGGCGCGCCCATTCTCTCTCCCTCTATCTGCCTCTTTCTCTGTCTGTCGCTTTCAAATAAATAAACAAAAATAACAAAAAAAATTTTTTAAAAATTTCTTACCTAGTTTCGCCTCCAAGTGTTTCTGGCTAGTGAGTATAATGGCAAGGTTCTGTGGTACTCACAGGTGGAAACAGGAGTCCCAGGTGGTGTCATTGCTCACACTTGGAATGTGGATGGGACTGGCTTTTACCTTCCTATCAAAAGTAACTTGTGAACTCAGTTTTGGGAGAAGGAGCTTAGAAGTGTAATCTATTTCACCTCTGCTGAGTGCTCAAACAGTAACACTGTCAAATAAAAATCTACAGATAGAGTACGCAAATTCATGCATGGAAACCCCTACGAAAGAGAAGACAAAAGCAGCAGCCATAGTTACATTTCTTTTTAAAAATATTTCATCTTGTCCACTCCCCCCAGCCCTTCTCGTCCTGCCGCGGTCTGCGCTGAAGCGCCGGTCCTCGGCAGCTGGGCTCCCCTCCCCCATCCCAATCCCGGTCCCCGTCCGCCTGCCCACGGGAAGATGAGCAGCTCCGAGGAGGTGTCCTGGGTTTCCTGGTTCTGAGGGCTCCGTGGCAATGAATTCTTCTGTGAAGTACATGAAGACTACATCCAGGATAAACTTAATCTTACTGGACTCAGTGAACAGGAGCCTCACTATCGACAAGCTCTAGATATGACCTTGGACTTGGAGCCTGATGAAGACCTGGAGGACAACCCCAACCAGAGTGACTTGATTGAACAGGCAGCCGAGATGCTTTATGGATTGATTCTCGCCCGACCCATCCTCACCAACCGAGGCATCACCCAAATGTTGGAAAAGTACCAGCAAGGAGACTTTGGCTACTGTCCTCGTGTGCACTCCGAGAACCAGCTGACGCTTCCCACTGGCCCTTCGGACATCCCAGGTGAGGCCACGGTGAAGCTCTGCTGCCCCAGGTGCATGGACTTGTACGCACCCAAGTGGTCACGGCACCACCACACGGATGGCGCGTACTCTGGCACTGGTTTCCCTCACATGCTCCTCATGGTGCATCCCCAGTACCGGCCCAAGCCACCAGCCAACCAGTTCGTGCCCAGGCTGTACGGTTTCGAGACCCATCCAATGGCTTACCAGCTGCAGCTCCAAGCTGCCAGCAACTTCAAGAGTCCAGTCAAGACGATTCGCTCATTCCCTGCCCCACCTGTCCTTCAGCCTTTTTTCCTTTGCTGCCTGCCCTTTCAGGAGCCCTTCATGGTTTTTAGTTTAAATTAAAGGAATCATTATTGTGGTGGGCATATGAAATAAAATGGACAAAAAGGCAGTATCTATCTATCTATCTGATCTTTACTTATATTTGAGAGAGACAGAGACAGAGAGAGTATGAATGGGTGCACCAGGGCCTTCAGCTTCTGCAAACAAACTCCAGGCACATGTGCTACCTTGTACATCTGGCTTACGTGGTCCTGGGCAATCGAATCTGGGTCCTTTAGCTTTGCAGGCAAGCTCCTTAACAGCTAAGCCATCCCTCTAGCCCTATTTCTTTTTTTTTTTTTTAATTCCCACACAACATTAGTTTTCCATAGTTTTTTTTTGGGGGGGGGTTTGTTTTAAAATTTTTTTTATTTTTATTGGAGAGAGAGAGGAAGAGAGGGAGAGAGAGAGGCAGATAGAGAATTGGTATGCCAGGGCCTGTAGCCACTGCAGAATGCACTCCAGATTCATACACCATCTTTTGCATCTGGCTTACATGAATACTGGGGAATTGAACCTGGGTCCCTTGGCTCTGGAGGCAAGTGCCTTAACTGCTAGGCCATCTCTCCGGCCCCTATTTTTTTTTTTTTTTTTTTGAGGTAGGGTCTCTAGTCCAGGCTGGGCTGGAACTCAATGCAATCCTCCTACCTCTGTCTCCCTTGAGTGGTGGGACTGTTTTTTTTTTTTTTTTTCTTTTTTGGATTTTCTAGGTAGGGTCTCACTGTAGTCCAGGCTGACCTGGAATTCACTATGGAGTCTCAGGGTGGCCTCGAACTCATGGCGATCCTCCTACCTCTGCCTCCCGAGTGCTGGGATTAAAGGCGTGTGCCACCATGCCTGGCGGGACTGTTTTTTTAAGTAAGCCACACATTTACATCTCCTGGGTTATCCAAACTATACTCCACCCAAATACTCTTTGGCAGGTCTGAGGAAAAATAGGAACCAATAAAGGCAACCAGCTCTTAGTATTACATGAACTACAAACAGTGTATTAATTCTTCATTCCCAGGGCCATGTCACTATTCAATAGAAAGTTCTAGTTAAGAAGCTGCTGTTGGGGATGGAGAGATGGCTCAGTGGTTAAAGGTGCTTGCTTGCATAGCCTCACACCCTGGGCTAGATTTAGATTCCCCAGTACCTACATAGAGCCAGATACCCAAAGGGCCATATGTGTTTGGAGTTCCTTTGCAGAGGCAGTAAGCTCCAGGGTACCCATACTCTCCCAAATAAATAAATAAAACTGAAGGCTATTCTTGCCCCTTAAATCCACAATAAAAAAATTATTTTTATTAGATATGGACATACTTAGTATATAAACAACACACGCTGGTACTGACCTTTCCCTGGTCCATGCCCCTTTTCAGAAGAGGCCCTCCTCATTGGGGATGCAGGTCAACCCCATGGGGATTGTGGGTCATTAAATGCACCTTAAAAAATATTTTATTTTCATTTATTCGAGAGAGAAACAAAGGGGGAGAGAGAGAGAGAGAGAGAGAGAGAGAGAGAGAGAGAGAGAAAATGAATATTGGCCAGGGCCTCTAACTACTGCAAGCGAACTCCAGACACATGCACCACCACCTTGGGCTTCTGGTTTAGGTGGGTCTAAGCCATCTTTTCAGCCCTTGAATACACATTTTTAAATATTTTTATTTATTTGAGAGAGAGAGAGAGAGAGAGAGACAGAGAGAAAGAAAAAGAGAAAGTGCACGCCAGGGCCTCCAGCCACTGCAAACGCCTTAACCGCTAAGCCAATCTCTCCAGCCCTTAAATGCACTTTTTTTTCTTTTTTTGGTTTTTCGAGGTAGGGTCTCACTCTAGCCCAGGCTGACCTGGAATTCGCTATGTAGTCTCAGGGTGGTCTCGAACTCATGGCGATCCTCCTACCTCTGCTCTCCTAGTGCTAGGTGCGCGCCACCACGCCTGGCTAAATGCACTTTTTTTTTTTTAACACCTCTAAGTCGCTCCTTCTTGCACTCCACAGACGATCACCCGCGTAGCTTTCTTTTTGGTTTCTTGAAGCAGGGTCTCACTCTGGCTCAGGCTGACCTGGAATGCACTATGTAGTCTCAGAGTGGCCTCGAACTCATGAGATCCTCCTACCTCTGCCTCCCGAGTGCTGGGATTAAAGGCGTGCGCCACCACGCCTGGCTCGCGTAGCTTTCTTTTGACCCAGAGCCCAGAACAACGTGAAGATCCCATGGGAAGATCCACTTGGGGCTCCTGAGCCCTAAAACTCCTGCACCCCGTCCCGCGAGGCCCCCAGGGCTCCTGAGTTGAGACAGCGGACGCCGGCCCTCTTCCCGGCACCACCCATCCTCCCCCAGCGCTCCCCGGCCTCCCCTCGGCGCCACAGGAGAGCGTCGCCCCGGTTTTTCCCGGAGGGCCAAATCGGTGGGTACCAGCGGACCGCAGAGAGGCCACGACCCGGAAGTCGGCTGCCGGAGCGGCGTCCAGCGAGGGCAGCCAGACCAGGCTCAGCTCCAGCTCCGAACCTGCGAGACAAAGGCGTTGCCGCGGCAACTGAACGCTCCCACAGTGCCGGGCGCCTGTAGCCACGGCGACGCGGGTCACTTCCGGGGGAAGTGGGCGGCGCGGCCGGGCTGCAGCTCCCATGGTGCCCTGCGCTCGCGCGGGCCCGGACAGCCACGTGACGTCGCGGAGCCCGCTGCGGGCGGGAGGCAGCCTGGGCCGTCGGGGTGGGCGCTGTGCAAAGATAAGAAAGAGTAAGAGCTGGGTTTTTAGTTTTTTAATAAGAAAGAATAAGAGCTGGGTTTTTAATTTTTAATAAGAAAGAATAAGAGCTGGGTTTTTAATTTTTTAAAAATTTTTATTTATTTGACAGAGAGGGAAAAACCGGCAGATAGAGAGAGAGAAAATGGGTATGGCAGGGCCTTCAGTCGCATGCACCACTTTGTGCATGTGGCCTACATGGGTACTGGGGAATTGAACTTCGGTCCTTGGGCTTCGCAGGCAAGTGCCTTTACAGCTAAGCCATCTCTCTAGGCCCGCACACGCCTTTATTCCCAGCACTGGGAAGGCAGAGGTCGGAGGATCGCCGTGAGTTGGGGCCACTCTGAGACTACACAGGGAATTCCAGGTCAGCCTGGGCTAGAGTGAAGCCCTACCTCGAACAAACAAACAAACAACAAACAACAAAAAAAAAGCAAAGAACAAAATCAAAATAAGAAAGAAAACAACTTACAGAGAAAAAGCACTAGTCTCTTACAACTGAAATTTAATGTGATTACCTCTAAAGTAATCTTGGAACAGGCCTATGAAATGTGAGAACAAGGAAATTCAAAGAAGCATTCCTTGTAGCAAAGCCTGTGGCCTCTCAGGACAGGACTAGATGATTTCCTTAATCCTACTCCCACAGTATGCTGTCCATTGTCTTGTGACACTCAGCACAACGTATTAGCCATTTTTGTGTGTTTACAAATTTCTCACATTCTTTTTCTTAAATATATTTTTAAAATGTTTGTGTACTTATTTGACAGAGAAAGAGGGCGAGAGAGAATAGGGACACCAGGGCCTCCAGCCACTGCAAACGAACTCCAGCAACTGGGCTAGAAGAATCACTTAGTGGTTAAGGCACTTGCCTGGAAAGCCAAAGGACCCAAGTTTGATTCCTCAGAACCCAGATAAGCCAGATGCACAAGGTGGCACATGCATCTGGAGTTCGATTGCAGTGGCTAGAGGCCCTGGTGTGCCCATTCTCTCTCCCTCTCTGTCTCTCTCTCTCTCTGTCAAATAAATAAGCAAAAATAAAATATATTTAAAAGAGGTTCAATCTCATTCTTTCTCATTCACAATGATGTGTGACACAATATTCTGTGTTTTTTAAATTTATTTGAGAGTGACAGACAGAGAGAATGGGTGCACCAGGGCTTCCAGCCACTGCAAATGAACTCCAGACACGTGTGTCCCCTGTGCATCTGGCTAAGGTGGGTCCTGGGGAATCAAACCAGGGTCCTTAGGCCTCACAGGCAAATGCCTTAACCTGCCATTTCCCAAGTCCCCAGTATTCTGTGTTTTGTATTGCCTGAATCATTATAGAAATCATGTGAAAATGGTCAATTTTATAATTATCCAAAGAATCTTCATGTGTGTAAAGATATTTATACATAGAATACTTATGGCCTCACTTTTGTGGCTATAAGAAATTAGTAAACATATTAAAGACCCAGCAAGGAGGAACTAGTTAAATAAATTATAACACTATGAAGTATTACTTGACAGTTAAAATGAATGAAATATGTTGACAGAACAATCTCAAGATGTTCAGGGGGAAACATGCAAGAGACTTCATCACTGTGGCTTCTGGGGAGGTGAGTTAAGTGTCTGGAATAAGGGATGGCTTTAGTTTGGGTTTATTTCATGTATCCTACAGTTATATAGGTAACCACTGGAGGATGTTTCTGTTTTTGTTAAGAGGTATTTCTTTCCATATAAGAAAGCTGGTTTGAGTTTATTTATATTTCTTTCCCAGCACACTGTCCCCAAGAGTCACCTTCTGAGCTGTAAAGACTGGCCTCAGGAGTATGCATTTGATAACTAAAAATAGGAAAAGCTTTATAGTATTTGCATTTGATTTACCTTCCCTTTTTTGGTGGAAGACAAGCAGAATAGCCAAGTTTTAATTAAGCAAGCCTTGGATATCACACATTTCCTTTGAATCAAGTAGCCAGAGAGCTGAAAGAAAAGTGGTGGAATCATGTGAATAAGTGGACTTGTCATAGTTTATTACAAATAATGCTGGCTACTTATGCAGTGGTGTATAATTCCTTGCCATTGGGTATTTTATTTATGATTCTAACGCTTAAGAGTTGATGCTACAATTCTTTTCAGAGAATGTTATGTAACCCAGCTGGCCTTCAACTCCTGATCCTCCTCCTGCTTCTGTGTTCGAGTACTATAAGAATGGCTTTTGCTTTTTTAAAATAGGAATGAATTATCCTTGTTAACAGCATAGGAGAATGTATTTGAAAAAAAATTTTAAAACATCCATTATATTTTTTAAAAAGTGAAAGATGGGAATAGAAGGTGGAAATCAAGTGGAGGCTTCTAAATTGATTTATTAAAAAAAAAAACAAGAACAAGAAACAAAAAACTAGGGCTGGAGAGATGGCTTAGCCATTAAGGCTCATGCCTGTGAAACTTAAGGACCCAGGTTCAATTCTCCAGGTCCCACAGTAAGCCAGATGCACAAGGTTGTACATGCATCTGGAGTTCGTTTGCAGTGTCTAGAGGCCCTGGCATGCCCATTCTCTCTGTCTGTCTGTCTCTAATAACTAAAAATAAAATATTAGAAAAACTACAGTTCTAATGAGAGGTAATTTTAGAGGATTACAGAACAGCTGGTCCCACAAAACTGATACTTGGGGCAAAACACAGTAGGAACCTCAGAGTTTTCAGACAGAATGATAAACTTTAGGTGATATGGTGGTTTGACATATAAGGAATAAAAAAGCCCCTAACACTGAAATGCCATTGAACTCCTTGTTAAAAGCCATGCATGCGTTCAGAAATACACCAGAAATCAACAAAAGAGATGCAAAATGAACCAAGTTTATTTTCTGCAATAATTTCTGTAAATTACAAAGACAAAATGCTAAACTACAGCATATAACTTTTCAATATTTAACCAGAATACTTGTAATAAATATGCATCCTGAAACAAGATGAAAGGCTACACTTTGTCAGGCATCCTACAAAATGTCTCAAGTTTTATACTGTGCAGCATTTCTGTGCGGGGGACACAAATGGGGGTTGTTTTGTGTTTTCTTAAATTCTGTGGCAAAAAAAAGTCCTTTCACATTTCTTTGGAGCGTTTTTGAAAATGCTTAACTGTAATTAAACAACTTAAGTAACAACACCAAGCTTTAAAGCTTCAAAGCCATTTTTGTTTGGCTGTCATTGGTCCTCATCCAATACAGATTATCCAGTTCAGCCAGGCACCCTCTGACCCCAGGCAGCCCTGTAGTTCATGGGCCCTGTCAGATTAGGCCTCCACTTTTAGTTGCATACTAAAAGTTCTGCATTCTGGTTATCTCCCACAAGTTGAATGCCGTAAGAGAAGCTGCAAGAAACTCAGAAACATTTTTAACCTGAAAGTAAAGTGAACTGAAATATTTTCCCTCAAGGCTTTTTGCTATGCACCATGTTACCATATCAGGACTTTTCAGAGTGGAAAAACTCATTGGAACTCAGAGTCCTTCCAGCGATAATTTATGGTTGCTTATAGAGTTGTGGCATTCAAAAATATTCAAAGGGCAAAAAGGGGATTTATTATATTCAGAAATGCACTACAGTTTTGAGTCAGTACAACAGCAGAAAGTCCAAGGGGTGCTGGTGGCAGCTCATATTAAGTTTGGAATATATAACTACGTTTTGCTCTAACTTTGAGGAAAATGTTATCTTTTTAAAAGGTCTTAAGCATGGTTACCTAAAAAATATTGTTAATATCATCTAATGTCATTTTACTTATTTAGGGGTTTAGGTAGGAAAACATCTTTAAGGGCCAATAACAATATTACAGAGAAAAAAAAAAACACTTTTAAAAAACTGAGGTTAAGAATTCTGAGGCATTTCTTTCAGCTGTAAACACAGTTTACTGTCCCTTGTTGCAACACAAAAATTTGGATTTCCTGAGCTTCATGGGTAACAGCAGGAGGCAAGTTTGCATAGAAAATTTGTAATATGGCGATTGAGATTAAAAAAAAAACCTTTTAAAGGACAGTTTGCTGTTGATTTAAAACTTCATATTTTAGTTAATACTACTCATCAGGGCGATGAGATATAAGGCAGCTCGGGGAATAGATGGAACTAGTTTTTAAATCCACAGGATATGTATGATAAAGGGTCGTGTGCACGCACCTTGTAACTAGTGCCATGCTAATTTGGCTAGAAATTAAATCAGTTTTGGAATTCAAAGCCAAAGGCAAAGAGAGCTCTCCTATGCGGAATAGCATAGCCCGAGGACAGAAACCGGAACACCATTCACCGCACCGAGGCCTCAGCAGAGCACGAGGGCTGGCAAGTTCCAAGAAGGGTGTCCTCCTGCTAACACGAGACACACTTGCCAGCACGGCTGATCCCAGCCTGGAATCTGAGAAGACAGGCCGTTCACACCTGCTGCTCTGAGGTCTCTAAGCAGTTCTCAGGAGGGGATCTTCTCCCGGGACCAGTCCCCCGGAAACCTCTGGAAGGAAGACGCGATGGCAGGTCACAGTGCACACCACGAGAACGGCAGCGGCACTCAGCGATAACTCCAGGTCTACCACGGAGATGCACGACAAGGGGCAGCGTCCTGCCAAGGAAGCCGCTCTACTTCTTCTGGGACTGGTTTTTACACATGGTAAGGATTTGCTTCAGTACTTTCTGGACATCTTCATCCATCTGGCCCTAGAAGTTCACAGGACACACATGCATTAGCACTTTAAGTCATGACAATCTTTCTCCCCTGGGACAATGAGACAGCTTGGACAAAGCCTTCCACTTATTCCTTCTTATTTTCAGCAGAATGTCGGCTGGACCTGGTCCTGTGTTTCCAGGAGGAACTGAGTCAAGGAGAGATCCTTTTGTCCCCTCAGGGATGGGGAGACGGACCCTATCAGAGATTTCAACCAAGGGTAACTGGGGTCTTGGTTGCAGTGTGAGCCCAGCTGGCCAGAACACCAGCACACATGGGAATAAGGCTGCACTGAGATCTGAGGTTTCAGACAAAGCCAGGGTCGTCTTTAAAAAAAAATTTTTTTTTGCTCATTTTTTATTTATTTGAGAGCGACAGACAGGCAGAGAGAGAAAGAGGCCGAGAGATAGAGAGAATGGGCGCGCCAGGGCCTCCAGCCACTGCAAATGAACTCTAGATGTGTGCCTCGCCTTGTGCATCTGGCTAACGTGGGCCCTGGGGAACCGAGCCTCGAACCACGGTCCTTAGGCTTCACAGGCAAGCGCTTAAACGCTAAGCCATCTCTCCAGCCCCCAGGGTCTTCTTCATGGCGGCAGTGGTGAGGGAGGATGGCGGAAACAGCAGACACATCTTCCTTCACAGTAATATTCTTTCTCAATATACTATGAGGCTATTCCCAGTAAGCAGGACGCAAGGCTACTGACAAGCTAAAGCTAAACAGCATTTTAAAGCTTTCTAATGGAAGTCTTGTATACTCTACTAATTTGATGATGGGAATGTGGCCAACATCTCTCTCTCTCTCTCTATATATATATATATAATATATACAATATATATATTATACCATTTTAAAAATATATTTTATTTATTTGAGAGAAAAAGAGGAGAGAGAGAGAGAATGGGCGCACCAG
This sequence comes from Dipus sagitta, assembly GCA_036346955.1. Lineage (NCBI taxonomy): Eukaryota > Metazoa > Chordata > Mammalia > Rodentia > Dipodidae > Dipus > Dipus sagitta. The sequence goes on along the minus strand of CM070782.1, from coordinate 96,652,723 downwards.
GGCCTCTAGCCACTGTAAACAAACTCCAGATGCGCGCGCCCCCTTGTGCATCTGGCTTATGTGGGTCCTGGAGAATCGAACCGGGGTCCTTTGGTTTTGCAGGCAAGCGCCTTAACTGCTAAGCTATCTCTTCAGCCCCTCATGTAGCATAAAAAAAAAAAGTTTCATGTAGCCCAGGCTAACCTCCAACTTGCTACGTAACCTGCCTGCGATTTTCCAAAGTGCTAGGACCACAGGTGTGCACCATCACCCCCAGCCACACTGCTGCGTTCCTTTAGGACGCCCAGACACATCACTCACTGGGTGTTACCATACCTGCACAGCATACAGAAGATGCATTCTGTAAACTGATATGATCTCCTGGTGTTGTTTCTTGCATTCCTAGAAAGAATCAATTTGATATAAATGAGCTGCGGTAATCTTTAAAGAATAAAACAAACAAACCGAAAACCCCCTTTCTTCTGGATAGTAAACTAAAACGATAACCCTCAACAGGAGTATGCAGGGTTGTCTGGTGAGAAGGAGCCCTGGAGAGGGTGGGATGAAGTCTGCCCCTAAAACATTTGGCTCTGGCTTGTGACTCCCAGTACCAGAAATCAGTTACAACCTACACTGAGCTGATGACCGCAGAGATCTGCCAGGTCCCCAAAACAAGACAGGTTTCTGTCAAAGCACTTGATTATCCACCTGAGGTGAAAGGTAAGACCCTATTGCTGAAGACATCACATGCTGCCGACACAGAACATCCAGAGAGGTCCGGCTGGAATCCGGAAGCCAGTTTCCAAATGGTTAGCCGGTAGAGTGCTAGAAAGCACCACTTGAGCTGCTGGGGGGAAGTGGCCAACAACATGGTGTGCTGGCAGGAGACTGCTATGGGAAAGCGACCAGCATGGCAAGATGTACCCAGCCTAAGTGGGTAACCAATGGCTCTCTGATTGGCTAAGAGACCTGCTTAGTGGAAAGGAACCCTTATCTGGACCTAGAAATCCAGTCAGAGTCCCATGAAGACCAGGATCTGGAACAAGAAGCTCGCACTAGTCTGTGGCCAAAAGAGAAGCTACACGCATCAAAATCTGCCTAAATTAACAATGCTTGTCCCATTTAACCTATGCTGACCTCACTCTCTGTTGGAGGATCTGTTTTTCTTTCTCAGAGGGCAGCGAGAACTGAGGAGATAACCCAGCCCTCACACATCAGCCAGGGCCCAGGTGAAACCACAGAGGAATTGGCAAGATGAGCAAGAGCGCTGCTTCCATGGTGAGCCCGACACCAGCACCAGGGTGATGGACACAGACACTGAGGGTACTCAACACCTACCAAAGCAGAGATCCAGAAGGTGCTGAGAGCTCATCACTAAAGTAGACTTAAAACACACCCAACAGGGCTCAGGGAATTTCGTGGAAGAGTGGGCAGAAAGATTTTAAGAGCCACAGAGTGGAAGGGGATGTCCAGAGGCATTGCACACTGACCCCCTGACAATGACTGACAGCTGCTCTCACATCTCATAACCCACAACTCCTCCACTGGGGAGGGCCTTCAGCGGGATTGGGGCAGGGAGGAGGGAAATGATGGCACCAGCATATGATAGGTCCACACCAAGTTTCTACTTAATAAAACAAAAAAATGTTTAATGGAAAAGATTTTTTTTGAGGTAGGGTCTCACTCTAGCTCAAGCTGACCTGGATTCACTATGTAGTCTCAGGGTGGCCTCGAACTCATGGTATCCTCCTACCTCTGCCTCCTGAGTGCTGGGATTAAAGGCACGTGCCACCACGCCCAGCTCCAGAAATTTTCTTTTTAAACATTATTTTATTATTATTATTATTATTTATGCAAGCAGAGAGGGAGGAAGGTAAGAAGGGAATGAGTAAGGCGGGGGAGGGAGAAGAAGAGAGAGAAATGGGCACACCAGGGTCTTTCACCACTGCAACAAAACTCCAGATGCATAGGCCATTCTGTATCAGGCTTTATATGGGTACTGGAAAATTGAACCCAGGCCACCAGTCTTTGCAAACAAGCACCCTTAACCACTGAGCCTTCTCTCCAGTCCTAGCACAGAAATTTGCTAAATTTTCTGAGTTCATGGGCTGTGTATTTCTGAATGCTTATTACTTGGAAGAAAAAAAAAACCTCATTTCATTTTACATGTCAACTCTAGAAGAATATTTATGGACAAATTTATTATCCAAAAATCTGCCTTTCAAAGTACATGTGCATACACAGATATGGTCACTCAAAGTGAAAAGTACAATGGAAAAAGTAATCATTTCAGAGTTGTTGAGTTATAGGCACACTTCATTTACAGAGACTTTTTTGAGTTGCTTTTTTAAAGTTTTCTACAATAGCCACATATTTATTAATTTAACTTGAAAAACCCATTCTTGGCCTGGAGGGATGGCTTAGCAGTTAAGGCACTTGCCTGCAAAGTCAAAGGACTCAGGTTCAATTCCCCAGGACCTATGTAAGCCAGATGTACAAGGTGGCATATGTGTCTGGAGTTCGTATGCAGTGACTGAAGGCCCTGGCGTACCCATTCTCCCTATCTGCCTCTCTCTCTCTCTCAAATAAATAAAATAAATTAAAAACCATTCTTTATAAGGGTGCTATTGATCTCCTAGTACAGACAATGGTGTATAATCCCCAGGGAGGTGAATTATTCCCCTAGAAGCATACAAAAGGCAGTCTGCGTCTCCTCACTGGAACTGCTGATGCACTGATTTCTCCTTGCTGAGCTGCTACCACAAATCCGATCTTCAGGGATGGTGGAAACCTTCTGAGCATCCTGTTAGTGTTTATGGTTTTGGAGTTTGGAAAATTTCAAATCTTGGATTTTCTTTTTAATATTCAGCCTGTGCCTATGTGTTGTTTCCTTCTAAGTTTTTCTATTCTTTTGTTTTGTTTATTTTTATTTACTTATTTGACAGTGACAGAGAGAGAAAGAGGCAGATAGAGAGAGAATGAGCGCACCAAAACCTCCAGCCTCTGCAAACGAACTCCAGATGCATGCGCCCCCTTGTACTCCTGGCTAATGTGGGTCCTGGGGAATTGAGCCTCAAACCGGAGTCCTTTGGCTTCACAGGCAAGCGTTTAACCACTAAGCCACTAAGCCATCACTCCAGCCACAAGTTTTTCTATTTTTATACAATGCTGTTTGTTTGTCTGTTTTGAGGCAGGATCTTTTAAGATAGGATTTTTTTTTTTTTTTCCAGAGGTAGGGGTTCATTCTAGCCCAGGCTGACCTGGAATTCACTATGTAGTCTCAGCATGGCCTTGATCTCAAGGCAATCCTCCTACCTCTGCCTCCTTGGTAACCTTGGTGAGAGCCATTCTGGAGTGGTGGGATAGAATGCAGACGACAGTGGAGCGATGGCTTGTGGAATCAACAAGCAGAGAAGAATCTAGTGGGGCTAAAGCATGATAATACGGATCAGGAGAAACGTGGAATAGGGTTGCTAGAAAGATAGGACAAGGTGTTCCGAGAGGATGTCCAGCCGAGACTCGGGTGATGGTGGAGAGGCAGGGCTCAGGCCTTGAAAGTGAGTAGATGAAATTGGCTGCAGCCAGTCACTGAAGGTGAGGCTGAGGAATTTAGAGGCCTGGGTGTTAGATGGATCCTTCAGCAGGGATGGAAAGGAAGTCACTGATTTAAAAAAAAAAAATTAATGTGGCCGGGCATGGTGGCGCACGCCTTTAATCCCAGCACTTGGGAAGCAGAGGTGGGTGGATTGCCATGCGTTCAAGGCTACCCTGAGATGACATAGTCAATTCCAGGTCAGCCTAGGCTAGAGTGAGACCCTACCTTGAAAATCCAAAAAAAAAAAAAAAAAAAAAACGGAAAAAAATGTGGAGCCATATATCACGGTACATATTTGTAATCCAGTACCCAGCTGGCAACAATACCTAGTAATCTAGGCCAGTCTTTGCTATATTACAAGACCCTGTCTGAGCCGGGCGTGGTGGTGCACACCTTTAATCCCAGCACTTGGGAGGCAGAGGTAGGAGGATCGCCATGAGTTCTAGGCCACCCTGAGACTACATAGTGAATTTCAGGTCAGCCTGAGCTAGAGTGAGACCCTACCTTGAAAACTTAAAAAAAAAAAAAATTAGCACAAATACCCCGTGGGAAGCTGGCCCGAGATGCTCCTCTCTGTGCCACAGCATGCTGTGTCAACAGGCGCTCGCCACATTAACATACTGAAGAGCATGGGGTTTCCTTGGCAACAGAGACTGTGTGTCTTACTCCTTTTCATACCATTGGCATGGCAACCAATACTGACATTGTAAAGAGCTCAATAAACACATGTTAAATAGTTGTACGAATGACTGCAAAAATCACTAGTGCTTTACCTACAAATCTAGTATAACCATTGTATCAGGAAAGGAATGACCTGCAGAACCCAGTGAGGCCCATCTTCCAAATACTCCACTACTTCCAGAGCTGAAGATCTAGTGATGCACTTTGTGGCCAGCCCAGGGTAAGGACTGCATAAAATTGAACTAATTAGTGTTATATCTATACTGAATAACACACCCAGTGTATGTTCTATTTGTAAATGCAAGCCAGAGACAGTTCGGGAGGGACTAACTCTGTATGAATCTGTATGGAAAAATGTAACATACCTTGCCAGCTACAGCCTCAGCAGATACTGCGGTAGGCTTTCCAAAGATGTCCACATTCTAATCCTTAAAGCCTGTGAATGCTACCTTATATGGCAAAAGAGATCTTGTACATGTTACTAGTCTCTTAGCCATGGAAAGGGAGAGATTATTATGGATTATCTGAGTAGGTTTTAAAATGTAATCACAAGGGTCCTTCCAAGAGCGAGGCAAAAAGTCATAAGCAGCTGGGCTGGAGAGGTGGTTCAGTGGTTAAAGCATGTGCCTGCAAAACCCCCGGATGCGATTTCCCCAGTCCACGTGTACAGCCAGATGCACAAAGTAGCACATGCGTCTGGAGTTCATTTGTAGTGGCTAGAGGCCCTGGCGTGCCCATTCTCTCTCTCTCTCTCTTTTTTCTTTCTCTCTCTGCTTGCAAATATATATATAAATAAAAAAGTCATAGGCAGAAAGAGGAGATGGCAGGACAGAAGCAGAAGATATACTCTGAAGACGGGCAAGGGACCAGGAGCTGGGCAGTCAGGGAGATGGGCAGGGAAGCTGGGCAGTCAGGGAAACAGATTCTCTTCTGTAGCCTCAAGAAGAAAGCAGCCCTGCCCACACCCCGACTTTAGTCCAGTGCAACGTTTCAGAGTTCTGATCTCTAGAACCGTAACATAAACTTATTTTGTTTCAAAACAAGTTTTTGGCACTTTAACAGCCACAGGAACAGGTATAAGAAGGCTTTCCTCTGTGAAATAAGCACAAGGACCAAGAAACAGCTTCAAAGGTGTAGATCGAGGGGCTGGAGAGATGGCTTAGCGGTTAAGGCATTTGCCTGCAAAGCCAAAAGACCCAGGTTCGACTCCCCAGGACCCACGTAAGCCAGATGCACAAGGGGGCGCACGCATCTGCAGTTCGTTTGCAGTGGCTGGAGAGGTCCTGGCGTGCCCATTCTCTCTCTTTCTCTCTACCTGCCTATTTTTGTATCTTTCTTTCTCTTAAATAAATAAATAAAATATTAAAAACATAAAAATAACAAAGATGTAGACCAACAAGTGTCAGAAACCCTGACCCCTACTAACAAGAGCTCTTGTTATAGCCAGAGATAGGTTAAAAAAAAAAAAAAAGGAGCAGGACAGATTAGTGGAAAAGTGAAGAAGCAGCACACTCTTTTTGTCCTTCTGGTACATCTAGCTCATCTCATGGCAGATGCCACCTGGAGATTCTGCCAGTCTTGCCCAGAGAACTCTCCGATCCACTGCTCACTGAGGTGTCACATTCCTTTAAGCTGGGCTTTTTTTTTTTTTTTTTTTTTTTTTTGTCATGGACATCTCGGTTGGCACGTAGCCTGCCTCCCCCTCTGCCCCTCCCCAGGCAGCAGACAGAGCCACTCACAGCCAGCTGGCTCTGGAGCTGTTTGACCTGCTGCTGCAGGACGTCCAGCTGCTGGCTCTGCCGCTTCGATGAGCTGGTGGAGTAGGAGAGCTGCGAGAGACTGTTCAGCGCCTCCTTCAATTTCGTGACTTCTTTCGACATCTCGTTTATCTAGTGGAGAAGGAAAGCCGTATCAACAGGCGGTAGTGTGTCTACAGAAGCAAATTTCTGGGCCTCCAGCATTAACATTTCTACTGGCCCTCTGGGACTTGAGACTCTGGAATAATTCCCTTTTTGTTTCTTAAATCTATAAAATAAACTAAGATACCCAAATCAGACAAACCAACAAAGCCTTCCTTGGACATCAGGTTCATTCAGATAAAGTCCCTTGAATTATATATATATCTTGTAGTGAAGGTAAGAAAAGCTATGATGCAAATTTCTCTCTTACTTTAAAGGGGTGCAGTTTAAATTGCAACAAGAGTGGGAGGCATTCTTTATTTGAAGACAACTGTCTGTGACCTGATTTGAACTTCAACTCTTCTTTTTGAATCCAGAAGGGATTCTTTCATGACATGGGAACTAAAACACTCTTAGACACAAGTCCTACACTGTTTCTCAAGCTTCATGTGGAGTCAGTACAGACACAATTGTGGCTGCAATGGACAATCTGGAGTGAGTCCATCTTGCTTTAAACTGAATACACCTCCCACCTCACCCCAGCCACTCTCTGGATAAGGGAGACTAGGGCGCTAATACTGTTTCGAGCCTGAGGGACGGGGATGCAGAACAGATTCAGGTATAGAACCTTCCTGAACTTGCCTTGATTCCCTCCATTCTCCGTACCACATCTAGAGCCATCTCTCAACTGCCTGTTCCCCACATTCTTCCCTCTAGACTCCTATACCTTTGAAAACGGCGGCCAGAGAAAACAATGTTTTTACTGACAGCGGAAGAGGAGCTCAGGGAACCATGAGAAACGGGATTAAGTCTAAGAGTACTTGGAGTCCCGTATGTCAGAAAATATCTATTCTGGATTTAAAAGAAAAGCTGAAGTTCAAAATAGGTTCCAGATACTTTTCATACTGACAGAGCTTGTGTTTAATTATTTTTAAAGGACAAACATATACCATATATGTATAAGCAAAAGTGGCAGAAGACCAATGCTGTTATGTTTTTTCAAAATACTTTTTTTTTTTTTTTTTTGGTTTTTTGAGGTAGGGTTTCACCCTAGCTCAGGCTGACCTGGAATTCATTATGTAGTCTCAGGGTGGCTTGTGGTGATCCTCTTACCTCTGCCTCCTGAGTGCTGGGATTAAAGGTGTGCACCACCATGCCCGGTCTCAATATATATATATATATATATATATATATATATATATATATATATATATATATATGGAGATAGAGTCTTACCATATAGCTTAGGCTAGCTAACTTTGAACTCATAATCATCCAGCTTTGGCATGCCAAGTGCTAGGATTATAAGCATTAGTCACTGTACCTAGCTCTATTTTTCTTTTTGTTTGCTTATTTTCAAGCAGAGAGAGACAGAAGAGAGAGTGAGAGAGAATGGGTGCACCAGGCCTCTAGCCACTGTAAACAGACTCCAGATGCATGAGCCACTTTGTGCATCTGGCCTTATGTGGGTCCTGGGGAATCGAACTTGGGTGCTTAGGCTTTGTAGGTAAGTTCTTTAACTGCTGAGCCATCTCTCCAGTCCCCTTGCTCTATTCTTAATGTAGTTTTGGGGACAGACACTGGCGTGTACAGAGTCTCTGAGCATTCACACAGGATAGTGCCAAGCAATCTTACCAATGTGTGAATTCAGCAAAAGCTGAAGGTCCACGTGAGGACTTCGAGCTATTAAACAAAACAGAAGCAGAATCTCACCAACCTTCCTGTCTTTATCCTCCTCCAGCTTTGAGGTGCTCTCGGAACATCTCTTCATTTCAGCAAGTTCTTCCTGAGCTTGCTGGAATTTTTGCAGAAGTTCCGTAACTTCCTGCTCTTTGGATTTCAAGAGTGTGTGAATATTTTCCTTTTCCCTTTTCACCCGGGACGCCTCACTTCGAGCCTGGGCGACCTCTGAGTGGACTTTCTCTTTCTCTTTGACCGATTCCTTTAGCTTTGCTGCCAATGCGCTCACCTCCCTCTCCAAGGATGCCTGGAGCTTTTCATAGGAGGACCTGGGCACCAGCGCCTCGGTCGTGGCGGCTTTCTCTTCCAGGAGCTGCTTTTCCAGCCGCGCCACTTCAGCCTCCTTGGCCGCCAGAGTCTCCTTCAAGCCGCTCATCTTCTCTTCCATCTCTTTCGCAGTGGTGCGCAGGGTGGTGATCACCTGCAGATGTTCTGTGATGGACACGGAGTTCTCCTTGTGCTCATCCACCAGCTGCTTGAGCTGGGTCAACTCGCTCAGCACTTTCGAGTACTGAGACTTCATCTCCCCCAGGGCTGCTTCGGCTTTGGCCCTGGACGCCGTGGCCATCTGCATCAGTTTCTCGTGCTCTGCTCGGTGCACGTAGTCGGCCGTTACCTCCTCCAGAGACTTCCGCTTCCTGTAATCCTCCAGCTCCGCCTGGGCCTCTTTGTACAGCTGTGACAGCTCACTCACCTGCCTGTTGAGCTCGTCGATCATCCTGTTCAGGGCCTCTTTCATGTCCTCCGTGTCATCGGGGCCCTCTGCGGTCGCCTGACTTCTCAGCGTATCTTTCAATTTCGTGATTTCTTCTTGGGCCTCTTGGTATCTCTCCAACAAAAATGCCTTCTCCTTATTCATGTTCTCAATAACAGAGCAATAGGAGCTCTTCATTTCCTCGTACTCTTCCGTAGCAGGCTTAGTCCCGCCGCCCTTCTCTCTCTCCACGAGTTTTTCCTCTAACTCTCTCACTTTCTCTTTATGTCGTTCGCTTTCCTCTAAGGCGTTCTGCAGATCCTGCTTCAGCACGCTGAGCTCCCTGTCTGTGACGCTCACCTCGGGGAGATGGGAGTAGGAATCCGCGCTCTCGCGAAAGAGGAGCCCCAGTTTCATCTGCTTCTGCACGCTGAGGACTTCTTTCATGGCCTCCTCGTACTTGCTCTGTGTCTCTTTAAGTTTCTGACTGAGGTCAGAGCCATTCTCTGAAATCTCTGTGCTGTTCAAGCACACCAGGTCCGTCCTTTGAGACTGCAGCTCGGCCTGGAGCTGCTGTTTCTCCGCTTCAGAGCGCTCCAGCTTCTTCTGCAAGTCTTGCAGAGTCTCTTGGAGTTGCTGGATTCGGACATCGCTGTTGACAGTGGGTTTCCCCAATGGGGCAGGAGGAGATGTTTTGGCACCTGGGGAAAAGACTTCACTCGATTCGCCCAGACATGGGGCTGGGTCGGTCTGAGTTGAATGGAAAGAGTCAAAGCTTAGGTCTCCCTCAGCCTCCTTGGGGGATTTGGCCTGGAAAAGAAAGAAGGGATTTAGTACAGCAAGGTGTGGTGGGCTGAGCAAGCTACTGGACCTAGAGGAACCGAACATTAGGTATGGAAGGACAATGTGATCATTTGGCACATGTTTTCATGATGAATGTGGTCTGGGGTATGAGAAATGGATGGATAGTATCCAGTTTACTTGCTTTATTAGAGTTTTTGTGTCAGTTATATATTTTGTGTGCGTATGTGTGCGGTATGGTGTGATGAATGTATGGTATATGCATATGTGTGGGCAGAGGGCTGAAGTGAACTATGGTGACTCTCCCTCAACCCGGAGCTGCTGGCAGCCACTGTGGTGGTTTGATTCTGGTGTCTCCCATAACCATAGGTGTTCTGCATGCTAGGTTCCCAGCTGATGGAGATTTGGGAATTAACACCTCCTGGAGGCAGTGTATTGTTGGGGGCAGGCTTATGGGTGATATAGCCAGCTTCCCCATGCCAGTGTTTGGCACACTCTCCTGTTGCTATGGTCCACCTTATGTTGGCCTGGGGGTGATGTCCATCCTCTGCTCATGTCATTTTTCCCCACCATTATGGAGCTTCCCCCTCGAGCCTGTAAGCCAAAATAAACCTCTTTTATTTTCCTGCAAGCTGCTCTTGGTTGGGTGATTTCTAACAGAAATGCGAAACTGACTGCAACAGCCAGTGAGCACCACTAATTCTCTGGTCTGCACCTCTGCAGACTGGGGCTACAGATATGTGGCCACACTCAACTTTTTCCGTGGGTTTGGAGGGTTGATCTTGGAAGTCTCTTACCTGTGAGGTTCTCATGTTGAAGCAACAAGTGCTGTGAGCCATCTCCTGGCCCTATTTGTGTCTTTTTTTTTTTTTGAGGTAAGGTCTCACTCTAGACCAGGCTGTCCTGGAGCTCTCTCTGTAGTTCCAGGTTGGCCTCAAAATCCTCCTACCTGTGCCTCCCAAGTGCTGGAATTAAAGGCATGCACCACCACACTTGGCCCTTGTGTCATTTTTAAAACACTGGCATTACTTTGTCTATAAAACCTTTGATTCACACTTTTGCTTTGTTTCTATATCATTTTATTTGCCCAGGGCAAATATGCATAGCTATTTTTATCAAATTCTTCTTCTTTCTTCTTTTTTTTTTTTTTTTTGGTTTTCCGAAGTAGGGTCTCACTCTAGCTCACGCTGCCCTGGAATTCACTACGAAGTCTCAGGGTGGCCTTGAACTCTCGGCGATCCTCCTACCTCTACCTCCTGAGTGCTGGGATTAAAGGCGTGCACCACTATGCCCTGCTTCTTATCAAATTCTTAAGACTGTTAACCAACTTTACCATCAATGGCTAGTATTATATTTTGAACTTTTATATTTAAAATTGTAATGCATGTAAAAATTGAAATATAAATTGTATATATATACACTGTCATACATCCGACTCATTTTATTTACGTAAAAAGATTTTATCTATATTCTATTTATATTTAAATTTTACAAGATTTATCACTAAACTTATTATATGTTATTGCACATAATTTAGCAATGTACAGAAACAGAATTAATGAACAATACTGTCAAGAAGTCAGTAATTTGAATGCTACAGAATACAAGAATGTATCAGAAAGAATACGCATCCTGACCAGGTAGGCTTTATCCCAGAGACACACGAATAGCTCAACATATGCAAAAAAAAAAAAAAAAAAAAAAAGTGGGGGGAGGGAGGGAATTACCCTGGGATATTGTTTACAACCATGGAAGTTGTCAACAAAATAAATAAATAAATTAGTTAATTAAAAAAAAAGAAATCAGTAATTTGAGATGATAAGATTCTTAAAGCTGATTAGATTTAAGAAGAAGAAATGTAGGTAGATGGTTAAAACAAAATACACACGACTGCCCTTGAGAAAACCAATAGCGCCAACCTATAGATTAGTATGTGGCAGCAATCTGATCACCTACCTGTAACTTGTCTTGTAACTCCTTGTTGTGTAAAGTAAGGGAAGCAACCTTCGCTTGCAACAGCATGAGAAGATCTTGGTCAGCTTCAGAACTTACATCCAACAAGCTGTCAGCACCTTGGGGAAAATAAAAAGGCAATTTCAAACAATATTTTAAAATAATCAAAATGTTATTTCAGTCACCTTCTTAGCAAGCACTTTCCAGCTTAATCTAGCTGCTGTTCCTAGTCCTGGCATTCTATCAAATGGATTATGGTGGTTTCATTAGATGTCCCCTGTGGTGGTTTGATTCAGGTGTCCCCCATAAACTTAGGTGTTCTGAATGCTAGGTTCCCAGCTGATGGAGATTTGGGAATTAATGCCTCCTGGAGGGAGTGTATTGTTGGGAGCAGGCTTATGGGTGTTATAGCCAGTTTTCCCTTGCCAGTGTTTGCAACACTCTCCTGTTGCTGTGGTCCACCTGATGTTGGCCAGGGGTTGATGTCCACCCTGTACTTATGCCATTGTTTCCCCTGCCATTATGGAGTTCCCCCTCGAGTCTGTAAGCCAAAATAAACTTTCTTTTCTGACCAGCTACTCTTGGTCGGGAGATTTCTGCCAGCAATGTGAACCTGACTGCAGTAAAGTTGGTACCAGAGGAGTGGGGTTGCTGCTAGACACCTGACTGTGTAGCTTTGGCTTTTTGAAGCTGATTTTCAAGAGGAATGCAGGAGGATTTGAAACCTTGGCCTAAGAGATGCCTTGCAGTGCTATAAGTACAGCTTGATGGCCTACTGTGGTCAGAGTAGAAAGACCTGAATGCAGTAAGAACTATGGACTGTGATCTTTGGCTTATGAGGGTGAGAAAGAGCTTTGCCTGGACTGGACTAGAAGCAGTTTGTGTGAGAATATTGCTGTTATGTCCGTGTTCTGAGAATTTTTTTTCAAGGTAGAGTCTCACTCTAGACCAGGCTGACCTGGAATTCACTCTGTATTCTCAGAGTGGCCTCGAACTCATGGCGATCCTCATACCTCTGCCTCCCAAGTGCTGGGATTAAAGGTGTGTGCCACCACACCCAGCCCTGAGAATTTGTGCAGGGTTGCATTGTGTAGAAATGGACTTGTGTGAGCAGAGGGATATGGCACAGAAATGAAATCTTTGGGCTGAAACTTCTGCCTATTCAGCTGCAATTATATGAGATTACAACCTTTGAGATTGGGCCAGCTGACCTGCACTGGGACAACAGGAAGAATGTAGACCTTGAAGGCGCCTGAGTGCTCAAGGAGTGTCCTGTTCTTCAAAGTCTGCTTTACCCCCCCTCCCTCCGCTGGATTAACAAATTGGTACCCCACCTGGTATTGTGGAGTATAAATGCAGGAAAGAGAAGGTCATTGAATTTGCAGTGCAGTGTTGTGTTTTGGAAATGACCATGGGCAGTGTGAAGCAGGTTTGCTGGATGCCTGCATGGAGACCTGATGGAGCTGCAAGGATGAACTCTGGGTTGCACTGGAGACCCAGTGGAGATGCCAGGACCATGAGATGACTGCCAAGGAGAGCTGTGGGCCTGGGATGATGTTTTCCAGGACTGTGAATAGCCTAGCTGGAGGGGTGGAATTGGAACTCCAGAGACTTGTTGCTGGTTAGAATTATTGGACTTGGAGGAGATTTGTCACTGGCTAGATTTGTTGGGGCTACAGAGTTTGATGTTTGCCCTGTTTAAATCTTATACTGCCTGAGTATTTCTTTGCTAGGCCCAATGCCATCTTTTGCAGTGTATTTATTCTGTGCCACTATGGTTTTTTGGGGGATTTTTTTTGGTATTATGGCTCAGTTAAAAGACCTTGGAATATGGGGATGCTTGAACATCATTAGGATTGATAAAAACTATGGGGACTTCTAAAGTTGGACTGAATACATTGCATTTAATCTGATAATCTGATTTAAACTGATAATTATGGCTAATTATCAGTTTATGGAGGCCAGGGGCAGAATGTGGTGATTTGATTCAGGTGTTCCCCACAAACTTAGGTGTTCTGAATGCTAGGTTCCCAGCTGATGGAAATTTGGGAATTAACGCCTCCTGGAGGTAGAGTATTGTTCAGGGCAGGCTTATGGGTATTATAGCCAGCTTCCCCTTGCCAGTGTTTGGCAATCTCTTGTTCCTGTTGTCCACCTTATGTGGGCCAGGGGGTGATGTCCACACTCTGCTCATGCAAGCGTTTCCCCCTGCCATTATGGAGCTTCCCCTTGAGCCTGTAAGTCAAAATAAACCTCTCTTTCCCCCACAAGCTGCTCTTGGTTAGGTGATTGCTACCAGCAATGTGAACCTGACTGCAACATCAGGTTGATGGCTTACCATTACCCTCAGATTCATGATTCCCAGTGTGTCCTCTATATGTTCAACCTGTACTTGTTTCTGTCACTGTTCATCCATACAATGGCCTTTATTGCTTCTGTCTGCTGAGTTAACTCTGTTTTACATATTTTAATGTTTATTTATTTAAGAGAGAGAAAAAGAGGCAGAGAGAGAGAGAGAGAGAGAGAGAGAGAGAGAGAACAGCACCCCAGGGCTTCTAGCCACTGCAAATAAATTCCAGATGCATGTGCCACCATGTGCATCTGGCTTATGTAGGTACTGGGGAATCAAACTTGGGTCCTTAATCTTCGTAGGAAAGTGCCTAAGCCACTAAGCCACCTCTCTAGCCCCTGAGTTAACTCTTAAGTGTCCTTTAGGACCCACATAAAGCTTTGCCTTCTCAGAAGCACCCACTGAACACCCTACCATGAGATGACCTCTTCTCTGAGCCCCACTGTAATCGCTGCTGTTAGTAAATCACAGTTTTAAAATACGGTATTATTTTTCATGCCAAAATAGATTGATAGAACACAGTACTACCCAAACTTCTCATTGAGACAAGGAATTTGCCTCAAAACATAATACAATACTTTCCTCAGCCAGAAAGTCTTCCTGTGAAAAACATGATCGCTGTCAAAAGCTGAGTGACTTCCTGACAAAGACTCCTTTAGTAATGCTCATTGGTAACAATTTGCAGACCACACTCTGGATGGCACACATTAATTTCTTTTTGCTTTTCATTTTGTCACAGCCACTTGATGAAGAGATGAAAACTTTAATTTTAATTTGTATGAATGCAAAACTTATTTCTTGCTTGAAAAGCCTGCTTTTGATAATAAGGCACCACTATGCTGTCTGCTGCCTAAGCTCTAGCTTCTGGCTCCCATTGACACGAAGTCTGGTGAGCTATCCTTTTAGTGGGATCCCACTGAGAGACTGAGAGCGTGTACAACTTTAAGCAAGAGAACTTGAAATTACTTCTAAGATACCATGGATAATTTTTTTGTTTTGTTTTGTTTTTCTGAGGTAGGGTCTCACTCTAGTCCAGGCTGACCTGGAATTCACTATGTAGTCTCAGGGTGACCTTGAACTGATGGTGATCCTCTTACCTCTACCTCCTAAGTAGATTAAAGGCAATATGCCATCACACCCAGCCCATGGATGATTATTTTTAAATATTTTTTAAAAAATTTTATTTATTTATTAGAGACAGAGATGGGGGAGAAAGAGAGAGTGAGAACAGGCATGCCAGGGCCTCTAGCCACTGCAAATGAACTCCAGACAGACTTACATGGGACCTGGAGAATCAAACCGGGATCCTTAGGCTTTGCAGGCATGTGACTTAGCAGCTAAGCCATCTCTCTAGCCCCATGGATGATTTTTTTAAAAAAACTTATTTTTATTTATTTATTTGAGAGAGAGAGAGAGAGAGAGAGAGAGAGAGAGAGAGGGAGGGAGAAAGAATATAGGTATGCCAGGGCCTCTAGCTGCTGCAAATGAACTTCAGATGCATGTGCCACCTTGTACATCTGTCTTACATAGGTCCTGGGGAATCAAACTGGGTCCTTTGGTTTTGCAGACAAGAGCCTTAACTGCTAAGCCATCCCTCCAGCCCCCATGAATAATTAAAAAAAGTTTTTTGTTCATTTGTATTTATTTATTTAAGAGTGACAGAGAGAGAAAGAGGCGGAGAGAGAGAGATAGAGTGGGCACGCCAGGGCCTCCAGCCACTGCAAATGAACTCCAGATGCATGCACCCCCTTGTGCATCTGGCTAACATGGGTCCTGGGGAATCGAGCCTTGAACCAGGGTCCTTAGGCTTCACAGGCAAGCGCTTAACTGCTAAGCCATCTCTTCAGCAACCCCCCCATGAATGAGTTTTAAAGTATCTGATGTATCATTTGTTCAGTTATATTAACATTGAACTCTGCCAGGTAACAGAAAATTGAATTTCTAGATTCTACAAATCTGTACACCTATGCAATGCACAGTACTCCAAGAAACTGAATGTTGGAGAAAAGAGGACTTTGGAATCATCTGCCATCTTTGTTCTTTATTTTCAGGTAATTTTGAAGATACATTATATTCTTTGAGATACAATAAATCTAGAATTTTACATCTCCTTTAATAGAGACTCCTTTTTCCCCCCCCTCTTTTCTTTTGGTTTATTGAGAGAGGGGTTTGCAATATCACATAGGCTAACCTAATAATCCTAGGCAGGACTCTTAAGAGACAATGAATTAAGTCTTATCTCAGTGAAGCCATTGTAACTATATCTGAGGTTACAGACCTTCTCTCTGCCTATGTATAATTACAGCCCGAAGTGGTAAAGTTAGCTTGTGGTAGCAAGAGAGGTACGTGGTTCCTTCGGTCTCTGTAACAGAACTTGCTGCCAATTGGCAGTGAATGCTAGGCACTGTTAGCTGAAAATCTTCTTAAGCCTATGGGCCATACCTCAAAATAATGTTTTTAAATTTATAAATTCATAAAATATACAGGCCATAGTAAACTAAAAGTAAGTTTTGTAAAATACCAAATAAGATCTAGGAGCAAGTCCAATAACCATCATAATTTTTAGTGGTGATATTGTAAACATTATTTGAACATCTTTAGTTTCAGTAAGGTGATAGGAAATTGTGAATTCTCTCGGTGACAACCGCATTTTTCTTTTTGTTGCTTATTTTATTGAGGTTTATTGCCTATATTTATTATTGAAGAAAATGCTAACACTTAGGGCCAAATAAAATCACAGTGTATTTTTTATATTCAAACTGAGAGATCCTTTAGAATCCAGATTAAGCACTCCTGTAATATAGATAGCATATTTTTTCTTTAAAAAATCTATATTTATTTATTTGCAAGCAGAGAGAGAGAGAGAGAGAGAGAGAGAGAGAGGGAGGGAGGGAGGGAGGGAATGGGCATGCCAGGGTCTCCAGCAAGCTGCTGCAAACTAACTCCAGATGTATGTGCCACTCTGTGCACCTAGCTTTATGTGGGTACTGGGGTATCAAACTAGGGTCATTAGCCTTTGCAGGCAAGTGCCTTAACTTCTAAGCCATCTCTCCAGCCTTAAATAGCATATCTTAGGCATGACTGGCAGCTCTGTCTGCGATGGACACAGGCTGCTTCTCACGACCTCCTTACAGAGCGCTCTGACTGAACTTTGCTCTCTTCACATACGCGTGGAAGAACGTTTGGTCAAAGGGAAGAAAACAGCTGCTGTTTCATCTTACCTGTAGTACTGTCACTCAGCCGGTCTTTGTTTTCTCTTATAGAACTAATTTCAGCCTGCAGATACACACACACAAAAATGACTTTAAAACAGTTCTCCTAAGTGTAGCACTGCATTAAAGAATCAGGCAAATTTTCCTCCTTGAGTTACAGTGAGCAACATTGGTTCTATCCTACTTGAAAGTGGAAAATCTCAAGAAAGAAAGACTGTTTAAAATATAAGCAAATCAAGTGGTAATTATCGACGAAGGTATAATTTCTAAAATATCAGAAGCTTCCAAGGTATACTAGCAAAATACTTTTCAGTAATCTTCTTCAGTGAGCATAACAAATATATCTGAAATTGTATTGATATCACAGCTGATTTATGGATCTAGGTCCTAAAATCTGAGAGAGCTGAGATTATCTTCATAATGAAGTTAAATAGAAGTTGTATTTATCTGGGTCATACATTGACTAAAACATATTAAAAAGAAAACTGTTTTAGCTTTATCACTTTTTAAAATTATCTGCTATTAATATTTTAGATATGGCAATAAAAAAGACCTGCCAGTGACTTTATAAGGGAATAAAAATGAGCAGTCTGGGCTGGAGAGATGGCTTAGCGGTTAAGGCGTTTGTCTGCAAAGCTGAAGGACCCAGGTTCAATTCCCTAGGACTCACATAAGCCAGATGCACAAGGTGACCCATACATCTGGAGTTCATTTGCAGTAGCTGGAGACCCTGGTGCACCCATTCTCTCTCTCTCCTTGCCTATTTCTCTCTCTTTCTAAAATAAATAAATAAAAAAAAGGAGCAGCTCTCAGATTAGCAACTGACACCTTGAAGATATCCTTCCTGCCTGCCTCTGAAAGTCTGTGAATATATCGCAAACCTAGAACTCCAGGCAGACTCTCATTCTGTGCTGGTCTGAATCAGACGTACTCATAAACTCGTATGTCTTGAATGCTTGGTCCCAAGCGGTGGCAACTTGGAAGGTAGAGCTTTGCTGGGGCCGCAGGCTCGGCAGTGTTATAGCCCAGCTTCGCCTTCCAGAGCTCACCGCACTCTCTTGCTGCTGTCTGCCTTCCACCTGCTGTGGCGAGAAGGGATGCCCAGGCTTTGCTCTGGGACCATCATTTCCCTGCCATCATGAAGCTTCCCCTTGAAAGTGTGTAAGCCAAAATCGTTTACCTCCCATCAGGTGCTTTTGGTTGGGGGTTTTGTCCCAGCAACGAGAAGGTAACTGTGATGTATTTCAAGACTCTTATTTCAAAACATTAACTTGCCAGAAATGACTAAATGAGCCACAGACAATGGGAAGAGAGATCATTTTTCAGTACAAGAACTTTTTGAAAAGTTAAATTAAATTTATTTATTTATTTGAGATAGTGAAAGAGGCAGAGACAGGATGGGCATGCCAGGGCCTCCAGCCACTGCAAATGAATTCCAGAAGCATGCGCCCCCTTGTGCATCTGGCTTACGTGGGTCCTGGGGAATCGAACTGAAGTCCTTCGGCTTTGCAAGCAAACGCCTTAACCACTAAGCCATCTCTCCAGCCCCAGCACAAGAACTTTTGAAAACGTTACAAATTAAGTGGCTCACTTTTGGCAACTGCTTATCTTTACAAAAAGCAGTCCTTTCCCTTTTTTTTTTTTAAAGTACTTCCTTCCCAACTATATAAGGCACAGTAAACTGCTTCCACCGAAAATTAATGACCTCAAGTGGTTGTAACACATGGAGGCACACCATAATTACATATTCTATTATCCCTAAAGTTTCCTCACCATAGCAGATTTCTGCCTGCTTGATTCCTGGGCAGCCATGACTCTCCTTTTTTGCTTTTTCTAAAATGGCTAAAATGGAATGCCATATAGTCAGGATATTCTTTGGGCTGGCCTCTTTCATTCAGCCTGAGGGATGACTTTCAGATTTATGGCGTCATTCCCTGTATAGTTTATCACTGCACGATATTCCATTACACATACATATCTTGTTATTTTTATCCATTCATTTGTTGATGGACATTGGGATTGTTTCCAATTTAGGGATATTGTACATCTGGGCAAATGCACTTATGCTTTAGATAATTGTTTTCCAAACTTCCCTAACACTTCAGTGTAAGTTTCTTTTTTTTTTTTTTTCGAGGTAGAGTCTTACTGTAGCCCAGGCTGACCTGGAATTCACTACGTAGTCTCAGGGTGGCCTCGAACTCACAGCGATCCTCCTACCTCTGCCTCCCAAGTGTTGGGATTAAAGGCGTGCGCCACCATGTCCAGCTGAGCGTAAGATTTTTTTATAGATGTATCTTCATTTCTTTTGAGTAAACATCTATGAGTGGATAGCTAGACCCTGTATTATGCATATATTTAACTGCTAAAGAAAATGGCTATCAATTCCAAAGTACCTGTAACATTTTACAATCCTACCAACGGATATGAGAGGTCTAGTTCTCCCACATCCTCACCAACACTTGGTATTTTTAGTCTTGTTAAGCTTTAGCCATTCTAAACAGTTGTCTTTTTTTTTTTCCATCCTGGTTTGTTTAGAAACTGCATATGTCATACTCTTGAAAAATCACATTTTGTTATATTCTTTTAAACGCATTGCTTTTCTTGAGAAATAATCACATTAGAAGACATTAGGATACTAATCCTTGGATCACAACGGCCTTGCCGTTGTCTGGCATAGGTGTTCATCTTTAGAGCTTATGAATACCGTCTAGTTAAAGTGAAGGAAATGACAAATTGAAAGAATGTTTCTCAGACCATTGTGCATCTGTTAAAAGAACGTTTGTACTAATGTTGGATGAAAGTAAATATGCATTTACACAAGCTCTATTTCATTTAAATAATTACACATTTTAATACCTTCAAAGTACAATTTTCTAGTGGCTGTTAGATTAAAAATATATTGAAAAAATTTCTAAAATAAATATACATTCCTTTCATATTTGGAAAAGTTTTGCAAAGACATTAGAGAATAACAAAAGTTTCTACTGTTTTGGTTGGCATTGTCAATTCAATTTGGTAAAGATTGGTTCTTAGGCAAGTTACTGACCTTGTACCTTAAAAATGTTTAAATGTACTTTCTCATTGGAACTATTTTAGATTTACAAAAATATTGTTAGATACTACCCTTCTCTCAGATTCTCCTAATGATAACAACTTATGTGTTCATAATACATTTATCAAAATAAAGGTAAGTTTCTATTAAGTAAATTGCAACAGGTTTTATTCCGATGGCACCATTTTCCACCAGTGTCCTTTTTGTGTGTGTTCTGGTGATTGAACCTTAGGCCTGTGCATGTTAGTCCTGAGCTACCTCCCCAGACACTGGATTTTTGAAATGGGGGTCTTACTATGTAGCACAGGCTAGCCATGAACCTGCTATATCACCTAGGTTGGCATTGAACTCTTGATCTTCCTGACTCTACTTCCAGAGCACTGGGATTTCAGGTGCACACCATCACATCTGGCTCCATTATTGCCTTTTTTACTATCCAAGGATTCAATGACATCATATTTTATGTAGAGAATTATTTTTAAAATAACTATTACTTTATGGATAACCTGTATTCAGAAATGAGAGAAGTGACTTCCAACTAGCAGCTGGTAACTTGTAACACCTTGCTTTTTTTAAAAAAATTACTTTAAGTAAAAATGAACATTATATATACTTATTTTTGTCTTAAAATACATACATAATGTAGAATGGCTCAACTGAGCTGGTTAACATTGTCTCACTTTTTTTGTGATTAGAACACTTAAAATTTCTCAGTAGTTTTGAAGAATAAAGCACATTGCTACCAGCTATAGTCACCATGGTTTTTTTTTTGGGGGGGGGTAGGGACTTGCTGTAGCCCAGGCTGAACTGGAATTCACTATGTAGTCTCAGGCTGGCCTCGAACTCACAGTGATCCTCCTACCTTGACCTTCCCAGTACGCCTGCGCCACCATGCCTGACATCACCATGTTTTATAAGAGATCACTTAAATTTATTTGTCTAGTCAGACAGATATGTGTCTTTTGCCTAACATCTTGCCAATTTCTCCATTCACAAACTCCAGAACTATCATCCTGTTCTCTGCTTCTAGAAGTTCAACTGTTTTAGATTTCACATAAATGACATTTATCTCTTATTTGAAAAAATTATTGGTTATTAAGCATCTTTTTTTTTTTCAAAATCTTGTTTTAGGATACCCAAGACAAAAAATAATAATAATTAAGGCTCTTCATGGTGAAAAGTTTGTGAAACAATGATCTAAAGTGTAAGTGTGTTTGCCTAGATGCACACTTCAAGGCAAGACTTTGGAGTACTCTAAAATACAGCAACAAAACCACATACAGAAAGGAAATACCTTGAAGGGTGCTTCAGCGAAAAACACTGATTCCTTTCCCGAAAGTGGTGTGGAAGTTATCGATCTTGGGGAAGACACATCACTCAACTAAACAAAAACAAACAAACAAACAATGAAAAGCATTAATAAAGAATGGGTCTTCAAAATCTTTCTTCCCAAGGCCGAAGAATCAATGGTTTCAGCTCTGCAGTTAGGTCTAACAAGAGGTAGCTATAGCTTCATTTAATTCAGGGGTGAATGTTTTCAGCACTTTAGCTGTCTCAAATAGTTTCCAAAGCTTGCAGAGTATAACTACATAATTACTAGTATATTATCTAGAATCTGTTTTTTAAACTGTATAAAACATCTAGTGTAGGTATAGAATACTATTAATGGATGTTAATATATTTAAAATTACTTATCAGGTATAATATCTCTTATTTTCTTTACGATCTTTTAAATAACAAAACCTAGCCTATTTTTATTTGCCATTTCATAGATTTCTTTTCTTGAGCTTCTTCCTCTGAAGTAGTCACTATGAACTCAGAAAAACCACGTACTTTTAACATTAGTCAATCATCAATGTAATTAGGAAGGCAAATATAATGCAGAAATGTTTTAAGTAACCAAATACAATTCACTGAACTGTCTCAGTAGTCAGTCACCCCCCCCCAGTCATTTACTAGAACTGATCATATGAGGAACTAAAAATAGACTGAGATTATTTTAAAGCAAAGAGTTTCTGTCATAGGATCTTGAGAAATTTCCTTGAGGCCTTTACAAAAGATAGTGTTCAATTCCAGCTTAGACATAACATCATTTTCACAGGAATAATCAAAATTGGCCCTTAGTGGATTTTGCAATTCATATTTACTCTCTGTCTTTCTTTCCGTGTGTGTGTGGGGGGGGGGGGGTTCTGGGAGTCTACCAACTCAGTACCTCACACGTGCTGGTAGGAGCTCTACTACAAAGGTATATCCCCAACTCCAAGATTTTCAAAAACCACTAAGGGAAATTTTACATGTGCACCTAACAGTGATCAACACAATATGACGGATTTGCGTGTGTGTGTGTGTGTTGTGCTTATTAACTCTCGGTTTGCTTTGTTTTTACCTGCGTAGGACTGATAGGAGGTGGTGGAGCTTTGCGTTTTTTTGGAGTTCCACTTCTTTCTGAGCTTATTTTAGAGACTTGATCATGCTGAAAGTTATCACAGTCCAAAGAATGGAGGTGGGTTAGTCAGGTTAGTAAAGTCTGAGCAAGTAGCTTCATCAAACACGAGGACAACCTCAACCGCTCATGCATTCTTCAAGACCTGAAATCTGCTACCAACATAAGTGTAAATAATATGCAGGTTTTAAGTCTTCTGCTAGCAACCCATGCTTGCATACCAAGAAGATTAAAAAAAAAGAGAAAGAGACAAAACTAGATTAAGTTGACATGGAGAACCAAAGACGCAGATGTGGAGTCTTCCATAATTTAGAACCTAGCGTACATCCATACTGTGGTCCATCTTAATGCAAAACAAGGGCATTTCCTGCACTCGGTATTGACTTCCAATCAGAACCCTCACCTTGAAGGAATATAAAGTGAGGGGAAGGCAGAGCCTCCTGGTTAAAGGCTGCTGAATGGAACGCAGCCCACAGTGAATTCAGTGTTAGGTATCTGCTGTTTACGATTTCTTCCAGAACCCTGATACACAGTTGTGAACTAGCCTAACATAAGCAGATAGGTGACAACATGCTTCTAGGAAAAATTCCAAAGCTACAAGGCAAACTTCTCAGATGCTGTTCTGCGCAAAACTAGTAACAGCTTGGACATGATAAGTAAAATGAAAGGAAACACTGTAGCTCTTATTCTCATCAACTATCTTAACACTTCTGTGGCTAGATATCTATGGTCTATGGAGTAATATAATAATAAATGCTTTATTCAGTCTCAGAATAAAACCACATCAAACATATCAGTAAAATTATTAGTGCATTTCAGGAAAAAAAATGAAAATACAGGTAGCAAGTTTAAAGCACATGCTTTTGCAATAAGATAATAAAACCATTAAAAACCATTTGCCACCTTGTAACAATGAATCATTCATCCCAATGCTAATCCAACCCTTAAGTACTTTTGATAGTATTTATTACTTTTTGAGCGAACCATAGAGTTTAATCTCAACATTTTCAAATTTACTAAACAAGCAAAGATTTTTTAAGGAAAAAAAAAAAAAACTGTACCTTTCCCCAAGATAAATACCTGCTTTGGTTTGCTTGGGGTCTTTAAATCTAAAGAGAAAAAAAATGAGGACCATAATTACTCATATCATTATTCCATTTTGGGTGGCCACACACAGAGGGACACACACACAGGGACACACACACACACACACACACACCCTACCATCACCACCACCACCACATGCAATATTTAACACTTCATTTTTCTTCAAGCTCATGTTAACAAAGAATAGTAAAGTATATCATATTGCATGAATTCCCTTACCACTTGGGAAAATTGGAGTGGATAAATTTAAGACAACACGGGCTGTTTTCTTTCACATACCAGCATCCTGAGAGATTTTTGATAACACAAGGCTTTGAATTCCTGCATTTTCTGAGAGTTTGGAATAATGTAAGGCATTGTGTCCAAGAGAATCTACAAGGTTGGGGTCTGCACCCTTTTTAATTAAGGCTTCCACGAGGTGAGAGCTGCCAGTTTCACAAGCCAGCATGAGAGCAGTTCTACAGAGAAAAGACACATAAGCTTAGTGCCAACCCAAAGTGAGAAGCGTTTTCAGTTCAACCTTTATCTCACTTAACCTTATGGGGTACTGCAAATGGGATTAGGTGGCTATATTTTTAAAATATATTTTATTTATTTATTAATGAGAGAGAGAGAGGGGGGGGGAGGGAGAGGGGGAGAGAAGGGAGAGAATGGGCATGCCAAGGCCTCCAGCCACTGCAAACGAACTCCAGATGCATGCGCCCTCTTGTGCATCTGGTTTACATGGGTCCTGGAGAATCAAACTGGGATTCTTTGGCTTCACAGGCAAATCCTTAACCACTAAGCCATCTCTCCAGCTCCGAGGTGGCTATTTTTAAAACATTAAATGATAATTAACCAAACAACATAACCATTCCACACTCTCTGACAGAAAATGATGGAACTGCATTTGATTGGCACATTATCGCCATCTTCTTTTACTTCAAGTTTTTTTAACATGCCTATTTTTAAAGTGTAGCCAGCATGTTGACTTTTTTGTTTAGGATGAAAAGTCTTAAGAAATACTTAATAGTCCCATCACAGATTTGGTCAACAATGATGGCCATCAAGGTCTGGGAGAAACTGCTTTCAGGTGAAAACAGATTCTTGATTGTCAAGAGTGCAGAAAGCTAGGGCTTGAGAGATGGCTTAGCAGTTAAGGCATTTGCGTGTGAAGCCAAAGGACCCAGGTTCAATTCCCCAGTACCCACATAAGCCAGATGCACAAGGTGATGGATGCGTCTGGAGTTTATGTGCAGAGGCCCTGGCATGCCCATTCTCTATCTGCCTCTCTTTCTCCTCTCAAATAAGTAAACAAGCAAATAAATAGATGAAATAAGAATGCAGGAAGGTAAAAAGTAAACTACTCTATACCATCTTTAAAAACTCAGAATGCGTGCAATGCTGAAGCCATGACTCCCGTCTCATGGTGTGGTACCTTCCATTTTTGTCCCTGGAATTGACATCTGCTCCATGCTCCAGGAGAAGGCAGGTGACCTCACTGTGGCCGTTCCGTACTGCAAGAAGCAGGGGTATATTCCCCTCCTAGGAGAGAACCTCACATTCAGATTGTAACTTTAATAACAAACACTGGAAATTGCCAAGCCTTCTCCGTATACACCTCCCCTCTGATTTACAATGCTGGTCTGACACTTGATCCATCATAATGTGGGGCCACCACTGCAGTTTAGCACAACTCTTATCCGATTTCATCGGGCTTAGTTTTACTCTAGAAGCCCCAGCCTCTTGGGCTACTGGCTGTCGCTAGGCCTGAGGGAAAATGTGAGAGCGTGGAACACCAAGTGGGCTAACGATGAAGGAAGACGAGTTCATCATGTGTACTGAGATGCCATGCTGGAGAAATGAAGACCTTGTCTTCACATGGCCCTAAAAGGACCTCTCACACTCTAGGCAACTTCTTCCCAGTGGATAAACACTTCCATTCTACTGCTCTCTTCCGAGAGAAAAAATTCTTTTGCAATCTTACTAGCATAAAAATCATCAAATTAATTCAGAGACCATTTGTCTATTACTAACACATGACAAGAGAAAGAAATAGATAAAAAGAATTGTTTGTTATATTATAACAACTGATCATCCCTTTGGGACAAAAAAAAATTAGGTCTCCAACTCATATACAAACTAACGAGTTAAGAATTTCAGAATTGGCAGGGTACAGTGGCACACACATTTAATCCCAGCACTTGGGAAGCAGAGGTAGGAGGATTGCCATGAGTTCAAGGCCACCTGAGACTATGTAGTGAATTTTAGGTCAGCCTGGGCTAAAGTAAGACCCTACCTAGAAAACCAATAAATAAATAAATAAAATAATAAATAAATAAATAAAATAAGAAAGGAAGAAAGAAAGAAAGAAAGAAAGAAAGAAAGAAAGAAAGAAAGAATTTAAGAATTATCTAAAACAAATGGGAAAAAGCTAAAAGAAAACATATCCAAGTAGTTTTGGATTGAGGATA
Organism: Dipus sagitta; assembly: GCA_036346955.1. Taxonomy (NCBI): domain Eukaryota; kingdom Metazoa; phylum Chordata; class Mammalia; order Rodentia; family Dipodidae; genus Dipus; species Dipus sagitta. The sequence goes on along the minus strand of CM070782.1, from coordinate 96,626,765 downwards.
GGGGGGTTATTACTCTGAGTTCTTTCTTTTTTAAAAAAATATTCCATAAGTCATTCAACAGTAATTTTTAAGTTTAATTAGAAGTATTCATATTAGCCACAGCTATTTAAACAATTGTTGCTTAAGAATTAAGCCTTATACGTTTGCCTACAAAGCCAAAGGATCCTGGTTCAACTCTCCAGGACCCACATAAGCCAAATGCACAAGGGGGCACAAGCATCTGGAGTTTGTTTGCAGTGGCTGGAGGCCCTGGCATGCCCATTCTCTCTCTCTTTCTCGCTCTCAAATAAATAAATTTTTTTTTTTAAAGAATTAAGCCTTATAGCACAGACAGATTTCTAGGCATTATCTCTGTAAAAGTCCCAATATTTTCTGGTTAAAAAGTACAGGTTGAGTATCTTTTATCCAAAATTCCAGAAGTATTTCATTCTTTTTCTTTTTCTTTTTTCTTTTTTTTCTTTTCTTTTCTTTTCTTTTTTTTTTTTTTTGGTTTTTCGAGGCAGGGTCTCACTCTAGTCCAGAAAGACCTGGAATTCACTATGTAGTCTCAGGGTAGCCTCGAACTCATGGCAATCCTTCTACCTCTGCCTCCCGAGTGTTGGGATTAAAGGCGTGCGCCACCATGCCCGGCTCAGAATTATCTCGGATTTTAGAATCTTTTTTAATATTTGTATGGACACACTGAAATGTCTCAGGAGTAAGCCCCAAGCTTGAACATGAAGTTTATTCATGTATCTTTTGCATACAGACTGATATTCATATATTTTAAGCAATGTGCATTAAAATGAGTCCTACTCCATGAAATTTTCCACTTGTGGCATCATGTAGGTCTTCAACAAGTATTGGATTTTAGGCTGTTTTGAACTTTGGGACATGGGGATGTTCAATCGCTGTCAAGGTTCTGGGTCTCATTTATCCAAGTCATTTCCCGTCATCCCCACCAGGTGCAAGTGTGTGCATGTCAGTTCCCAGGCTCCAGCATCACACCGAACCCTGTAACCATATGCCCTAGGTATCTGCATTTATTCTCAAAATAGCCCAGTGGGGTTCAAATTAGCTAGACAAGCTTTCCATGCTGGGCGATTCTAACCTGGACATATGGGTGTAGAAAGAAAACAAATAGAATTTCTATCTACATCTTCTTATTTTTTTTAAAAAAAATCTTTTTATTTATTTATTTGCAAGCAGAGAGAGAGAGAGAGAGAGAGAGAGAGAGAGAGAAGACACACACACACACACACACACACACACACAGAGAGAGAGAGAGAGAGAGAATGGGCACGTCAGGCCCTCTAGCCACTGCAAAAGAACTCCAGATGCATGTGCCCTTGTGCATCTGGCTTACATGGGTCCTGGGGAATCGAACCTGGGTCCTTTGGCTTTGCAGGCAAACGCCTTAACTGCTAAGCCTTCTCTCCAGCCCATGTCTTCTTATTTTTATAAATCCAGAGCATAATTTTCACTCATGTAGGTTGATGGCTTAACACATATAAATACTTAGCAAACAATACATTCATAGAAGTATATCCTGAAACATGAGTATCAACATATAAAAACCATTTAGTAGACAAAGATCTAGGTTAAAAGACAACAGATCCGGGCTGGAGAGATGGCTTTGCGGTTAAGCACTTGCCTGTGAAGCCTAAGGACCCTGGTTCGAGGCTCAATTCCCCAGGACCCACGTTAGCCAGATGCACAAGGGGGCGCACACGTCTGGAGTTCGTTTGCAGTGGCTGGAGGCCCTGGCGCACCCATTCTTTCTCTCTCTCTCTTTCTCTCTCTCTCTCTGCCTCTTTCTCTCTGTCGCTCTTAAATAAATAATAAAAAAGAAACTTATTAAAAAAAAAGACAACAGATCCTTTGAGTAAAGGAAAGGTGGGGAGAGGGCTAATCAAAATCTAAGAGGGTATTAATAAATCATATGGAAATCTACTTTTTTGGACAATGGCACACCCAGAAGTCATAGAATTTTACTAGAAAATTTACAGTGCCAGGGATGGGATACCTTCCCGTATTGTTGGCCAGGAGGTCTCTGATGCCCCCCAAACATTATAGGCCATTGCCAAGGCTCTTGGTTTCTCACCAGAAATAGATGGTAAAACCCTATTGCTGAAGACTCCACATACTTGTGCTGCAAGTTCACTGAGAAATTCTGTGGGAGCTGAGCTGAAAACCTCTGTGTAAACCAGCTGACAGAAAACTGGAAAAAGATATGATGCATGCAGTTCAATGGGAGAGAGAGAAATCACCAGTGGAGATAAACAACAGTGGACACTGCAAGCCTTATGTTTGGCTAGCCAGGCCAAGTGAGCCAACGTGTACAACAGGGCATATTTGTTATGGGGGAAACCACCCACTCTCTAATTGGACTGGAGGCCTGCTCCATGGGAGGAAATACATGCCTGATACTGAAAACCTATGACAGGGTAGTTATGAGCACCAGTGGTGTAATGTCTGCTGGTGTCTGTCTAAATGCATACACTATGCTCACCAAACTGCCTGGCGAGCGCTTCTCTGAATGTTCATACCCATGTTTTAATGTTATTCTCACTTTTGGTTAGAGAAGCTTCTCTTTTCAGATGATGGTGACCTTGGGATGACTCAGAAGGCACCCATAGTGCTGAGATGAAGTGACAGAGGAGTGCTTAACATTGAGACATCTCTATCACATCTTCTAAGGCTCAGGATCCATTGTGGAAGAGGTGGTGGAAAGGATGTAAGAGCCAAAGGAAGGGTAGGACTGCTTACAATGCAGTCCTCCAGACACAAAATGGCCTGGATATCCATGACCAAACAGTGCCTGACACTACCTACACAAGACCATCGTAATAGGAGGAAAAGACCATGACATCACAATAAAAGAGAGACTAATTGAGAGGGGAAGAGGATATGATGGAGAGTGGAGTTGCAAAGGCAAGGTGGGGGGTGTGTGAGGGAATTACCATGGTTTATTGTTTATAATTATGGAAGCTGTCAATTAAAAAAAATCAAAAGAAGAAGAAAAGCAATAGATCTTTACCAAATACTTAGGTCTTTACACTCTCAGTGACTCTCAGAGGCATTCCCTAGTGCTCTAGAAACCAGTGCCCATTGCCACGCCTCGGGACCCCGCGGTACGTACCAGATCCTTGAGGTTTGCGGGGCTCTTATGCTCACAGAGGACCCGCACAGCCTGAGCACAGCCCTGCGCAGCTGCGAGGAAAACAAACAAGCAGGACATCAGACAGTCGGCCCAGTCGGCGCGCGTTCAAAACACTTACGCCGATAATGAGATGGTTCTAGGAAGACTACCTAAGGGGTATTTGAAAACACTGCTCAATTTCAGAGTTAGCCAGACCCACAGCCAAAGACTGTTAGTTGCCTTTAGGTTAAGTGTGTTGCTGATTTAGCTTGTCATAGGTCTTAGTTTATTACATTTAATCACCCCAGAGGTGAGTACCAGTGTTTGTCATTTGAATCTGTGACAGAGTAAAGCAAAAGGTTCATAAATACAATTGACTGATGCTCATCGTGATCCACAAACTAAAAAAAAAAAGTCTGTAGCATATGAAACCCACAAGTGCTTATGAGTACCTCTTACTTTAAAAAAAAAGGAACTTTAATTTGGTTTAAAATATCTATATCTACGTATATATCTATGTATGTATGTATGTATGTATGTATGTATCTATCTATCTATCTATCTAAGCTTTATATGTGCTTTATATGCTTCTATGTGTGTGTGTGTGTGTGTGTGTGTGTGTGTGTGTGTGCATGTGCGTGTGCTGGGGATTAAAACCAGGGCCTTCTGTTTGCCAGACTAAAGATACCCTCTGTCACTGGGCTATATACACCCTACACCCCTCAGCTCCAGTTAAAATATATTAACCCTTGTAACTTTCTGGTTGCATAGCAAGCAGTGAATGAATTCTAGGTGTACCCCTTGATACAACTCTTCACGTTTTATAAATGGAGCAAACTCGGATGTCAGGCCCAGGAATTGTTTGGCAGAGCTAATGGCTTACACAAAGAAACCGAACTTAGTGTGTCTTCACAGCAGAGACCAAACAAGAGGGTGAAAGTTACCTGCGTAATGCAGAGCTGTTTTCCCAGAGCTGTCAATACTTTCAGCTGGGCATTTGGACTGTAAGACAAAATGACACAAATTCTACTCAGTCCATCCGTTTCCTGCAAGTTAAGGCATCATTCCTTAAGAAGAGCATAAACGTAAGTGAGTCCTGACTGCTGTGCTCGGGAAGCCTACAGTTCCTCGTGGGGAAGGCGACTCACATTCCACTAATCGTGACACGAGCAACTGTCACCGCTTTGCTGCTCTGGCTATCACTTCTGTCTTGCACCTTCCGTCCAGCCCCACTGGATGGATCATCCCCACCAGCTAATGAGCATGCTGTAAGATCTCTCACCTGGAACCTGTCCTTTACCAACTTTCTTCCCTCACTCTCTATCCTCTTATAAAACCTGCTTTCTTTCTTTTTCTCTGAGGTAGGGTCTCACTCTAGCTCAGGCTGACCTGGAATTCACTATGCAGTCTCAGGGTGCTTTGAACTCACAGCCACTCACTCCTTCCTCTGCCTCCCAAGCGCTGGGATTAAAGGCGTGCGCCACCTCTCTCGGCTGTTAAAACCTGCTTTCTTGCAAACAGTCACCTACACAGTCCATGCTTCCTTGCCTCCCATTCACTCCTGAGCCCAGTCCAGTCAAGTGTCTGCCCTCAGGACTCCGTAGTGACAGCTGGCTCTCTTCCGGTCTCCAGTGACAGTGCTCATTTGTGGACACGCTGACCAATCTTTCATCAGCAGTGCCTCATTTCCAACCATTCTTCCTCTCCCCTCCTGGAGGCTCTACCTGGCCCAGACTCCTCTGATTTTCTTCCACTGCCCTGGCCACATTTTTCTCTCTTAGCGTAAACATAAAACCTCAGGTTTTATCATTGCTCTTCCCTGAAACACTCTTCCTTGGTAATCTCACCCAGACTCACATCTTGAAATCCTCTCAAAGTTGAGAGGCCTGTGTAGCTACCAACAACAGCAGTTGAGTATTGTGCAAGGATTGTGATCATGTGCTAGGCTCTAGACAAAGAACTACTTTATGACTGTCAACAATCCAAGTTAAGACACTAGTACTGCCCTGATTTTCAGGTAGGGAAACTGAGGCATAGACAAGTTAATTTTTTAATATTTTATTTTTACTTATATTTGAGAATCAGGGAGAGAGAGAGACAGACATGTAGACAGAATGGGGGCACCAGGGCCTTCAGCTGCTGCAAACGAACTCTAGACGCATGTGCCACCTTGTGCATCTCGCTGACATGAGTCTTGGGGAATCGAATCTGGGTCCTTCAGCTTTGAATGCTAGCGCCCTAACCACTAAGCCATCCCCCAGCCTCTAGACACACAAGCCCTGCATTCTGTGCCATGTTTTCACCTCACTTCCTCTGCTCCTGCCTTCCTCACCGGTTTTCCTCCCACCCTGACTAGCACCCTGCCTACCTCAGGCCCTTCCCACCTGCTCTTCTGCTCCAACTGTATTTCCCCCAGTACACTGCACATTGGAGGTCCCAGCTTAAATGTCACATCCTCTGTTTTCTTAATGCTGAGCGCCGTGCACCATGTCCAGGGAACAACGGTAGAAGAAGGGGCAGGGGGACTTGCTCACAACAAGGGGGGGAGAAGATTCAGCTCTATCTATGTTTATTGATGAGACACAACTAGAAACTAGCAGCTGCTGGAGAGGGGGACGATGTCCGGCAGACAGACAGACAGACAGTAAGAGCCAAGGCCTAGAGAGCTGAGAGAGACCGTGAGATGCAGAGGTTGGAAGGGTTGGGTAGGGCAGGAGACCACGGGGATGTCATCACGGACAGCCTGGGCTACAAAGACAAGAGGTGAACAAGGAACAGATCAGAGAGACCGAGGACCCAAAGAAGACAGGAGGCTGTATTTGAACAACCGCCTAGAAACAGGGACAGCGGTCAGACAATTTTCAGGTTGGGGGAAGGAAAGAGCAGGCTGCTCTGCACTGAATGCGTGCTCTTCCCTGCTTAGAAGAACGAAGATCAGGTTGCTACTTACCAAGCTTTGGCCTAATTTTAGAACGGCACAAGGAACTGTTTAAAGCCTTCAAAGGTTCCAGAGAAAAACCCAATCTATTTGCATAACCAGATATAAAATTACACGAGAGGCTAGAATATCTGGTCCTAGCCCACAAGAACTTCCAGCTTGTCAGGTTAAATTCTCCTTAAAACCAGAGCCAACTGCAAGGTCTGGATAGTCAAGCCAGGATGGAAATGGGGACTTAAAATATAATTTAAAACAACACAACACAAAATAAAACAGAGGTAGAGCCAAGAGCGCAGATGTAGGGCACTTGGGCCAGTGATTTTCCAGTGTCCTCAGCGTCTGGAGGAGAAAGGTAAGAAAAGCTCTGTCTGTTTTTTTCAATTTTGCTACAAATACCTGTAAGGTTACACATTCCTGGAATGGGCAACAGTGTAGTCACCCAATGCCACACAAAGAGCTGTGTGATCGCCAGAGCGAGTTCAAGAATGTGACCACATTTTTTGCATTAGTATTTCAAAGCCAAATTAAACCAAGATGCCTGGTCTCAAACAGTGCTTGGGAAGGCCAGGACAACAGCTTGAAAGGACAGACAGTACTCCGACTCGTGTTTTATTGTCCTGGGCTGTTCCTGAAAACAGCCAGCTTGCGTCCTGACTGGCCAGCCGCTGCAGAGTACTGTACCGGCTGCTGTTGGAGGTTCACAGAGTTGGCATCTTAGCAGATTTATGCAAGTTATCACTGTGAGGGATCATTATAAACTTCCTGGCAAGGTGACAAAGCCAGGGAATTGGCTTCAAACTATAAAAGAAGACTGAAACCATGCACTTCGACGAGAACCAAGAACTAAAATCTTACCAAGTTACACAGCAGGAAATAATGGTAGAAACTCGACTTGCCTAGAAATGCTGCATCCTGGGAATGATTTGCAGACAGAATACAGGACCCTGGAGACCCAACTGTGGCAAGGATTTACAAAAACTTGGAAGAGATTTTGTTTAAAAAAAATTAACTATGCAGAAGGGATAAGTTTTTCAGAAAAGAGAAAGAGGAGCTGAACAAATGGGGGAAGGGTCTCCCCAGGAAGGCACTCTAAATTTGGGTTGGGAGTCTCCTCCTGCTAACGGATCACGATAGAAACAACCTTGTGACCTAGGAATTACGGGCTCTGAGACAGCATTCACAAGGAGTGTGTATTCAAGGGAGGCATTTCTGCTTTCACAGATAGGGTCACCTTTACATTTCAGACAGATGACACGTGTGTAACTGTTGGCCGTGGCAACTTTACCTGGAGGAGCTTCTTGACGCACTCAGGGTGGCCGCTCTTGGCTGCAATATGCAGAGCGCTGTGTCCTAGACGAATTAGAAGGCAAAAGTTGGAGAAGGGCCGTGCTTTTTAAATCTCTCATCTCTATGGCAAAGACAACTACGAGGAAACAGAGTGCCCTCCAGCAAAGCGAGGGACTGTGCTTCTGGAAATTAAGGCTTCAAATCTTCTAGTGTGACCAAGTGGATGGAACAGAGAGCACCCCCCCCCCCATCACATCCACAGGCTGCGCCTGCGATGCTCTGGGGGCGTCTGTCATTCAGCTGTGGTCCAGGGGACTGAGGCCGACGCATGGCACGAGGCTTCAAAGTGCTGCTTTCGGCGGTCATGTGTACGCCAAATGTCCCGTGCCCACAACAGTCACACCAACTTAGAACACTTGAGGCCTAGAAACTCAGAAAAAGACAGCCCACAAGCCAACACAGAACATACCAGAAACCCACATCCTTACATTTGACCCCTCACTTTCTTCCCCTCAAAATTTACTCAGTCCCAGATGAACATTATCTAAAAATTTTCAGACCTACAGAGTTTTTATTCAGAAGAAGGGGAAGCAGTCGGACGTGGTGGGGCACGCCTTTAATCCCAGCACTCAGGAGGCAGAGGTAGGAGGATCACTGTGAGTTCAAGGCCATCCTGACATTACATACTGGATTCCAGGTCAGCCTGGGCTAGAGTGAGACCCTACCTCGAAAAAGAAAAGAAAAAGAAAAAAAGAAGGGGAAGAATTAATTATAAAACAATATGATACTAAAGTAGCATTTTGTTTTGTTCTCTTCGTAGCTTTGTAGTATGAATGAAATACATGCATTTCTTCTGTCAGATACCCAGGAAATCCCAAAGTTCTACACAACTGCCCACCGCCATGGTCTCTACAGCTGTTCCGGGTTTTAGCCAGATCGCTCCTTCTAGAATAGCCACGCAGTTTGCTCTCTCACTTCCTTCAGCTTTTCAGTGAGGCCTTTCCTGGCTTACCTACTAAAAATTCCAGGGGCTGTAGACATGGCTGCAACCACATAGTGGTTAAGGCGCTTGCCTACAAAGCCAAAGGACCCAGGCTCGATTCCCCAGGACCCACGTGTGTGTCTTGAGTTCATTTGCAGCGGCTGGAGGCCCTGGCACGCCCATTCTGTCTCTCTCTCTCTCTCAAATAAATAAAAAAAAATAAAAATATTAAAAAAAATAGCTCACTGGGCATGGTGGTGCACACATTTAATCTCAGAACTCGGGAGGCAGAGGCAGGAGGATCGCTGAGTTCGAGGCCAGCCTGAGACTACAGAGTGAGTTCCAGGTTAAGCCTAGGCTATAGCAAGACCCCACCTCAAAAAAATAGTTTAAAAATTCCAATTCCTCTCCAGTCCTCTTTCTCCTCACTCCCTGTTCTCCTCTTTGCTCTTCAGAACACCTTGCATAGTCTTCCCAGCTCTCTTTATAGGTAAGCAGACACACACCTACACGCCCAGGCTCGCTTTTGTGCTTATCACCTTCCCCGTCTTATAGAAATAAACGCTGTCAGGACAGCACTTTGCTCTCACTCTTACTGCGTCTTTAGTCTCTGTGACACTGTTGGCCTACCTCTAGCTTTCAATACACTGTGGCAAATTTGAATTAGAAGGTAGTAATGTCTAGAGTGCGGGGCCTGCTATAACTGTCAACCAGCCCAATATACCTAGGGAACCCTTTTTTTTAAAAAAAAATTATTTATTTATTTATTTATTTACTTATTTATTTATGTCTCACTCTAGCTCAGGCTGACCTGGAATTCACTCTGTATTCTCAGGGTGGCCTCCAACTCATTGCAATCCTCCTACCTCTGCCTCCCAAGTGCTGGGATTAGAGGTGCGTGCCACCATGCCTGGCTATTTTTTTTAAATATTTATTTTTATTTATTTATTTGAGAGACAGAGAGAGAGAGAGAGAGAGAGAGAGAAGAGGAGAGGAGAGGAGAGGCAGATAGATAGAACGGGATGTGCCAGAGCCTCCGGCTACTGCAAACAAACTCCAGACACGTGCGCCACCTTGTGCCTCTGGCTTATATGGGTCCTGGGGAATTGAACCCTGTGTCCTTTGGCTTTGCAGGCAACCTAACTGCTAAGCCATCCCTCCACCCCATACTTAGGGAACTCTTAAGTCTTGCCTTTCCCAAATCTTTGACCTACATATCTCAGAGAAACACCTGTGAGCAACCCTTACTTTGAGACCGGCTTCCAGTCCAGTGTCGGCCTCAGCCTGAGGGCTATTGAATGCTGTGGGTGGTCACCCTGCAAACTATAGGATGGTAAGCTGCCTCCCACCAGCTGTTCACTTGTGATGCTCAAAAAATGTTTCCAGACATTTGTTCTGGGGACAAACATCATCTGTAGTTGAGACCTACTGGCTTAGAGGGACAATTTATTGTAGACGGTGGCCTAGCTCCAAAATGCCATTCTGCTTTTCGAATTCGTTTTCGCTCCACACTGACCACCATGTCCTAGAGAACCATATGACTAGGAAATGCCGTATTTGACAATCTGAGGGTATGAGGAACTGCGTGAACATGGGTAGGAGCAAAAGAGGAGATTCCTTCTATTCTCACAGATATGCTGAGAAAGTGTGTGTGTGTTATCTAATTGGGGTGGGATGCTGATACCCCTCAACCTTCTCCCAAAAGGATGAGGAAGATTAGTAAGAAAGGTAGGAAAAAAGATGCCCTTGAAAGTAGGAAAACAAAGATTTTTTTCCCCCTTCTTCCTCCTTTTTTTTTTTTTTTTGTACAAGACTAAGCCCTTCCAGGGTAAATAATGCATAACACTATGCATGGTTTTAGTTCTTCTACATGCTAACCAAGCTTTGATGGGTAGCTCGGCCTCCTCAGCCATCATTTATTCCACTGCTTCTAAGGACGAGCACAGTGCACATTCTACATTTTAAACAAATGCCTTGCCAGTGAGCTTTTGGAACACATCCTGATTGTAAACTGGAGAGCGTTTATGTCGTGCGTGCAATGCATTAACTATTGTCTACGCCGTGAGCAAAAGCCGTGCCCGTGACGAAGGCAGAGCTCCCCAGAGACAACGCAAAGGGACACTGAAACAACACGTGGTAACTAATGTCACTCCCAGGGTTCTGGTCATACCTGGAAATGAGTGCTTGGTTTCTAGAGACGCGAACACTCTTCTGTTTCCCTGATGATGGGTCTTCCTAACTAGCAGCATGAAAGTACTTTGCACTTGGTCTCAAAATCTGAATTACAAAGCATTCCCTGGACACAACTGCACTGCGCTGAGACGTCTCTCATTGCTAACATTCAAGAAAAGTTCCCCTTCCAAATGCAAATTCTCCTGGATGGAACATACTATGTTAGTGACAGATCCCCTCCTCGCCCCCCCCCCCCCCAAAGGAGACAATGGACATGTCTGGATCCCATTCAGCTGTGGACCTGTCTGGAATATCAGGAAGCAATTTTCCCTACAGACAAATAACAAAGGCAACCGTAACTTAAGTTCATTCCCACAGAACTTGGCCTAGAAGTAAAACGACCAGGGCTATTTACAAAGTATTTTATTTATTTATTATTTATTTATTGGAAAGACAGGGAGAAAGGGGACAGATAAAGAGAGAGAATGGGCACATAAGGGCCTTCAGCCACTGCAAATGAACTCCAGATGCATGCGCCACCTTGTGCATTTATTTGGCTTACGTGCGTATGAGGGAATCAAACCTGGGTCCTTAGGCTTCCCAGGCAAGCACCTTAATGGCTAGGCCATCTCTCCAGCCCAACCAGGTTATTTATAAATTGAGTCCAACTACAGGTAGTGGAATAATCCTTCCTACTGAAATAAACTACTTAGGAAGCTCCACTACCTCTGTCTTAACATCTTCCCCCAAACTACCTAAGTGACCTTCACTTCTTCAATGCTTAGACTGCTGGGGATGCTAGGAAAGAGTTACCATAGTAAAGGAATGTCTGACAGGACTGTGAACGTACTTCTCCAGTTCAGATCTAATTCAGAAATAACTACATAAGATCACTAAGAAGTAGGAAGGCACCGGGTGTGGTGGCGCACGCCTTTAATCCCAGCACTCGGGAGCCAGAGGTAGGAGGATTGCCATCTCTGCAGCCCAATTTAAATATATTTAAATGATATTCTTAGAAATCCTCATCTTCATATCAAATTTTTATCACTAACCCATAAGTCCATTTGCCTTTTTATCTTCCAAGGAGAGACCAGATTGTAAAAAAACTGATTTATGGGCTGGAGAGATGGCTTAGTGGTTGAGGCATTTGCCTGCAAAGCCAAAGGATCCCGGTTCGATTTTCCAGGACCCACATAAACTGGATGCCCAAGGGGGCGCATGCGTCTGGAGTTTGTTTGCAGTGGCTGGAGGCCCTGGCACACCCATTCTCTCTCTCTCTTAAATAAATAAATAAATAAATGTAGTTTTATAACTGATTTATAATAATAATTCTTGCTGCTAGAGTCATGAAATTGTCACTAAGTCTCTCCATATATTTATTTATTTATTTTATATTTTATTTTTACTTATTTATTTGACAGAAAAAGAGAGAGAGAAAGAGAGAATGGGCACACCAGGGCCTCCAGCCACTGCAAACAAACTCCAGATGCATGTGTCACCTTGTGCATCTGGCTAACGTGGGTCCTGGGGAATCGAACCTGGGTCCTTTGGCTTAGCAGGCAAATGCTTTAACTGCTAAGCCATCCCTCCAGCCCTCTCCATATTTTGAAAGTACATTATGGAATCAAATGGTATTTTTGGATGTATGGATCACATGGAATAGTTTCATGGCCACACATGCTGATGCCCTCATGCACACTGATTAATAGCCAGTCAAATGTCATAAACCGTATCATCTGTTTTTTAATTTCCTTTATCCCTAATGAATATGAGCTCTAGCCAGGCATGGTGGCTCACGCCTTTAATCCCAGCACTCGGGAGGCAGATGTAGGAGGATTGCCATGAGTTCAAGACTACCTTGAGACTACAAAGTGAATTCCAGGTCAGCCTGAGCTAGAGTGAAATTCTACCTCGAAAAACAAAATCTATCATCCACAATGAACTTTTGATCAAAGAGACCTACAAGGTTTCCTAAAAGACAGACAGATTTCTGTCAGAGTACTTGATGACCCACCAAAGGTTAGTGGTAAGACACTACTGCTGAAGACACCTTATGTGGTTGACATGCAAATTAGAATGGCATGGCTGGAAGTTGGAAGAGAGTCAGTCCCCAGACAGTCAGCACGTCTAGTGCCAGAAGGTGCTACATGGGCGACTGGGGGAAAATGACCAATATCTGTCAAAGCAACGTATGGTCTAACCTACTTAGCAACAAATAACTTGTTGTGATGCCCACACAAGTGCAGTAGTGGCACACAGCCATGGTGGGGAACCAACTGCTCTCAATTTGGCTAACTGATCCCCTCAGTGGTATGGGACCCATAGCTGGAGCTGGGAAACAAGTCAGAACCATATCCAAACATAAGCCCACTCTCCAATATCAAGCTACCATCAATTGTGGGCTACAAGAGGACCTACACCTATTAAATTCTCTATAAAAAAAAAGTAAGGGTTATCTCATTTGTCCTGGTGCTAACTTACTCTCTGTTGGAGAATCTGCTTCTCTTTTTCAGATAGATGTAGATCCTAAGGAGAGAGCCACCCCATCATACCTCAAAAGGGCCCCGGCTGAAACTAAGAAAAATTGGCAAAACAATCAAGGGGGCTGTTTTCCTGATGAACCGGATACCAGCACAAGGGGGAAGGAGATCAACACAGAGAAAAATCAACTCCTACCAAATCAGAGAGCCAGAGCCTCAGAGGCCCCCAACACCTCATCACTGAAGCAGACCAAAAATGAACCCAACATGGCTCAGGGAAATTTTGCGGAAGAAGGGGCGGAAAGAATGTCAGAGCCACATGTTGGGTCATGATATGCAGAGACATTTAGCTTACCCATAACTGTGGGCTAACTCCACAATGCATGACCCATATACCTCAACAAGGAGGGGCCAAGGGGAGGGGGTAGGTCACGGATGAGCCTAATAATGGTACCAAACGGACTGTATTTGCTGAATATAAAACTAACTAATAAAGAAAAAAAATAAAAAATAAAAAAAGAAAAACAAAACCAAATAAGAACAACAACAAAAATGTGAGTTCCATTTATTGGTATAACTTACAGCTATGTTTTAGGGTGACCCATCCTCTAAAGTGCCTGAGTTAGATGAATATTATCTTTTCCATCTTCACATGGTGTCAAATTTGAGTGGGAATGGAGAATGTAATGGACCGGAAGGCCACCCAGAAAACAAAAAAGCTAACCCAGCACCTACAAATGCTAGAGACAAGGAAAGACTCACAGGTTTCCCCCTCCAAGGACTCTCTGTGAATCATCTTTTCATACCTCAGCTTCTCTTTTAAGTTGCTTTTGTAACAAAAGTTTTATTAGGAAAGTATACAAAGGGATCAGAGATAATTTAGGGTTTGTGAGTATGACAGACACTACAAATCATCCCTTAATATCTATTTCTATCTCCTTTTTTTTTTGAGAGAGAGAGAGAGAGAGAGAGAGAGGGGAGAGAGAGAAAGACAGAGGGCCTCAGCCACTGCAATTGAACCCCATGCACTTGCGCCACCTAGTGGGCATGTGTGACATTGCACTTGCCTCACCTTTGTGTGACTGGCTAATGTGGGATCTGGAGAGTCAAACATGGGTTCTTAGTCTTCTCAGGCAAGTGCCTTAACAGCTGAGCCATCTTGTCAGTCCCCCCCCCCCTTTTTTTTGTTTTTTCGAGGTAGGGTCTCGCTCTAGCCCAGGCTGACCTGGAATTCACTATGTCGTCTCAGGGTGGCCTTGAACTCACGGTGATCCTCCTATTGCTGCCTCCCGGGTGCTGGGATTAAAGGCGTGTGCCACCATACCCGGCCCTTCTTTTGTTTTTAACTAGACAAATTACTGCTTAGATTATCACTGATGATGCCAGATGTGGTCACAGTCCAGGTGCTGTCCAGTGGATCTGAGTGAACTTGGTGTGTAACGCACCTGCTCTCTATGCTGTTCCTGGAATGCAGAGCCCTGGGGAGCTGTTCTGGGTCACTGCCATGGTGTCAAATGTATATGTTCAGTAATAAAGGAAGTCTGGGGACTGGAGAAATGGCTTAGTGGTTATGGCATTTGCCTGCAAAGCCTAAGGACCTGGGCTCAATTCCCCAGGACCCACGTAAGCCAGATGCACAAGGGGGCATATGTGTCTGGAGTTCATATGCAGTGGCTAGAGGCCTTAGCATGCCCATTCTCTCTTTCTCTCTGTGTCTTTCTCTCTGATAAATAAATAAAACATTTAAAAAAATAAAGTCTGAGAGCTAATAGTTTAGAGAAGTTTTGATAACAACAGACTCTTTGTCTTCTGGTAATTGCTATTTAATTCTATCTCCTCCTCTGGGGTACTATGTGCAGGCAACCAAAAACCATGCAGCTAATGAACGACAACAAAAACAACTTAACTAGTTTTGCTGCTTGCCCAGGAGAAGTATCTTCTAAACAAGCAGAATTCTCAACTCTACATCAGCAAGAGCAAACAGGCAGTGAAGGGTAGGACAAAGATCGTGGGCATAGCTCCCAGTGGCCAACTTCTCCACCAGACCACTATGGACCTGGGTATTTCTTGGCCAACAACAATTAAGGAACAGAGGAAAAACAAATCCCAAACCAGAACATAAATGAAGGTCTTTTTAAAAATTTTTTTGTTCATTTTTACTTATTTATTTGAGAGTGACAGAGACAGAAAGAGGGAGGGAGGGAGAGAGAGAGAGAGAGAGAGAGAGAGAGAGAGAGAGAGAGAGAATGGGAGCGCCAGGGCTTCCAGCCACTGCAAATGAACTCCAGACGCGTGTGCCTCCTTGTGCATCTGGCTAACGTGGGTCCTGGAGAATCGAGCCTCGAACCAGGGTCCTTAGGCTTCACAGGCAAGCGCTTAACCGCTAAGCCGTCTCTCCAGCCCAAGGTCTTTTCTTTTTTTGATCAATTTGTTTTTAATGAGAGGGAGCAAGAGAGAGAATGGGTGCACCAGGGTCTTAGCTACTGCAAATGAACTCCAGACACATGTGCCACCTTGTGCATCTGGCTTACGTGAGTTCTGGTGAGTCAAACCTGGGTCCATAGGCTTCGTAGGCAAGTGCCTTAATCGCTAAGCTATCTTTCTAACCCTCTTTTCTTTTTTTAAAATATATAATTTTTTATTGACAACTTCTATACTTACAACAAACCATGATATTTCCCTCCCCTCCCCCACTTTCCCCTTCATAACTCTGCTCTCTGTCATATCCCCTCTGTCTTTCCATTAGTCTCTCCTTTAATCTGATGCCATCATCTTTTTCTCCTATTATGAGGGTCTTGTGTGGGTCTTGCTAGGCACTGCGAGTCATGGATATCGAGGCCAATTTCTGTCCGGACAGTTATATGTAAGGAGTGGTACCCTTCCTTTGGCTCTTACATTCTTTCTGCCACTTCTTCCACAATGGATCCTGAGCATTTTTTTTTTAATAACAATGTGGAGATTAAAGGCAAACTTAAAACAATTTTTTTTTGAGACACTACCACATTAGTAGATCAGTCTGGCCTCAAACCTGCCATCCTCCTACTTCAGCCTTCCCGGTTACAGGTGTGCACCGTCATGCCTGGCTCAAATCTTGTTTTGCTTTTTGTCTTTTAAGATGTCATGTCTTTCAATAGTCTAATGAGTAAAAGAAAATAAAGGTCACTTGGCTGAAGTACCAACCGGCATGGCAAAATGGTAGTGGAATGCAAGGAGCACTTATACATGGCTGGCACAGCTAAGATGCCCACGGGCACCTTAATGGAGCCTCCAAAGCTACCGAAAATATGAGCATTGATGTTGGGCTACAACTACGACTGTCCCCACAGTCTTATCTCCTATTAGAGCTTTGCTTACAAAGTCGACTTAAAGGCAAATGTGCTCAGAATTCCAAATATTTTATGTAGAAGAATAACTTAGAGGATAAATCCTTTTAAAAAAATCCTTTGCTGGGCTGGAGAGATGGCGATGTGGTGAAGGTGCTTGCCTGCAAAGCCTAAGGACCCAGGTTCGACTCCCCAGAGCCCACATAAGGCAGATGCACAAGGTGATGCATGTGCAAGGTTGACCCTGCACATAAGGTACAGTAGCTGGAGGCCCTGGTGCACCAATTCTCCCTCCGATTAAAAAAAACAAAGTCAGTCTGTTAGGCTTGCCTTAAAAAAAAAAAAATCCTGGGCTAGGGAGATGGCTTAGCGGTTAAGGCATTTGCCTGCAAATCCTAAGGACCCGGGTTCAATTCCCCAGAACCCACGTCTGGAATTTGTTTGCAGTGGCTGGATGCCCTGTTGTGTCCATTCTCTCTCTCTCAAATAAAAACATAAAAATAAAATATTTAAAAAATCCTTTGCTTCTAATTATTAAATCCAGTCAGTGGTTTCCAAAGTAGAAAAATCATACTAATTTGGCTATCTTGGAGATTTTGTGAATACGAAGCATACAGTGCATTAGCATAAGAGATCCTGAAAACAGTCACCCCCTTACTATCCTACAGGGGCTGAGTGTGGTGGCTCATAACTATAAGCATAGTGTTTGGGAGGCAGAGGCAGGAGGATTACCCACGAGTTTGTGGTCAGCCTTGCCTACATAGGAAGTTCTAGACCAGCCAGAATTAAACAGTGAGACCCCGTCTCAATCCTCACCCTCATCGTCATCCCAACAGGGGGATATAATTTACTATAAATTTATTTATTTATTTATTTGAGAGAAAGAGGGAGGGAGAGAGAGAAGGAATGGGTGCTCCAGGGCCTCCAGCCACCACAAACAAACTCCAGATGCATGCACCACCTTGTGTATCTGGCTTACATGGGTCCTGGGGAATGGAACTGAGGTCCTTTGGCTTTGCAGGCAAGCACCTTAACTGCTAAGCCCTCTCTCCAGCCCAGGATAATAGATTTCTGTGTTGGTTCCCATTGGGTGAGCACCTTTCGATAGTCCTGTGGAAGTGTTTTGAGGTGTGCTGAAAAAAAAAAATACCTTGCTTCTCAAAGGTGAGCCATTTGATTCATCCTCAAACCACAGGAACTGTCTGGGACTAACGAGGACACTAAGACCCAGTGGGGAATTTTCTCCTTCCCTCGTATTCCAATGGGCTTTCTTGAGAGGGACAGTTAGAGCAAACATCCTAGCCAGACCCCAGGAGAGACAGGCACAGGGAGTCGAAGCCACCACAGTTCGTTTGTCTTGTCCATTGTGGTAGAAAAAGCCTGAGCAGTGCTAGACTACACCCCCCGCCGGCCCGTGCTGTTCTCCGTGCAGGCTTCCCTTCTGCCTCTGTGTTCTCATCCCATAACTTCAAGAAATCCCCGAAGCATCTGTGATGTCTTGTTCAGATCAAAGCAAAACAGCCAAGTCCAAGGAGCAAGATGCTTGCTCTGTTTCTAGACACATCAGGTGAGGGGGGAGTGTCTGGAAGCTCCGAGACTTCGCTGACCTGCAGGATTTGGACAATGTCCTGGGTGACAAAGTGCACGGATCCGCCGATTTGAGATCCCACCGGCCAGAGCTGAGAAGCATCTCAGTGTATAAGGTGGTGACACTGAGCTGGGACATTCAGGGTTCACTGCTGGCATTGCGGGAGTGGCTCAGAAACCCAGCTGTAGATCTGATAGTGAAACCATGCTTGGTGCCACGTGGCCACAAAACGGCTATACTTTTAAAGAGCCTTTAAAGTAATTTTTAAAAATTTATTTATAAGAAAATGAGAGAGAGAGAGAGAGAGAGAGAGAGAGAGAGAGAGAGAATGAATATGAGAATGCCAGGGCCTTCTGCTGCTTTGAACATCTGGCTTTATGTGGGTACTGGGGAATCAAACCCAGGCCATCAGACTTTACAAGCAAGTGCCTTTAACTGCCAAGCCATCTCTTCAGTCCCATCTTAAGAGCTTTAATAGGCAAAATCATATTGGTGGAATACTAAATAAAAAGGCAGGAGGTTGACTTTATGTCATCGTAGCTACATGGAACTGTATCAGGGTGACTGTAACCAAACAGAACTTAACAGTTACAGTTTCTTTCTTTTTGGCAGGAGTTAAAGCACCAGATATTTACTTTGTAATTTTCTATGACCATAGGCTAAAGCTTATTTTTCAATATAATAAAAAGAGAGAGGCAAGATATGTTTGGTTATAGTAGAAATAATGAGATTCCTATCTCTCATTTCCTAGCAACAGAGCAATGAAACAAAATCATATGCTAGCAACAGTCTAAGCTAGTTCATTTATTTATTTTATTTTATTTTTGAGGCAGGGTTGTGCTCTAGCCCAGGCTGACCTGGAATTCACTATGTGGCTTCAGGATGGCTTTGAAGTAATGGTCATCTTCCTACCTCTGCCTCTCACGGGCTGGGATTAAAGGTGCACACCACCACGCCTGGCTAAACTAGTTCTTTTAGACGGCGAAGTTCAGAGATAAAATGCCTCTTAATAAGACAGCATACATCACCATTAGAGGTATGTTAGCCCATCACACTGTACTATGTGCGTGTGGTATAACATTATAGATAATAACAATGAACTTTAAAAAGAAACAAACAAACAAAACAGCTCAGTGGAGATTAAAGATGACTTTCATCTGCACCACCTGAATGGGTATTCATTCCTCCCAAGCTAGGCACCTAAAGAAGCATTTATTTTTCTTCTGGTCTGTGGCCTTACTTAAATATTTTTGGAACTCCCTGCAGAACTGCTCAGAACATTCTTCTGTTTTTTTTTTTTTAACCAAAAATGGTTTTTACAAGTTTGAAACATCATTTACCTGACTTGACTTCAAGTGGGTTCTTGGCTCTTTGGAAATTAACTGTTCTCAAAGAATAAAGCTTCCCAACCAGTAAGGTTATTAAAAGGAAAAAAAGAAAAAAAAGAAAAAAAAATCCAAACATACCATAGACCTTGAAAACAATTATGAAACCTAAGTGTCCAACCATACTATGGGGTAATAATGGCCTTTTTACAAATCCTGAGTGACCTCCCACCAAGGACTATTCTGAAGACACCCACTTGGGGAGGGAGGGGCAGCGGTTCATCATAGGTTAACAAAAAACCTAAATGAAGACCCTGGAATTAGGCTCGTTTTTTGTTTTTTTGAGGTAGGGTTCCACTCTAGCCCAGGCTGACCTGGAATTCACTATGTAGTCTCAGGGTGGCCTCGCACTCACAGCGATCCTCCAACCTCTGCCTCCCAAGTGCTGGGATTAAAGGCGTGCGCCACCACGCCCGGCAGGCTGGTTTTTGTATCTCAGTAAAAATGAGCAAAAAGCTATTAGGAGCCAAAGACTTTCAAGTGCAATAGGGAAATGAAGTCATCTGTAGCTGCTGTGGCCTTTTCATATGGCCAGCAAAGGCCAGATTCCAGGCGGAAGACCCCAGTGGCTCCTTCCTGGAGACGCAGTGCCTTTAAGACAGGCTACACTGCTCTTCTTGCTGGCTCCCCTGTTCATCATCCGACAACACTGGCATGTCATCAGAATCCACACAGGAAGGTTCTAAGAAACATCGTTCGGCGTGTAACCTGCACACAGGGAAATCTGAATCTTCAAGGGTAGAAGGAACACTGTGTACGTGCATACCATTTATTCTTTTTTCTTAAAGATTTATTTATTTATTTATTAGAGACAGAGAGAGGGGGAGAGAGATAGAGAAAGAAAGAGAGAGAGAGAGAATGGGCATGCCAGGGCCTCCAGCCACTGCAAACAAACTCCAGACGTATGCACCACCATGTGCATCTGGCTTACATGGGACCTGGAGAATCGAACAGGGGTCCTTAGGCTTAGCAGGCATGCTCCTTAACTGCTAAGCCATCTCTCCAGCCCTCATCTATTCTTTTCTTTCCCCTTCTCTTCTCCTGTCTTCCCAGTGGCCACGTGATTTGGAGGCATGAAGTACAATAAGGAGTGAGAATCCGGGGCAGCCAAGCTCAGAATGAGGCTCATGCCTCTGTCCACAGAGCTCCTCTCAGCTAGCTGATTGAATAACTTCCCAAAGAATCGAGTCCACTTACAGCTGACACTGACTGAGTTCGAGAGTTAGGGAGCATTGCCTGGTCTATGTATGTAGTCTTAGGAAATAATAGAAGAAATAAAGGAATGGAGACTAAGAAAGCACATAGTCTCCGCTTGGCTACCCACACAGCAGATGAAAACATTCCTTAGGCCAGACAAACAGTGACATGTTGGCAGAGTCTAGTCTGCAGGTGATTCCGTTTTCTTCCTTTGGCTTCGCAACAGACTCAGTTTTCCACCATGAATATGTATCAAGTCAGTGACGCCAGCTGTGGTGCTGGCCTGTTGATTTAAGACAGAGGAACCACGTACCCGCACTGTCCTGGGCGGTGACATCCACGCCGTGCGTAATCATGACCCTCAGGCATTCCGCGTGTCCTTTTGCTGCAGCAAGATGAAAACTGCAGAGGGAAGAAAACACGTCTCCTTAGGATTTGCTCATCTCGGAGTTTATCTCTCAACAAACCTCTGTGTTTCTCCACATGCACACTCTCTCACGTGAACGCCACAGAGCCAGTCATCTGGTCCCAAGTAGGCAACGTTAACGACCTCACATTAAAGAATAGAGCTACTCAGTATGGTTTAGGTAATTTGCTCTTTGACACACTTTTCTTTTGGTTGTGGCAACTGAATGCAGGGTGCTGTCCTCTACCACTGACCTATACTCTCAGCTGCTCATTTCTACCTTTTATTATATAATGTGGCAGAACCTTGGGCTTTTCAACTGTTTGTTGGTAAATGCAATCTGGTGAACATGGCTTGACAGTGAATGGACAACCGACTGGATGGTTTGTGTAGATTCTAAATCATTCTGGAAGGTCAATATTAGAAGGCAAGTGAAGTGTTAGGAGGCTAAGGCTCAATTTGTATAATGGAAACTTCTAGATACCAATTTTGAAAGGAAAACCTCCAATGTCAACTTGAAGTGACATCTTTGATGACTATGACACATTTTACTAGCGGCGTCACCAAGTAAAGTTTTCATAATTGTGTGATTTTGTTCTGCTATGCTATTTCCAAGAATTTAGATCAGAGTTTAGAATTTAAATGACTTTTTCCTCTATGCTGGCTTTCCAACGATTTACTGCTAGATAGACTAACAGTCTTTTCCCAATTAATAATTTTCTCCTATATTTTACAAAGAACTTCAACACTTACTATTCATAACAAAGGATCCAAAACATAAATAATTAGAAATGGCTCACCATAAAGATAGATACTCATGGCACTGGAGAGACGGCTTAGTGGTTAAGGCACTTACCTGCAAAGCCTAAGGACCCAGATTCGACTCCCAAGTACTCATGTAAGCCAGATGCATAAGGTGGTACATGCATCTGGAGTTTGTTTGCAGTGGCTGGAGGCCCTGGCACACCCATTCTCACTCTATGTGCCTCTCTCTCTCAAATAAATAAATAAAAATAATAAATATTAAAAGTGAATACTCATGCTTGTAATTTTATACTGCATGCATCTAATAATCAGATTTTATTTATTTATTTGAGAGACACAGAGAGAGAATGGGCACACCAGGGCCTCCAGCCACTGTAAATGAACTCCAGATACATATGTCATCTTGTGCATCTGGCTTACGTGAGTCCTGGGGAATCAAACTGTGGTCCTTTGGCTTTACAGGCAAGTGCCTTAGCTGCTAAGCCATTTCTCCAGCCCCTAATAAGCATATTTTTAACAAGTAGTCATTCTTATTTCATGGGATTAAAAATTAAACATGGGGGGGGGGGAACTGGAGAGATGGCTCAGCACTTAAGGCACTTGCTGGTGAAGTCTACTAACTGGAGATCCAGTTCCCTAGTGCCCAGTAAAGCCAGGTGCGTGTGTTCCCTCCCTCTCTCTGTCTGCTTGAAAATAAATTAAACACATAGGGCTGGAGAGATGGCTCAGTGAACAATCCTCCTGCTGCTCAGGCTAGAGGAGCTGAGTTCAATCCTCAGACACTCCATAAAAAGCCAGAAGCCATGATAGGCTTCTGTAATCCTAGCACTGTCGCTGACATGAGAGGCAGGGACGTGAGAATCTCCTGGAAGCTCAAGGCGAGCCCAGCAAAGAAGAGCAGGAGAATCCAGAGGGAGGAGCCTTGCCTTAAGTGAGGTAGACAGGCCAGGACCAATCTGAAAGTTGTCCTTTAACCTCCACACACGCACTATGGCATGTGCGCCTGTACTCACAACCCCCCAACAAATACTAACATCAAAAATTTTTCTTTCTTTCTATTTATTTATTTATTTTGCTTTTTCAAGGTAGGGTCTCACTCTGGCCCATGCTGACCTGCAATTCACTACGTAGTCTCAGGGTAGCTTCGAACTCACGGAGATCCTCCTACCTCTGCTTCCCGAGTGCTGGGATGAAAGGCATGCACCACCACCCACTCCCGGCTCTAAAAATTTTTCCTAATTAAGCATTATTTCAAGTTGTTTCCCCAAGAAGAAAAGCTGATGCTCTGCTTTCTGACCTGCACAGATGTGGAGACAAGCCCCCAGGCAGGAGAAGTGTCGCATTCATTTTGCCAGACAGACATGGAGTTCCCTGTGTATCATCCTTCCTGCTCACCGACTGCACAGTTCTGGTAAATGGGAGCAAAGCTAAAACACAACACGGAAGGCTTTTTGTTGGTGGGGGAATGTGTCCTCTGCTAAGCCCTCCATTTGCCCCTTCAGCTTTGTCCTAGCCCCTGGGTGTGTGGCCCTGGGTATAGTCCCACAATGGGCTGCATCCAGAGAGCTGTGTGGCTTTTGGCACCTGCTCAGGTGTGAGCAATGAGAGGTAGGGTACAAAGATGAGAGGAAAGCGTTCAGGCAACACCCCTTCTGCTGGTTCCCTCTCTGTTAGTCAGAGTGCCTTCCTCTGCGAAAGTCACTGCCCTATGGCCTGTGGGAGTTTGGATGTGTGTCCCCCATAGACTCAGGTGTCTTATTGAAGCCTGTCTGGAGGAGGTGTCACTGGGGGCGGATCCTGGGGTCCAGCCCTAAGGTGAGTTGGAGGCAGATCTAAATTCCAGTCAAAAGGTATTGTGAGGTCTGAACTCTGTCTGGCTCCCTGCTGCTGCTAGCTGGGTGCCTGCTGCCTTTTATTTTTTTTTTTGGTAAGATCTTTTAAAAATTTTATTTATTTGAGAGAGAGAGATTGGGTGCACCAGGGCCTTTAGCTGCTGCAAACGAACTCCAGATCCATGCACCACTTTGTGCATCTGTCTTATGTGGGTTCAGGGGAATCAAACCGAGGCTCTTTTGTTTTGCAGGCAAGTGCCTTAACCTCTAAGCCATCGCTCCAGCCCTGCTCTTGATATTTGCTGGCTGTTTGGTTGGTTCTCTCTGCTTGGATGTATGGAAGCAGCTTCTCCCACTATTAACGGAACTTCCCCTGGGATTTCTAAGCTTGAAATGAATTCCTTCCTCTCCTACACTGGGCCTCGTTTGGATGTTTATCTCAGCAACATCATGCTGAGCGCAGCAAGGCCTCGGCTCCAGCTCTCCCAGAGCCACCACTGTGGTTCTCCAGGGTTTGGGCGACTGCTTTCTTTGCCACAATAGTTCAAGTGTGGAAACAGAGCTCCATCCATTATGCTAACCCAGGGCTGCATTCCTAATCTTACTGGTTTCCCTTACCCTAGCAACATACTTGAAAACAAGCTCCTTCCATAAGCTGCCATCAATCACTCTTTATAGGTGTCCCCTGTTCATCCCACAGGACTCAGAATCACACCAGGGCTGGACATATTGTGTGTGCCATCCACAGGATGATCCATTAGGTTCCAGAGAATGACTTGATTCAACACTTGTAAGGGAAAATTTAGGTTTAAAAATTGTTCCTATTGCCATATATAGTTGGGTTATTAGGATATTTGGGGGCTAGAGATATGGCTTAGCAGTTAAAGGTGGCTGATGGCCCAGTTTTGATTCCCCAGTACCCACATAAAGTCATCTGGAGTTTGCTTGCAGTGGCAAGAGGCCCTGGCGTACCTATTTTCTCTCTTTGCTTGCAAATAAATAAATAAAAATTTGTGAAAAAGATATTTGTGTATTTTGGTTAAAATACATTAAAGAAAGAATATACCACAATTATACAGAATACACAGTAAGTGATTTCAAAAAGCTTTCCAATGTGGCCTTGGGTCAAAATAGAGACTAGTTCCACGGGTTAAAGATTCCACCTCTGCAAGAATAAGAAAAACAAGTGACTTAAGTGAGAGGCAATATGACGTCTAGCATGCTCCGTGTACTCAGATAAACGCTAAATCATCTTCCACTTTCTACTGCGGATTTGGTTTGGAGAGGGCACACGCCCCCTGCCAACACTGTGGGCTGTTGCTTGGAGGTAGGGTGACTGGTACCGTACAGAAAAGCAAGGGGAAAATTGTACTGCAGTTTCTTCTAGATCATCTAGTCACATCCAGTCATCTTAAGGTATTAACTTCAGGGAGTCATGTCTCTGTTTGTAATGACTTTGAAAAATCAAAACAAAACTTGCATTTTAGCCTTGCCAAAGCTCGGAGAACTTAATAAGCAGTTGGCTGAGAGATGTAGCAATTCGGTGACAGTAAATAGGGGCACCTTCACTGCGTCAGGTATTAAGAGTGATTTCGAGTTAAGTTTTCCGTGTCACAGTTTGCACATCTGTCAAGTGGGCTATGAGGAATAAGTGAATTACCTAATAAAACATGAAACCTAATAAATACTCCAAAACAATTGATGCCACCAGTTACTGTGGCCTCACCTGCGTGTGACAAGCTGCTCAACGAAAGGAATTTTCTCAGTGTTCACAAAGGACAGAAGTTCAATGTGACCCACGGAGATTTTTTTTTTTTTTTTTTACCATGAATATTAGGAGTGGACAGGAGAGAAGAGTATGTGCTTTCCCTGTGATTGGAAACTTGGGAACAATGTTGTGGACAATTGCAGGCTACACAAACCCATCCAAGACCGGCCTTGGCCAAGGCTCACTGGAGCTGCTTACGTTCTGTGACCTTTCACAGACATGATCGTCCCCAGAGCAGCATGTGGTAGCAATAAGCCATTAATATTAGCCTCTGAATGCAAAGCAGAAGCAGAGCCAACTTTCAGCAAAGACTCGAGTGCAGCACTAGATTTTGTTGGGTGGAAAAACATGGCTCGCTGATGACAGAACTGGTTTACTGGTTTTGTAGGTGACAGAGTGTGCATTCCCTCTCCTATACAGTGAGTGACACATGTACATCTTCAGAGGTGACAGTCCAGGGGCCAGCCCACTTCTAGATAGCAGACAGGCACCTAGCAGGGTTACCACAAGCTTAGGGAATAGACAGCGGCCTGGGCCAGCATCTAACGAAAAGCGCTCTGGTCCCAGAACCAATGCACTTGAAAACAGATTTCATAGATTGGGATGAGGAGGGTCAAAGGGAGGCCAAAGCAGTAGGGCATCTGAACCCTGCTCACACATGCGTTCCTGACAGGGTTAACTGGGCACTGGAATTCACTGACTCAAGTATGTGATAATTCTGGCACTTGTATAGTTGTATATGTTTTTTGAAAATATTTATTTATTAGAGAGAGAGAGAGAATGGGTCGCCAGGGCCTCCAGCCACTGCAAATGAACTCCAGACACATGCGCCACCTTGTGCATCTGGCTAACGTGGGTCCTGGGGAATTGAACCAGGGTCCTTTGGCTTTGCAGGCAAATGCCTTAACCACTAAGCCATCTCTCTAGCCCTACTTGTGTATCTTGAAGTCCTGCTTGTACTAATGCTAAATGCACTCATGCATATGTCTACTATGATACAACCACGTCTGTGTGTCAGATGTTACTCTAAGCATTGAGAAAAAATGGTGAATAAAGTAAAGTCTTTCTTTATGAAGCTTAGCTTTTAGTAGGAAGCCTAATGATAAATCAGAGGTCTCAACTGAGGGCAATTTTTACACACATGCACGTGTGCACATGCGCACACACACATTTAGAAACATCTAAAGACATTTTTTGTTTTGTTTTTTCGAGGTAGGGTCTCACTCTAGTCCAGGCTGACCTGGAATTCACTATGTAGTCTCAGGGTGGTCTCGAACTCACGGTGATCCTCCTACCTCTGCCTCCCGAGTGCTGGGATTGAAGGCGTGCGCCCCCACGCCCGGCTCGTAAAGGCATTGATTACTGGTCAGAGATCAGTGTACAAGCAAGAGATAAGTCTTAAACATCCCGCAGACAGCGCAGGACAGCCCCACAGCAAGTAACCATCTGTCTGGTTCACAACATCAGCACTGCCCAGGTCGAGAAACCCATCAAAAGAAGCAACGTACAATGCTGAGACATAATTCTATTTAGACAAATTAGAGACTTAAGTAGTAAAAAGAGCATTTTTATCTTTTACTGAGACATAATCCGCATATCATAGACCTGCCCTATTAAAACGTATAATTCAGTTGTCTCCAGCATATTCCCAAGAGCATGCAACCAACCCTCAACGTGTTTCTCAGACTTGTCATTACCATGATGGAGCAGCTGGAAGAAGCAAGGTAAAGACAGGCAGGGTTCACTCTGCTCAATGTTTCCGAGCTTTTGCTCCATTATGGTGGGGATGGTCCAGGGAAGAGCAGTGGCCACCATGATGGCAAGGAAGCAGAGAGAGAAGGCGGGCCTGGGAGTGATGTACAACCCTCAGAGGCGCAGCCCAGTCACCTAACTCCCCAAGCCAGGCTCCACCTCCTAAATTTTCCACTGCCCTCCAAAATAGTGCCTCCAGTTGGGAACTAAGCATTCAACACATGTACCAGTGGGTGACGTTTCCTATTCCAACCACAGCACTCAGTATACAATTCCAGATTTTCTTCATTGCCCCCTCCCCAAAAATGGAATCCTCCACACTCCTTAGCAGTCATTTCTCATTTCTCTGCCCTCCTAGTGCTTGAACATCACGAATCTACTTTCAGTATCTACTAATTGGCCCCACTGTGAACATTTCCTAGAGGTGAGATCATGCAGCATGAGATGCCATTGGGCGTGGCTTCTTTCACTTGGTATGTGTTCAAGGTCCACTTGGGATGTATAGCAACACTTCACTTTCCTTACTTTCGTTACATTTTATGAATACATCACCTTTTGTAGCAGAGTTCCGATTCTCCACTGTCTAGACAAAAACTGTTGTGGTGGTGTGGCAAATTTTAAGAGATGAGAATTTTAATTACAGCCTAAAGTGCCCAGAGGCCAAAAAAAAAAAAAAAGAAAAGAAAAGAAAACGTTTAAGATGTTCTTAATGAGCTCTTTGAAGTAGTTAGTTCACAGCTGAAGTTTCTGTTTAAAGAAATACAAAAGAGTGGATATACAAAAAATTAGGGGCACCCTTTGGCATTGTCTCAACATAAGCTTTTACTTCTAAATAAGAAATATGGGGGCTGGAGAGATGTCTTAGCTGTTAAAGGCACTTGCTTGAAAAGCCTGACAGCGTGGGTTTGATTCCCCAGTACCCACATAAAACCAGACGCACAAAGTGGTGCATGCATCTGGAGTTTGTCTGTAGTGACAAGGGGTCCCGGTGCACTCATTCTCTCTCTCATAACAACAAGCAAATTAACAAACAAGAAGTATGGGTTTCCTTTTAAAGACTAGAAATGTCATTCATTAGTCTACAAATTTTGAGAGATTTTGCCTACTCATCTCTTCATTTAGATAGCTCAATTTGGCCTCAAATTATAATAAATCCTGGCAAGGGCATGGGAAAGAGGAATTCTTATTCCCTGGTGTTGGTGTGCACACTGGTGTACCCATTATAGAAATCAGTGTGGAGGTTTCTCAAAAAGCTAAAACTTGAGCCGAGTATGATGGTTCCCACCTTTAATCTCAGCACTTGGGAGGCAGAGGTAGGAGGGCAGCTGTGAGTTCAAGGCTAGCCTGAGACTACATACTGAATTCCAGGTCAGCCTGGGTTGGAGAGAGACCCTAACTAAAAAAACAAATCAAAATTAAGAAAGCTGGGTTGGAGAGATGGCTTAGTGCTTAAGGCACTTGCCTGCAAAGCCTAAGAACCCACGTTCAACTCTCCAGACACTTGCTCATCCATGTTTATTGATGTTCTATTCACAATAGGTAGGAAATGTACTCGGCCTAGATGTGCAATGACTGGTGAATGGATAAAGAAGATGTGGTACATATACACAATGAAATTTTATTCAGCTGTAAAGAAAAATGAAATTCATAGGAAAATGGAATACTCTACTAAGTGGGTAACCTAGCTTCAAAGAGGAAAACACTGCATGTTTTCTGTCATATATTGATCCTAACTTCAAGCTTTTGGATTTATATGTAAGTTGGACTAAGAGTCAGTAGAGGCCAAGAAGCTAGAAAGAAACCAAGAGGGAAGAGGGGAAGGGCTCAAGGGGAGGAGACAGTAGATATGTAAGTTCAGAGACAGAATACTAGGGGTGGAAAAATTTATGTAGGGTCAGGGGAGGGGATGGAGGGAGAGGAGGGTATAGAAGGAGAGTTAACCAAAAGTAAAGACGTTATCAACAAGCCATATGGAAAAGTACTTCTTTTTTTTTTTTTAAATTTTACTTTTACTTATTTATTTATTTGTGTGTGTGTGTGTGTGTGTGTGAGAGAGAGAGAGAGAGAGAGAGAGAGAGACAAGGGAGAGAATGGGTGCACCAGGGCTTTTAGCCACTGCAAATGAACTCCAGACGCATGTGCCCCCTTGTGCATCCGGCAGACATGGGTTTTAGGGAGTCAAACCTGGGTCCTTAGGCTTTGCAGGCAAGTGCCTCAACCACTAAGCCATCTCTCCAGCCCTGAATGTACTTCTTTATTAGGCAATTTTAAAATATAATAAAAAAAAGAACTTAGGGCTGGGGAGGTGGCTCAGTGTTAAGGTGCTTGTCCGTCAAGCCTAACACCCTGGGTTGGACTCCCCGGTACCCACATAAAGCCAGATGCACAAAGTGGCACATGCATTTGGAGTTTGTTGGCAGCACCTGGAGGCCCTGGTGAGTCTATTCTTCCTCTCTCTCTTTCTCCTCTCTTTGCTAGGCATGGTTGCGCATGCCTTTAATGCCAGCACTTGAGAGGCCAAGGTAGGAGGATCACTGTGAGCTCAAGAGCAGCCTGAGACTGTACAGTGAATTCCAGATCAACCTGAGCTAGAGTGAGACCCTACCTGGGGTGGGGGCAAGTTAGGTAAAATACTCTGCAGAGCTGATGTTGCTGGTCTCAGAAGCCATTGGTTGTTAAAGGAAAATGCCAGTGTTAGGGCCGGGATACCTCCCTGTGAGTTATTGGCCCGAAAATGCTATAGGCTATTGCTGAGACTCTCGGTTGCTCTTCAGAATAGATAGTACGTAAGACCCTATTGCTGGACACACCATATGCTTTGGTTGCAGGACACTTAGAAATCAAGCTAGAAAGTGCTACGCAGGCTGCCGGGGAAGAGAAACCATCAAATAGACTTACCCAGCAGTGGACCTTGTGAATTACACACAATTGACCAGCCAGGCAAGCTGTGCCCTCCAGTGCAATAGTGGTATTACTGTTATGGGAGTAACTAGTTGTTCTCTGATTGGATTTGAGGTCAGCGCCACAGGAAGAAACTCACGTCTGGTACTGAAAACCTAGTCAAAAGCCCATGGCTGGGAAGGTGGGAGTGGGGGTGGGGGTGGGGAGCTACTACTGTTGCTCGGCTAAACGGATATATTGTGACCATCAAATTACCCTTTCTAAATATTTATATTTATGCCCATAGACCAGTGCTTCTCTCACAGCTGGTCTGGGGAGACTCAAATTTCACCAAAGTGCTGAGAAGCCCTCTAAGGGTCAGGAAACACTGCGGAAGAGAGAGCAGAAAGAATGCAAGAGCCAGAGGGTGGGAGGAGTGCGTTGGAGAGCAGTCTTTTGGACATGACGTGGCTACAGCATTCATGACTTCACAGAAGCTACTGTTCCTTATATAAGATCTGTACAGCATTGGGCCCATCAACATGCTATCATGGATGATGGAGGGGGGGTTAAAAAAAAATGTGAGAGAGGGCTGGAGGGATGGTTTAGCAGCTAAGGCGTTTGCCCGCAAAGCCAAGGGACCCAGGTTCGATTCCCCAGGACCCATGTTAACCAGCTGCACAAGGGGGCGCATGCGTCTGGAGTGCATTTGCAGTGGCTGGAAGCCCTGGCTCACCCATTCTCTATCTCCCCCTTTCTCTGCCAAATAAATAAATAAAGGTAAAAGATTTTTTAAAAAATGTAAGAGAAATGAAGCCATCAAAATAGGAGGACCAGCTAGAAAGAAGAAAGGGTTCAGTGGAAGGGGGGCAGGGACGGGGGCAGGAAGAAGGCAAAGTACACTATGTACGTGTATGAAAATTGTTAATAAGACAATTTTTTAATTTTTTTATTTATTTACTTATTTATTTGAGAGAGCGAGAGAGGGAGAGAGAGAGAAAACAAATTGGTGCACCAGGGCCTCCAGCCACTGCAAACAAACTCCACACCCATGCGCCACCTTCTATGCATGGCTTATGTGGGTCCTGGGGAATCGAACCAAGCAAGGTTCTTTCTTTGGCTTTGCAGGTAAGCACGTTAACTGCTAAGCCATTTCTCTAGCCCCAATTAAATGATTTTTTTTAAAGGAAAAAAGTGGGTGCAGGAGGGTTGTAGACACCTTTTATCCAACCAAAGCCCGGTGACAAGGACACACAACGTGGCTCTCTGGATTCTGACGGCACTGAAGTGACAGCAGTTCAGTAGCCCAAGCCTTGGCTACTCACAGAGTAGCTCATGGTCTGGCCAGCAGCTTGTCCGAAATACAGGTTCCCAGGCGACTCCTCAGATATACCCAATCCAAAGCACAGTCAAGTACAGAGACACCGCTCCAAACGGAGGGTGGTTTTGAAACCTCACATCAACATGGGTGCAACTGTGTCAATATTCTTTGAAAACGCAATCTCCCTGGCCTTAAAAATGGGTCTGTGGATACAAGAAAGGACTCCCTAGGGTTTCCTGTTTCATTACACTGCGGCATGTTTAGCTTTGCTTTGAAGGCTCAACCCAGCCCTTCAACGGAGATGTAAGGACGAGGCACAAACAAGCAGCCCCCAGGTTTACTCGGCACGCCTTTGCGCCTTTGACATTTGGAATGGTCCTGCTTTTCACAGTGGCTGAAGTTACTTTAGGTCCCTCACTTCTAAATCACATTTAGAGAAAGAGAAGCACACATCAGCAATAATGGCAGCTAATGTGCCAGGACACTATACACCAGCAGTTAATGCCGCTATAACTTAACTGCTATGGTGTTTGTCTTTCTTATTTTTAAATATTTTATTTAAGAGAGAGAGAGAGAGCTAGAGAAAGAGGCAGGGAGAGAGAAGAGGGGAGGAGGGAGAATACTGGCGCGCCAGGGCCTCCAGCCACTGTAAACAAACTCCAGACGCCATGCTCCACCTTGTGCATGTGGCTTATGTGCGTCCTGGGGAATCGAACCTGGGTCCTTTGGCTTTGCAGGCAAGTGCCTTAACCGCTAAGCCATCCCTCCAGCCCTGTTTTTGTCTTACAGAAGAAGACACTGAGGCATAGAGACGATGACTAACTGGCACAAAGACCCAAGATGAGAAGCAGCAGAGCCCGGAGGTAACATAGGCACTGTGTCTCTGTGTCCGGCCCTCCCCTCCCTGCCGTGCTGAGGAATGGGTGTCTGGCCCCTCACTCTGCAAACGGAAGTCAATGCCACAGCTGGTCTTTAAAGAGCAAGGTTAAACTAAAAACTGGAAGTGTTTGGCCAAAAGCAAACCGGGGTTTCTCACTGGGGCAGCCTAAGGGTGCCAAGACGGTCGCGGGGTTGGAATGCAACCCAGCACTGAAACCGAGCCAGCAACGGAGGGTCATTTCCTACAAAACCACCCAGCAAATTGTGCAAACTTTCCCCAAATAAATATCTCCGAACAAAGACGGGTTCTTTTTTCCCCAAGGCTCTTCACCAACCCATGGGTTACAGCCTGGAAAGTTCTATTTTCCAAGGCAATGGCAAACAGAGTCCTTCTGGTTTCTGGTCACTGGTTGACACATGTTATTAGAAGGAAATACATATTCTCAAAGCCACTTTTAGAAGACTGATTTTTTTTTTCAGGCATATTCATTTACAGAAAATTTCACTCAAAGCCAAACTCTTAGGGCCTTTACCACCGAGGCTTCTGGTATGCAGAGGGCTGGGCCACAATGGGATTTCAATACCACCTCCTGCTTTTGGAACCAACTTCCACTTTCCAAATTAAGCAGCCAGCCGACGCTCACACAGAAAGATAATCACACCCCAAACCCTACTTGTACTAGTCATGCCCCAGAATCCCACAGTGTTAGAAACTTCTAGAAAGAGAAACTAAAATCTTCATTTCACAGACAGTCTGAGGTTTGGAGTTGTTAGGAAATATATAAAAGACCAGGACATGAACTCATTGGCCTAGTTCTTTAATGGTGGGGAGTGGGTTCTCATCATGTAGCGCAGGCTGCCCTTGAACTCAGTAATCCCCCTGTCTCAGTCTCTGGAGCAGTGGTCCAGGTGTAAGCCACCATGCCCAGTTGACTTGCCCTGATTTTGAAGTCATTTTCTCCCAGGACACTATCTTCCTCAGTGTCTTTTACAAACCCTCCCTCTACTTCCCAAAGAAGAATCTCAATGGGCAGTAGTAGCAAGTTCAAATCACGGTAGGAAACAGTTTTCCCAAAGTCCCTAAAAGCGCACATTCCAGTTCTGTAACAGGAAGGACCCTCACCTACCAGCCACCTCACGTTCTTTCTATTTTCACTGCACACTTTTAATAAGGTGCCGTTTTGGAAACAAAGGAAGAAATAAGCATTAAATCAAAGCAGCGAAGACCAGGACAATTAAGTATTTATGACTATAATTCCCCTGGCCACGGTCTACAAGGCTCTGCACGGAGTGTCCTGGCTCCCTCCTTGACACCATCTCTGGCATTCTGCCTGTTCGCTGAGCTGTAGCCCAAGGACACCTCCCGTGCCTGGAGCCCATCAGGCACATCCTACCTCTGACCTCTGAGCCGTGCCCTTTTCCTCGTCCCTAGGAGAGTCATTACTCCAGAAAAGTTCAGGAGTCTACTCAGCCCTTCCTCACTCAGGCCCATTTAGAGTGGCCCATGACCTCTTCACTTTCCCCAGTGCATACTTTATTTATTTTTTGAAGTAGGGCTTCAGCCCAGGCTGACCTGGAATTCACTATGTAGTCTCAGAGAGGCCTCAAGCTCATGGCGATCCTCCTACCTCTGTCTCTCGAGTGCTGGGATTAAAGGCTTGCGCCACCACGCCCGGCTCTCCAGCACATACTTTACAAATATTTTTATTTATTTATTTGACAGAGAAAGAGGGAACGGGGGGAGAAATGGGGGAATGGACACACCAGGGCCTTCAGCCACTGGAAACAAACTCCAGACACATGTGCCCACTTGTGCATCTGGCTAACGTGGGTCCTGGGGAATCGAACCTGGGTCCTTTGGCTTCGCAGGCAAATGCCTTAACCGCTAAGCCATCCCTCCAGCCCTAGTGCTTGGGGTCCAATCATTTCAGCCCATATACTCACAATGCTGGGAAGCAGTTTTGCTTTTTCACCTTTTCTATTCCACAGCAATGTTGCCCCTTCCTCGGCCTTAGGTAATGCAGCACCTTTACTTTTTGACTTGTTTTTTTAAAAACGATTTTATTTTCATTTATTTATTTGAGAAAGGGAAAGAGGCAGAGTGAGAGAGAGAGAGAGAAAGAGAGAGAGGGAGGAGGAGTTTCCAGTTACTGCAAACGAACTCCAGATATGTGTGCTACCATGTGCATCTGGCTTATGTGGGTGCTGGGGAGTCTAACCGAGGTCCTTTGGCTTTGCAGGCAAGCGCCTTAACTTCTAAGCCATCCCTCCAGCCCCGACTTTTTTTTTTTTTTCCTTCAAGGTACACACTTAAATGCTGTCCTCTGGCTATGATATATGTTCTTGAAAGAAACTGTCCTTGGGCTACACTCAATTTTGCTTCCCAGCACAGGTGTACAGTTGTTCCCGCGAATGCCACACTCATTCAAGTCTTTGCATTGGACCACTGCAAGGGAGCAAAGGAGAGAGTCAAGACGGAAAAGCCAAAAAGAGGGATTTTTATAGGATTAGAGTCCTCCTGTAAAAGTCATTTAAATCTACTGCCTCAGTTTACTCATCTGGTCACACATCCCCTTTCAGCTCTACACCTCTAGGATTCCAATGCAACCTACCAATTGTTTTATACGTGTATTTGTTGCAACAGCTCCGTTCTAGATCCCCGGGCTCCAAAGAAGCCGAGCCCACGAAGATTTCAGCGGGCTAATCCTCACCAAAGGTTTCAAAGGTCTGGATTCTCCTTTCAGTTTGTAACCTGAGGGCGAGCAAGGGAGTCCTGCTTAAAAGCCCTAAAAAACCCGAATTCCATTCTGCCAGTGGGTGTTAACCCCACTGGCCCAGAAAGAAATCCCCCTAGCTGAGCAGCCAGTTCCTGAAGTAGAAACCTTTGTTCCTCTTCCCTGCGGGACAGCTATCATGAACGATGACTGGCATTCCCTCCACAGGCTCATATGTGGAGTTCTTGGTCCTTGCTCTGTGGTATTACCGTGGGGGCTTCAGGAGGTACAGCCTGCTTGATGCAGGCTGGTCATGGGGGAGGATTTAACGGTCACATACATCCCTGGCCCCAGCCTGCGCTCTCTGCTTCCTGGTCTGCTACGATGTGAGGAGTCTCCGTCACACGCCTTTCCCCCATGATGACTGAAATTCATCTGAAACGGTGAGCAAATCATCCTTATCCTCCCTTGACTTGTTTATGTCAGATGTTCTGTCACAGAGACAGGAAAAGTAAATTGTACAAATGGGATTACTGACCTTCAAGTGCCAGGGATGGCTAATTTGTACAATCATTAGTTAAGCATCTGGGGCTAGACTCTCCTGGGGACAGGAGGGTAGAGACAGAAACCCACAGGGCTGGGCATAGCTCAAAGCACTTGCTTGGCACATAGGGGGTCATTTCAGAGAGCGAGAGAAGCAGGACTCATGACATTTAACTTGAGCATAAACACATCCCAGACGTGAGTGCCTAGAATGCAGAACAACAAAATGATTTATACTAATTCCAGAAACTTTCCGAGCTGTATTTGCTCCAGGGTGAGGGAAAGTATCAGATGAGAAATAAATGAGAGAAACTAATAAGGTCATTAAAGGGATGAACAACTGAGCTATGAGGAAATCAAAGGCCCTCGCCAGCCATCTCAAGAAACAGTTCCTTTCTTCTTAATTAGGAAAAGCTGGGTGCGAAGCGTGGCAGTTTGACAACAGAGACGAGACAAGCTCCTCTACTTTGGGCACGTAAGCCAAGGCTTCGTAAAGGAGGTGGTTTAACAAGCCCTGATGGGTGGTGATGACATTTTGGAAGGCAGGAGCGTCTGAGAAGGACAGGCGCGTGCAAGTGATTGCACTGGCCACGACCCTTGAACCTGCTCAGCGTGAGAACCTTCTGCCCCAGCATGCCCTCCTTCCTGTGAGTGACGGAGGGCAGGTCATTGACTGTGTGCTCATGATCCATCTCCGTCCTCCCCTCTCAACCAAAGCCTCTGCATTTCCCAGGCTCCCCTGACCTCCGCGGGGGGGGGGGGGGGGCAGGTATAACCAGTGGGAGGCACCAGCCAACCAAGGGGCGGGGTAGAGCCAAAGGGCTTCAACTCTGGGCAACAATTACCCACTAGAGCCTTTAATACCCTCCATTTTAATATACTGAATCCACTTTTTTTGCTGTTATTGTTATTTATTTATTTGAGAGCGGCAGACGGAGAAAGAATGAGGCAGATAGAGAGAACGGGTGTGCCAGGGCCTCCAGCCACTGCAAATGAACTCCACCGTAGACTGTCCTCAGCCTGCTTGTAACCTGTCGTCACGCAGCATGCCCTAGGAAGCCTGGCTGGGAAACATGGCTCTGACGACAGAGTGGGACACAATGTATTTTTGTTGTTGTTGTTTTTGCAAGGTAGTGTCTCACTGTAGCCCAGGCTGACCTGGAATTCACTATGTAGTCGCAGGGTGGCCTTAACCTCACAGCGATCCTCCCACTTCTACCTCCTGAGTGCTGGGATTAAAGGTGTGTACCACCATGCTCGGTGACACCAATGTATTTTGATCATAACTTCCCCCATTATATTCTCTTCCCCTGAGCCCTTTCTTTCCAACTAGTCCCTCTTCTACTTCGATGCCTTTCTTTTTCTTTTTTGCTTTCTTCCACTATCAATGCTTGGATGTTGACTGACTGAATATTGTGCAGGTCTTTTGCAAGCAACAACCACCACAGTAAGTTCATGAATTCAACTGCCATGACATGTCTGAAAGACAGCATGTAAAAGCACTCCTTCCCAGCCCCCGGCTCTTACATTCTTCCTGCCCACTCTTCCGCAATGCTCCCTGAGCTTGGGAGGGTGTGACAGAGGTATCTCACTAAGCACTGAGTACTCTTTAGTCACTTACTCTCAGTACTTTAATGAGTTTTGAGTCTCCCCAGTAGTCATCACCAACTGCAAAAAAAAAAAAAAAAAAACAATCTTCTCTAATCAAAAGAGCAGCACTAACCTATGGGCATAAACACAGATATTTGGAAGGCAATGCGATGGATACAACATATCCATGTAGTTAAACGATAATCATAACTTCCCTCCTAGGGCCTA
The DNA here is from genome assembly GCA_036346955.1 of Dipus sagitta. Lineage (NCBI taxonomy): Eukaryota > Metazoa > Chordata > Mammalia > Rodentia > Dipodidae > Dipus > Dipus sagitta. Next base: position 96,589,614 of record CM070782.1, on the reverse strand, counting down.
TCACCTTTCCAGCCATAGGGTTTTGAGTAGGTTTTCAATAACAGACATAAATCCCCACCCCCCCCCCGCCCCCTGTAACAGTCAGGCAAACATGCTCCAGAGGGCACATTCGCCCGGGCAGCTGTTGTGCAGTGTGCAGGGTGTACGCTGGTTGAGACGATTCATGGCTTTTCTGCCCCCAGCAGGCTCCAGCACTGTCTCCTAAGCACTTCTCAATACAATCAAGTTGGCAAGATGAACGCGCACAGAGCTACACAGGAAGTCAACTAGGACAGGGTGGAACCCAGTATCTGCCAAAGCTTCCCTGGCGATTCTCAGGGAAGTCAAGGAGAGAACCAGTGGCTTTGTTCAGTGTGGCCCTGCACAGGTCTGACGAGCTGACAGAAGGGACAGGAGCAACGGACACACCACTGTTTTTCTTCTTGATTTGTATTGGCCTCTGTCTGCCGTCCCCTGAAGTCGTACGGTCCTCCTCTCCTGCCTCCACCTAGACCCTACAGAGCCATTCATCCGCCAGCACCTCCCCCAGGAAACACAGCCAGAAGTACTTCTTGGCTACCCGGTGTGCTCTATACGCCTGTCTTGAACCCCTCACAGTGAACATTTTACAAGTTAGCATTTCATTACTTACTAGCAATTTCACTGGTCTTTTCTCCCAAACTGGATGCTAGCTATCTTTTTGTTTTTAAAATTTATTTATTTATTTGTGTATTTGTCAATTTGCAAGCAGAGAGAGATAGAGAGACAGAGAGAATGGGTGTGCCTGGGCTTCCAGCCGCTGCAAAAGAATTCCAGTTGCATGTGCCACCTTGTGCATCTGGATTTATGTAGGTTCTGGGGAATCGAACTCAGGTCATTAGGCTTTACGGGCAAATGCCTTAACCTCTGAGCCATCTCTCCAGCCGCTGCTATGCATCTTAAAACTAAGGACCGCATTTCCTTCTTTGTGTTGACAATGGAGTTGAGGACATTGGAGCTGAAGGAATGTCTGTCAGCCGCTAGATTCATGGAGAATACACAGTTGGGCGGAGCACATTTGTAAAGCGTGAACAGACGTCCCATTTCCTGTAAAACTCTATGTGAGCCAAAGCACAGTGAGTGTAGGCTTGTCACTGTCAAGTATCCACAGAAAGCCACAGAATTAGGGAGTAAAGAGCTATTCTGGTGAATGTCACAACTCGCATGCTAGCTCCAACAGAGAACCATTCATCTCTATGACCTGTCGACCCGAGCGTGGGGAGCTAGCTACAGGATGGCATTGCTGAGAAATGTACAAGCTAGACTCACACACAGTATGTAACGGCTTCAGGTAAAGAATTTGGCAATCAACTGTGAGAAGCAGCAGAGAAGGCTGATCGCAGGTTATGACTTGAACCATGGGAATAAACTTAACAAGTCCTAACCTGAGAAAACAAGAAGACGAAAACTACAAGAAGCCGCCAGCCAGAGAAGCGCCTCACTGCACCGGTTTGCGGAGTTCAAGGACAACCTCCTCCACTTTACAGTCAAGTTCCACAGCCACCTAAAAACAGCTTCATAAGTTCCTGCTTTCAAGGCCAAACGAAGATCGGGTTTCTGAAATGTGGCCTATATCAATGTGGACTCCCTTCTAAGGGACTATGCCCACATGCCCTGGTGAGCGTTTGTTCAAATACTACAATTGCAGTGGTGATTTTATTTAGTCTCGTTGTTCCTAAGACAAACACACATAACTTTAATTAAAGGCACATCCAACATGGGGGAAACCATCTTGAAACAATTAGACTCTTCTACGGTAAGGTTTCAGGGTACTTACCATCCTCCCACGTCCTCAAGCCCCGTGGAAAGAAAGCAGCCGGGGCCGAGGCCAGCCAAACCCCACTCCGTAAACACAGCCCGGAGCTAGAACTCTCAGCCCTGCTTGGGTTTTCTTCTTTGCTGACCAAGACACCACCCTTCTTTTACTCTTTCCTAAATGAATTCCAGTCATTCAGCTGCTTTTACTTTAAAAAAAAAATATTTTTATTTTTATTTATTTATTTGCAAGCAGAGAGCGAGAGAGATAGAGAGAAGAGAGACAGACAGAGAGAGAATGGGTGCGCCAGGGCCTCCAGCCACTGCAAACGAACTCCAGACACATGAGCCCCCTTGTGCATCTGGCTTACGTGGGTCCTGGGGAATCGAACCTGGGTCCTTTGGCTTCGCAGGCAAACGCCTTACTGCTAAGCCATCTCTCCAGCCCTGCTTTTACTTTTTCTTTTTAACCTCCGCTTTGATCAGTCTTAGGAGAGGAAGTTTCCTACACAGTTTATCTTGCCCTGACAGGAAAGAAACCATCCCATCTGGTCAGTGACTTTGGGCTATGACAGCTTCTGGACAATGACTTGGCCACCTCATTCTTGGGACTTTCTGGCCCCCCGGTTGGTAGAGGCTGGCTGCTGAAATCGCCTTCCCCATGTCCCACGTTAACTCAGTGCGAGGTGATTTAGAGGGAGCCCTCCAAAACAAGTGCCCCACTGAACGCCAGCTCTGCGCCTCCTCTGTGTCTGGAGCAGTGGGAAAACCAAGCGAACCACAGCAGCGAGACTCTGACTATCTGCGGGCAGACGCTGCTGAGCGAGACGCAGGCCCTCCGGAAAACAAGGCTTTTCTCAGGTGGAGGTACCTGTGTCGCTCCCGTTCGTATGGTACCACAGGGCACAACAGCAAACAAAGCCTGGGCAGTTCATGGACATTTATTCTCACCCGAGAGAAGTTGGGAGCATGTGGAAGAGAACATTTGATGGGGCAAGGCGAGGGATGATGACCTTCAAATGCCCAAATTAAGATGTACACTCACACACAGGCAATTACAAAATAGGTTATAACACAAGCTCTCTAGAAAATAGTCCCATACGTCTAATTCAGACATAGAGCCGAATGAAATGAAGGGTAAAGGCTAGAAGGCTTGCAGAAAATGCAGCCAAGCACAGCCAGAATGTGATGTGGCCTTCCCCAAACTATAGAACATCTCTTCCACGTTCACAAATAAACCCTAATTCTGGCAAGCCCCATGGGGCTGGTCCGGCCAAGAGCAGCAGCTGAGGTGATTCAAGGCCAGCGCTGGTCTGTCACAGAGTCTGAGGACTCTGCCAATGCTACCAAACCAAAAAAAAAAAAAAAAAAAAAAAAAAAAAAAAAAAAAAAAAAAAAAAAAAAAAAAACCTGGAATGAACAGCAATAACAGAAAGTTTTCCACAGTTTAGGCAAAACTTCCCCAAGTGTGCACTCAAGGTGGGAAGCGTAGGTTAGGCTGAACCTCAGTTTGCAAAGGTGGGAAAGCCGAGGCCAAGGGGGCGGCAGCCCATGGGAGCCCGCTGTGCAACAGAACCCGCAACTCTGCACCACTGCAAGATGTCAAGCGGAAGAGGAAGACGGTTCGACCTCAGCCCCATCTCGTGTGACTGCTCCAGCCACTGGATTTGAATGGAACTATGAAGCCAGAAAAGACCGAATTCTGTGCTGCCTTTAAAAAAAAATTAAATGCTTACAGTAACCAGTTAATAACTTCAGTCCTCAAAAGAAATATCCCAAGCAGAAAAATGAGGTGCTGACAGACGATTACTTATGGAAAATTCTACCCTAGAGAAAGAATGAGCAACTCCCTTCCTTTTTTCATGAGTTCTTCCAATGTTCCACATATGTGTCATCAAAGGGCAAAAAACATGCAGCTGATTCGCAAGGGCACAGGCAGAGGTGCCAGAGCAGTTTGGAGAGTTACTTCAGGGAGAGAGCTGTGTTATACGGGTCTTGGTTTTCTCTTTCTTTTTTCTTTTGTTTTTAAAGCTTTAAAAATATTTTATTTACTTATATTTATTGGGCGAGGCAGTGGTGGGGGGAAGGAGAGAATGGGGGCACCAGGGCCTCTAGCCACTGCAAACAAACTCCAGACGCGTGTGTCACCTTGTGCATCTGGCTTGCGTGGATCCTGGGGAATCGAACCTGGGTCCTTTGGCTTTCTTTGTAGGCAAGTGCCTCCACCGCTAAGGCATCTCTCCAGGCCATTTTTAAGCTTTTTACTGACAATCTCCATGCAGACCTTATGGAAGCATGGGGACATTTTACATTCAAACCACAACAGTGGGTCTCAGCAGACACTGTGAGGTCACGAACACTATGGTCACTTTGTGTCTGGAAGACAGCATTGCAAAGTAGCCCTCCCCTTCTTTTGGGGCCTTGAGTTTCTTATCTGCAAAATGGAGAATAGAATTTCTACTCAACCCTTGTGCACACTTCTACCATTAAAAGGGCACTGAATGAACACTGAGACACGCTGCAACATGGATGAACCCTAAAAACATGCTAAGTCAACAAAGCCAGAGCAGAGGCACATATTACATGACTACATTGGGTTTTTTTTTTTTTTTGGTTTTTTGAGGTAGGGTCCCACTCTAGCCCAGGCTCACATGGAATTTACTATATAGTCTCAGGGTGGCCTCGAACTCACAGAGATCCTCCTACCTCTGCCTCTTCAGTTCTGGGATTAAAGGTGTGTGCCACCACGCCTGGCTACATTTAGATTTTTTAAAAATTCAATATATTTGAAATCCTGAAATCCATTCAGACCACAAGCAGATTTGTGGTTGCTAAGGGGAAGAGGGAACGGGTTAGGGCTAACTGCCTACTGGAGACAGGGTTTCCTTTCAGGGCACTGAAAAAGCTGTGATTGTGGCTATACCACACCATGAATTGTACTTAATACCACTTAACTGTAGACTTTAAATCATTAAAATGCTCAGTTTTCTTATTTTTTTTTAAAAAAATATTTATTTATTTGCAAGCAGAGAGAGACAGAGAAGAGAGAGAGAATGGGCATGCCAGGGCCTCCAGCTGCTGCAAATGAACTCCAGAAGCATGAGCCACTTTATGCATCTGGCTGTATGTGGGTACTGGGGAATCAAACTTGGGTCATTAGGCTTTGCAGGCAAGCACCTGAACTACTAAGCCGTCTGTCCAGACCCTACAAAGCTCAGTTTTATATGATGTGTATTTCACCACAATGAGTGAACAAAAAAGTCACCCAGTCATCCATTCTACACAGAATAAACATGAACAATAAGAACAAATTTGTTTGAGGTGCTCACAACCGTGGCTCAACTGCTAAGCCATAATTTTGATCTTTTTAGTGAGAACTGTCTTGGACAAAACTATCATTAGTATTTATCTTGCCTTTCCCTGGGATGACTATAAAAGGCTGCCTCATAGAAACACCTGGTCTGGGTGGGGGGAGAGGAGTAGGTATAAAGAAGGCTATCCATGGGCTGGAGAGATGGCTTAGTGGTTAAGCGCTTCCCTGTGAAGCCTAAGGACCTTGGTTCGAGGCTCGATTCCCCAGGACCCATGTTAGCCAGATGCACAAGGGGGCGCACGCGTCTGGAGTTCATTTGTAGTGGCTGGAAGACCTGGTGCACCCATTTTTTCTCTCTCACTCTCTGCCTTTTTCTCTCTCTGTGTGTCGCTCTCAAATTAATAATAATAATAAAAATAATAATAAAGGCTATCCAGTGGTATACTAAGTAGTCCAAAAGCCAACTGTCTATCACCGGACATCTCAGGACAAAAGAATATTGACCCCTGGGCCGAATGATTCAGAGAGCCTGGGGCGGTTTCCCCACCACAGTGGCAGCATGTCTTTCTAAAGCACGTGATGCAGACGCCCTCAGGACTGCAGGATCACTAGTTTAGAATGAGAAAGGAAGGTCAACTGGTCCACCAGCTGCCTACTGGCAACTGCTCTAGCACTTTCCACACAGTCCCTGCAACAGCCATGGGGGCACCGACATCCTCTTGAGCCTTTAGTTAGCTGTCAGCACTGTGGTTCCTAGGCACTGGCACTTCTCAGAACCAGAGAAGTAGGGAAAGACACCCCACCTACTTTATCTAAGCAAAACTTCTTTGGTGCCTGTGTGGTGTGTTGGTGTGTGTGTGTATATGCAGATACATGCACTCCACACACGTGACGCAGACGTCAGAGGAAGACGCTGGGTGTCCCTCCATAGTTTTGCTGCCACACTTCCCTGAGACAGGGTCTCTCACTTAGTGTGGTGTTCTTTCATTTCACTAGCTGATCACGGAGACTCAGGGATCCTCTGTCTGCACCCCTCAGTGCTGGGGCCTGAATTTTTTTTAAGACACTTTTTACTTATTTCAGAGAGAGAGAGAGAGAGAAACACAAACGAACATCAGAGCTTTTTGCCACTGCAGAAAAAAGAAGAAGAAGAAAAAAAAAAAAAAAAAAACACTCCAGGGGCCAGAGAGATGGCTTAGCAGTTAAGGCTTTTGCCTGCAAAGCCAAAGGATCCAGGTATGACTCTCCAGGACCCACATAAGCCAGATGCACAAGGGGACTCATGTGTCTGGAGTTCGTTTGCAGTGGCTGGAGACCCTGGCATGCCCATTCTTTCTCTCCCTCTCTCTATAAAATAAATAAGTAAAAATAAAGTTTTAAAGCCTCGGCGTGGTGGCTCTCGCCTTTAATCCCAGAACATGGGAGGCAGAGGTAGGAGGATCGCCATGAGTTCAAAACCACACTGAGACTACATAGTAAATTCCAGGTTAGCCTGGGCTAGAGTGTGACCCTACCTCGAAAAACCAAATAAAATAAAATAATAAAGTTTTTATTTTAAAAAGAAAAATGTTCAAGGATATTCTTTATAAAATATATACTCCAGACACATGCCCTCCTTCGTGCATCTGGCTTTACATGGGTACTGGGGAACTGAACTGGGGACATGAGGCTTTGGAAGCAAGTGACTTTAACCACTGAGCAATTTATTCAGCCAGCTGCCTGGCTTTTTTATATGGGTGCTAAGGATTGAACTCAGGTTTTCATGTTTGGGAAGCAAGTATTTCTGCATGTTAAGCTATTTTCCCTGCCCCAGGCAGTGAGGCATATGGTCTGTGTTGCAAATAGTCAATTCTATGTTTCTAGTGTGGGAGCAGCCACAGACCAGACTTCCATGAGACAGGCAGCAGGCATAGTTTGCCAACTCTGCTCGAGTCTACGTAGATGCTCATGAGTCCCTATCAGAAAAGCACCTGTCACCCACAGAAGGATAAACATGTTTCTTTCTTCCCCCCGATCCAACTACTTTACCATCTCGCTTTATACTTACAACGACTGTAGCACTCATTTTACAATGTGGAAGGGGATCTGAGAGTATTAAAGATTTGAAACAAGTGACATATGGCAGGCCATGACATAAAAATCATACTAAACAGCCGGGCATGGTGGTGCACGCCTTTAATCCCAGCAGAGGTAGGAGGATCGCCGTGAGTTTGAGGCCACCCTAAGACTACACAGTGAGTTCTAGGTCAGCGTGCGCTAGAGCAAGACTCTACCTCGAAAAAAAAAAAAAAATCATACTAAACTACAGTGTTCATGCCATTACCTACTTATGTTAAAAAGAGGCAGTTTTGGGGCTGGAGAGATGGCGTAGCGGTTAAGCACTTGCCTGTGAAGCCTAAGGACCCGGTTCAAGGCTCGATTCCCCAGGACCCACATTAGTCAGATGCACAAGGTGGTGCACGCGTCTGTAGTTCATCTGCAGTGGCTGGAGGCCCTGGTGCGTCCATTCTCTCTCTCTCTCTCTCTCTCTCTCTGCCTGTCATTCTCAAATAAATATATAAAAAATTGAATAATAAAAAATATTTAATTTTAAAAAAAAGGCAGCTTTACAATAGGGGTTGAGAATTATGTTGTTTCTAATCTGTGATGAATTCATTTCCCATCTATCACCTGGTTGCAGTCTGGGTGCTGTTTGTGCTCAGTTATAGACTTTGGTTATTTTTTTTTTTTAGGATCAAATACAGCCCCTTTGGTAAAACTCAGTGTCAGATTTATTTTTTCTTCCAGTGCTGGGGGTGGTACCCGGGCCCTTGGGCATGCGAAGTAAGCTCTCTACCAATGAGCTGCGCGCCAGCCCTTAACAAGCAGACGGAGAAAGTAGCATGTCCTTACGCAGTCTTGCCCTCGCTGTCGTGCTTGGTGGCGCTGGCCCCCTTCTTGCCCAGCAGCGAGGCCACCTTCTCGGCGTCTCCGTTCTCCACGGCCTGCAGCAGGCGGTCGTCATTCTTGTTCCACTCATTGGTCTGTGGAGCGAAGCGGGAGAGGCAGAGGAGTGAGCGGCCACGGCCACAGCCACGCGCCCCGGCAGAGCCCGCGGCCTCCGCGCCCCTGACAGCCCGCCCCAACGGGCAGCTTCCCAGCACACCTGCCCTCGCTCTAGGGACACCCACGAAGGCTGATTTTTCCAAAAGAGAACATCGAGAGTTTGATGAAATCCCCGGCCGTAAGAAAACTCTGAGATAAGGTTACTTTACTTGCCCTTAACTGATCTTTGAGAAGACGTGGCAACTTAGAAAGACCGCAAGGCCGGCTTACTCATTAGCTAATCTCTAACTAAACTTGACAGCTGGCGCCTGCAAATGCCGCCCTCGGACCTAGCGCACAGCTCACTCAAGTGCACTGTGTTACTGAACCAAACCGGCCACCAGTTCAAGGTTACCCCAGGATTTACACATAAGTGGTCCTCCATCTGTTTTTTTTTTTTCTTTTTTGGTTTTTCGAGGTAGAGTTTCACCCTAGCTCAGCCTGACCTGGAATTCACTATGTAGTCTCAGGGTGGCCTCAAACTCATGGTGATCCTCCCACCTCTGCCTCCCGAATACTGGGATTAAAGGCGTGCGCCACCACGGCCGGCCTCCATCTGTTTTGAAGGCTACTCGTTCTGGCCTGTTCACCAGACCTGCTGGAGCCATATGTTGATTTAAAATTTTTTTGTTATTATTTATTTATTTGAGAAAGACAGAGAGAAAGGCAAAGAGAGAGAGAGAGAGAGAGAGAGAATGAATGGGTGGGCCAGGGCCTCCAGCCACTGCAAACGAACTCCAGATGTGTGCACCCCCTTGTGCATCTGGCTAACATGGGTCCTGGGGAATTAAGCATTGAACCAGGGTCCTTAGGCTTCACAGGCCAGTGCTTAATTACTAACCCATCTCTCCAGGCCCATATGTTGATTTTTAAGTGGCTGTCCAGGCTACCGACTCAACAAAATCTCACCAGAGACTGGAGTCCTTCTTGAGCAAGCTATGTAATAGTGCCATTAGCCCCAACTAAGTCCTCCCCACAGAATAAGTGTGCGAACCACAGCCACGGTCAAAACTTTCGTGTGCACCCCACCTATATTAGCCTAAAACGGATGCGCGCTGCCCTGTGAAATCCTTCCCTAGCTGCACTGACTACATGAAACGTGGACTGTGAACATGAGAAGAAGGTGAGATCTTAGCAAGAAGGGCTGGAAGCACTGAAGTGGAGGGACGGCCACACGAAAGGAATTTTATTATTATTACTTTTTCTTTTCTAGTCCCGCTAAGGCATTGTACTCTTCAGGGACAAACTGGATGACTTTAAATCAGTTCCACGTGGATCACTGGAGAGGCATCCAATTTCTACGACATGGCAAGAAAGAGCCCTTCCCACGTGGTTTGGAGGACAAGGTCAAAGGTGTTTCCCCTGAGGTCTGAAGTCTCTCAAGCAAGCAGACTGGAAACTCCTCTTCCCTCAAAACAGACAAACACAGGATGGCTTCCGACAAGTAAACCCCGGGAAAATAATCTGCAATACCATTTGTGGTGGTTTGATTCAGGTGTCCCCCATAAACTTAGGTGTTCTGAACGCCGTGTCCCTAGCTAGTGGCAATTTGGGAATGAAAGCCTCCTGGAGGTATGTATTGTTGGGGACGGGTTTATGGGTGTTAAAACCAGCTTTCTCTTGCCAGTGTTTGGTACAGTCTCCTGCTGATGTTGTCCATCTGATGTTGGCCATGTCCACCCTCTGCTCATGCCATCTTTGTCCCCTGTCATCATAGAACTTCCCCTTGAGTCTGTAAGCCAAAATACTCCCCCCCACCGCAAGCTGCTCTTGGTAAGGTGTTTTCTGGCAGCAATGCGAACCTGACTGCAACACCATTCAAGCTGTAAGTGCTGCACTTGGGGCTCACGGCACCAGCGCGGGGAACAAGGACAGATGCTACCACATACCAGAGGCTTTAGGGGTTGAAGAGAGGAAGAGACGGTCCACAGCAAATGAGGAAAGGTGGAGTAAGGAAAAACTACCACCACTTTTTTTTTTCTTTCCTAAACTTGGATAAAGGAGTTATCTATTGAATTTACCCTCCACAGTAACTTCTCCATTCAATGTCACCTGCCACACCAGCAACTCCATGGCCAGGCATGACATGAGATAAACCGCGCCTGAGAATCATTCCGGATGCCACTACTGTTGGCAATCCAGAAGCAAATTCCTCCCCGCCCCACTCCGTCCCTCTGCTGTGAGAGATCACATTAAAAGCAAGCATAAGAAGACGAGAAAGTCATCTTGGTCAACCTGCTGTTAAAAAAAAAAAGTAGGATTACTTGGATAAAGTGATGGAAGTTTCAAATTCTGCCTTCTTATTTCAGAGTGATCCATTCTTACTCCAGAACCACACCAGGCTTCTAAAGGAATGGCCGGGCATGGTGGCACACACCTTTAATCCCAGCACTCGAGAGGCGGAGGTAGGAGGATCGCCGTAAACTCGAGGCCACCCTGAGAATACATAGTGAATTCCAGGTCAGCCTGAGCTAGAGTGAGACCCTACCTCGAAAAACAAAACTACAAAACAAAACAAAAAAAAAAAAAAATAGGGTTGGCGAGATGGCTTAGTGGTTAAGGCGCTTGCCTGCAAAACCTAAGGACCCAGGTTTGAGTCCCCAGAACCCATGTAAGCCAGATGCACGTGGTGGCAAATGCTTCTGGAGTTCGTCTGCAGTGGCTAGAAGCCCTGGCATGCCAATTTTCCAATCCCCCGTGTATGTGTATTTTATTTATTTAAGATCATATATATCTTATCTTATATATCTTAAATAAATAAAATAAAAACAGGAAAACTGAAGACATCAAGCGTATCACATTTAACAAGGTGAACGTCTTAGGAAATGTCTGTCTGCTACACAGATGTGGGTGATGGCTGGGATATAAGCAGTTAGTTTTCAGTGGAGCAGCACAATAAAGCACATTGCGGCAACTGTTTTAGAACACTCTGTCACCCCACCACCTACACAACGACTTACTTCTAAAGCCTGTCCAAGCCCTGCAGGCTCTCAGGCCCTTCCTGGTGACCTTTCCCTGCCACTCTGCTCCACCGCGTCCCCAAGGGCCCACCTCCTCAGCTCCAGTGAAGCCCACAGTCTAGACCTGATGAAAGATCACATCCTGGCTTTCGTTCAGGGGTCTGGGTGTGCTCGTATTGTCTACTATCTTCAGTTCCCTGAAGACACAACCACAGCCTTGATTCCTACATCCCTGGTGCCTAGAAAGTGCTCAGTCTTGGGCTGGAGGGATGGCTTAGTGGGTTAAAGCATTTGCCTGCAGAGCCAAGGGACCCAGGTTCGATTTCCCAGGATCCATGTTAGCCATGATGCACAGGGGGCCTGCATGCGTCTGGAGTTCGTTTGCAGTGGCTGGAGGCCCTGGTGCGCCCATTCTTTCTATCTTTCTCTGTCAAATAAATAAATAAATAAAGAGGAAAAAAAGAAGGAAAAAAAAAAGAAAATGCTTAGTTTGTGTACACTTCCTCTGGGTTAACCCAAACCTCTCTTGACTTAGCAAATGCTTGTACTTTCATACATAAAACTCTCTCGTTCTCTTGCAAACAATAATTAAATCATGTTTCAGGTCCTCTTAATTTATTTTACAGGCTAAATAAATCCAACTCCCTTAGCCTTTTCCCACAACAGGCCAGTCTTCCAAGATTTTAATCATGTGTTTACTTTCTCCAAAGTTCTTCATGACTAGGGAGCCTCATAAATCCAATCGGGGATCCAGTGTGTCTCACTGTCATGAGAGCCACCTGGGTGATGGGTGACTCTGTGGACGTCCATGTGCCCATACTGAAGATTCCGACCCTGGGATCTGGAGAGAGCCCAGGGATCCGCCGGCTGCAACAATTCTCTCACTGGTCCCATTCAGGGACATTCAGAACCGATACTAAAGCTAAGCAGATAATGTACTGGAACCAATTTTCTTCCTCAACAAGGCCTTAGAAGTGGGTACACCGTCTCCTACACAAGCGTAATAAATATTAGGCTTTCCCTCAGAGATGAAAGTGTACTATGTTCATATGACATTGGAGAATGTTACCAGCACTGCTCACAAGAGGCAAGAATTACAAATGACGTAAATATCTCATAACAGAAGATGGAAAAAGATAAAAGAGATTACAAAACAGGTAGCCCGGCGTGGTGGCACATGCCTTTCTTCCCTGCACTTGGGAGGCAGAGGTAGGAGGATCGCCATGAATTCGAGGCCACCCTGGGCTAGAGTGAGAGCCTACCTTGAAAAACCAAAACAAACAAAAAGCCCAGACAGTCAGAGGGATGTCATTCACACACAGTGAAAATGGACAAACAACTAGCTACAACTATGTGGAAGGTTCTTAGAAAAATGCTGTTGAAAGAAGCAAGACACATACACACAAAGCCCCATGGTGGGACTGCATGTATGTAAATATGAAATCAGGGGAAATGGAATCACATTGTTTAGGGGTGCATACATAGGTGATAAGAGAATAAAGAAAAGGGTGGGCAAGGCTGCTGTCAGTCAGGAAGAGATGTCTGTGAGCACTCCGGGGCTTTGGTCTGGTTCAGTCTGTTTAATGACTCCACAGACACTCGCTTGATAAGTATCTGTTAAACTGCACATCCGTGTCTGTTTCTGCATAGGTAATCAGTGAATCACATGAGCTTCGCCTCTTCATTCTTTGCCCTTCTTCACACGCAGAGTAAAAACACAAAGCTGTGTGTGTCACTTTCTCGTTAAGTTGACACTGGGTTAAGGACAGCTGATGGTTATATTCCCACCTGTTTCTTTATGCCTGTTTATAAAGGAAAACCTGTTGCCCATACTTGGTTCTTAACCTTTTAGAAGCCTCATAAAGGCACATGGAGAATTCGATGATTCTAGGGACTGCTGTCAAATTCATACATGTTATACATGCAAACCTTGCATACAATTTCAAAAGCCCTCCCCTCGCTCAGCTTCAACAGCTACATACCCTAGTTTTAGAAAGGGACAGGTTTGGAGGGCTGGAGAAATTGCTCAGCAGTTAAGGCACTTGCCTGCAAAGACTAAGGACCCAAGTTCAATTCCCCAGTGTCCACAGAAAGCCAGATGTACTAAGTGGTGCATGCATCTGGAGTTCATTTGCAGTGGCAAGAAGACCTGGCATGCCCATGCATTCTCTGTGTCTGTCTCTCTCTTAAATAAATAGATAAATAAATATTTTTAAAATGGGTCCAGTGTAGTAGTGCATGCCTTTAATTCCAACACTTGGGAGGCGGAGGTAGGAGGATCACTCTGAGTTTGAGGTCACCCTGAGACTACATAGTGAATTCCAGATCAGCTTGGGATAGAGTGAGACCCTACCTCAGAAAACCAAAAAAATAAAAAATAAATAAAATAAAATAAACCCAAACCAAAACCAAAACCTAAACCCAAACCAAAACCAAAGAAAGGGCAGGGACAGGTTTCAAAGTCAGGAGTTGCTGAGTTCAATTTCCATCTCTACCTTTTTCCCTCTTGGGGGTCTGGAACAGGCCAGTGAGTCTCCATTGTCTTATGTGTAAAATGAAGGAAATTCTCCTGAGGTGTATCAAGTGCAATGGACATAACCGGCCTGGCACATACCAGACACCCCCAAAAGGGTGATCATCATTTTTCTTGTGTGTGGTACTAGGGACTGAGCCTAAGGCTCTTAATTTATTTGAGAGAGAGAAATAGGCAACGGGGAGAGAGAGAGAGCGGGCGCGCCAGGGACTCCAGCCACTGCAAACGAACTCCATAGATGCATGCGCCCCTTGTGCATCTGGCTTACGTGGGTACTGGGGAGTTGAGCCTGGGTCCTTTGGCTTTGCAGGCAAGCACCTTAACCAGTAAGCCATTTCTCCAGCCCCCTCTATGGATCTTTTAATAACTACAATAAGTATCTACTTTAATATCTTCAGTAAATATCTACTTTTAACATCTATAATCTGACAGTCCATTATGAATAGAGAGGCAGGTGACACCTTAATGCATATTTTCTACTATGTTCTCTTAAAAAAATCATATTTTAAAGGGCCCTGGGGATGACTTCATGGACATGAAACTGTTGAACACAGCTCACTATTCCAGGAGACTGTTTAAACAGATGCTGTTTCAACAGAGCATGAGGCCACATTTGCAAGTTCAGGAAGCCATATGTTACGCTCTACAGACATGTGTAATGTGTCGGCTATGAAGGCTGCATGTGGGAAAGGCAGACCATACTCGCAATGTGGGTTCCCAGCATTCCTGCTAATATATCACAAATGAGATTTTTTAATGGCTGGCCGGTAAGTTTCCTATTCATCAAATCATTTCCAAATGACACCCACTTACTTGAGATTTTTCCCTTGAAGCCTAGTCTTTGAAAGGCTTTCCTGCCTCTGTCCAGGGGAGCAGATGCTATGCCAGCTGTGTGATGAATGCTGAGAGACTTTGGCAACTGGTAACATCTGCCCTTGGCCAGACATGGCATCATCTTTTATTTAATTTTTTAAAAAATATTTTGGTTTAATAATGGAGAACTGAAAAGCCAGTGGAAACCCAGTGGCCACAGGCATCTGGCAATGGGAAGGCTTAATGTTTGAAATATACCAACCCAAGCTGGACATGGTGGCACACGCCTTTAATCCCAGCACTCAGGAGCAGAGGTAGGAGGATCGCCATGAGTTCGAGGCCACCCTGAGACTACATAGTGAATTCCAGGTCAGCCTGGACTAGAGTGAAACCTTACTTCGAAAAAAACATATATATCAGTCCAAGCAGTTATCCCGTAGCACAAGGGAAGAGGAAAAAAAGCCAGCAAGAGAAAGGAGTGTTTCTTAGACTTTCAACAGGAAAGGTGCTACGGGCAGATCCCTCACACATTGGAAGAGTTCTTGTGTGAGTCTGCTGCTGGACCAGCCACTGGGAGAAATCTATTTGAGAAATTATCTTTGGAAATGTTGTGTCTCTCCTTCCAGCTTATGGGGAACAGAACGCTTTGCCAATACAATCAGCGAGACAAAGTTGAAAGGCAACATAAACAGTGTTTGCACCGGGAAGGTTTCAGATTCTTCCTGCCCAGAAACAAACAGCACACACATCAAAACTTTAAAACAGAACAGACAAGCTACGCGCCCATATAGTAGTTCTCCCGGGTGACTACACCAGCCGATACGTATTAGTGTCTATCTACTAGACACAAAGCCATGTAGAATATATGGGTGTTTACACAGACAAGCGACCCAACCTCTACCATTCACTTATGCATTCATTCAACAAATAACTGATGTTACTCAGTTCCTTTTACATGACCAGCATACCCTTGACTGAATTTTCTATGCGGTTATGAAGGTAATAGTAGTTTGCCAGCAAAAAGAAAACAACGTGCTAGAGATAATGTCACCTGAAACCATGTTAAAGTGACAGGCAACAGCGTGGAAGGGAGAGAGAACTTGCAGATGGACAAGCAGGTTTCTTCACTGGATCAGGAACTACACTTTGCAATGAGTGACACGTAGGCTGATGGACAGGAGTCACGGGTGAAGAACAGGTCCGTTCAGTGGGGTGGGTAACCAGGAAAAGCAGAACCAAGGGAAGGAAGCCTTTCGAAACTTCTCTGTTCATGCACATAAAAACCTAGGAAATTACCCGTAAGCACCTCATGACAGAGCTTAGCCAGCCCTGAAGTTTCACAGAGAACTTTCCGTATGTTTCGTGACTTCAGACCCGCACTATACAAGGCTCTTTCCTGCATTTTCTTCTTAAGATTATTCACATGCCTTGATACAGCCTCTGCTATTCACCCTGAGATCTATCAGCCTCTCTTTTAATGGGCCGGGTCAGTAGTTCCTGAGGCCTTTTCCACATAAATGCTCAATGCTGTGCTATGGATGTAATTGTAAACACCTCCATCCAGAACCAAGCAAGTCCTCTGTGGAAAGACTACAACTTACCAGTGCCTACCACTGCCTGCCAGCTTCTCTTACACAGCTGTCATTAGATAGTATTCCTAATTACCGAAGTAACTGGACGGTCTGATGACTCCCAGTGGACGGCAGTCCTACAGCATGGCCAGTGGCCAGCATGTCTTTCTTTGGTCAGCACTAACCCTCAGCCCCCACCCCGGTCCACCGCCTGCCAGATGGTAGGGGCTCAGTGCAGAGCTCTTCACTGAATCACATTGTTTTTCTTCCCATTACCTCACAGGCTACTATCGATAAAACCCTTTCTCTAGTGGCTCTTTTGTCTTAGGCTACAGTTGTACTTAAATTCCCCACAATCCTACCACATTCCTTCCTCTGACCTTGCTGTATGTTAAAACATTGCATTTTATACTATAACCGGGCCTGAGGGCTGGAGCTCAGTGGCACTTGGCTTGCCTAGCATGCACAGGGTCCCCAGCACTGAAATAATAAATAAAATAAACAGGCCAATAAGAAATTGATGGATAAGCACCATGTCACATGAAGTCAAAGTCACACTGAGGCCGAAATCAGTCTAGAAACAGGTCAAGCTGATTTTACCCTTCACTGAGGAGAACTGCACCATCTAATTCAATTGGTTTCAACCACTTGTTTGTTTATATTCATTGTTGAGAATCTAAAGTACTATGCTTAGTGCCGGGGATGCAAAAATGGCTGTGAAGTAATTTCATCCTCAAGGATCCCCTAGACTTTGAGGGTAGAAACTCGCCCAATAACTACCTATGTTGCCCTAGGTCAGTTCTGGCACATGCTTTGAACTAAGTCTTAGGAATGCCTAGAGAGGGTGAACCAACTACCGAAAATAACCGAGAACACTCAGTGCCAATGTTACAACTTAAATCTCCAGAATAACCCTATGAGGCAGGCAACTGGCGGACCATTTTACAGATGAGCCAACCGGGGAACACAGATGACAAACTTTATGAACAAAGTCACTCCATTTAGAGTACGGATTCTGCCGAGGAAAAAGGAATCCAATTAACTGAGAAGGAAAAATGAAGGAAGAAGCTTACTTTTAGGATGAGGAAGATCTAAATGTGCTTGGAGACTGAGGGAAGCAAAGGGACCAGTGGAGAAAGACTAAAGATCGCAAGGGGCCGTGTGTGTGGACATCTGACAAGAGGGGCCAGGGAGGGGACTGGAGGCTCGGCACAGGCAGATGGCTGGTCTCTGTGAGGGTCACAGTGTGCTTGAGACCACGCAGACAAGCGGGGTGTGTGGGGGGGAGACAGGGGCAAGGGTCCAAGGGTGTTTTATGGTTCGTATGTTTTTACGAGGAAGCAAGAGCCAAAGCAAGCAGGGCCAGTGGTGGGTAAGAAACTTGAAAAGTGCCGATGTCCACAATCACTCCCAGGGAAATGGGAGAGGAGAACCACATGAGGTGGGGTGGTGGTGGGGGGGGAGGTTTGCAAGCGGCCTCAAAGGTCCATCTGGGAGTAGAAATTATAACTCCATAAATGAACCATTTGGTAAATGTTTCACTGGAAGACTGAGTGAGACAGGAGCAAGGAGCAAAGGGAAGAGGGCCCCGGCTGATCGGTCCCTGACCAGGTACTGGAATAAGAGATCCAAGTGGAGATTCTGGGGTCAAGAGGATGAGACGTGCCAATGAGAGTGATCTGAAACTGCTGCGGGGTCAAGGTGGGTGTGGGCCTAGCCAGGGCTTACTGCCGTGGAAGAGGGGCAGGGCGCCGGCTGGGACACTTACATAAATTTTGGAGTTTCCAGGGTGAGGGCCAATCTAGGAGCTGGGAGACAGTGACATGAGGGCGGCCCAGCACGGCCAGCCGAGCAGGCAAGCCCAGCCTCAGGGAGGATTTCTTGTGCCTTGCTGAGGGCCCCTGTGTATAGTCCTTCCAGCTTCATTAAGTCTCCATGACCTCCCACACTGTGTTAAGCCATGTCCCTAGAAAACTGATCTTCGCCCAGAACCTCGGAGTGCAAGATCTTCTTTAGACACAGTTTTTTTTCTTTTTTTGCACGTCTTCAAGTTTAGAAGAGGTCATATTGGTGTCGGGTGGGTCCGATGTCCAATAAATCATGTCTTTATAATGACAGAGATTTGCAGATATAAGATGGTGGCCATGGTGATGGAGGAAGTGACTGGAGTTGTGCTGCCAGTATGGGAAGGCCACCACGGACCGCCTGCAGCGATCTTCAGGAACCAGGGGAAAGAGAAGCATTCCCCCATGGAGCCTTTGAGGGGAACACAGGCTGTCATCACCCTAGTTTTAGACTTCCAGCCTTGAGATGTGCAAGAGAATGCATTTCTATGGTTTTATGCCACCCAATTGTGGTAATTTGTTATCGTAACCTTAGGAAAGCAACACATGAGGTAGGTAGGTACCATTTCCTTCATTTTACTGATGAGAAAAATAGAGGCTCAGAAAATACTCCTATCGCATCCAGAGTTCCCAGTCAGAATGTGGAGGACTTGGAATTCATCAGGTGCTTTTTTCATTTTCCTGCATATGCTCACAGAACACTTTGAAAACAAACAAACAAACCAAGAAGATTAGAATGAAGCACCAGGTCACAGCATGGAGGGCCACGCAGGGCACAAGGAAAGCCCTGTATCTCATTTCATCAAGGTTAGAAAATGAATTCAAAAGTTTTATCTGCCGGGCGTGGTGGCACACGCCTTTAATCCCAGCACTCAGGAGGCTGAGGTAGAGAATCACTGTGAGTTCAAGGCCAACCTGAGACTACATAGTGAATTGCAGGTTAGCCTGAGCTAGAGTGAGACCCTACCTTGAAAAACCAAAAAAAAAAAAAAAAAAAAAGTTTTATCTATCTACCTACATGGACCTTATACACTGAGTTATACCCCCATACTTGCTAAGTCCCCTTAAACATAGAGGCCAAAAGTTAACTCAGCATTACATATGAGGTTAGCAGTTACACAAAAGCAACTTTACAAACATGTTCATAATGAGTAGCAAGCTCTTGTAGATAAAACAGATGTGTGTGTGTGTGTGTGTGTGTGTGTGTGTGTGTGTGTGCGTGCGCGCACATGTGGGTGTGTGCATGCGTGTGTGATTTAATTAAAAACAATTCACCGCCCAAAGAGAAGAACACATGTAAAAATAAATATGTTATGGTTTGAGCAAGGCTTTCTCGAATATACACGAGACACTTGGAGACACTTGGCGACAGTCCAGACTTCAAAGTATTTCTGGCAGCTTCAGTTTCTAAGCTTTGCTCCTCACTCAAGTGGCCAAGTGTAGATTTCACATGAAGCATCCTGATGAAGTGAGTTCATCCGCAAAGCCTGCTGAAGTGCCTTCTAACAGTTTAAAGAGTCACAATGCGGGGCCAGGGTGGTCTCTGTCCTGATCACACACAGACATCATACCCTTTATAGATGCTAAAAATTTAACGAGGGACAAAATGATAGCTAAAGAAATTTATAAGCCATTGAAACAGTCCTTGGAGTTATAAAACCAATGTGGAACCTGACCTCTGCAATTTCTGCTCTCCCCTCATTTTCCTGGAGCCAGTTAGTTTAAGAATTGAAAACCGGGCTGGAGAGATGGCTTAGCGGTTAAGGCGTATGCCTGCGAAGCCTAAGGACCCAGGTTCGATTCTGCAGGACCCACATAAGCCAGATGCACAAGGGGCACATGTGTCTGGAGTTTGTTTGTGGTGGCTAAAGGCCATGGCATGCCATTCTCTCTCTGTCTCTCTTCTCTCTTTCTCTCTCTCTCTCTCTCTGCTTGCAAATAAATAAATAAAAATAAATTATTTTAAAAATAGAATTGAAAACTGCGATCATCAATGGATGGAGTCAGGGACTCATTTGGGGACTAAGAAAAGGAGGCTAGAGCTGGAGAAGATGGCTTAGCAGTTAAGGCGTTTGCCTGCAAAGCCAAAGGACCCTGGTTCGATTCGCCAGTACCCACATAAGCCAGATGCCCAGGGTGGCGCATGTGTCTGGAGTTCGTTTGTAGTAGCTGGAGGCCCGGGTGTGCCCATTCTCTCTCTCTCTCTCTCAGTCTCTCAAATGAATAAAATATATTTTTTAAAAAAGAAAAAGAGGCTAAGGGAGAGTCCCACACTTGATGTTTCTTAATCCTAAACATGGATAAGTCCTCAGTATGGGGGTTCAATGATGTTCCCTAAAACAACTGTACCTCAGAATGCAACCTTAATCAGAAATAGAGTCTTTACATATCTAAAAAGTTAACGATCTAGAGACAAAGATCATGCTGATTTTTGGATGCATTTTAAATCTGACTAGTGTCTTCATAAAAATAAGTAAGGAGCAGGGCGTGGTGGCACACGCCTTTAATCCCAGTACTTGGGAGGCAGAGGTAGGAGAATCACCGTGAGTTTGAGGCCAGCCTGAGATGACATAGTGAATTCCAGGTCAGCCTGGGCTAGAGTGAGGCACTACCTCGAAAAAACAAAAAACAATAATAATCAATAAATAAGGGCAGAGAGACACGAGGAAGAAAGGGACACAAGAATGGGCCAAGGCTGCACTGAGGATAGCTGGAAGGCACCCGAAGTCGGGACAGGCATGGGACAGAATTTCCTTCACTCCTTCCAGAAGGATCTTACTTGCGTGATGCTTTCACTTTAGACTTCTGAACGGTGTGAGAGAACCAATTTCTCTTCTTCAGATACCCCAGTTGTGGCCATCTGTTATGGCAGCCCTGAGACACTGACACAATGACATTTGGGGGGTGGAAGGCTCATCTCGTACCAGATGGCCCCAAGCACTCTATTCCTACTGACTGGAGGTCCACAGAGGCCCTGCCTGGCTTGCTTACTGTTTGTGTGCAAACCCTGGGCCACCACTGGTGCCTACCTTATACCCCCCAGCTGGAGGGAATGCCAAATTCTTAAATATCTCTGCTGTGCCTTGTGAGTTTTCTCAAGAGGACCTTTCATGATAAGACAGTAAGGTGACTATTCAAGCCATGTTCCTCACAGAGCATGACCATAAGGCCACGCATTTACAATCTCCCTCTTTGGAAACAAACAAGCGCTTCACGAAACCCTGTAAGTGATTCTACTGTCAGCCACAATTACTTTTCTCTTGATAACAGTGAAGATGGCAAATTAGCCTGTTATTAGCTCAATCTGTATTTGTTAAATGCTGCAGCAGATGGGAGCGTTCATAATTCTCGGCACATACAGACCTGATATGTGCCTAAGGACAGCCAGAACACGCCCTAGAGAAAGGGGCCTGACCCAAGCTCACCATGTTCTTGTTCCAGTGAGCCCCTGATCCTGATCACCCCCAGGCCCTCCGTGGTAAGACTCCAGCCTCTTCAACTCTCTCTCTCCACCTCTCTGGCCAGTCACGCAGAACTGTCACTGTAGCCTATCTGGCTTTTATAGCATCAATGTGTTTCCTTTCCTTTCCTTTTCTTTCTTTCTTTCTTTCTTTCTTTCTTTTTTGTTTTAATTTTATTTACTTATTTATTTATGAGAGAGACAGAGAGAGGCAGATAGACAGAAAGAGAGAATGGGTGCGCCAGGGTCTCCAGTCACTGCAAATGAACTCCAGACACATGTGCCCCCTTGTGCATCTGGCTTACGTGGGTCATGGGGAATCGAATGGGGGTCTTTAGGCTTTGCAGGCAAATGCCTTAACCACTAAGCCATCTTTCCAGCTCCAATGTGTTTTCTTTTCTATGGCTTTGTTCAACCCAGTTCAGTCCAATTCCTTTTTGGTTTCTGTATTGGTGGAGGGTCCTATTAGACACTTACTTCCTCCTTGCCCAGCTCCTGGGGCAGAGTAAGAGACTGATACTTAAAAGAACATGAAAGGGGGTCTGACAATGGTCATATTTCTCTACAACACATCAAGTGCTCTTTTTTAAGAAATATATTTTATTTATTTACTTGAGAGAGAGAGAAAGAGGTAGTGAGAGAGAATGGGTGAGCCAGGGCCTCCAGCCATTGCAAACAAACTCCAGATGCATGCGTCCCCTTGTGCATCTGGCTTACGTGGGTCCTGGGGAATTGAACCAAAGTCCTTTGGCTTTGCAGGCAAACGCCTTAACCCCTAAGCCATCGTCTCCAGCCCCATATCAGTGCTCTTTTACATGGCCTTGTTAAACTCCACTTTGCCACATCCTCCCATGCCAACTTCCTTGACAGGCAAATGTTTTTGTTTGCTACTCTGGCTCTCTGTCTAGACAAAACCATCTGTGACTGTTCACGCTCAACAAGAGGTTCCACACTCTATGGTCCAGCTTCTTAGACTGCGCATTGCCACCCCATTTAGTGTCGCATAACTCAGTGTGGTAATCGGGAGAAGTGTGGCAATAGTAAGAAGTTTTTGAATGCACAATGATCAGAAATTAATCCACAATCAAATGCACAGTGGATGTGAGGCGTTTCTGGCAGAGCTCGCCCGTGTCGCGTCGCCCCACGGCCCTGCACCCGCCGTTCTGAACACACAGCACGCGCGACGTGCCCTGCGCGGCCCTCACGCCACACAGCACGCTGCACTTGCTTTCTCGTCGCTGGCACAAAGCTCCCAACCCAAAGCAGCCGGTGGGAGGGAAGTTGCTTAGTTTGGCTTACAGTCTCGAGGGGGAGCTCCCGGATGGCAGGGGAAAGAGGCTGGACAGCACCTGTGCCACGGCAGGTGGCACACAGCAGCAGGAGAGAGAGCCACACAGTGACAAGGGGAAGCTAGCTCCAACACCCGTGAGCCTGTCCCCCGCAATACGCCTCCTCCAGCAAGGTTCCGATTCTCACACTGCCATCCGCTGGGTCCGAGCATTCAGAACGTATGTGTTTACGGGGATACCTAATTCAAACCTCCATGTCGGTGAACCCTGTCTGAGACACCATGGTTCAGATTTGACATTACTGGTTTTTATGAATTACAGGGTTGTTTTTTTTGTACTATAAAATAGAATGTTTTCTGATTTATAGACTACTGTTTTCTATAAACTACAGTGTTTTTTTTTACTATATATAGAATGTTTTCTGATCTTATAGACTACTGTTTTTTATGAATTACAGTGTTTTTTTTAACTATATATAGAATGTTTTCTGATCTTATACAGACATATGGTTTAATTATTGAAAACAAAGACTTTGGGCTGGAGAGATGGCTTAGCAGTTAAGCACTTGCCTGTGAAGCCTGAGGACCCCGGTTCGAGGCTCGATTCCCTAGGACCCACATTAGCCAGATGCACAAGGGGGCACACACATCTGGAGTTCATTTGCAGTGGCTGGAGGCCCTGGCGCGCCCATTCTCTCTCTCTCTCTCTCTCTGCCTCTCTCTCTCTCTCTGTCACTCTCAAATAAATAAAAATAATAAAAAAAGACTTTTAATATTTTCCTACCATCATTACTCAAAACACAAATATCACGTTAGTATATATTTCAATTGTGTGGTGGGTTGAATCAGATGTCCCTCCATAACCTCATGTGTTTTTTTATTAAATATATTTATTTATTTGAGAGAGAGAGAAAGAGAGAGAGAGAGAGAGAGACAGAGAGAGAGAATGTGCATGCCAGGGCCTCCAGCCATTGCAAAAGAACTCCAGATACATGTGCCACCTTGTGCATTTGGCTTACATAGGTCCCGGGGAATGGAACCAGGGTCCTTTGGTTTTTCAGGCAAATGCCTTAATCGCTAAGCCATCTTGTCCAGCCCTAAACTCATGTGTTTTAAATACATGGTGCCCAGTGCCAATTTGGAAGGTGAAATCTTGCTGGAGGAGGTGTGTTTTGGAGGGTGGGCTTTGGGGTGTTATAGCCAGCTCCCCTTTACCACAGCTCAACTCCTTCTCCTGCCGCTGTGGCAGAGGTGATGTCCAGCCTCTGCTCATGCCATGTTTTCCCTGCTGTCACGGAGCTTCCCCTCGAAACTGTAAGCCAAAGTTAACCCTTGCCTCCCATCAGCTGCTTCTGGTTGGGTGTTTTTGTGCCAGCAATCTGAAGGTAAACACAACAGACTGTATTGTGCTGGAATTTTTCATTTTAAAAACTGCTGTTTGAATGGCTGACTTGAATTTCATTTAAAAAAAAATCAGTAGATGAAGTTTAGTTTGGCATTAGGACAGAATTCCATCAATTTCTAAAATGACCCTAAACATACTTGGGTCATTTTGTCTTATGTACTTAAGTGAAGGAGGGCTCTCAGCCTTGACTATAAAAATCAAAATACTGAGAAATTGAAAAAAGCAGAGGATGTCCTACACTGCTTCCTGTAGCGTCAAATACTGAGCTAAGATGTAATTCTTTATGTAGAAATGAGCCGGCACATCCAGCCAGTTAGTGCATGTGAAAGTACACTTCCACTGTCAACTAGCTGGATCGGGAGTCAAGTGAGAGATGTGTCCCTTGGGCAAGTCTACGAGGGTGTTTCCGGTCATTAATGAAGGAGAAAGACGTGCCCCCTTTTGGTGGGAGCCTATATATAAAGAGGTTCCAGGAAAAGCAACGGTTGGCCGGCCTGCCTTCGCCCCTCCGTGATGAGTGCGTCTCTCCTCGGCCGCCCCCTTTCACTCACACTGGAATCCAGCTTCCGCAGCCTTGCAGGGCAGACTGCAGACCAGCAGCTCTCCGGACGCCTCCAGGCCTGCAGTGCCAGATCTGGACAGCAGAGGCTTCCAGCCTTGCGGGTGGGGCAGCTACTGGGTTCTCAGACTCTCCTGCCTGTCAACAGCTATTGTTGGATAGTCCAGTCCATATCCTGTAACCCAATCTTATAAATTCCCTTTATACTACATTTACAACACATATTCATTCTATCAGTTGTTCTCTAAGAACCCTGACTAATACAGTATGCCAATTTGCTTTCATCTTTAATAAATGGTATATAGATATATAGTATGTGATCGTAAACTTTATACATATATATGCCAAAGAATTGTTTTAAAATAAATTTCTTGGGCTGGAGAGATGGCTTAGCAGTTAAGGCGTTTGCCTGTGAAACCTAAGGACCCAGGTCTGATTCTCTAGGTCCTATATAAACCAGATGCGCATCTGGAGTTCATTTGCAGTGGCTAGAGGTCCTGGCATACCCATTCTCTCTCTCTGTCTCTAATAAATAAATAAAAATAAATCTTTTAAAAAGGAATCATGGTGCTCGAAAGAAGTGACTGCAGTGCTCAGTACTGCAATATCTCTATCAGACCTTCCAAGGCTCAGGGTCTAATGTGGAAGAGGTGGCAGAAAGAAAGTAAGAGCCAAAGGAAGGGTAGGACTCCTTACAACGTGCTCCCTCCAGACACAAAATAGCCTGGATATTCATGACCTCACAGTACCTGACACAACCTGCACAAGACCATCATAAGAGGAGGAAAAGATCATGACATCAAAATAAAGAGAGACTGATTGAGATGGGGAGGGGATATGATGGAGAATGGAGTTTCAAAGGGGAAAGTGGGGGGAGGGAGGGTATTACCATGGGGTATTTTTTATAATAATGGAAGTTGTTAATAAAAATTTGGAAAAAAATAAATAGAATGAAAAATAAAAAAATAAAGTTCTTTACGATTTATCAGAGATGGTAACATTTGCATACTTGTTTTCTTTACCTATCCCTGCAAGGCTTCTGTTTATCCAGTTTTATATCTTAAATTCCACCACGCCCAGATCTCCCGGTGGCCGTACTATGCAAACTCTGCTTCAGCTGAACTCTTGGCTCCAAGACCCAAGTTATTCTTTTCTTCTACATTATAACGACTCAAGGCATTTTCAGCCTAGCATTATTTTGCCATCTTTCTGCCAACAAGGCATACGGTGTTCTATGATGGTCATTTTAACAAAACTTTGCCCTACCTAGCATTTGAGGTCAAATGGTCAAACACCTATTGTCAGAAATGCTCAGGACCAGAAGTGTTTCAGATTCTGGGTTACTCTAGATTTTGGAAGATCTGTATATACATAGCGAGCTGCTAGGAGATGGGACCTAGGTGTGCGCACACACACACACACACACGCACACACACACATACATACACACACACACACATACACATACATACACACACACACACACACATACACACACACACACACATACACACTCACACATACACACACACACACACACACATACACACTCACACACACACACACACACACACGTCCTTTGTTTCATAAATATCTGCATGGCCTGAAGGTGATTTGGAACAATATTTTGAAGAACTTTATGCATGACACAGTTTTTGTATAAAGTTTTCATCTTTGTGGCACTCAGAAGTTGCACTTCTAATCTCCAGTTTTCCCATGTCACGTCTTTGTACAGATGGGAGTATAGTGTAGGACTAAGAGCTTCGATTCTTGGTTCCGGAGCTCAAATACTGACTCTACCAATAAATAGATGTATGATCCCACATATTTCCTGACCAATACAATGCAGCTTCTAACAGCACATTTTACATATAGGGCAAAAGTTCTCATATTCTCCCACAATGTCCCCATGGCAGACATATCTAGGTGTTTTTCAATAAATAATTCCATTAAAAAATAACTTTTGGGCTGGAGAGATGGCTTAGCAGTTAAGAGTGCTTGCCTGTGAAGCCTAAGGAGCCCGGTTTAAGGCTTGATTCTCCAGGACCTACGTTAGCCAGATGCACAAGGGGGCGCATGCGTCTGGAGTTCGTTTGCAGTGGCTGGAGGCCCTGGCGTGCCCATTCTCTCTCTCTCTGTATCTGCCTCTTTCTCTGCCTCTCACTCTCAAATAAATAAATAAATAATAAACAAAAAAATAACTTTCTCTCTTTGTACTCTCACTCATCATTGCCATTCCAAATTTCTATATGTTGCAATCGGGACCAGAAATCTCAGAAAACAGAAAGTAATTTAAACCATCAAAATATCCTCCACACAGACTGGAGAGATGGCTTAGCAGTTAAGGCGCTTGCCTAAGAAGCCTAAGGACTCATGTTCGATTCTCCAGGTCCCACGCAAGCCAGACACACAAAGTGCTGCGAGCACGCAGGGCCACACATGCTCACGAGGAGGCGCGCGCATCGGGAGCTGGCCTGCAGCGGTTGAGGCCCTGGTGTGCCAGTTCTCATTCTCTCTCTCTCTCTCTCTCTCTCTCATAAAAAAGATCAGACTGTTGGGCTTGCCTCAAAAAACAAAAAATACTATACATGTAAGCACATTTTTGTTATTGTGAATTGTTGTGTGCAGTGTCCTGGGGTTTGGGCCTTAAGCACGCTAGGCAAATGTTCTACTGCTAAGCTATACCCTCAGCTCCAGAAGTTAATTTTAAGTAGTCTGGATATTTTAGTATATTTGAGGCAAGAGACGCCACTGGTTTATTTATAAAAGAACACTTAGTAGTTCTCAAGAGAGGGCATATTTGTTGCAGCCTTTCTATATTCCAATAATAGCAAAACCAGAAAAAACGCCAATATCCACCCACAAGGGAAAAAAAAAATCCTAGTTCCAAGAAATTATTTCTGCCTGACGCTGAAGGCAGAGGTCAGTAAGCGGGGTGGTGACGTTCACACTCAGCGTGATCTGTCCAAGGCTTCAGAACAGGCTCAAGGCAAACTGCTCTGGCAGCGTCCTCGCCGCACGTCCGGAAGCCACAGGGCCTCCGAGGCAGGCCGGCCCTGGTAGGCTTAACTCTGCAACGGCACAGTTCTTCCTCTTCTTCTTTTTTTAAAAAATATATTTTATTTATTTATTTGAGAGAGAGAAGGAGAGAACGGGCACACCAGGGCCTCCAGCCGCTGCAAACAAACTCCAGATGCCTGTGCTCCCTTATGCATCTAGCTTACGTGGGTCCTGGAGAATCAAACCAGGATCCTTTGGCTTTGCAGGCAAACGCCTTAACCAGTTAGCCATCTCTCCAGCACCCCCCTTTTAAATTATTTATTTGATAAAGAGAGGGATGAAGAGAGAGAGAGAGAGAGAGAGAGAGAGGAAGAGGCAGATGGAATGGACGTGCCAAGGCCCCTAACCACTACAAAGGAACTCCAGATGCATGCGCCACCTTGTGAATCTGGCTTATGTGGGCACTGGGGAATCGAACCTGTGACCTTAGGCTTTGCAGGCAAGTGCCTTAACCACTAAGCCATCTCTCCAGCCCCGACTGCACAGTTCTTACTGACAACAGCAGAGAGCCGAAGCTGAAGACACGGGTAGACAGAAGACAGGAAAGCTCGTGGAGGTTCCCGGATGTGAAGCCTCACTCATTACCCTCCCAGAGTGCACAAGGATTCTCCAAAAATGTCTTCTTGCCTTTGAGTGTTATGATTCAGCTAGATGCCAAGCGACAAATGAACACACACACACAAATGACTCAAAGGGAGGGGAGTGTAATCAAGCAACGCTGGAACTCCAGTGTGGTCTTGGGCTATGGGTTTTTGACCTCATTTACCATGTCAGGAATCTGACACTTGACCACCCATTGAAAAGGAACCCACTTACTATTAAAACTAATGAAATCAGTGGCCGGACGTGGTGGCGCACGCCTTTAATCCCAGCACTCGGGAGGCAGAGGTAGGAGGGTCACCGTGAGTTCGAGGCCACCCTGAGACTCCATAGTGAATTCCAGGTCAGCCTGGGCTAGAGCAAGACCCTACCTCAAAAACCCCAAAACAACAAACGACAAGAAATCACATTAGAACACAGATGCTTCTGAAATCCTGAGACTTCATTGTCTAAGGCGTGCTGCACACATTTATCTCCTAGAGACAACGGCCACTGTGGCTTTTCGCACACCTGGCGGTGCCTCCCTGGCAAGCTCAAGGTCAGAGACTGTGGGCATGAAAGGTATAAAATGTCACTACTGGAAATACTGAGGAAAAAGCCAAGTCCTTAAGCTAGCCCTAAAATATTCTTTGCTCCTTTCCTTTTCCAACTGGTTTTCTTCTACCTACTCCATGAAGTTCAAACACTTAAAACTAGCAGGAGAACACAGAGCTCTGATGTCATTCCTATCTTTTGAAATGCTGTATAGTACAATGCTTAAAGGTACAGGCCGAGATGCCAGCCACTTCCGTTCTGTGATCGTGGGGAAGTTACTCCACCCTTGTGTGCATCCATCATAGCATAAGAGGGAATAAAAATAACTTCTATCACAGGGCTGTTGTGAGAATTAAATGAATCAGATATTTTTAAAAGGGATCTGGCACATGATAAGCATTCAGTGCGTGTTAGATAATACGGTTGTTATTAACGTTCCCAAGAGAACGTCCATCCTGTTATTTTGAGTAATGGTCCTTTTTCTCTTAGTGGATACTCATATTTACAATATTCTCCCGTGGCCAAACCCAGATCTGTTGTCTCCAGCATAGATGAGAGACACTACCCTGCCTAAGTCCAGAAGCTTCTACTGTAACTGTACTTACTCAAAGAATAGCTGGTTTCAGGCTGCAGAGATGGCTTAGAGGTTAAGGTACTTAACCTGTGAAGCCTAAGGACCCACATTTGACTCTCCATGTCCCACATAAGCCAGATGCACAAAGTGACACAAGCGTGCAAGGTGGCACACGTGCCTGGAGTTTGATTACAGAGGCTGGAGGCACTGGTATGCCAATTCCCTTTCTTTGTGTGTCACTCTCTCTCTCACACACATAAAATAAAAGGCTAGTTTGTTGGGCTCAAAAAAAAAAAAAAGAAAGAAAGAAAGAAAAAAGAATAACTGATTTCTAACCTACTAAAGTGGTAAGAACTTTTGGGTAGTTCAAAATCTCGACTATCTTAAATGATATATCACCATCCCATTGGAAGGAACCTCAGCACATAAAAATAAAGGTCAGCTTGTATCTCCATAGGAAATGATGGAAGGATGATATGTGGAAGCTAGAAATTGAGGGCTGTATCTTACAGTTTTAGATCAGATGGGACAAATTTGCAAAAAGGCCAACTAGACCACCAATGTCAATAAC
Organism: Dipus sagitta; assembly: GCA_036346955.1. Taxonomy (NCBI): domain Eukaryota; kingdom Metazoa; phylum Chordata; class Mammalia; order Rodentia; family Dipodidae; genus Dipus; species Dipus sagitta. Next base: position 96,559,672 of record CM070782.1, on the reverse strand, counting down.
AAGCTTTCCTGACATCAGGAAAACGCCTAGAAGAGATTCCTACAAAAGTCAGTCCAGGGCTGGAGAGATGGCTTAGTGGTTGAGGCTCTTGCCTGAAAAGCCAAAGGACCCAGGTTCGATTCCCCGGTGCATATGGAGTTCGTTTGCAGTGGCTGGAGTTCCTGGTGTGCCCATTCTCTCTCTATCTTCTCTATCTCTCTCTGCTTGCAAAAAGAAAAAAAAAAGTCAATTCCATGCCCTATTCAGAGGGATAAAAGGTGATGGGAAGGGGTGGTCCATGCCTACCTGACTCTTCTCGGTGTTACCATGAGATGGAACACCTGCCAACAGAACACCAAACAAACTCTGGAGGACAACAGTACAGACATGTGTAGCCAGCACACACAGAAGGCAAAGGCACCCGCCAAAAAGCTGCCCAAGAATTTCCGGCTGCCGCTGCCATCTTTAGCATGGACAACAGTGCCTTGCACAACTGTCTACCACGCATTCCGTGGGCACCTGGACTTCTGAAATGACAATAGGAAGTTTACGATATCTAACAGACCCCCGACTCATTCCTCAATTCCAGGTTAGCAAAGTCCTTCCCCTATAAACATGAGCTAAGAAAAATAGCACAATTCCCAATAAAGGGCCCAGTCATTCAAAAGAAGGCAAATTCTTTGAGGAATCAGAGCTCATGTTTTCCTACGAAACAGAATCATACTCCTTAAGAAACCAATGTGGGCTTCCAAAGAGGAGAAAAATGTGCCTGTGAAAGTGCTATGAAGAATAATCTGGAATCGGAGAAGACAAATTTAACATGTGCTAGAAGCAGTGAAGTATAAGATCGAATGATGTAGAAAATGTGCAGCCAAAAACAAGCCTAAAAGGAAATCAATAAAAAGGAAGCAAAAAAGAGAAAGATATGAAGGAAGGACCCAGGAGGTGTTTGATGTATGATGAATGAATCTCAGCAAAATCAAGACAAGGCATAAAAAAAAAACTACTTTAAGCTAAAGAAAGGTATGTCCAGAAAGACATCAGTATTTTGAGAACACAGATTTTACTGATTGAAAGGAAAAGAGCGCTCCTTGTAGCAAACTCTAGGTAGAAAACAGAATATTTTCAAGCAAGCCACTTTAACCATTGAGCAATCTTCCTAGCCTCTTGAAGACAGGTATTTTTAGAGGCTTTCCAAAACAGGTTGGCTCAAATTTCCCCAGAACACTACACACCACGGGATAGTGAGCTGTCACCTAGAGAGGTTAGAAAAGTACTCATTCCCCAGCTCTCCTCTTCCTCACAGTCCTTCAGTGGTGAGGAGACTGAGCCTGGATTACTGAAATGTTCCGGGACAGATTTGCAACTATTTGGCCTAACTGATAAAGAAACGAAGCAAAGTAAAGATTCAAGGATTTACAGCAATTTATGTTGTATTAATTTTCATGTGACATAAATGCCAAGAAGTAAAGTCACTGTTACTATGATTATAAAAAAAGTAAACTAAGCATAGAACATGAAAACAAAGATACAGCGTCAACCACTATCATTCTACACTAAATACACTGGAAGCTTCCAGTTTCAAGATGCCCTTTTCCTGTAATTTGTTTTCCTTGTCTACTGACAGGCAATAATCTACTTGGAATGGATGATGGGCGTTAGTTCAAAACAATCCCATAATTTTTCCTATAGGATTATTTATTTATTAATTATTTTTTTTAGAGAGAGCAATATGAGAGAGAGAGGGAGCAGGAGAGAATTGGTGCTCCAGGGCCTCAGCCACCACAATCCAAAGTCCAGACGCTTGCCCCACCTAGCGGACATGTGTAACCTTGTTCGTGCCTCACCTTTGTGCACCTGGCTTACGTGGGATCTGGAGAGTCAAACATGGGTCCTTAGGCTTTGCAGGCAAGCACCCAAACTGCTAAGCCATCTCTCCAGCCCTTTTTAAACCAAACAGTCCTAAAGACGTTTGCCCAAAACACCACCCTCTACGTAAAAGTTCCTCAAGCCTAGCTTGACTGCTGCCATCTATACTTCTGTGCTGCACCACATTAGAACTAGTGTCGCACCTACCCTGCCTCCGAGCTGTTCCCTTCAGCACCGAGACTGTTACAGTTGTTTTAAATCAACACCTCGGAATCTCTGTATTTTTATTCAACGTATGGCAAATATTAAAGAGATTCTTATAACAAAAGCTTTTTCATGTAACACTCAAGAATCCCCTATATTTTCCCACTGTTACTATAATTTGGACAAACCCACATTGTATAAACTTTTATGAGAATGCTCTAATTTAACTGTTTTTTAATATTTTTATTAGTTATTCGCAACGAGAGAATGAGAATGGGTGCACCAGGGCCTCTCGCCACTTAAACAAACTCCAGACGCATGCACCACTTTGCGCATCTGGCTTTATGTGGGCACTGGAGATTTGAACCCAGGCTGTCAGGCTTCGCAAGCACATACCTTTCATTGCTGAGCCATCTCTGCAGCCCTTAACCGAATTTTAAATCCACTTAATCAAAACGCTTTCCAAGGGTCGTCTGTAGCTGGAATTTGAAGCCACTGTAAAGTTAAAGTACTTGCACCTTCATGTGTTACTAGGCAAAGTCCGACTGCCATCAGATTCTTACCTTCTCTGGGGGAAAAATGGTTTAAAACCACCTACCACAGAGATCTGCATTGAGCATGGAATGAGATAATGTGTTAAAACACCTGGTAGTGTGCCTTATGCATGAAACACAAAATAAATGTGCACTGTTTTCAAGACCACGTGTAGCACGGATTCGCACACCTCCAGAGCTGGGGGGGGGGGTTGCCATAGGAGTCAGGCCCACAAGCAGGCTGCTAACTCACAAAGGTTATATAGGATGCTGGCGGGGCCTGTGGAAACAAGACACGGACCTCAGATGCCTCTATCTCCCTGAATTCTGATTTATCAAGCCCCAGCCACTTAAATAAACCTTGTTGAATTAATTTCCCTTAAATACTTTCTCAAATTGCAAAAGAGTTAGGACAGAAGATGAATAGCATTTGGAGGCACTTTTGACAAATTAGAGGGCTCTCATTTTCTAGTTTTTCAAAATGAGGCTACAACATAATTTTTACAGCTACTTGGAAGATTTATACTGTAATAAAGGCATCGTTCCAACTTAGCACATGCATTTATAAATGCCAAATCATATTAGAACATTCAGTTGTTGAAATGTAAGCAAGATTGTGAAATGAGGTAATAATCATTAGGCCAACTAAAGAAGGAGAAAAAAAATAAAAATAAAAAACCAAAACCCCTGACTCGAAGCTTTTACAACCACAGACGAGCTTTCAGAGATTATGAGAACTGTAGACAATCTTCAGCAAGGGCATAGGACACCTGAAACACTAAATCTCTGACACAAGTATGTATTCCACCCTTTCACCACACTCAACAGGGTCAGTTCTTCAGAAAACACTATATGGATGTAAACCAGATTAGCTATAGAAAATTTATGAAGAATTGCAAAAGAAAATCAAAAGACTCACTCTTAGTTATTCCTATCACACAAGAATAAGAATGCTTCATTGTGACTTTAAGCAGATGATTCACCAGGATAAGAATTAGCTACAGGGCTGGAAAGATGGCTTAGTGGTTAAGGCACTTGCCTGCAAAGCCAAAGGACCCAGGTTCCATTCCCCAAGACCACCCACATAAATCAGATGCACAAGGTGGCGCATGAGTCTGCAGTTTTATTGCAGTGGCTGGAGGGCCCCGGTGGTGTGCTCATTCTCTCTCGCTCTCCCTCTGCCTATCTCTCTGTGCCTCTTTCTTTCTCAAGCAAACAAAAAACTTAAAAAGAATTAATTATACACGCCTTTAATCCCAGCACTCGGGAGGCACAGGTAGGAGGATCACTGTGAGTTCAAAGCCAGCCTGAGACTACATAGTGAATTCCAGGTCAGCCTGGGCTATAGCAAGACCCTACCTCGAAAAGCCAAAAAAAAAAAAAAAGAATTAATTATAACAAACTGTACACTATATAGCCTTAATATTGTGGCACATGTAGGATAGGGATGTACAAACAGGCTGAGGAAAGCACTTTATTCACCCTGAAAAGGTTTTGCACTGATCTCCTCCCCCCCCGCCTATTATTACAGCTTGTATCACTGCTTTCCTTCTTCCTGGGTACCACATACATAATTTCTTCCTTACCATAAGGGAGGGCATTACAAGTTTCTGCAGCTGTAATGACTTCCTAGGTTGCAATCAGATTTTCATGGCTATAAGAGGCTCTGCCATGAACATCTTTGTACGTTCACGTCTCCTGCAGTGAAGTGTGTAGAAGGAATTCAAGAGTGTCAGATAACACACAGACTCTACTTACGGCATCTTCCCTTCTTGTCAGTTAATGCCCCAGCTCTTAAGTTTACAAGTGCTTTAAATGCCTGGGATGACTAACGACATCACTAAACAAATGTGTTTTTTCTTTCACTAAGATGCCCTTGGCATGGAAGAACCTATGATCAAGCTTAGTTTGACTTCCCCTAACACCAGCATTAAATACTGGGTGGCCACTGCTAAGGACAGAGGGCTACTGAGTGTCCCCCCCCCCTTCAAAGCCACTAGAGTCAGGCATGTGACTGTCACTTGACAAAATATCTAAGAAAATTCATAGAAAAGATTTAGTTTGGCTCATGATTTCAGAGGGCTCAGCTCATGGTCCTTGGCTTTGTTGTTTCTGAGTAGTGGTGGTGAACATAGGTATCACACACATGACTGGAGACTATGTCTTTGAAAGGTAACAATCTAGGGCTGGAGAGATGGCTTAGCGATTAAGACGCTTGCCTGTGAAGCCTAAGGACCCGTGTTCGACTCTCCAGGTCCCACATAAGCCACATGCAAGGTGATGCAAATGTGCAAGGTTGCACATGAGCACTAGGTGGTGCATGTGTCTGGAGTTCAATTACAGTGGCTGGAGGCCCTGGCGTGCCAATTCTCTCTCCCTGTCTCTCTAAAAAAAATAATAAAATTAAAAAAAAGCAACAATCTACTCCTCCTAGCTAGGTCCTATCTCCTAAAGTTTCCATTACCTCCCAATCATGCCATCAAATTATGAATTATGACCAGGCCTGTTAGGTCAGGACAAAATGGAGTTATAGCAGGAGGACAACAGAGAAGTGAGTCATCCACATTCCCCAGGAAATTGCCCAGCCATTATCCCTCCCTACCTAACAAGGCTCCAAGTCTAGATTTACTGCCCCCTTATCTCTCACCTGGTCACTTCTGGTCTCACCCTATGGCTAATGTAAAGAACAAAGAAATTCCTTCTCTTCCTCACCTTCCCCCCACTGAAGAGACTATAAAGCCACTATCTATAACCCCAAGAAGCTCTTGAGAGTCAGTCCTGGCAGCTCGTGCCCCCCTGCCAAATAAAAACTTCCCTCTTTGCCTCAGAGTGCTCTCCATGGTCTTGGTCACTCCTGAAACTTACAAGGCCAACAAAGTCTCAAGCTCTAAGAAATCAAATTCCATGTATATGTGTGATTCTCAGGAACTTCTTTAACCACCCCAGGATTCAGATTTATGAGTCGTATTCTGATAGTCCTCTTCTAATTAATATGTAAAAATCATGGGAATCAAACATGATAACACCATTTGGGTTTTTTTATTTTCTTTTTAAAACAATATTTACTTCAGACAACCAAAGTTTACCAGCATGTGCTTCAGAAATATAAGCCACACTAAGGCTTCTAAACACAAAGAGATATACAAAGAGTATATCCCAGGTGCCCAGTAAAGGCAAGAGGCTGCAGGAGCAAGCGAGCCATGAACAACTTGTCCTGTCAAGATTATCTCCACGTAGACATCACAGAGGCATGAGTGCTGCTCTCACTGCTAGCCTGACAACCAGCTCCAGGGAGATGGTGACTCAAAACTCCTCAAAACAAAAACTTAGAGATTACAAAGCGCATACCACTAAAGCAGTCTTATGACATACCTGCCAAGACTCAGAGAACATGGGAGAAAAAGGGACAGAAAACTGAGAGGATAGAAAAGTATAACCTAATGGGAAGACGACCAGTACCTGATAGGGTCACACAATAAAATTCATAATCGATTAAAAAATAGTAGAGGGATTAGTTGTAGGGAGGAAGGGAGCAGAAGAAGGAGTAGGAGGGGTAAGGAAAAGACAGACGGAGTGACCATGATCAAAACACATTTTGCACATACAAAAAACTGGTCAATAAAAGAGATAAAATGTGGGGAGCGGGGAGGATAAATTCTCTGGTAACAAAAATAATGTATCTCCTTGAACAAAATGTCAAACAGGTGTTGGAGAGATGGCTCAGTGGGTAACATATACCTCCTGTACAGGCCTGAGGGTCTAAGACACCTGAGAGGCCACTTAAGCCCAATCCCCAGGAAGCACATACACCTGAGAGGCCACTTAAGCCCAATCCCCAGGAAGCACATACACAGCTGGGCATGGCGGTGCACATCTGTAACCCTCAATCCCTTAGGACAGCAGAGATTCCAGAATCACTGAGCTCCAGGATCAGTAAGAGATACTGGTTCAAGTAAGAGTGGGGAGCTCGAGGGATGGCTTAGCTGTTAAGGCGCTTGCCTGCGAAGCCAAAGGACCCATGTTCAACTCTCCACATCCCACATAAGCCAGATGCACAAAGGTGAGGCAAGGTCACACATGCCCACCAGGTGGTAGAAGCATCTGGAGTTTGATTGGAGTGGCTGAGGCCCTGGCACACCAATTCTCTCTCTCACCCTCTTCCTCTCTCTCTCTCTCTCTCTCTCTCTCTCTAAAAAAAAAATAATAATAATGGGCAGGACAGGAGAGATGGCTTGGCGGTTAAGGTGCTTGCTTGCAAAGCCTAAGGACCCACGTTCTATTCTCCAGTACCCATGTAAGCCAGATGCACAAGGTGGCACATGTGTCCGGAGTTCATCTGCAGTGCCTGGAGGCCCTGGCACGCCAATTCTCATTCTCTGTCTCTCTATCTCTCTCTGCTTGCAAATAAATAAATAAATAAATAAATAAAAATAATTTTTTAAAGAAGAAAGGGCAACATTCTACTCCAGCCACTGCAGGCAAGTGCCCCCCCGCCACACAGGCAGGCCCATGGGGGCTTCACAAGGGCACATATGTTTGAATACAACAAACACTACACACACACACACACACACACACACACACACAAACACAAACCCCACATTATACACAAGTCAAAAGAAAAAGTTAAGTAGAGTCAATATTTTGCAAAGTTACTGGTAAGAGTTAAAGATGTTATGAGAAAGACTCAATAGAACTTGTACACTTTGTGATGGTGTTTCATGCCTGGTACTACTATTAACCAAGTATCGATAAAGTATCATATTTTCAGACCAAATATAGAGAGCAGACCTCTTCCAGGCACTGAGCCCTGAGCGACATCTCGGTACCATGACAGAGGACAAAGAAAACCTAGCGTGTGCCCCATGGGTGCCGTCCCTGGAAGCCCCACTGGGCGGAACTGCCAAGAGCACCCTCTGCAGCAGACCAGGGAGGGCTGGCCAACCTTCTCCTCTGCTTTCTCTCCTAGTTCATCTCCAGGGTCATGTCCAGTTTTAGGGCCTGTGACTATCTTCTTGTCAAGACTCCAGGACACTGAGGCAGATGCCCGACTATTTGCTGTTCCCTTCCCCGGACTCCAAGGATGACCCTCCTGCAGAGGGTCTGTCCACAGAACACACTGTCCTGGCCATGTCTGGATTCCTAGAAGGTCAGGCGAGTCGTTCCTTGGGTTAATCTTCAACTGTCCTGTGCCGAGCACTGTTGACCTCACCCTGTTGTGAAGCTACAGTCTTCCCACTGCCTGCTCACAACAGGCCTTGGGAGGACCACATTACAAAGAAAAGCTGATGACCAGAGTAGCAAAATATTACTTTCTACCCATCATCCTTACATACTTCTTTCTCAAACTAGTAAGGAATTGCTGCTTTCTGTTTTGTTTTTTGTTTGTTTGTTTTCCAAGGTAGGGTCTCACTCTAACCCAGGCTGACCTGGAATTTACTCGGTAGTCTCAGGGTGGCCTTGAACTCACAGCCATCCTCGTACACCTCTGCCTCCCGACTGCTGGGATTAAAGGAGTGCGCCACCACGCTGGATTTGGTTGGTTGTTTTTGTTTTTAATATTTTATTCATTGATTTATTTGAGAAGGAGGGAGGGAGAGACAGAGAAGCAGACAGAGAGAGAATGGGTACACCAGGGCCTCCAGCCACCGGAGACAAACTCTAGACACATGCACCACTTTGTGTATCTGGCTTACATGGGTACTGGGGAATCGACCCTGGGTCCTTAGGCTTCACAGGCATGCTCCTTAACTGCTAAGCCATCTCTCCAGCCCTGCTTTCTGAGTGTTTTTTGTTTGTTTGTTTGTTTGTTTTTTGATCCTGCCCAAGCGTCATGTAGGGTAACTGAGTGTCAGGGAACCAGAAAGGCAGTAAGCAGTATGTGCAAATGATGATGCTGCCATCCAGGTTCAAAAATGTAAAACCTGGGCTGGAGAGATGGCTTAGCGGTTAAGCGCTTGCCTGTGAAGCCTAAGGACCCCAGTTCAAGGCTCGATTCCCCAGGACCCACGTTAGCCTGATACACAAGGGGGCACACGTGTCTTGAGTTCGTTTGCAGTGGCTGGAGGCATTGGCACGCCCATTCTCTCTCTCTCTCTCTCTCTCTCTCTCTCTGCCTCTTTCTCTCTGTCGCTCTCAAATAAATAAATAAAAATAAACAAAAAAAATGTAAAACCTTCCTGAGCCAAAAGGACTAAATCAAGTATTGTTTATTCTAAAATAAATAAGTGCATGTATAAATGCACAGATATAGCAGAGTTTATCTAAGGTATATTAACACAAAATAACTTGCCATTCCCTTAAAATATGAAATAAATCCCTAAGATGTTACTCTGTTAGGTAAAGTTAGTATCTTTGCTTTAGGTGAAGATAACGTAGTTTCAATATATGTACAGTATGGGCATATTTTCCCAACTTATATTACACCTGGTCCACAGCTCACTATGTAAGCCTTGTACCATGCCCAGCAACATTACATATTTTTATCTGCAAGACTTTAAAAACTAAACATAACCACATACCAAAAAAAAAAAAATTAAGAAAAGTGAAAAGAAAAATTCCAATCTATAATTGAATGTTGTATTAAAATAGTTAACATTCTTATTTCCCATCAATTTTCCTTAGTATCTCCTTTTAGCCATAACTGCTTTGTTCTATCTTGTTCCACTCTAATATATTAAAAACGCTTGTGGGGTAATAAATGACAATGTTATAGGATGCACCACATTCTGTGAAGCTTAAAAAAATCTTGAGTAGGGCTGGAGAGATGGCGTAGCAGTCAAGGCACTTGCGTCTGAAGCCTAAGGACCCATGTTCGACTCTCCAGGTCTCATGTAAGCCAGACGCTCAAAGCGACTCAAGCGCGAGGTTGCATATGAGCACAAGGCGGTGCACGCATCTGGAGTGCATCTGGAGTTCGATCGTGGTGGCTGGAGGCCCTGGCATGCCAATTTTCTCTTTCTCTCTTGCTGTCGCTCTCTCACATAACGAACAACAACAAAAAAGCCCAGTCTGTTGGGCTTACCTCAAAAACAAAACAAAACAACAACAAAAAAACACCTTGATTAACTTTCCATTTCTCTGTTGTTTAATATTTAGACTGTCAGAAAAGAAATGTGAAGACTCTGGCCAGATACACTGTTTTATTGCAGTGCAGTGCTGGGGACTGAACACAAGGCCTTGTTCAAAGCAAGTGAAATTGTTCCCCTTAAAGAACAACTGAGGCCTGGCCAGCCTCAGTGTAGAGCATGTTCATTATTGTTTAACAATGGGCAAACACAGGCACTCATGCTGCTATGGAAATATTCCAGTATATCCAAGAGCAGAGACCCATTTATCATCTCACTTCAGTGACTAACTAGCCCAGTCTCCCTTCAGCTGGATCCTCACTCTAAGCACTCTCCAACCCCAATAAATATTTTGGCATGTGTCTCTAAGCACTTTTTAAAAAAATAAATATGAGTCCATGAATAAATCTCAGAAACTTATACCAATGCCTAAATACATCAAATATCTAATCAGCACCCACATTTACCCAATTGTCTCCTAAACTTTTCTTGGTTTGGGGGAATCCGCATGCAATTAAGGATCTCACATGACAAATGGCTCCGTCTCACCCATCTCCTAATTTATAGGTTTTCTCTCCTCTCCTGTCCCTCACTTTTTACTTTCAATTCATACGTTGAAGAAATGAGGTCAGTTGCTCTAAAAGGGTCTTGTAATTTTGACTTTTCAAAAGACATTTAAAGGCTGGAGAGATGGCGTAGTGGTTAAGGCGCTTGCCTGCAAAGTCTCAGGGCCTAGGTTCGATTCCCCAGGACCACGTAAGCCAGATGCACAAGGTGGCTGTGGTAGTTTGAATAGATGGCTGCCAGTATTTTCAGTGCTTTTTATTAGTTTGTAGTTTGCATCTGCAGCCACCAGGCTGGAGGCGGTGTCACTGGGCAGATCTTAAGGTGTGGTGGTGGTTTCAGATTTTAATCTAAAGATAAGCAAAGTGTGCCTGGCTGGAGTTCCCAAGTGTGCTATGCTGTGTGGCTTTTAGCTTGTGCTTCTCTCTCTCTCTCTGCTTGGTCCTGTGAAGGCAGGCCAGCTTCTTCTGGATCTGTGGGCTTCAATAAATCCCTTCCTCCATCACTGTGCCTGGTCTGGACGTTCATCTCAGCGACCCTGAAGCTGTCTGCTACAGTGGCGCATGCGTCTGGAGTTCGTTAGCAGTGGCTAACATGCCCACTTGCTCTCTCTCTTTCTCTTTCTCAAGTAAATAAATAAAATATACCATTAACAAAGGCATTTAACATATTTCTCTCTCCTGTGTTTCATGAAATTGAGTAGTACAACCTAAATGTCTGATTAAATTCAATACATTGTTTTTTGGCAAAAATAAACTCTTCGTAAGTGATAGTATAAACACACAAATGGAAGAACAAAAATGTCTAATTACCTTTCTCATTTTCTGAGCTCATATGAGATCAACTGGGTCTTTAAAGGATTTTTTTTATTTATAACTTGTCATAAAAACTTCAGGCATTATGAGAGAATTCAAACAAAAGGAGAGAAAATATAATAAAATGACATGTATCTATTACCTGGCTTCAATATATATAAAGTCACTCACTCCCTTTGCCCTTCTACTTTTTTGTTTTTAAAATCAATGTTCTCATTCTTCATTGCCTACAAATTATTTAAGAAAATCACAGATATAACTTCATCTCTCCGTATTTCAATCTATACTTCTAAAACACTTTCGTTTTTTTTTTGTTTTGTTTTGTCTTCTGAGACAGTGTCACTATGTAGCCTAGGCTGTCCTCAAACTTACGACCTTCTTGCCACATCCTCCCTAGTGCAGTGATCATTTCCACACCCAAATTAAAAACATCGTAACTAGCTGGGTGTGGTGGCGCACGCCTTTAATCCCAGCACTCAGGAGGCAGAGGTAGGAGGATCACTGTGAATTCGAGGCCACCCTGAGACTACATACTGAAGTCCAGGTCAGCCCGAACCACATTGAGACCCTATCTCGAAAAACAAAACAAACAAAACAAACAAACAAACAAACAAAAAAAACAACTTCGTAACTGAAAACTTTAGGGATTCCTTAAAACCATCAGTTGGCAAGACAGGACTCAAAGTTCTGATCTAATATGTGGACCATATGACCCACATGAAACAGTCTTTGCAAAGGGGGCAGCTTTCCTCCATAGCTAAGGGTCCAATCACCAAGAGCATCCAGGACCGGGGAGATGCCCCGGGTCAGTAAGCCTTGCAAGCATTAGCAACTGAGTTTCATCCCCCAAACTCATGTTAAAAAAGCGTGATGTGATAGCACACACTTCCAATATAATAATAAGCAATGATAGTAGTAAATTCCTAGAGTTCACTGGCCACGACGTGGTCACTGCTCGGTGAGTTTTAAGTCAGGGCAGTGAGAGATCCTGTCTCAAAAAAAGGAGGACCTTGCTTCAGGAACAACACCCAAAGATTGTCCTCCGGCCTCCACCTGCATACACACACCCACATCTACACCCAAGTACACACGAACACACACACACACACAAGAAGACGAAGATATACTAGACACTGGTTTCAAGGAATATAGAAAAATTTAAATAACAGTCCAAGTCCACCCTACAAAGTCAGATACTCTCCCGGGGTTGATTTGTCACCTGGACAACATTCTTTTTTTTTCAAACTTTTTAAATGTATTTATTTATTTATTTATTTATTTATTTATTTATTTGACAGAGATGGATAGATATTGTGTGCACCAGGGCCTCTAGGCACTGCAAACAAACTCCAGATGCATATGCCACCTGGTGCATCTGGCTTACATGGGTCTTGGGGAAATCAAACCTGGGTCCTTTGGCTTTGCTGGCAAGTGCCTTAACAGCTAAGCCACCTCTCCAGCCCAACATTCGGAATGTTACTCAGCATAGCAAAGAACAGAGACTTAGTTATTTAAGCCTGGTTTAACATTCTCCTCAAACGCTACATAGTAATAATAGAGAGAGTTGCCAAATCAAATCACTCTTGAGTCTTGGGTTAGGCATATTGTGACAACCTTGTAAGTGTATATTAATGGAATAGCTCTGACCACATGTTGTTCAGAAATCAGAAATGACAGGCAGTATCAATGAGTGCCAATGGTAGATTGAAGACCCTATTTTATTTTATTTTATTTATTTATTTTTTCTTTATTAGTTAGTTTTGTATTCAGCAAATACAGTCAGTTTGGTACCATTATTAGGCTCATCCGTGACCTACCCCTCCCCCTGGCCCCTCCGTGTTGAGGTGTACGGGTATTTTAGAGAGAGAGAAATGAGAGGAATGCAAGTTGGAGGATAAGAAAACAGAAGTGAGTTCAGAGGGGAGGCGGGGGGGGGGCAAGCATAAGTAAGGGAGCACATGGAAAAAAGATCTGTGTTTTCCTCCTCCTCCTGTGGACTGCACAGACAGAAGTCTCTTCTCTCACTAATCATGAAAGGCCAGAGCCTGACACATGGAAACGGCACATTTCCAAAGGGTTTTCACCTTTGTTACTGTTGTGTTTCCCAAACAGCCCAGAGGGTGATCATGGAAGGGCTTTTACTTTTATTTGACAGAAAATCCTGACATACAGCTTTCAAAATGACTTCCAGAGTCTGGAAGCAATTGAGCATTTTATAGACTAACTCTATTCCATGCAAATGATAAACAATCACAGCCTTCTTCCTCTCCTCACCACCCTCCCTTACATTTCTGTCTAAGTTATGGAATGTGTATGTATATTAAAAATCCTATGTCTATTCTTTTTCTGCAAAATTTCTCTCTTAGGGGGCTGGAAAGATGGCTTAGTGCTTGCCTATGAAGCCTAAGGACCCAGGTTCGATTCCCCAGAACCCAAGAAAACCAGATGCACAAGGTGGTAAATGCATCTCGAGTTTGTTTGCAGTTGCTAGAGGCCCTGGTGCCCCATATTCTCTCTCTCTCTCTCTCTCTCTCATTCTCTCCCTCCCTCCCTCCCTCCCTCTTTCTCTGTTAAATAAATATTTTTAAAATATAAAAAAAAATTAGCTGGGTGTGGTGGCACATGCCTTTAATCCCAGCACTCGGGAGGCAGAGGTAGGAGGATCACTGTGAGTTCGAGGCCACCCTGAGACTCCATAGTGAATTCCAGGTCAGCCTGGACCAGAGTGAGACCCTACCTCGAAAAACCAAAAATTGGCTTCACACACTTAAGAGTTTATAGTTTGTTTAGCTGAAAGGATTTGCCACTTTCAAACAAGCTTATAGTGCAAAGAGATGATCATTAGAAACATGTCTGTGAAAAGACTGTATGGGAGGACTCGGAGTCCTTCTGAGAAGCCAGTCCATCTCTCTCGTAGGGCACTTCCAGAGTCATCTGTCCTTGTCCTTACAGGGAAGACTGCACAAATATTACAACTTTTCTATGATTATTTGAAATTTTTTCCCCTGAAATCTCAGGGCAGGGCTGGAGAGATGGCTTAGTGGTTAAGCCTGCAAAGCCTAAGGACCCAGGTTCAATTCCCCAGAATGCATGTAAGCCAAATGCACATGGTGGCGCATGCATCTGGCGTTCATTTGCAGTGGCTACAGGCCCTGGTGCGCCTATTCATCTTCTCTCTTTCATAAACAAACAAACATAAAGTTTTTTTGTTTGTTTGTTTTTTGTTTTTAATCAGGGCAGAACACGAGAAGAGGGACACAGTCAGTCCCAGTTGCCCTCGGTGTTATACTCCCACCGTTACCACCAACACGCTCAGCCAGAGCTCGGTTACACACTTCAGCCTGACTTCCTGCGAAAACCCAAGATCCCGTTCTGAACTGGAAGGTGAGCCCTGACTTGGGATGGAGTTTGCAGTGCTGTACTCCGGGTGCTTATGTCAAGGCCTTGTCATCCAGACTGATGGACCAACACAGTAACCTGAGGAACGGCTGCACCACGTGTTCCAGAAGCCCCTCTGCCAATAAACTTACCGCCTTCCCCATGCTGTGCCAGGTGACACTTTTCATATACGTCACGGGAAGATTCCTGCCTGCATATCTGCTTCCAGACCCACCCCACACCCAGAAGCAGAACCTATTTATCTTCTCTTGCATCTGGGCAGGTCTTTGTGGCATCCTCAACTAATGGCATGAGGGTGTAGTGATGATTTCCAAGGCGAAGCTAGAAAAGGTGATGGAGATCTGGCCAGGCCGCTCAGTTGCTTTGAGCCTGGTGCTAATAACACAAGGTAATGGGTGTTTCTATCTGGCTCTTTCAGGACGCTCAGTTTTGGAGACTTTGCTACCACGTTGTGAGAAAACGTGGGCCATGTGGAAAGCACAGGGGTTCTGTCCAGAAGCCTTGGCCAAGGTCATAGGTGCCACAAGTCACAGAGTGATGAGCCGCCTCCTGATCCCAGCTCAAGCTTTCCATTCAACTGTCCCAGCTAAGATCCCACAACATGGACCACACATAAACTGTCCCCATCCTACCCCGTGCAGAGACTTTATAAATGTTATACGCCAATAATGTAGTAGCAATCATTTGTTAAACAGGCCTGAAACTGTACTACAACTGAAGTTAACACCGAGGCAGAAAGGATTCTGGTGGGGAGAGAGGCGGCTGACAGGGATCAAACCCAGGGCCTGGCGCACATTACAGAAGCACTCTATCACCGAGCTTCAAAAGTTCTGTGTGAGCCAGGCGTGGTGGTGCATGTATTTAATCCCAGCGCTTGGGAGGCAGAGGTAGGAGGATCACAATGAATTCGAGGCCCCCACATAGTGAGTTCCAGGTCAGCCTGAGCTAGATAGAGTGAGACCTGACCTCAAAAAAAAGAATAATAAATAAATAAAAATAAACAAAAAGCTAAGGTCACCTTTCTTGTACCAGGCACTGTGCAATAAAAACTTCACTTCTCCTAAAATCCCACATGGTCTCCATTCCAACCACGAGGAAAACTTAAGCCCAGAGAGATCTTAAGTGACTTTCCCAAGATCACACAGAAGTGCTATCGTCAAAACTGAATAGCCTACCTAACTCCAAAACTTAAAATGTCTTTCTTCTCCTGGTGGACCTAAGTTAGGGGCTTTGGCCTTGGCCTAGAAAGGCAGAGGAAAAAGGGCTTCAACGTGGCGGGTATGAGAAGAGCTTTGAGCCCACGAGAGGACCAGTCACTGCGTAATATGTCACGCACGCACACGGTGTTCAAGTACATGAAATTCCACAATCTCTATCATCCAAACTCCCTTAACACAGTATTCACCTTGGTCGTTATGTTTCTGCTCAACAATAAAGTAAAAACAACAACAACAACAAAAGCAAAAGCAGCTGGTCCAAGTTAAAAGTCCATGAACTGTCCTGTATGAATGTCAGAACAGAGTTTTCCTTAGTAAAACTGTTGGGAACCACCAACTACACACCATGTTGTATGCAATTAGCATTCGTGCCTGGAAGGCTGGACAACCCCGTTACCACAGCAAAACACAGGGGTTGCAAAGGGCCAACATTCCATCTGCATTCAGTGACATGAACGTGGCTACGAAGCGTTCCGTTTTACACTGTGGGCTTTGAGAGCGGGTCTCCTCTGCCGCACCCATTAATTGGCTAATTGTGTCTCCCACTGCGCGCTGGCCAGCGTGGGGGTGATCTATGGCACTCCTCCCCAGCCTCTGCACACACGAGAGCTGGGACAGTGAGGCGGAGGAAGACTGAGCTCCTCCTGTCCTCTCCTCTTTGTCCTTCAGGGTGTCCCGTTGAGCCACCATTCTGCTCCTGTCTCCAGAGCAGCTGAAGGCCGTGGCCGGGAGGCGATGGTTGGTGGTGATGGATCTGGGAACAAGTTCATTACCGTCAGGAATGCGGAGCGGTTCACTGCCCTTCCTGAGAAAGGGCAGCCAGCTCCGTTCAGATCTGCGCTAATGAGGCAGGAATGCCAGGACTTAACGCTCCCTAGGAAAAGCCTCCTTCCCACAAAAGATCCGCAGCTTCCGCGGGGGGCCCTGGACCTCACATTCACAGGGGGGGATGCTGAGCAGAATAAATAGGGCCATCCCCAGCCTGCCAAATCGTCACGCAGAAGAGGTGGTGGGACTTACATCCTCTGGGCCGCAGCAATCAGAACTCTCGTGCCCTTACAGCCTGCTTTGGGGGCTACAAGGCTTACCTTGTGAGCACCCCACCCCCATGCCTTGATTCTCCCTAAGTCACTACATTCCACAAGGACTTTTCTCCTTCTCCAAATGAGGTAAATTTGGGTCAAGCAACTAAATTCCAACTCATAAAATTGCACTTTATTAAAATTGCACTCCATTTTTTTTTAAAGCCTGCGTGTCTTTGTACCGAGACCCAGGATATCTATTTGTAAGCTGTTGGGGAGGAAAAGAGTAAGAAATGTGCTTTTTGAAAACTTGATTTTTTAAAAAAAACCTTTTTTATATAGTTTAGTTATGAGAGAGAGAGAGAGAGACAGAGACAAAGAATGGGCGAGCCAGGACCTCCAGCCATTGCAAAAGAACTCCAGATGCGTGTGCCCCCTTGTGCATCTGGCTTACGTGGGGCCTGGAGAGTTGAACTGGGGTCCTTTGGCTTTACATGCAAACGCCTTAACCGCTAAGCCATCTCTCCAGTCCCAAACTTATTATTATTATTATTATTATTATTAACCTTAGGCATGTGAAAAATTCAAAGGCATTCTTTGTGGTGACTCTTTAAAACAAATGCATTCTTAAAAGGAACCACAGTTAAGCACTGTTTAATTCATAAGTGAAGGGTATATGTTTTATTAAGTACACAACTAGAATCCACTACACACACACACACACACACACACACACAGAGAGAGAGAGAGAGAGAGAGAGAGAGAGAGAGAGCCAGTGCTGAATATAGTAAACATAACTGCACGTGGGCTGTGAGATGCAGCTCAGTTGGTAGAGTGCCTGCCTAGCACGAACCCTCAGAGTCCAGTAAATGGCAGGTACACACTTGCAATCCCAGCACTGGGGAGGAAGAGGCAGGAGAACCATTGGAAGTTCAAGGCCATCCTCAGCTACACAATGAGTCTTTTGAAGCCAACCTGGAATACATGGCACCCTGTCTCAAAAGAAAACTGGAATGCACAACTCTCAGAATCACACTCTGGCCACTAGCAGTGAGAAACACTGACTGTGCATGCAGAAGAAGAACTTTATCTGTTATAAAAAGGTCTGCCAGGTGTGGTGGCGCACACCTTTAATCCCAGCACTCGGGAGGCAGAGGTAGGAGGATCGCATGAGTTCGAGGCCACCCTGAGACTCTATAGTGAATTCCAGGTCAGCCTGGGCTAGAGCGAAATCCTACCTCGAAACAACAACAACAAGTATTAGGTCTGGTCATGGGAAGGGAGGGTGAGGCTGCGGCCTGCAGGGTTTCTCATCTCTCTCCTCCAGAGTCTGGTCCATCTCCCAGTCACAGTGGAAGGTAGACAGAACAACCTCCCTTGAAGGGCATCTGGCTTAACCAGGCACTCTCTCACTGTCCTCTCAAGAAAGGTCCTAAAAAGCAGAAGAACATGGGGATGGAGAAGCGGGAAAAGGAATTTTAAGAAATTAATCCAAAATGAAGCTGGCTAGCTATGTGGCTAAAGCCAAGGCGTCCTGACTCCCTGTACCCGCATGGTACTTTCTGGATGGGGCCCAAATGGCAGACTCGGGACTGGCGCCATTGGAACTAGGCACGGCTAGGGAGCAACAGACTCACCCGGGGAACCACACCCCAATTTCTGTGCAGCTCGAAAACTGGGGTCACGCAAATCAGCATATTCCTCCCCTTTAACATCTACACCGTTTTTGGAAGACAGATTTCTTGCCCATTTGCCCTGTCTTTGGGCATAAACAACTCCAGATGTGTGCCGTCAGGCATGCCCAAGGTCAGAGTGCTTTGGAGTTCGAATTCCTAGAGAACGAGAAATGTGACTGCACTTCTTGCATGCACTGCATCCAAACACAGCAAGTCCTGCCAGGAAATTCTTTTTTTTTTTCTTCTTCTTTTTTTAAAGTCACAGACTTTTTTTTTTTTTTTAAAGTCTGGTCTTGTAAGAATTCTGGGAAGAGAGATGATAACATCCTTAATTTATAGCCGAGGTAGCTGTGATTCATTCATCCATTTATTCATTCATTCAACAAGGATTTACTGAGCACCACCAGTTCTGTGCCAGGCTGGAGTGTCTGCAGTGAGCCATCCAAAGCACTTTCTCACCAGTATATTAAAAAAAAAAAAAAAAAAAAAAAAAAACAAGTAATCAAGGTGAGATGTACTTGAAAGTTACAAGGAGAAGACAGGAAACCAGAAGAGTGGTTTAATTTGGGGCCAGTCAGGACAGAGTTCAGATCTGAGCAGACATCTACAGAACTCTCTGGGGCAGGGCTCCATGGCTCAGGTGGGCTGGGGGCTAGAACTGCAGAGGAGCCCTTCGACAGAGTGAATGAGAGTTAATGAGGTCAGAGAAAAGCCGAGCCTGTGGGGCTTGTATGCCTCGGTGGTGCTGTCTTATTGAGGGGGTTGACAAGTCACTAGAGTGCTGTGAGCACAGGCTCCCTCAGGCTGCTGGATGGGACCCCACTGGGCACACGGGACAGAAGTAAGGGTGGACACCCGCCGCACAACGAAGAGATGCCACAGCAAGAGTCCTGGTAAGGCACGGTCCTTGCCTGGAGGCAGGGCTGGCAGTGGGCACAATGCAAGACTGCCCACTTGTGTGCACATATTTTGAAGATAAAAATTATTATGTTTTGCCCATGTGACACAGACATCAGGGTCCCAGCTCTGCCACCCACAAGTTACAGGGATAATGGGGGACAAGAAATGTAATTTCTCCACGCCTCAGTTTCTTCCTCTGTTAAAGGGGCATACATCCACTGCCACTGCAAAGGACAGTTACTGTATTTAAACATCCATCATAATACCCAGGTGCTCCTTTAAAATTCTTTCCCCTTTTTACCTGTGGCTAACCTAAATGCTGACAACCTCCAACAAAACCAAGCTCTCCCCAGGGAGCACTCTGGACAATCAAATCAGCACTCTGCACTGATTTACTTCCACGCCTCCCTCTCTGGGGCCTGAGGTGACTTGCATCAGTATACCGCTGCGGTCATCAAGGTTGGGCGCCTGCAGTTCTAATCTATCTTAACAGCATTAGCAAACCAACACCCATGTCCTTTATCAGCAAGGTGGGCATAAACAGTATATGAAAACAGAGACCTGAGGCTAAGATTTTCTGACTGCATAGGAAAGGTGCGTGGACATGGTAGAGAGCATATTAGGCACTCCTGGTTTTGTATGCCACAAATTAAGGTACTGGATTTTAAAGCTAGAAATTCTTGCCTCCTTTCTAGCCCAATAATTGTAACTAGGCCAGTATTTGTTACTTAGGTCAACATATCAAGATTATATGGCCATGGGCTGGAGAGATGGCTGAGTGGTTAAGGTGCTTGCCTGCAAAAGCTAAGGACCCATGTTTGACTCTCCAGATCCCACGTTAGCCATACGCACAAGGTTGCACATGCCCACTAGGTGGCGCAAGCATCTAGAGTTCGACTTCAGTGGCTGAGGCCCTGGTGTGCCAATTCTCTCTCCCTCACTCGCTCTCAAAACAACAAAACAAAACAAAACAAAACAAATCACACGGTCTTAACTCTAGCATGGAATGAAGCCACTCAGCCCTGAAAAATCAAACAGAAATCCAGTCTTCTGCTTCTTGTTGTCATTCCTACTAAGAGGTACAAACACTCAACCATGGTTGCCTCCCCTTCCCAGACAAACACCACCACATTTATACATGATTTCCACTCTACAAACGTGAATTTCCTTTCCCAGTCTTATTTCTGTGGACTATATTTTTAAAAGGCTATTCTGTGCCAGGTGTGTAGGCACATGCCTGCCTGTAATGCCAGGAGTTGGGAGGCTGAGACAGGAGAATCACTGCAGGTTTAAGGGTACCCTGGGCTGCGCAGTAAGTTCCAGGTCAGCCTGAGCTACAGAGTGATACCCTGTCTTCAAAAGTAAATTAAGGGCTGGAGAGATGGCTCAGCAGTTAAGGCACTTGCCTGCAAAGCCCAAGAACTCGGGTGCGATTCTCCCTCCAAGTACCCACATACAGCCAGATGCACAAAGTGGGACATGCATCTAGAGTTCATTTGCAGCAGCTGGAAGCCCTTAGCGTATCCATTCTCCTTCTGTCTAGCTCTCTCTGCTTGCAAATAAGTAAATAAAAATATTTTTTTTTAAAGGCTAGCTAAGGACTAGAGATACGTGGTTAGTGGTTAAGGCACTTGCCTGCAATGCCAAAGGACACAAGTTTGATTCCCCAGGACTCACAAAAGCCAGATGCACAGCGTGGCACATGCATCTGGAGTCCATTTGCAGCAGTTGGAGGCTCTGGCGCTCCCATTCTCTCTCTCTCTCTCTCTCTGTCTCAGATAAATAAATAATTTTTTTTAAAAAAGTAAACTAAAATAAAAGTTATACTGACAATAGTGGGTTGGAAAACAGAAGTTATCAAAGAAAGGTCTAATACAGACACTTTAAAAATCAAAGAAAATTCTGGAGGTAGGGACTTTATTAGATGAAACTTAGAAATCTATTTGAAGAATCTAAACAAGTCTTAGTAGAACTGTAACACATTATTCGGAAAGAAAATAGAATTCAAATATTGACTAGATAACAGGATAGTCTCAGGAATTAGATCTAGAGAGTTAAAAGGATCCAAGAACTTCCTAATAGACAGACCTTTCAGGAAGAGAAGAGGGAAGCCTTTATTTCCTTTTCAAATAAAACTGGTTTTTGAACTGCTAGTACGAAATAACTACTTTGCAGTGTTTTTGCATATGTACAGTGGACTGGATGTGTGTCCCTTCCAAATTCCTATGCTGAAATCCTGATCCTCAATGAGGCAGCATTAGGAGCTTGGGACTTAGGATATAATCAGGTCATGAGGGAAGAACCTTCGTGGCCGGGGCTAGTGCCCTTAGAAAAGGGACCCAGGGGGCATTTTTGTTTTTTCTACCAAGTGAGGGAGACAACAAAAAGCCAGCCATCCACAACTAAGAAGTGGTAGGTATATCATAGTGCCTTTTCTGTTGCTGACAGCACAGTACCATAGACCTGGAAAGTTATAAAGAAAAGAGATTTCTTTTGGCTCTGAGTTCTGGTCCAAGGTCAAGGGGCTGTATCTCGTGGCAGCCATCCTGCTGGTGGAGACCCAAGGCAGCAGAAGACATCTCATGACAAGAATCAAAGATATGAGAGAGATCAAGCCAAACTGGCTCTCTCTAAAGATAGCCCATTCGCCTGTCATCTGTCAGGGACGTGAACGGTACTCCACTTATGACAGACGAGCCTTAGTCACCTCTTATTAAAGGCACCCACCTGGCTGCACCCCTAAAATCTCACAATACAATTAAGTTTCAAGGGCTAGAGAGACAGCCTAGTGGTTAAGGTGCTTGCCTGTGAAGCCTAAGAAGCCAGGTTCCATTCTCCAGTATCCATGTAAGCCAGACAGACAAAGTAGAACACGTGTCTGGAGTTTGTTTGCAGTGGACGGAGGCCCTGGCGTGCCCGTTCTCTCTTTATATCTGCCTCTTTCTCTCTCTCTTTCTAACAAATAACTATTTTTTTTATTTATTCATTTATTTGAGGAAGAGAGAGAATGGGTACACCAGGGCCTCCAGCAGCTGCAAACAAACTCCAGACGCATGCACCACCTTGTACATCTGGCTATCATGTAGGTCCTGGGGAATCGAACCTGGGTCCTCTGGCTTTGCAGGCAAGGGCCTTAACTGCTAAGCAATCTTGGGTCTATCCCTAACTAAAATTTGTTTTTAATAGAAAGAATTTCAAGATGAACTTCAGCAGGAAAAACTATATAGTAAGAGGCCTTGTATATGACAGATCCTCATCTTAGGTCTCCAGATCCCCAGAATTGCAAGAAATACAGTGATAATGTCAACGTGTTTACTTGCTATTTGCAAAAAAAATGTTTTCAAATGGGTTCCTTACAATTAGTAGTATAAATACTGGGAACAGCAATGGTAGAGGTCATTGAGGTCATTAATCATCTCATTTAACTCTCAGCAATGTCGTAAGACAAAAGTTTACTACTGTGGAACCTGCAATTAAACCACGGCTGTCTGGGTGGTACATTTCACAGTCCTTTAAAAAAATTATTTACTTGGGAGGAAGAAAGAGAGAAGGGGTACACACCAGACACATGTGCCACTTTGCACATCTGGCTTTACTGGGGAAGCAAATCCAAGGAAGCAGTCTTTGCAAGCAAACAGCTCTAACCACTAAGCCATCTCTGCAGCCCCACAGTCCCTTTCTTAGTCATAAACTTTAAGCAAATGCTCTTAAAAAAAAAACGAACCAGCTTTCCCTTCTTATTTCTAGCATCACTGACTTCCATATCCCAGAACGGAAGTACCATTCATCTTTTTTCTCACTCTTTCTCACTTTTTCTCACCAGCATGCCTTTGGAAGCATGCCCTTCCTTCCTGTCCATGCTCTGTCCACTTTTCCTCGAGCCCTTCATCCCATTTCACCTAAATCATCAACACATGCTAACCATTCTCCCTCCTGGCAAGTCTGTTACACCCCAAGCTACCCGACAACCTTGTGACATTCAACTATCAAAAGTCAAATTCCCAGGCAGGTTACTTACTAAAGTCTTCAATGACTCATGGGGCCTAAGAAGTAAAGCACAAGTCATCTCATTAAAAGGGGGCATAAACCAAGATGCCCTCCAAACCAAGATGCCCTCCAAAAGCAGTTTTCTCTCCTACCCTCCTGCTACTTTCCCACAGGCTACCTCCCAGAAGAAGGGGTGTGTGACGTAGGCACACCTAGGGTTTGTCTTCCCTGAAACTCATGTTGGAATGTGATTCCTGATGAGGTAATGGTCTCTTCATACATGTGTAGGATCATGTATATGAGTCTGTGTCCAACAGGGAAACAATGCATTTCGAAGCCAAGGCCTGCAAGGAGGGAAGGAGGAAGAGAGGGAGGAAGAGAGGTCTTGGAGAGAGATTTCTTTGTTCACATCTCTGCTTTTGCTTAAGGAATTGTGAAAAGGGGGGGGGGAGGCAAGTTATTACAATCATTGCTACAAGCGGATCAGCTGCTTTCCTTCCCAATTAGTACCAATTCCAATGGAAATCAGGGACTGAAACAAGACATATTTTGACTAGATACCGGGGAGACTTGAACATATTTCAATTAAGTCGCGAAGTTTCTTTGTCCGGATGCCGGTGAGACTCGGCCCCGCTCCAGTAAAGATAAATACGCTACTTCCGTACCTTCTTTTACAGAAGCAATTACCGGTGGGAGCGGGGTGGATGGGAGCCGAGGGGCTTGGAAAGAGACTCTTAACAGGAAGTACAGAGTTTTTAAAGCTTATTAATGAGACTTCGGAGAGCATCTTATTTTACTCGTGCGGAAGCCCGGGAAGGCAAACTGACTTGCAGGAGTCACGCACAAGTAACTGGCAGAGCGCGGGGTCAATAAACAGCTCCGCGTTCTGGCTTCAGCAGCATGTGCCAAGTTCTGATGCAATCCGGAAGCCAAGAGTAGCAAGTTGAGCCAGCCTCTCTGGTCTCATGTATTACATATTTATCATCTCTTAATAAGCCATAATTGAATAGCTAATGCGAGGGCTGGAGCTTATGATAGGTTTGAATGAGTTACCGAAACTTGTTAACATATTTTTTTTTCTCCCTTGAGTGAAAAAGGATTATTTCTTGTCAAATGCAATCCACAGTCCAAAATTCAAGGTCAAAGAGCCGCTCGTGGTATATCCACAAAGGTCACATACATTACTTCTGTGCCTATTAGGGGGCGCAGAAGTGAACATTTCAAGCAGAGGAAAAACACAGCCATAATAACAGGGGCTGGAAATGAAGGATAAGCTGACTATTCCTAACCTGTACTGCTTATTCTTCGCTGGAGCCCCTGTTATAAACTGTGCACGTCCTCCCATGATTCAAGGTTACTCATTACATTGAGCCTGGCTCAATGTAATGTCTCAGAACCCAAGGAGTGGGGGAACAGGTGAGCTAAAGGAACAAAGGAGGTACCACGAAAGAATTATGATCAGACTGCATTATCTTCATGCATGAAAACTGTCAATGAAAATTAAAGCAAGGGCTGGAGAGATGGCTTAGCGGTTAAGCGCTTGCCTGTGAAGCCTAAGGATCCGGGTTCGGCTTGAGGCTCGATTCCCCAGGACCCACGTAAGCCAGATGCACAAGGGGGCGCACGCATCTGGAGTTCATTTGCAGTGGCTGGAGGCCCTCATGTGCCCATTTTCTCTCTCTCTGCCTCTTTCTGTCTGTCTGTCACTCTCAAATAAATAAATAAAAGTTAAAATTAAAACAATAAAAAGTGGAGATTTAACTGAGGGGTGGGACAATTGCCTGCATTTGCAAGGCCCTGGGTTCTGTCCTTAACACTAAAACAAGAGGCGTCAATGCAGGGCTCAGTCCCTCAGCATTCAAAATAAATAAATGTATATCAATAGG
Source organism: Dipus sagitta (assembly GCA_036346955.1). Lineage (NCBI taxonomy): Eukaryota > Metazoa > Chordata > Mammalia > Rodentia > Dipodidae > Dipus > Dipus sagitta. The sequence continues at coordinate 96,534,554 of CM070782.1, read as the reverse complement.
TAACTGTAAGTGTCTACATCCCAACTTCAAATCCATTCTTTGGGATAATCTGAGTGAGCATCTTTCAAATAGGAGAAAAAGTATGCAGGTCCCAAAAATAATATTTAAGTGATATTAAGTTTCAATTTAATGAGTAATCTGTAATCGTGGGAGGACATTCACATTCTATAGGTCATGCAAATCCAAGACTGCTTAAGTGGGGCATGTCATATTTCAAGGAAAATGGAATTTATGTGAAGGTCAAGTCCTTCTTTATAAGCATATTAGGAGGCCTTACAAAAATCAGGAAGTGGTTATAAATCCAAGTTCCAAGAATGCCAACTCCCTTGTATGGACAGAGAAAAATACCACAGTGGAACAACTATATTCCCATGCTAGGAGAACGCGTAACAGGAAGAAAAAAAAAATCAGAAAAGGTCAAAATCATAACACTAAAAATGCACCTCATTGAGACGCACCATATTGAAATTTGACATATTAAACCAGCACCTTCAGAAGATAGACGCCAAATTACTTAAATGCAGGGGCTGCTCACATACATCCTAAAAGAGGACCGTGGCCAGATGGGCCCCTCAAAGGCAAATGCTAGTGAGCTGGAAGCTACGAAGGGTGAGGATTCACACTGCTAGTGTAAAGCGATCTCCCTGTGATCAGTCTCACTAGCTTTCAGTCTCATGCGTGTCAGTTTTGCTTTTTCAACTTCTTTTCTTTAGGCTCTTAAGATACCACAGCCCAAGAGAAACATAAGACCTAGCTTATATTTTCCAGTTGTCTATTATAAAAGGAACTAGGGAAATTCAGTAACATTTTATATAAACCCAACATACCCAAAGTACTGTCATTTCATCAAAAACCAACATTAAGGGACGGACAGATGGCTTAGCGGTTAAGGTGCTTGCCTGCGAAGCCTAAGGACCCAGGTTCGATTCTACAGGTCCCACGTAAGTCAGATGCACATGGTAGCGCATGCATCTGGAGTTTTTTGCAGGGACTAGAGGCCCTGGTGTGCCCATTCTCTCTCTCTCTCTCTCTCTCTCTCTCTCTGTCTCTAATAAATAAATAAAAATCAATCTTAAAAAAAAACACCAACATGAAAACTGTTAGTGAACTATTTTATATTTTCAGTACATCTCAGTGCCAATGCTACATGCTGCCATTGACTTAAACTTCATGAACTTTACACTATAAAAAATAAATTTACATAGCCAAGCTGTTCCAAAATTAGTTCTAATATTAGAATTATTTCTTTTTAAATTTAAATTCACACACACACACACACACACATATATATATATATATATATATATATATATATAGTGTTTAAGGTGCTTGCCTGCAAAGCCAAAGGACCCCCGGTTTGATTCCCCAGGATCCACGTAAGCCAGATGCACAAGGTAGTGCATACATCTGGAGTTTGTTTGCAGTGTCTGGAAGCCCCGGTTCACCCATTCTCTCTCTCTCTCACTCTGCCTCTTTCCCTCTCTCAAATAAATAAATAAAAATAAAAATATTAAGCTGGGCATGGTGGTGCATGCCTTTAATCCCAGCACTCAGGAGACAGAGGTAGGGGAATCACCTTGAGTTCGAGGCCACCCTGAGACTACATAGTGAATTCCAGGTCAGCCTGAGCTAGAGCGAGACCCTACCTTGAAAAACCAAAAAAAAAAATAAATAAAAAAAATGAAATAAAAATATATAAATAAAATAAAATATTTAAAAAAAAGGTTTCCTCATTGAAAAAGTATCAGCGGATGTATTTACCCACAAAGCTACCATAGTAAAGTTCCCTTAATGAAAGGCCGTAGCCTGTCAAATCTCTTGCCAGGGCGATTCAGCGTGCTTTCTGGCTGGATGCAGAGCCTCTGGGGGGATATCTTAGTGAGCGCTAATGTTAAAGGCTTTCTCGGTAGGAGCCATGATACATCATGGGGATTGACAACTGCTGGGGCAGATTAGATCCTGAGCTTCAGTTTGCTTCTCAATAACCGGGGCAGGGGGATGGAAACAAAGATCACTAGGCCCCACTCCCAAATTTCTTTTTTTTTTTTTAATGTTTTTTTTTGTTTTATTTATTTATTTGAGAGCAAGAGAGAGAGAGAGAAAGAGGCAGAGAGAGAGAGAGAGAGAGAGAGAGAGAGAATGGGCGGGCCAGGGGCTCCAGCCACTGCAAACGAACTCCAGATGCGTGCGCTCCCTTGTGCATCTGGCTAAGGTGGGTCCTGGGGAATTGAGCCTCGAACTGGAATCATTAGGTTTCACAGGTAAGCGCTTAACTGCTAAGCCATCTCTCTAGTCCCCAAATTTCTGATTAGGTAACTAAGAGGTGAAGACCAAGAATTTGCATGTCCAGCAAGTTCCCCTGGTAGCAGATGTCCATGATCACATTAGAACACTGATCCGAAAGAAAGATGCGTGCCCGTGGCTGAAGAAAAGAACCAGCACAAATTCTTTTTTTTGGTTTAAATCTGTTTTAATCATTTTATTTATTTATTAGATACAGAGGGGGAGAGAGAGAGAGAATGGGCACGCCAGGGCCTCTAGCCACTGTAAATGAACTCCAAACGCATGTGCCATGATGTGCATCTGGCTAACGTGGGACCTGGAGAATTGAACCTGGGTCCTTAGGCTTTGCAGGCAAGTTCCTTAACCGCTAAGCCATCTTTCCAGCCCCCGAGAACCAGCACAACTTCTTAAAGATTCTTCCTGGCTAGTGCAACTTAGCAGGCAGCCTCAGCTTATAGCCTTCAGCTCCTTGGAGCTCCAGAGCTCAGGGGGCTGAGTGCCCATAACCACGCCTGGCAATGCATTCGCTGTGCACGCATGTGTGAATGGTTTACAAAAGAGTTGGCGAAACAAAGACTTTCTAAAATAAAACAGTTAATCTTACTCTTCACAAAACTTGGATCTGCCCTAGGGAACCTCTTGCCTTTCTTATCTCTATTTATATAATCCAGGTATTTTTTGTTTTCTAGTCCTCATTTTTTTCCCACAAATATATTTAGGACTGGCTTTTATCTCAATAATAATATTTTTAAAATTGTCACCATTTTAAATAACTGTAGCATGTACCCAAAATGTACTCAACCGATTTTATTTTTTTTACTTTAAGTTCCTCAATGGCTTCTATTTTTTATGTATTTAAAAGTGTCACCATAGTACATATCCTTCAAGTGAAATATTTATTTCCATAGTATTCCTCTAAGCAGAAAAGTTGATAGGTACCATATACATTTGTTTTAGATTTATTGTAGTTATGTGATTTTGGAATTTGAACTTCTCTATACTTAGCTTATCAATGCACTTTCCTAGTTACTGCAGACTTTTTAAGATTACTCCTTTTTCTAAATATTTATTTATCTGGGGAGAGAGAGATAGAGATAGAGAATAGGCACACCAAGGCTTCCTACCAGTGCAAATGAACTCCAGACACATGTAACACTTTGTGCATCTACCTGGCTTTACATGGGTACTGGGGAATTGAACCCAGGCTGTCAGGCTTTGCAAACAAACTCTTAACCGCTAAGCTGTCTCTCTAACCCAGCTAACTGTTTTTAATGACTAAAACACACTTGTTTTCTAGAGATAAAACAATTTGCCTACTCCTACAACGTCTGAGTCACACCCATTCTTCAGTTAACGTAAGTAATACTATAAGAAGCTCCTCCCTATTTTACACTGTTTCCTTAACAAAGTTTTCGTTAAATGGGTCAAGAATAGTAACAGCGGTGAAGCCGACGAAACACAGGTTTGCAGAAGAGAAAAGGGGCAGTAGGGTCACCAGGGGCTTGGGGTATCATGGCCTGGAACAAGTGTAACATTCAGGAAACATTCACACTGTTCAACCAGAGCTGCCACTGAAACATGCCTTGACTGCTCGACAGAACTTCTCCTAATGTGGTCCCGAATCTTTTGACAAACTTTGACAAACTATGGCCACATGACTCAGATGAACAATACTATGACTGTAGTCTTTAAACGCAGTTGAGTATGTATCCAATCCAAACCTAGACTTAACCACTGCTCTGTTTTGTTTATGACTATGGAAACGGTATTTAGAGTCAATGATAGTGAAGGAGGATAGGAGAAAGGTAGCTTTTTAAAGGCAGGTTCAGTCAGAGTTGAGGCCCAAAGAGAATCAGGAGATGCCACCCCACATGCTACCTCACCCTGGCACAAGAATGGAACGCTTGACAAAAGTGGAAGTTGTGTCTGATCAAGACTGATCTACTGCCCGCCCCCATATCTAGTGTGCCATGTGGGAGGGCTGGCTCTGAGCTCCACCCACAAAATTTATGAACCAATCAGGTCTTCCCCTGGTATACCTGAATCTGATCTATAAAGGTTGCAGCTTCCGGCCCCTCCCTCTCTTGGCCTCCTGGTCTCTCTCTCTCTCTCTCTCTCTCTCTCTCTCTCTCCAGCTCTTACCCTGTGCTGCTTGGATACATACAAGTCTGGCCTCCACTCCCACCCAGCATCGTTTCTTGATCTAAACTTTCCCACGTGCCTCTGCTTTATAGCTTGAGATAACCTCTCACTTTGACTACGTGTACAATTTTCCTCTGGTCTCTGATCCACCACCTGGTTGCTGTCATAACTCTAGCCCTGCTACCTGTGTAGTTTCCTTAACCTCAGGGAAACCATGAGAGTAACCCTCTTCATTACTCACGCCTCCTCTAAAGTTCTCGGTCTCCGCTTTGATATTTTCCCTATTCAGGAAAGCACGTGGTGGACGCACGTGTGCTCTAACTCTCCCTGCATAGACACTGAAGTTCTATCCTTCGTGTACTCGCCACTCTACACCAGCATGCCTCTAAACAACCTCAGTTTCTCTTTAAAGGAATCTTATAAACTATGCAATGTTTTCTTCATGAGAGTGTTTCCTATTTCCATCTTTGATTCTGCCCTAGTCTTCCTTCCTAGACCCCAATCTCCCTTAATTAAACCTCACAATTTGTGATTTCCCCCTAAATAAACCTGGTAACTCCTAATTTATCTTTTATGAGTCAGTCTTTTTAAAAATGTTTTTAAAATATTTATTTATTTGTTATTAGATACAGAAAGAGGGAGAGAGAGAATGGACACACCAGGGCCTCCAGCCACTGTAAACGAACTCCAGATGCATGCGCTCCTTTGTGCATCTGGCTTACGTGGGACCTGGAGAATTGAACCTGGGTCCTTAGGCTTCGTAGGCAAGCACCTTAACCACTACACCATCTCTCCAGTCTGTGAGTCTGTCTCTATCTAAAACTCGGGGTTCATAAATTCTGAAGAACTCCTCTTAAACCTCAAACTCCTGCATCAATAGCGGGGCTCTTCTGTGACCACAAAAACAAAGATGCCAGACAGTATACTGGGTCTAAATTTAAATAAGGCTTTGCCCACAGATCACTGGTGAATTAGCCTATACCAGGCCTAGGTTCATAAGTGTGGTCTCTAATGTGGCTATCTAACTGCCTGAGCTAATAATAATATGGTTACAATAATTTCAGTTTGGATACACAGCAAACACAGAGCCCTTCATATCTATGGGGTTTCCATCGTAGATTCAGTCATGCACAAATTGAAAATATTCAGGAAAAAAAAAGAGTTGTCTCTACTGAGTATATGCGGGCCTTTATTCTTATCTTTGCTTCTTAAACAAGTTGGTGTAATCATTACTTAACATTATACTCGGAACAGTTAAGAACTCCAGAGATCGCTTCCAATATAAAAGAAGATGTGCACAGGTTACATGCAAATAAAAATGAGGGACTTGAGTATCTACAGAATTTGATACTTGTGGGTATCCTGAAACCAACCCTCACCCCCCCCCAAAGGACACTGGGAGATGGCTGCATACAGATGGGTTATAAATAGCAAGCCAAATTCCCCAACGAGGCTTGTTAGCATCACATAGCACAAGCAAATATGGTCAAGAGGATATTCAGACCATCCTAATGTAAGCACCCCCAAACACCATTAACTTGCCTCTGTCTACACTAAGAGTAAGTAAGGAGTAGGGAGAGGTCATAGGGGCAAAGTGGTAAGGATGAACTCTCAGGTAATTTCATTTCTAATTTTCTTTGAGGAAAGCCCAACGGACTGCCCCCCCCCCCTTTATGCAAGAGAGAGAGAGAGAGAAATTGGCATGCCTCCAGCCACTACAATCGAATTCCTGGAGAGTTGAACATGAGTCCTTAGGCAAATTTTTAGGTGAGTGCCTTAAGTGCTAAGCCATCTCTCCAGCCCGGTAATTTTACTTTTGAATTCAACCATTGATTGAGCTGATACGGTGACTGGTGCTAAGAGCTGGGCTGGATGCTGTAGGCAGAGCCTGGACAATGACTCCCCTATCGACCAGGACTTCCAGCGGCCACTTCAACCCACAGGTCCACCATGGGGGAAGGGCTAGGGTAGCGCTCCGAATGCACTTACTTGGTAGAGACAGGAAACAACAGTAATAGACTTTAATGACTAGCTGGCCTTACTGTACTGAGTTCAAGGTTTACAGAACAATCCACACCTTCCAGCAGGACAGGACAGTTCCCCACATCCTGACCCAGTGCCAGCAACCCCCACCCATGGGGAAAGTGCCTAACACCTTCCAAAGAAGACATCATGTCCCTTGTTATTTCATAAACAGAGACCAATACCCACGCTCCTTAAGTCTCAGATCTCAGTGTGCCTTTTAGTTTTAGTGTTGTTTTCTTTGCTCCCCTACCCAGAACAAGTCTAACCACTCTGATTTCCATATTCTCCACCCCGCTCTTATCTCTGGCAACATGGCTTTTCAAACTGATAATTCTGGGCCTGGCCAGGAGATTTCCCTGAAGTATGTTTTGGTCAGAGTTGACTCTTGATTATCAGCTTTCAGTGGCCACTGGCAATTGGAATGATGAATATGAAATTCAATTCCAGACTTGTCCTGGCTGGAGTCACTCCATTTTGTGTCTTCTGACAGCAAACACCCAGATACACTATGCCTAATCTGGGTTTCTTAAAGCCCCGAGTTCCCAGGGACATGTCCTACTGCCTACTTGATTTGGATGATGTGGGTAAGTATTATGAGTTGAATTCACTTGTTAATGTCCTCTCCCCCAGTACTTCATAGTGTGACCTTATTTAGAAACTGGATCAGCACAGATGTGATTAACAAAAACAGGATCAGTATAGATGTGATTAACAATCAGGAGGGCCCCTAGTCACTATAGTATTCTTTCTACAAAGGGGGAAATTTGAATACAGACCGACTCACAAAATAAAACACCGTGTAAAGATGAAGGCGAGGGCCAGGGAGGTGGCTAAGTGGTTAAATAAAGGTGCTTGCTTGCAAAGTCTGCCCACCCGGGTTCCATTCTCCAGTACCCACGTAGACGCACAAAGTGGCCCATGCAGCTAGAAAAGATGGCTCCATGCTAGAGACCGGCCAGATCCTCCTCACAGTCCCCAGGGAGAATCCAAGACGCTGACCTCAGCTGGGTCCCCTACACAGCGGCACTGCTTTTTTACCACGGTAGTCCTAGCAAAGCGATGCAACAAGCCCCTATGTCGCAGTTCTTTTCAGATGAAAAGCAGGGATGAGACGGGTCCACCAAGGCTCAGGGAACACTGTGGAAGAAAGGGCGGGGGGAGATTCTAAAAGCCACAGGGTGGGTAGGAATATCCCTAGGCACAACCCCACCACCACCAGAGACTGACTGAGGCCTTCATGACCCCACAGTGAATACCAATAACTCCATGAGGAGCCCCCTCAGTAGAATGGGGAGAAGGGTTATAAAAAATATCATTTTTGGGGCTGGAGAGATGGCTTAACTGTTAAGGTGCTTGCCAGCCAAGCCAAAGGACCCAGGTTAGATTCCCCAGTACCCACGTAAAGCCAGATGCACAAGGTGGCACATACCTCTGCAGTTCATTTGCACTGGCTAGAGACCCTGGAATATCCATTCCCTCTCTATCTACTTCTTTCTATGTCTCAAATAAATAAATAAAATATTTTTTTAATCACCTTTGGGGCTGGAGAGATGGCTCAGTAGTTAAGGCACTTGCCTGCAAAGCCTAACGACCCTGGTTTAATTCCCCATGTAAAGTACCCACATAAAGCCAGATGCATAAGGTGGCACATGCATCCGAAGTTCGTTCATGACAGTGGCTAGAGGCCCTGGATACACATTCTCTCTTTCTCTATTTGTATCTCTCTCTCTCTCTTTCAAATAAGTAAATTTAAAAAAAATCACCTTTAAAAAAATTTAAATTAGCCGGGCGTGGTGGTGCACGCCTTTCATCTGAGCACTGGGGAGGCAGAGGGAGGATTGCCGTGAGTTAATTCCAGATCAGCCTGGACCAGAGTGAGACCCTGCCTCAAAAAAACCAAAAAAAAAAAAAAAAAAAAAAAAAAAAAAAAATTAAATTAAAAGAATAGTTTTGATAAAAAAATTACAACTGAAGTTGCTAGAAAAACATCCGCAGGCATGTATATTTCAGTGTTAAATAACTGTTCCATCACATAGATTGTCACCTTTTTCGGTTGTTGTTTCCTAATGTTTGTTCCCACCCAGCTGCATAGTAAAATGCAAGTACAGAAGTAATCCCACGCCAGATTTCTCAGGACAGGAAGGGCACTGACTCTGGGCTGACAGGGCTGGGGCAGGGTGGGGCCACACCATGAGAGACCTTCCTTCGCGTATCAACCGGAATCTGGGCTCCCTCCCTGCTCTTCACTCCACACCCACTCAAATCCCATCCTTCCCTTCCACCCTAGCAGACACCACCCTGGCCTTGGCCCTGGGCCTGGCTCCTTTCTCCTAGTTACTTTCTCTCAAAACCCCCGATCATCCCACTGCCAAAATTAATCATCTCGAAACCTCATTCTTTAGTTTTAACTCACCCCACCCCACCCCGGGCTCCCCAGGCTGTGTAGCTCGATCCTTTCCTTTGTGGAACTATATTTCCTGTTAGGTGTCCATGCATGCCTTCCCCTTCAGTTAAGTCTCATGGCTCACCTCCACTTGTGACATGTCCCTCATCGTTATTTGCCCAGACCCAAGTTCATCTCTCTTCCATAAAGCTTCCCCTCAACTCCCATGGTGTTGGCTGTCCACACACCAGAGTTCATTCTGAGCGGAACAAGCCTGACTATTGTTTCATGTAGATCAGACACAGGAGCTCCACTTTGACAACCGCCCCCATCGATATTAGAGAAGCTACAAACACCAGATACGGTACTGGGTACCAGGAGCTATGGCTTTGGGAGGATTTACTATGTGCAAGGTTTTATCTTTTTTATTGAAATATTTTTATAGTTATTATTTTAAATTTGAGACAGAGAAGCACACACAAAGAGAAAATGGGTGTGCCAGGACCTTCAGCTTGCTGCAAACGGACCCCTGACACGCGCGCCCCCTTGAGCACATGTGCGACATTGCACTCTTGCATCACTGTGCCATTGGCTACATGAGACCTGGAGATTTGAACATGAGTTCTGAGGCTTCACAAGCAAGTGTCTTAACCACTAAGCCATCTCTCCAACCTGCAAGGTTTTATCTTAATCCTCACAATGTATGATGTTTTAAAGGAGGTGCTGGTCTCACCTAAGTTGCAGGTAAGAAAATTAAAGATCGGAAGGATTATGCAACTCACCCAACATCACATAGATATGTTATTAAGGGATGGAAGTGGGACAAAACAGAAAACAGAACTGAGAACTAGTACAATGGGTAAGCTGTACACACACTGAATAAATAAATCCCCAAAACTGTACATTAAAGCACTGTCCATTTGTAAGGATGTCAAGGGCTAGCATACAGAAGGCCCTCTATTCAATTCTCAGTATTAAAAAAAAAGCCACACACACACACACACACACACACACACACCTGAAGAGAGAGCCTTTCAGTTGCTCAATTCTTTTTGTGACTTGCATCAAAATTAAACATGTCTACCAAGTTTGTGGCTACCTCATTGTTAATGTTATAAGAGCTAAAATTTAAAATGATTTAAAAACTACAAAGAAATTAACAAAAAATCTAATTCAACAAACTTAACTATTAAAGTGAAATTTATGTGGGATAAATACAATGTCATGCTTTGGGGATTCAACTATGGATGGCACAAATACATGAAAAGAAACACAGCAAGCCACATCTGGGAGGGAAGAATAAACTCCAATCTGAAATGCAAACAGGGCAATATGGCTTCCAAGAAAGCTAACAGAATCCCAGCGTATATCAATAAACGTGCCAGGGAATTAGAAATTTCACTATTTTTATGTCATTTTGGCAAAATCTAAAGGTCTGCTCAGAACTCTGGGCTCTACAATTTGAGAATTAAACTGGTATGTTCAGATAAAATTAATTCATCAAATTGAGAACCTTCATATTTTCATAATTTTCATAAATTACATGTTGACTGAATACATGGGCTCAAGATAACCTAACACTAAGTTTATAATATATAACTGGGCAATGACATCATTTCCCAACTGTTCAATGGAGGTGTAGGATCAGATCACGATAGTTCCTGATTGTGTAACCAATCCCAAAATATGACCATAAGTGGTACTTAAAAAGACACTTATAAATCCTTCTTATCAGAATAGATTACTCCATATATTACTAGCCTTAAAGGAAAAGTTTGACTGGTTACCTAATGTCACCAGATGACAGCACTCAGGAGCAGATTTCAGTCCAAACACGGGAAAAGCATTTTATTTTATAATTTATTTTATTTTATTATTTTTATTATTTATTTTATTTGTTGGAGAGAGAGAAAGAGGCAGATAGAGAATAGGTGTGCTAGGGCCACCAGCCACTGCAAATGAACTCTAGATGCATGCACCTTATGCATCTGGCTTACGTGGGTACTGGGGAATCGAACCTGGGTCCTTAGGCTTCACAGGCAAGCACCTTAACCACTAAGCCATCTCTCCAGTCCAGGAAAGGCATTTTAACTTCACATAAAACAGCCTGCTGCAATAAGTTTCCACCAACAAGAGTACTGAGAAAAGCAGAAACCAATAGTCATGTCTGAGGTAAAAGCAATCAAAGCTATGAGAAGCCACTGAAGATCATGAACATTCTGGTGAACCTTGAGCATTTAAGACTCAAATGAGAGTCTGTGGAAACTGCCTGTGGCTAAGTTAATGGTCTCCAGTATTCATTCTCCCTTGCCCCATGAAGTTCAGCTGGTTTCATGGCTGCCATGTAGAGATGTCTGCCTGCCTCCCTTGCAGCTAGGAAGAGGCTACCAGTCAATAAGGGCAATGATATGCACCCCTGTGTTGATCATCCACTAAAAAGCCATTATGGGGCTGGAGAGATGGCTCAGTAGTTAAGGCACTTGCCTGCAAAGCCTAACAGCCAGGGTTCAATTCCCCAGTGCCCATGTAAAACCAGATACACAAAGTGGCACATGAGTCTGGAGTTTGTATGCAGTAGCTAGAGGCCCTGGCATATCCATTTTCTCTCTCTCTCTCCCTCTTTCCCCCGTCTCTCTTTCTCTTCTTTCAAATAAATAAACAAATAAATATTATTTTTAATAAAAAGGAAAAAGAAAAATGTTGTACTTGGTTCACTTTAAAACTTAAATGTTGACCATGCAACATGGACACGCCAAGAACAGTACTGTGTAACAAAATGATAACATAAGACATCTTTTTAAAAATTTCTAGAGCCAGGAGTGGTGGCACATGCCTTTAATCTCAGTACTCGGGAGGCAGTTCAAGGCCACTCTGAGACTACATAGTACAATCCAGCTCAGCCTGAGCTAGAGTGAGACCTTACCTCGAAAAACCTAAAAAAAAAAAAAAAAAAAAAAAAAAAAATCTAATAACCACCTTAAAATAAGTAAATAGGGACTGGAGAGATGGCTCAGCTGTTAAGGTTGTTTGCCTGTGAAGCCTAAGGACCCAGGTTCAATTCCCCAGTACACACATGAGCCAGATAGATGTACATAGTGGCATATGCTTCTGGAGTTTGTTTGCAGTGGCTAGAGGCCCTGGTGTGCACCCATTCTC